>CM071934.1:60434207-61093639 GCA_016081115.2 Rehmannia glutinosa | reverse complement strand
TTCTCATTGTGTTTTTTTTTTCTCATCTTTTCTTTCGATGACGTAGATAGTATATTTGATTGAATTTGATTGTCATGTTTATTGAAGACATGGGAAAGATATTTCATAAACATTAATTTTTTTCAATTCTACAATATTACTATATTATAAATTTTATTTTATTGTCTACCATCTAGCTATTTAACGAATTGAAGGCATGGGAAAGATATTTCATAAACATTAATAATATAAGTGATAGGGATTATGAGCAGTTTAACCTGACCTAGGTTTCTTGTTTGTACCCCCTCTTTGTTTTTTACTTTTATGTGTATTTGCGAGACTCAGATAGTGGAATTAATATATGTGTAAAAAGACTTGGCAATTGGGATATACACAATTCAGAATAAAAAATGAAAATTCAGTAGGTATCCAACTTAAATGATTTGGTTTTTCTCTCGGGTATATGGTTTTCTACTTTTCTTTCTTAAGATGTTGATGTCCATTTCCGTTCCGCCCCCCCTCTTTTCATGTTTCGTTATATTGAGGGTCTGAGGCCCACCGAATTACCATTTTACACATTTTCATAATATATTCATATACACATTTTAACTATAATATTGTTTCTTTTGGTATTGTTTTTATTTTAATTATAAAAATTAACAAATGAAAAAAAGGGATGATTACAAAAAAGTCAAAAACTACCCTTGACGTCTAAGCTAATAACAAAAAAAAACATAGAGGAGTTTTATAATTACAAAAAAACTCAGTATGATTGATAATACATTTTGTCCTACATAAGCAAAAACATTTAAAATTAAAAAAATAAAAGTTAAGATATACATTTAAATTTATATATAATATATTTTAATCACATGGTGTTTTTGTAACCTTGAAACTTCTTTAGTTCTTTTGTATTCACCCCAATCAATGGAGTCGAGTCACTGTAAGTGGGCGATACAAGAGAAAATGGAGTGGGTCGGATAGATAATTTGAAAAAAATAATACAAATTATAACTACATTTTAAAAAAAAAAAATTCTCACCGATTTTTTTTTTTTTTAAAAAAAAAAGAGGCTTGGGCCCAGGTTATGACCCGAATCGCCGGTGGCTCCAAACCTTAGGGATAGTTTTTGTAATTATCCTTACAAAATTACAATTATGATTTTAATATATATTTTCCAACTACTCTTTTTCTTTAGAACCCGGTTAACAAAATGGGAAAAGGACATGAATACCCCATTTTCCATACTCAATCCCTGCACAATACCCGTTTTCCGCTAATTTTTGACAAAATACCCATTTTCCGCTGATATTTTGCGTTGGTTTCTTTTTGTTTCTTTGTTGTTTCAAACATGTTTGTTGTTTCTTTGTTGTTTCATACACGTTTCATTTATGTTTTTTATATGTTTCACTTAGCCAACTTTTCATTGCATTCCACAGTTGTATGGTGAAAATCTCAGTTGTGGTACAATGGACAATGCGAAGAAAATAGAGAGTATACCAACTTTGAGATAACAAGAATACTGATTCCAATGAACTGCACATTCATCACCCTAAAAGAAATCTTGGAACAACAAATTCAATTAGAAAATGAGAAAATTTGAGCTTACTTGTCCATCATCGGCCACGAGAAATGGACACGACTCATTGTCGGACCAGGAAAATACTTTGTATTGACTTCCAACATCGTAGAATTATTGAATGCATCAACTGTAGCGGTGAAAGACCTACTAGTAACAATTTTACTACAGTACGTGAGATCTTTAGTTCAAGATTAGGCATGCAGACATCGAATGAAGCAAGATCAATATTTAAAAGGATGACAAAAAAAAATGAAGAGTATATGGGAAAAAACTACACTATTTCTCTAAATTTAAAATCAATTTACTACAAACTTTTATCACATGATCCCCTGTTTCACAATTATTTCTTACATGTTTCATTTATGTTTCTTACATGTTTCAACTGATTACACGGTGTAATTTACACCATCATTAAGATTTACATATCAATAATTCTCTAAAATCATTAGGAAGTGGAGGTAGAAACTCAATGTCGTTGTCATCGTCATCACCATTTTGCAAACTTCAACTTAGCATGATTGTGAAGCGATTCGAGCTTGCTTGTTCATTCTCTATCTCGAGCGCTTCAAGCGTCCATACTTTCCCAACAATAAAATGCTCGGCATAACAAGCAACAAAAAATCCCATATTCACTACAAAAGAAATAAAAAAAAAGATACACAATCGGATAGATAACACAACAAATCAAAAACAATAAAAAAGAACAAATAAATGGAAAATACATAAAAGCACAAAAGAAACATAAAAGAAACAACTTGAAACAAACGAAAAACTTCAAATCACCAAATACTATTTACCACCACTTTCTAGCTTCTTCTCCTAGAAAATTTGCGGTGAGAAATAAATTAAATAATTTAACCGCTAACCACGGATCATGGCAAGCTCGTAGCTCTGACGAGGATGAAGGAAGTAAAAGAATTCGACGAATCCAAAATAGGAGTCAAAGGCCTCTACGATTCGGCGTCTCCACCATTCCCGAATGTTCCTCCACCCGCCGGAATCTCTTTCGCGCCTTCGCAATCCCTCCTCTCCATCCATCCAAATCCCAATCATAGACCTCTCCGTGAAAGCAAACCAAAATCGTCCGCAGATTTGGGACACCGCGAGAACATGGGGTTTTTTCCAAGTAATCAACCATGGAATACCTAATTCGGCTCTAAAGCGACACAGTTTGCCATCAAATCATTCCACGAGCAGCCAAAAGAGGCGAAATCGAAATTCTACTCCCGCGAGGAATGGGCGCGTAACATCCGGTAAGAGTGCATAGAAGAAAAACATATATATAAGTGGTAAAAATTCAAGCACAAGAATAATTACGATGTCCGTTCATTCTACACCAACCATCCATAAATTGAAATTCAACAATGCTATTAATTTCTCGTCGGATCTCACCTCGCATACAATTAAAAAGAAACATAAGTTTTCTCTAAACAAAGAAAAACACATTGCCAACATACATTTCGACAAAGGAAAATACATGCATCCATAAATCAAGAGGCTTCATCACGGAGTGACAAAAAATAAATAGAAAGCGAGAGAGATTCTTACATAAAACCCTAAATTCAATATCCGGATGGATCGTTATTACAAAAGTCTATTGCTCGATTTTCTCGTTTTGAATTGGCGCGTACAACAACGACTTGTAGGCGGATGGCGGCGGCACCGGGCACGACTCGGGCTGCAGAGTGGACGGCGTTGGGGCGGCGCAGACGACGGAGAAGATCTGGAGGAGATTTCGAGGAAGGAGGTGGTGGAGTGGGACGCGCACGTGGAAAACGTGGCGGACAAAGTGATGGAGTTGTTGTGGTATTTTGTGATGGGATGGAGTGGGTGGGGTATTTTTGTGATGGGTGGGTATTTTTGTCTTTTTCTAAAAATCATGGTATTTTGTGTAATTTCCTCTAACAAAATACTAAAGATGTTAAACGGGTGTCCCTAGCTCTATAATAATGGCCTACGGCTTCGGGCTAAATGGATTTGGTGTTAAATGGGTGATAATATTGGAACATATATAACACTAACTAGCTGGGCCGCGGGCTAAATGGGCATTATCTTTATAAGTCAAGAAATTAATATATATATATATATATATAAATTTAAAATTTTAAACTTGAATATGTATAACATTTAAGTTTAGTATTTTAAGTTAAAATTTTAAACTTGAAAATGTGTATTTGCGAGACTCAGATAGTGGAATTAATATATGTAAAAAAAAAAAACTTGGCAATTGGGATGTACACAATTCAGAATAAAAATGAAAATTCAGTAGGTATCCAACTTAATTGATTTGGTTTTTCTCTCGGGTATATGGTTTTCTTTCTTAAGATATTGATGTCCATTTCCCTTTTTCCCCCTCTCTTTTCATGTTTCGTTATATTGAGGCCCACCGAATATCACTTTACACATTTTCATAATATTTTCATATACACATTTTAACTATATTATTTCTTTTCGTATTATTTTTATTTTTAATTATAAAAATTAACAAACCACTAACTTCAGAAGCTTGTAGTTTAAGTGGTATCGTTCACCGATTTGTAAGGAATTGATCGGGATTGAACCTGGTATCTTTCGGTTTATTTGAAATTTATCCCCTCCCCTCCAACCAAGATCTCCCAACTTATTAAAAAAAAATTTATAAAAATTAACAAATTAAAAAAAGTGATAATTACAAAAGTCAAAAACTACCCTTGACGTCTAAGCTAATAACAAAAAAACCTAGAGGATTTTAAAAATTACAAAAATCTCATTGAGATATGATTCTGTAATACACTTTGTCCCTACATAAGCAAAAATATTTCAAACACCCATTTACATTTGTGAAAATCCTACAATTATCCCGTTATATTTAAGATATAATCAAACCTCATGGTATTTTTTGTAACCTTGAAACTTCTTTGGTTCTTTTGTATTCACCCCAAACAATGGCAGATCCAGAAGTCCCTAACGGGGAGGGCTGATACAAGAAAATGGGTGGGCCGGATAGATAATCTGAAAAAAAAATACAAATTATAACTATATTTTCTTAAAAAAAAATTCTCATTAATTTTTTATTTTTAAAAAATGAGGCCAGGGCCCAATTTGGCACAGCCCGGAATCCGCCACACCCCAAACCTTAGGGGTAGCTTTTGTAATTTTATCCTTACAAAATTACAATTATGATTTTAATATATATTTTCCAACTATTCTTTTTCTTTAGAACCCGGTTAACAAAATACTAGAGATGTTAAACCGGCTGGCCCTAGCCCTATAGGGCTAGCTCTAGCGGACTTCGAACTAAATGGTGATGTTAAATGGGTGATAATTGGAGCATAACCTTAACCCTAGCCTCTAGCGTGCTCAAATTTAAATGAGTCACTATCGGGCTATAAATTATGAAATTCAAATATATATATATATATATATATATAAATTTAAAATTTTAAACTTGAATATGTATAACATTTAAGTTTAACATTTTATGTTAAACTATTCATCATAAATAAAATTCATGTAAACTTTCTAATTAAATTGCATTAACAAACTTATAAAATTAAATATTTTATGATCCAAATTTTGAAAATAAAATAATAATAACTAAAACTACCCAGAATTAACACGTTTTTCTGTAGTTACTCATATGACTATAAGTTAAATTTTTTCAAAATTAGATGTTCAAACTTGAGCATATATAATATTTAAGTTTAATATTTAAAGTTAATGTATTCATTATAAAAAAAATCATGCATAGTTTATAATTACATTGCATTAACAAAAAATATTAGAAATTCTATTTATTTTTTAAAAAATAAAAATAGTGGGCTAGCTAGCCCGGTTAATCTTCGGGCTAGCTCTATCGGGCTTCAATTTAAATGGTCGGGGCCAAAAAGCGCGGATTTAAACGGGCCAAACTAATTCGGTCTTAACTCTCTTTTTCCGGTTTAACGGAACCGCCAACAAGCCGCTTACTGCTTAACATTTCTACAAAATACTGAGTCGAAATATAAAAGACAAATTGATTCAGACATGCAGAAATTTCGGTTTGATTTTATTGAATAAACACCCTTAATTTATGAAACTTAACATTATTCCTGTTACAATATTCTTACTATTCGCTTTGAATTGCATAGTTGATTATAGTATAATATTTTTTTCTTGTTTGGAAGAAGATTATGGTATAATATTAAGCATTTTAATACTTGCAAAAGAGAAGACAAAAAACAATTAACTCGCTAGATGATTCGAGAAATAATTTAAATTGATTGATTAAAAAAATAACGAACAAATATTAAATTGATTAATTAAATGATTTGGTAAATAAGGTAACAGTTGGAAATTGAAGGTTATCAACAAGCTAAGTCTAAAGTGTCCATTGTATCTCAAATCCTCAATACTAATCGGAGAAGATTTCTAATAAATCTTTAAACTTGTTTTCGTATCTCAGTTTCCATATATATAGGAAAAGAAAACAGACAATACTTGTGATTGTGATAGAACTAGAATTTCAGTTCCTCTCAAACTGGACTACGTAGCCTATAAATTTAATGCCATCCAAGAAATACATGTTCTTAATATTCATCATATATCATTCCGTCAAAAAGAAAAAAAATATTCCCATATCATTCGTTACTTACAGGCATTAAAATTCTGGATCTCAATTCTCAAATATGCCTCATCTATCCTATCATACTTTATGGACGCTGCTTGAGAAAAACGACGAGGAAAATGAATGGATACAACTTGAAAAAGAAATCATTAATTTCATCAATTCAGAATCTGACGATCACCAACGAGTCGAAAACGTTAGTTCTCATAACGGAGACAACCAAGTTTCCAACGTTGATCAAGAAAGTAGTATTATTTATTTCTCCAAGTTGGAGTGTGCGTTGCGTAGGAGGTGGACTTCGGATGATACAATGAGAATATTCCGGAGATTGATCGAGAATCAGGATGGCGACCGTACGATTCGAGACATAACTGATGAAGAATATGAAGACAAGTTGCACCGTGCAATTAATGAGGATCTTGAATTTCTAAGAACTAATTACGGAGACTTGGAGGCCAATTACTGGACTGAAGACAATAGAGGCACTTTATTCCTCGATGCGCTTCTAGAAATCGAGATCCTATTAAGTCGTCGGGAAACGAATCCAAATTTGTTAGAACAAGAAAGCGAGAATTCTACAATGGAAAAGGGCGATGGTTTGTCTGAGAAAACAGTATCAAAGTACTTAAAAACAAGAGGTTGCAATTATGAGGAGTTGAAGTATGTGTCGTGTGTCGAGATCAACTTTACCAAGAAAAAGGAATGATTGCGACTCTTACATGTGGACACGAGTACCATGTCGATTGCATCAAAACATGGCTACAAAAAAAGAACATTTGTCCGCTTTGCAATGCTAAAGCGCTAAACCGTAAGATGATGATGAGTTAGAGCCCTAGATTGCATCAGACATATTTTATAGAAGAGAAATTATATATGTTGAAAGGCTCAAAAACTGTAGAAAACAAGTAGATCGAGCTGATAATATCATCGTGCAATTGTTTTTATTCTATTACATTTGTAGCGTTCGCTGATTTGATTTTTATTGCTTGCAAAGAGAAAGGAGTAAAATCATTTTTTGAGAATTTATTAACTTTTCGTTTACTTTCTTCTCTATGAAAATTAAAGAACCAAATGTAATATTAATATAGCAGAAATCTGACTTATAAACTTCAGGGATTACTGCTGAAATTTCTGACCAAATAAATGGCAAAAAGGGTTCCTGTGATTGGTAAATATTAATGGCATGAAAAAGAGGATGGGAATATTTACCTGGATAATAAAACAAATTCTTTTAGCAAATTTGAAATTAGAATGTTGGGGAATTTCGAAAAGTTGATTTTGCTGTCACAGAAATTGGGGAAAACATCTGGAAAAAACAAAAATATCTCATATTAATTACCTGTCATGGTAAAAAATTGTGTATCATTAATTATGAATTTTCCAGAAAGTGAGGACTGGCCTTGATGATGTGTATCATTAATTATGTATTTTCGATATAATATTGCTTGTTGGTTGAAGAACATATTGGCAATTACTTGTTTTCTTGCGACACTGTGTGTATGTATTGTTGTGTGCTGGTAAGGTCTTGAGTGCTACTGTAGTTTGTAGGTTCTGGCAATGGTTGTTGGCTAGTTTTACTCGATTTCTAAATCAATTTTGATTTTGAGTCTGTCGTCACTTGCTTCTAGCTGAGTTATGCTGCTTGATGTTGAGGACTATTTACTTGATTACTCGATTTCTAACTCAATGTGAAATTGATGTGTTGCTTATTCTTTTTTTTTGAAAAAGATGTGTTGCTTATTCTGATTAGACAATGAGAGTCTATTTCCACTTGACAAAAGCTCCTTCAAATGGGCAAACGGACAAAAATTCCGTTAGACGGATCACAAATATCGACCCTGGTGATACTTTTATTTTATTAGCAATGACTGGTATTAGCATTCCTATTAGTAATCCTTATTAAAGTATTAATAGTCCATTTGAAAAGTATTATTACCTAATTCACTTGAAAATATTTAATAACCCCTAAAAAGTATTAGTTTTTGCGTAAAAAGTATTAATAGTCCCCTGAAATATATTAGTAATTCCCTGAAAAAACATTAGTTTTCCAATGAAAGGTTTCAGTAATTCGTGAAATTTTCTCGATAAAAAAGTATTAGTAGTTCAACTAAAAAGTATTAGTAGGTCCTATGATTAGTATTAGTATTTCGATGAGTCGTTAGGTCATCGATCGGATAGATCGATTAGCTGGATCCGTCTAATCGCTAGACCGTCGGACAAGAGACTACATACATGTTTTCAATGAGATGGTCGATGTTGGGATTTATGAAACAGCTATGCATATTTGATGTGCGAGTCTACATTGTTATGGTAAATGCTAGTCTGCTAGAGTTTTATTGAATTTAATTACAGCTATGGTTGCTGAACCAGAGGCATGTGTTCTCTTGATGTCATTTTTTTGTTGTTGTGGATTATGTTACTTTCGTATTTGCAATTCATAATTGTTAGGGATATATACAAAATAACCCTTGAGGTTTTGGCTAATAATTAAAAAAAAACAGGCATATTTCAAAATTACAAAACGCCTCCTTAGGTTTGCTTATATCTTAAATTAAATTTAAGAGGGTAACAATTATATTTTTATAACTATTAGGGGATTTTTTTTAATATTTTTTGTTAATAATGGGGGAAATGTAAGACAAAATAAAACTTCAAACAATTTATTGCAATTTTCAAAAACTCCGGGATTTTTGTAATTAGCCCAAACCACGAAGGTGTTTTTGTAATTATCCCAAATTGTTATCTGCATTTATTTGCTTGGATTATGTTGCGTGCATTTTGGTCAACAAGAAAATATATAATGATTTAACACGTGGAAATATAAGTATGCGTAATGCGCATTTATTTGTGGCGAGTCGCCTTTTTCGCGTAATGCCGAGCCGGATTATTGGGGTCGGTCTTTCTTACAACCACACGTTCTTAGTGCTTTTTTCCTATTTTTCTTTCTTGTCTTTTTCCTCTTAAGTGAGGCTTTTTATACCCTCTAATAAGTGGGTTTTCAATAGTCATCTTTGCACTAATTAGTAAAATAATTTGAAAAGGACACATGTCCCCTCCTAAGTGTGCATGTCATCCCACGTTTTGCCACTTGGCGACCCATATTGATCACACTGCGTGACACGTGGTGGCTCTTAGTGCTAATGAAGAACTAAGTATGGGCAAATGGTTATTTTTTCGAACTGTCGCGCATGCGTTTCCCACCAAAATTTGGGATCGGGGGGGGCTCGTGTAATCGTCTGTAGTTGGGCTCGGTGAGTGGACGAGCCCAACTCATGACATGCCACCTGTGCATCGTTGCCGACGCGTTACCGCGGCCCCCACTCGAATGTGTCTTTGGATGACCACGTGGAGTAACTTTTTTCCAGCTCGGCTCGGGTGTCATCAAAGGCCCCCAAGTTTAATTCCGAGAGAAGAATGTCGGAAGTCGGAGTTAAACTTTAATGCTAATGATGGACATTTATTGGGAAGAGGAATGCTCAAAAGTCACTTCATTCCTGACATCTGTCGTGTAGTGGTTAATGCCTGTAGGGCGCATTAACTGTGATGCCATAATGAAGGATACATGGCCTCTTATGGTTGGACCAATCTTGCGCGCAGAATCAAAAAGTGCGTCGATCTGTCGCGAGCGTGGGGACGTGGCGTTTCGACATTTTTGACGGCTTTTGAGGTTGAAAAGGCGCGTCTTTTCGAGCGGGCGTTTCATTTCTCGAGAGAACTTCATCTATAAATACCCCATTTTTCCTCCATTATCCACTTTTGCATCCATTACTCTTGAGCTAAATTGATTGAGACCGAGCGAAATTCGGGCGGCTTTCAAAGTTAGAGCCTTCAAACTAGGTATTTTTCTCGAAATATTCTCCTTTTCCTATAAAATGTCTTCCTTCGAGGATAGTAGAAGCCGTAGTTATAAAGATAGAGGTTGAAATTGAGGACCCCCTCGAACCATCCTTCTTTTTTTCCCAAAGACATCAAACTCCGCCTCACACCGAGTGTTGTTCAAATCTCGTCTTCAAATCATTCCCCTCCAGTTGAAACGCCGTTGGAGCAGATGCACACCATTTTTAACCCGATGCGGTGACTTTTCGAGAAGGTGTAGTATACCAGCCGGATTGGCGTAAGAGAATTCCAATGAGAATCCCGAATCATCGACCCCGACACTATCGGGAAGAAGAAAACATGAACCCATCGGAGCCGGAGCATGATAATGCGGAGAGGGTGGACGAACCCTCACGGGAGATTCGAGGCCCGAGAGGCCTCATGGGCCAATGGGCCATCATGATGGTAACAAGCGAGGTGGGGAGGAGGCCCTCGTCTTCGTGTAGAGCCTCGGTGGACGCCGTGCGATATAAACGACATCCCCAACACGTTGATGGTCCCGGAGATGGTATAGCTCAAAGTACCGGATTTCGAAGCGGTATCGATTTCGGGTACCAGATGGTACGGAGGTTCCCAAAGACCCACCGGAGGGTGCGTGGCCATACATATTGCCCGGCCTCTCTTGTATGGGTGCGCTTTCTCTCCGGTTTTCCTCACGCGGTGGTTTTGCAACTGGGGCATTCCCCTGACTCAAGTGCATCCTATCTCCTGGGGTCGGATTATCGGTCTCTTGGTGATGTTTCACTTAGAGAAGTATCCCCGCCCCAAGTTCAAAGAGATGAACGAGCTCTTTGTCTGGCGAGCGACTCCTTCGTCCCGGGGGCAGCCATCGGGATGGTATTATGTGCAGACCCGACTTGGGTACCCGGACGGTCTAGTTGAAGGCCTTCCTTCATCTCTAAAGGAATGGAAGGACAAATGGCTCTGGGTAAGCGGCGAGTAGCAGGCTCGCGTGGAGGACGGAGCAAGGGAGTTTGTCATTTATCCTCCTTCAAGTTTTGTTTTTGGTTACAGTAAGTCTATCCCTTCTCCTTTCTTTGTTTTTTGTTGTCGTTTTTTCTTTTTATGTGGCTAACCTTGCCTTTTTTCATCTTTTTCCCTTCTTTTTAATAGGAAACCGAGCGTCCAGAGGGCCTTTGTCGGCTGCTTTCATCCGCAGGCTGGAGAATATCCAGGCCAGAGGCGCCATGGACAGGCGGATAGAGAGGCTGGCCACCGAGGTTAACTTGGCCGCGGCCGGCTTGAGGCCTGCTCTGCCCGCCGACCCCGAGGCCGAGGGGTGACTCGGGGTGAGGCGGCAGAGAGGGAAGAGGAGGCTAGGAGAGAGCCTCAACATAGCCCTCCGAGGGCTGAAGAAGTACGGCCAAACTTACCGGAAGAGCGGCCGGCGCAGACAGAGCGAGCTAGGCCGTCTCCCGTAGCGGCGATCCGTAGGCGGATCATCTATGCCTATCGGACAGATAGTGACCGGAGCGCGAGGCGGCTGCGGCCGAGGTAAACATCATACTTCTTTGCATTTTCCTTTTCTTTCAAACGTTCTTCTTTTTATTTTCACCTTTTGCGGTGGTCGTTTTTTGTAGGGCGTGGCTTGATTTTTGCGCGCGCCTTCACAGCGTAAGGAATACGGCCGCACATCGGTTTCGGGCGGCTGCGGACCAGCCCGTGGATGTGGAGGCGGCTTGGAGAGCAGATATCCGGGCGGGTAAACGCCCGCCGATGGTGTGCCCGAGGCGGTAGAGCCCCCTTCAAAGGAGGAGAGGAGGAGTTGTGATTGAAGAGCCCCGGCAGGCAAAAAGGGCTGGTCAAACATCACCGGTGCTTCCCCGGACGGACTCTGAAGGCGGAGCCCCACGAACCTTTTTAGATGATC
This sequence comes from Rehmannia glutinosa, assembly GCA_016081115.2. Taxonomy (NCBI): domain Eukaryota; kingdom Viridiplantae; phylum Streptophyta; class Magnoliopsida; order Lamiales; family Orobanchaceae; genus Rehmannia; species Rehmannia glutinosa. The sequence continues at coordinate 61,081,747 of CM071934.1, read as the reverse complement.
TTGGCCGAGAGGGTTATTTTATCTCTCCAAGCAACTTGAGAAACGAGACTGCGAGGGGATGGCGGGGCCCGTCCCCAATGGTTTGTGGAGTTCGTAAGGTGCTCCACACCGACCGATGAACATGTGAGAAATCGCTGCGACGAGCCGAATGTGCAGCCAGGGGATGTGGCGCGAGGCATGGACCACGGCATTGAGCGGTTCCGCTCCAAGATCGATCGGGGAGAAGGCCCAATATGTGATGGGGCATCGGGGCGCATGATCGGGATCTTGTGGCATATGATTGGGGACATGGAAGAATCGGAGAAATGCCACCATAATCTGCAGGAGGCTCATATACTCTGTGGGGTGCAAGAGTCTTTGAAGACTCAGCGAGGAAGAAGTGGCTCGGGCCACCGAGAAGGAGGCGAGAAGGCCGAGGCCCAGCAGACCAGGAGTGCCCGCCGCCGAGGAGGTACTTCGGGCGAGGGTCGCCGAGCCGGAACGTCAACCACGCCCGTCTTTGAAGAAATGGAAAGGAGGTTGGCCGACGCGCACAGGGAGGCCGAAGAGGCTACCCGCAGGCAGGTTGAAGAGGCTCGTATAGAGGCGCCGAGGCTTATAAGGACTCGAGGAGTATGCATTCATGTTAACTTGCGGCCATGCGACCAGCCTCAAGGAAGTCCTCGACCGCTTAAGGCGGAAGGACGGTTGCTTCGGCTTGAGGAGGACTTGGCCCTCTTGAGGCTGATCTTGATACTCTCGCCCGAATTTTTCCAAGGCCACCGGTGTTCGCAGTTCACCTCCTCCGGATGCGAAGAAGAGGTCGCTTCAATCTTTGTTGAGATCCCGCCCCACTCAATCTTAGTGCTTTTCTTTTTTTTTTTCTTTTGTAGGCTTTCGTATATATCCGTAGAGAAGTTACTTGGCTTCGGGCCTTGAATGTAATGGCTCGCCCCCTTTGCAAATATTTTTGATGTGGAAATGAACTTTTCTTTTCACACTGTGTGTATGCACTTTAAGCTTTTTGTATCCGCTGGCTCTTTTTCCTCTTGCAATATTCCGTCTCTCTCTCTTTTTTTTTTATCTTCCCAAGTATGAGGCTCGGTTCCCAGTGTTCCCGAGTAAGGGACCTTACCCGCTTCAATTGACTCTTGTGCTCGGTGCATAAACCGAGTCTTTATTCCGTGCTTGGTGCATAAACCAAGTCTTTGCTTTGTGCCCGATGTGTACATCGAGTCTTGGCTTTGTGCTCGGTGTATAAACCGAGTCTTTGTTTTGTGCTTGGTGCATGGACTAAGTCTTTATATTATGCATGGTGCATGACCAAGTCTTTGTTTTATGCTCTGTGTATACCGAGTCTTTGCTTTATGCTTCAGTGCGTGACCAAATCTTTGTTTTTAGGGTGGGTCCGCCGCGCGAGTCCCCCTTGTTAGCGTCAAGAGACGACCGAGACGACTTGTCGGCGCTCGCCTTCTTTAGCCGAGGCATTTTTTTTTGTTTCGGCACATAGTCGAGGGCAAATTTTTGCGACGTTCGGGACCCACCGAGGCGGGTAAAAATTTCCTCCCCTTATGAGAGCTCACAGAATATCGATGAAAGGATAATTCCTAGAATCTTATTTGGATAAAACCGAGATCTTTATTGATAGTACCTTTTCAAGTATGCTACATTCCATGGGTGTGTAAATTTTTCTCCACTCAAATATTCTAGTTCATATGCCTCACCGAGATAAGACGCTGCCGACCTAAACGGGCCTTCCCAGTCGGCTTTAATGGGGGGGCTCGGACCAGACATCTCTTTTCAAAACAAGAATCTTAGCATGGAATCTCTTTTCCTTTACTTTTGAATTGTAGTACCTCTCACTTCTTTGTTTATACACGACGTTTCTCATCTCGACACTACATCTATTTTCTTCGAGCAAATCCATTTCGGCTCGAGAGCGGGTTCATTGCCGTCTTCAAAACAATTTGCAATCCTCGAAGGTAGGGGCTCCAATCTCGGACAGAATAATCGCCACCGATTCGTAAGCTAAAGAGAAAGGTGTCTCTCCGTGGCGCTCGATGTGTTGTTTCAGATGACCACAAGACACCGGCGATTTCCTGCCACTACCTTTAGACTCCTCCAATCTCGCCTTCAATGTATACTTGAGTATTTTATTAACTACCTCGACTCGTCCATTTGACCGAGGATGGTATGGCGTCGAGAAGTGGTTTTGATGTGAAAACCTTCACAAAAATTTTGAAACCTCTGGTTATCAAATTGTTTTCCATTATCCGTAACGATCGAATGCGGTATCCCAAATCTGCAGATAATGGACTTCCATACAAAACTCACGATCTTTTCTTCGTCTATCTTTGCTAGAGGCTCCGCCTTGGCCCATTTTATGAAATAATCCACGCCACAATGGCATACTTTACGCCCCTTTTGTGGGGAGTGGTCCGTGAAGGTCCATTCCCCACTTGGCAAACGGCCAAAGACTAAATATGGAGGTAAGCCGCCAGGATGGTACTCCGACGTGGTGCAAACCTTTGGCACCTTTCGCATCTCTTGACAAGGTCGGTTGTGTCCTTTTTAGGGATGGCGAGAGTACCCTTGTCGTATTAATTTGTAAGCAAGTGTCTAGCCCCCGACGTGGTTTCCACATATCCCCTCATGAACCTCCCGGAGTCGTAGTCCGCGTCTATTTGGATAGACACCGCGAAGTGGGACGGAATACCTCGTTTGTACACAGACACCGTCTACTAGCGTGAACCGAGCCGCCTGGGTTCGTAATGTTCGCCTCGACTTTATTTTCAGTGAATTCCTTTTTTCCAATCTTGAATGATCGGAGTCATCCAAGTCCGCTCGATGGATTGAGAACATGTATCCTCTTTGCATTAAGTGATGGGAGACAATTGAGTAACAGTCACATCCGCAACAAAGATCTGCCCCTGGCCGAACCGAGCCGAGCCAAAGCATCTACTTGCATGTTCTCGGTCCGGTACATGTAAGACTTTCGCCTTGAAATGCAACAATTTCTTCTTAACCTGATCCAGATATTATGCGATTTTTCGCTCTTTCGTCAGACTCGCCATTGATTTGATGAACGACCCGAGAATCTTGTGCACTGTGATCGTTTTAGGCCCATGGAAGCCGCCATGTCTAAACCCGCCAGAAATGCCTCGTATTCGGCCGTTGTTCGTTATGGGAATTGAAATCGCACGGCCGAGCAAAAGTAGCATTTTGACTTGGATCGATTATCATGATCCCCCCGCTCAACTCGCGATGGAGGAGCCGTTGACAAACAACTTCCACTCTTGGTCTTCCATAACTTCTAATTGTATGGAAGGTGTGAATTCGCCACAAAGTCGACTAAAGCCCTGTCCCTTTATTGATGTGCGTGGCTCATATAGAATGTCAAATCTGCCGAGCTCAACGACCCACTTTATCATCCGAGGAGGTGTCGGGTCGGTGTAACACTTGCTTCATGGGTATTAGTCAAGACTATAATCTTGTGCTCGAAAATATGGACGGAGTTTCCGTGCCGCAATGATCAACGAATAAGCTAACTTTTCCATTGGTGGATAGCGGAGCTCGGCGTCATGTAGTGCTTGACTGGTGTAATAGACTGGATGTTGGATAGAATCATCTAGCCTTTGATTAACACCGAACTGACGGCGTATCCAGATACCGCCAGATATAAATACAAATTCTCCCCTTGGGTGGGTTTTTGTAGTATAGGAATTGATGAGAGGCGTTGTTTGAGGGTTTCAAAGGCTGCCTGTGCCTGCTCGGTCCACTCAAAGTTTTTGTTCTTTCTTATAATCTCAAAGAAAGGTTTACACTTGTCTGTGGATCGTGAGACAAATCGGTTAAGGGCGGCCAATCGGCCTGTTAGGCTTTGTACCATTTTAGCAATTTGGGGTTCAAGATCAATGATGGCTTTTATTGTGTCTGGATTAGCTTCAATCCCCCTTTGGCTGACCATATACCCCAAGAATTTACTCGAGCTGACCCCAAAAGTATATTTTCTCGGGTTTAACATCATCTTGTACTCTCTCAAAACAGCAAACATTTTATTAAGATCATCGAGATGATCGATATATACAATGATTTCACCAACATGTCATCTACATATATTTCCATAGTACGACCTATCATTTCTTCAAACATTTTATTTACTAACCTCGGTAGGTCGCACCAGCGTTTTTCAACCCGAAGGGCATCATCTTATAGAAGTAAATTCCACGAGAGAAAAGAACGATGTATTTTCTTCATCATCCGTCGTATTTGGTTATAACCCGAAAGTACGTATCCATGAAGCTCATCGGTTCGTGTGTCCGTGGCATCTAACATGTAATCAATGTTCGCAATGGATAATCGTCTGGGGCACGCCTTATTAAGGTCGGTGAAATCCACGATAAAGCGTCATTGGCCATTGCTTTTCTTGACTAAAATAGATTAGCCACCCATCGGGATAGATGACCTCCCCGATGAATTGATTATCGAGCAATTTATTGACTTCGCCTCGAAAGTGCAACTTGCTGTCGGGCCGAAGTTTGCGCTTTTTTGGATAATCGATGGAATGTTAGATCGATATTGAGGCGGTGGCATGCATGCTTGGGGTCGATCCTGGCATGTCGGATGAGTCCACGCAAAGACATCAAGATTATTTCCCGTAAACTCAATCGTTTTGTTCAAATGGCACTTTGGGAGGTCATGGCCAATACGCATTGGCGCCCTCGCTCGCTTTCCAACGCCAACCGTGTCGACTGCTCCACTCGGTTCCGCCCATTTCCTTTTCTTGCTTTGCCCTTCCTTTTTCTCGTAGGGCAATTCATCTTGATGGTCGGCTCGTCGCCCTTTTTGCTCGTCTTTTTTTGCCGGTACATCTCGGCTCTATCTTCCTCCATTGGTCCTCCACCATTGGTTCCTTCCTGTGTCGCCGACCGGATTATCCTCCCGATCAACCTCGCTCTCCCGCTCGGCCTCTTTATCCTGGGGGGTCACCTTGCTGCCCTACTAGTTTCTCCCCGTTCAATTACATTGATCTCCACCGGTTGGAGCTTGAGAGAGCATTCTCGTGACTCCTCCGATTCCCTTATGTATGGCTTCGCCGTCGGTGTTGGGAATTTCACGCAAAAATGATAAATTGAAACAACCGCTTTTATATGATAAAGCAACGGCCTTTCAATAATGGCATTGTACTCAATCGGTGTTGATTATTTTAAATATTGTGATAACGGTCCGCTTATCGACCCCCTCGCCCCATTTGGATGGGTAGGTCAACTTCCCCGAGCGGGATTATTCTTCCTCCTCCAAACCCCGGAATGATGTCGTTACATGGACGAATATAGCTATCGCGTCCACGTTCAATCTTCGAAAAGCTTGGACATAGATGACCGATGAGTAACTCCCCGTGAGTCGATCAAAATTCTATGGATCGGGATACCCAAAATTGGTGCAGTAATGACCGTAGGTCGGAATGAGGGTGGACCACCTAGTCAAGATCCACGCCCCGAGAACACAAAACGACATGTAGGTTGGCCTTCCTTAATTTCCGCACCGGACTTGTTTTTGGCATGGGCGGCTGTCTAACATCGCCTTTTCTCTTCCTATTGGAGCGGCTATCTTGGCCATGTTGGTGTTGATTCGATTCACGCTTGACATCATAAGGATTTCCCTACCCGATTCTCGGGGTGGCGTGTTAGGAGAGCCGGATTTGTTACTCGCTCCGGTTGACACTGGGGGCGATCTTGCGGGGCGGCGGTAGTTCATGGACGTATCTTTTGAGACCTCCTTGCCGAACAATACACATAATTTCTCCGATGAGATCTCGGCACTCATCAAGATCGTGGCCTATCGATTTATGATAGGCGCAAAGACGCGATGCATCTAACTTGGTCGGCTCGACCTTCGTGAGGCCGAGCGAGGCAGCAAACTTAGACCTCAGACTTCATTCCATATGGCCGGAGTGTGGGTCAAGGTACTCCTCAGTACGACAACTTCGGGCTCGTCTTTCTGGCGAGCCCTAAATCCGGTGGTCGGGTTTTGAAAATGGTCTAAATCCCGACCCCAATCCGTTCTCGGTTCCTTCATTCCGTCCCTTTTGCCCCCTTGCTCGTGTTTCGGGCGGTGACTTGCCATGGCTTCTTTCGGCGTAGATGTGGCCCGCGCGGATCATAAATTCTTGGTACTTGGTCGCCCGATTCATGGATAGAATAGTTAAACCAAGTCTCTCGGGAGGCGAGGCCGCCATGGTCGCAATCAAAATGGCGTCATCGACACCGATTCCATCTCTCGAACTTGTTTATAGAACCGAGCGATATAGCTTTTCAGGGGCGCCCTTCCCTTGTTTGATATTCATAAGGAGTCTTTTGGTGCAGCTCGGACCTTAAAAGTCGTGAAGTGCGTCGTGAAGGCGGAGGCCAAATCCCCATGTCCGAATGGACCCCCGTGGGTAGGGTCTCGAACGGCCGGTGGGCTGGCCGCCCAACGTCAATGGAAAAGCCCTACGAGAGGATGGCATCGCTAGTGGTCATGTACGCGATTCCATCCACGCTAAGTACTTGTGGATGTGAGTGGTCGGGTCGATCTCTCCATTGTATAGACCGACCTAGGGATTTTCAACTTTGACGTAGCGGGGTCGCCAGACACAAGGGGCGAATGGCGACATCACAAAGAAGTTGGTTCATTGCTTGGGGCGCTACGTCCCGTTCTTGCCACAAGCTAGGGCCTTGAGTCCGATTGGCCCTGGCTGCTCTCGCCCATCCGGAAACCGGAGTTGGGAGCTTATCGATCGAGCCGGGCGAGAGGATCAACCCCGCCGCCTAGCGAACATCGAGTGGGCACGACGATGTCGTGTCGGCTCCGTAGTGACTTTGCTACACGACTTTGCCTTCTTCATCATCTTCTCGTGGTCGCTTCTATCACGACGGCCACGCTGCTCGTTCGTTGCAAATTAGCCTCCGGGCTTCATTATGAGGAGCACAGGGGCTTGGGGATTAACGTTTATATTTAGTGGGGGTTAAGTGGTTGAGTATTTATAAGGGGTGGAGGAGGTAATTGGGAGTTTGTGGTGGCGAGTGTTTGCATGAATGAGTTGGTTCATTTCTTTGTACAAAGGTTGGGTTAGCAATTAGCCGAGCGAAGGGAAATAAAGTGGTGCTCCCTGTTAGATAAATGTTTTTATCATGATTTTGATGATTTTGTTCTAAAGAGTTTTTATACCAAAACAATGTCCCTAAATGTTGTCCTAACACTTCCAATCGATCTAAAATGTTTTTACTATTTTTTGGAGTATTTCTTGAAGTTTATTTTCGATTTAAAATGGACAACACTTTTGTTTCAGCTCGACCGGTCGCCCTATAGGGCAACCCGTACCTGAGTTGAGTTTTGAAACAGAAAATGGGACGTAAGAAAAAAGGGCAGGCGACCGGCCGACCAGGTGGGCGGCCGGTGTGGTCGACCTGGTTTTCGACCTGAGCGAGCGATTGCACTGCACTGGCAAGTTCGATTTTTGTTCCGCACTTCTCGCTTTTAAAAACGCAATGGCAACCGGTCAGTCGACCGTGGGCGCCGGTGGTCGCACTCCCCTTCGACCGGTCCCCCTGTGTAAAAATTCGCGAATTCAATTTCAATCTTATCTCTGCGCGACGGTCGAACCCATGTTTGACAAAGAAACTATCCGCTTGCGTTTTGCATGACTTTTCCCTATTTTGTGGGATTGATTTCTAACAGCTATATTGATGATTTTAAATGGTTTTTTTGCAGCAAATCACTCCCCAAGGAGGAGCCAATGTCGGAAATCAAAGCCAAGACCTCTCCTATAAATAGAGGCTTCATTCAAGCAACAAGACACAACACAATATACAAGCAAAGAGCATACAAAGCAAACACTTTCATATATCTTGTTGTATTAGCCTAAGCACTTTCACTTGCACAAATTTGAGGTCTAGGCTCTCAATTCTTGATTACACTTGTACTCATATTGTATCAATCATTATTGAGTTGTAATCTTGATTTTGGTCATCATTCAACACAAGACATCCTTGTGAGTATTCTTGTGGTAAGAATACACTGGGTGATCTAGGTGATAGGTGTTTGAAGGTTGTGGTAATCTTCAAAGGTGTTGTAAGAGGGTTGTGGTAATCCTCAAGGTGTTGTAAGAGGGTTGTGGTAATCCTCAAGGTGGTGTAAGAGGATTGTGGTAATCCTCAAAGTGGTGAAGGAGGGTTGTGGTAATCCTCAGGTGTTGTATTAATTTTTGGTAAATTAATAAAATCTTTTCTTTCTTTTTTGAAATCCATCCCAGGAGATCTTTGGGGTGGTAGAGGATTAGGCCCTAGGTGGGTTGAACCTCTTTAAATCGACGAGTGTTGTTTTATTTCCGCATTTACATTCTCGTCTTTGGTTGATTATTCAAAAAGAGGGCAAAATCTGAAAAACCTAGATAATCTATTCACCCCCTCTAGATTATCGTAGCCACTTGGACTAACAAGTGGTATCGAGCCAAACTCTTTGGCTAGCTCGTTCGAGTAAAGAGGAAAGATCCATGGCTACGAATGACGCTTATCTCACCACCGGCGCCTCCACCAACAAGCCACCATTGTTCGACGCCAACAACTACGCATTTTGGAAAGACCGTATGGAGTGCTTTTCAAGGGTGCGGATTTGACATATGGAATGTGGTTATTGAAGGAGTTGATCAACCAACAAAAAAAATGGAGGATGGCACTCGACTCCTAAACCTTTCAAGGAGTTCGATGAAAATGATAAGAAGGCTTTTCTCTAAATGGTAAGGCCTTAAATATTTTTGCATTGCTCACTTACCGCCACCGAGTACAATCGCATACGAGGCATAAGGTCGGCACATGAGGTTTGGGAAAAATTGAGACTATATATGAAGGGACAAAGAAGGTCAAGCAAGCTAGAAAGACCATGCTTGTTAAAGACTTTGAAAACTTTAACATGTATGATGGTGAAAGCATCTCCAAGATGGTGGAAAAGGCTGACAACATTGTCAATCCTCTTGTGGCCCTCGGTAAAGTCATCTCGAAGAAGACAAAGTGACTAAGGTATTGAATGCTCTTCCCGGCTCATGGTCCGAAAAAGGTGACGGCAATCACGGAAGCACAAAATCTTGAGACACTCAAGTTTGACGAGCTCATCGGGAACCTCCTCATCTATGAAGTCTATCTCAAGGAGAGGAAAAATACCAAACCAACCATCAATCAATCGGGTATGCAAAATATTCCTAAAGGTCTTGCTTCCTCTTCTAATAATGCATACTATGATAATGATGATGATGATGAGGAGACGGCCGCACTTGTTCGAAAATTTGCAAAATTTGTGAATAAAAATAAAGCAAGAAAACCAAGAGATAATGCTTGCTTTAAATGCGGAAAACCCGGGCACTTCATTGCCGATTGCCCAAAGCTCGATGAAGAGGAGCAAAAGAAAAGGAAGCCTTTTACAAAAAAGAAGGCTCTAAATGCGGAAGTCAAAACATGGGATGAACTACTCGAAACAACCGATGAGGAAGGAGAAACCGAACACGGTCTCATGGCTATAGGCTTAAAACAATGAGGTACACTCAAATTCTTCTACTTCCTCCATAGTTGATGACTTGCAATGTGATTTTGATGAATTGCAAATTGAGTTTCAAAATTTAATCGTTAAATACAAAAATTTGAAAAAGGAGCATAAGGAGATTAAGGTTGAAAAGGAAAAATTATTTACCTCTTATGAATCTTTAGACAAAGCTCATGCTCTTACTCTTACTAGAATTCATTCTCTTGAAACCGAAAAGGAATCGCTCACAAAAGATATTGAATGTTTGAAAAATGACGTGCATCGTTTCAACATAAGTACGGATAAAGTCACAAAAATTTTAGATGCACAAAGAGGTGAGCATTCCAAATCGGGACTTGGTTATAAGCCATTTCAAAGTGTTTTTAAGAAAAATAACCAAGGTCCGACTTTTTGCGTGCCAATAATTATAATACTCCTACTTGTTTTTATTGTGGCAAAGTTGGACATTATGCTAATAATTGCAAATTGAGAAATAGCTCAAGACATGTTTGGAGACCCAAAGGTCTCAAGACTAACCCCATGGACCCCAAAATTATAGGGTACCTAAAAGAAATGATTTTGTAGGTAATAGGGGCTATAACAACCATGGAGGATTCGAAATGGCTCGTGGACAGCGGATGTTCACGCCATATGACCGGGAGGAGAGAGCTTTTTACCAACATCAAGCTCCAAGAAGAGGGTATGGTCATGTTCGCAATGGCAAAGGAAAAATTCTTGGAAATGGAGAAATTGGTAACTCTTCTTTCTCTCTTTGTAATGTTCTTTTAGTAGAAGGGCTTAAGTTTAATTTGATAAGTGTTAGCCAACTTTGTGATTCAAATTATGATGTTTCTTTTAATAAAGAAAAATGCCTTATTCTTAAAAATGGTAATATTATTTGTGAAGCAAATAGAAAAGGCAATCTTTACAAAATTTGTACTAGTGATTTGGTTAGTCAAAATGTTTCTTGTCTTGTCGCCAATAATGATTTAACAAGTTTATGGCATAGGCGACTCGGACATGTTGGATACAAGAATTTGAAAAATATTTACAAAAACCAACATGTAAAAGGACTACCCAAATTGAATTTTGAAAATCTTGGCTTATGTGACACTTGTCAAAAGAACAAATTAGTTAAGAGTAGTTTTAAACCCAAAATGAAATTTCCACTACCAAACCCCTACAATTGCTTCACCTTGATTTGTATGGGGATATTGGTACGGCTAGTCTAAGTGGAAAACATTACACTCTTGTTATAGTCGATGATTTTTCGAGATATACTTGGGCTCTTTTTCTTACAAATAAAAACGATGCCGTTAATGAGTTTGTTAAGTTGTGTAGACTTATTGAGAATGAAAAAGAAGATACTATCAAGTCTATTCAAGCGATCGAGGTGGAGAATTTGACGGTGAATTTAGAGTATTTTGTGAAACCAAAGGATATGCTCATAATTTCTCGGCTCCAAGGACACCTCAACAAAATGGAGTAGCGAACGGAAAAATCGAACATTACAAGAAATGAGTCGATCCATGCTCAATGAATTTTCACTTCAAAGTATTTTTGGGCGAAAGCGTAATACCGCTTGCTATGTCATTAACCTAGAGTTTATATTCGTCCTAATATGAATAAAACTCCATATGAGCTTTGGAAAGGAAGAACTCCAAATATTAGTTATTTCAAAATATTTGGATGTAAGTGCTTTATTTTGAATACTAAGGATCAATTGGACAAACTTGATCCTAAGGCCGAAGAAGGTATATTTATGGGGTATTCAACCAAGAGCAAAGCATATCGGGTTTACAACAAGACTAGCATGGTTGTTGAAGAATCCATTCATGTCAAATTTAATGAAGCCTCGGGTGTTGAAAGAATACCGAATGACGATAGTGATGAAGAGGATATTGTTGAACCTATTGTTCAAAGTGATGCTCATAATGATCAACCTTCAAGTTCAAATGTTCCTCAAGAAGATAGGGGTGATACTTCGAATCTTCCCGTAGCATTGAAATTTAAGGGAGATCACCCAAAAGATCTTATTATTGGTGATCCCCTTGATAAAGTAATGACTCGAAGGAATTTTGCCGAGAAAGCTCTTATATCTCAAAAAGAGCCTAAAAATGCTAAGGAAGCTATTGAGGATGAAGATTGGTTTTGGAAATGCAAGAGGAGTTGAATCAATTTGAAAGAAATGATGTATGGGAATTAGTACCTTGTCCTCCATCTCAAACAATCATTGGTACAAAATGGGTATTCGGAACAAACTTGATGATCAAGGCAACATTGTTCGAAATAAGGCAAGGTTAGTAGCTCAAGGGTATTGTCAAGAAGAAGGTATTGACTATGATGAAACTTTTGCACCAGAAGACGTTTAGAAGCTATTCGTATTTTACTTGCCTTTTCTTGTTTCAAAAATTTCAAACTTTACCAAATGGATGTTAAATCCGCTTTCTTAAATGGTATTATTCAAGAAGAAGTCTATGTAAAACAACCTCCGGGGTTTGAAAATTTTTCTAGGCCTAATGATGTTTATAAACTTAAAAGGCTTTGTATGGTTTAAAACAAGCACCCGTGCATGGTATGATAGACTTAGCTCTTTTCTTTTGCAAAATGGTTTTACAAGAGGTAAAGTTGATACTACACTCCTTGTTTTTGAAAAAGGGCAAGATTGTTTACTTGTGCAAATTTATGTTGATGATATTATATTTGGTGCTACTAATGAATCTTTGTGCAAGAAATTCTCCAAGTTAATGCAAGGTGAATTCGAGATGAGTATGATGGGGAGCTAAACTTCTTCCTTGGACTTCAAATTAAGCAATGCCAAGAAGGTATTTATATTTCGCAATCAAAGTATACAAAAGAACTTTTGAAGAAGTTCGGCATTGAAGAAGGAAGAACCGTCTCGACTCTATGGCAACCAATGTCAAAATTGACAAAGATGAAAAAGGCAAGTCGGTTGATGAATCCAGTATCGAGGTATGATTGGTAGTTTACTTTATTTAACCGCTAGTAGACCGGACATTCTTCATGCCGTATGCCTATGTGCTCGTTTTCAAAGCAATCCCAAAGAATCTCATATGAGTGCCGTTAAAAGGATTTTTCGATATTTGAAAGGCACCATTCAATATGGCTTATTTTATCCAAAGAATGAAAATTTCTCTCTTAAAGGTTATAGTGATTTGACTATGCGGGGAAATATTGATGATCGGAAAAGTACTTAGGATCATGTCAATTTTTAAGCGATTGCCTAGTTTCTTGGTTTTCAAAGAAGCAAAACGTGTTTTCTCTTTCAACGGCCGGCGAATATATTTCCGCCGCATTTTGTTGTACTCAACTTCTTTGGATGAAACAAACCTTAGCGGATTACAAATGCTCTTTTGAAAACGTACCTATCTTTTGTGATAATGTATCCGCTATAAATATTGCTCAAAACCCGGTTCATCATAACCGTACTAAACATATTGAGATTCGACATCATTTTCTAAGGGATTGTGTCTCAAAACGAAAAATTGAGATATCTTTTGTTCCATCTCAAGATCAATTAGCGGATATTTTCACAAAACCGCTAACTTCCGAGACTTTTTGCGTCGATACGAGCTCGGTTAGGCATAATGCATATTGAATGAAATTCACGTTTGTATTTTGCACGTTTTAAAACTTAGGGCGAAAAATCGGATTTTCGGTTGAAAATTCGGATTTTGGAAAATTTGCAAAACAGTGGGCTGAAGAGGTTGAGGGCAACCGGTCGCCCTCAACGCGGCCGTCGCCCTCAACCACGACCGGTCGCCCTAAGCCATTTTTGGTTTAAAATCGTTCTGTCTTGACATTAGTCTTTTTCACTCATTTTGGCCATTTTTCGTCCCCTTTGCCAAATGCACACTATTGTCACTCAAAATTGATTTTTATGCATTCCATTTATATCTTGGGACCGTATATAGCATGTTTATCATCATCATTGCTCATCCTTTCCGATTAAATGGTAAGATTTTTCCTTACTTTGCTCAATTGGGTTGAACCTTGAGTTTATGGCCTTTCTTGTATATTACTTGATGAAATTATTTTATGATCATGATGAGCTTAGTTGTTATGCTGTTTTGTATGATAATTGGTATGATTTGGTGATGAAATTTTTGGCTTGGATCATTTACAAGGGCTATATACAACTCTTTTTATTTTCACGCCCACAATGTGTTCGATGAAATGTTTCAATGAAAATTTCAACTTCTACATGATTCTCTCGCTTCCAAAAGTCTTCTATACTCTTTGAGATCATGTTTTGGGAAATAAAACGGGCGTATGAACTCTTCATGATGCATTTCTCCCATTTTCCTTGGTTTTTAAGCCTAAAATTGCTCAATGGTTGATAAATCGTCTCTTTGGCGCACTTTGATATATCTATGATGTTTCTATCATCCTAACATTCTTTTTGATGATTCCAAAGGGAGAAACAGGAAATTGGCTCGTTAGCTCAAAGAAGCCAATAAAAGCTCATAATAGAAGCTACAAGCTATGGCTTTTTAAGGCCATAAGTTGTGAAGAAAACTTAGTCCAATGGTTGTTTTATGGACTTTATGGACTTGTTTGCATGGACATTAAGTATTTGTGATGAGGGGAGCTTCTAAGCTCATGAAGTTATTGTTTATTTTTGTAAAAGCTTGTCTTCTAGCTTATGCAATAATTCTTCTTAATGTGCTTGTTGATAGGGGAGCGTTTGTAAAATGTTTTTAAACGGATAGTTTACTCTTAAACCGGAAAATTATTTTGCTTTTAAATCGTCCTCTTGAAAATTGTTTTGGTTTGTAATCATCAAAAAGGGGAGTTTGTTAGATAAATGTTTTTATCATGATTTTGATGATTTTGTTCTAAAGAGTTTTTATACCAAAACAATGTCCCTAAATGTTGTCCTAACACTTCCAATCGATCTAAAATGTTTTTACTATTTTTTGGAGTATTTCTTGAAGTTTATTTTCGATTTAAAATTGGACAACACTTTTGTTTCAGCTCGACCGGGTCGCCCTATAGGGCAACCCGCACTGAGTTGAGTTTTGAAACAGAAAATGGGACGTAAGAAAAAAAGAAGCGGGCGACGGCCGACCGGTTGGGCGGATAGGTGTGGTCGACCGGTCGGACCGATGGTGAGCGAATTGCACTGCAAGTTGGATTTTGTTCCGACTTCTGTTTCGTAAAAACGTCAATGGCAACCGGTCGGTCTGGTGAGGCTGACGGCCGCACCCCCTTCGACCGGTCCCCTGTGTAAAAATTCGCGAGAATTCAATTTCAATCTTATCTCTCTGTGACGGTCGAACCCCATGTTTGACAAAGAAACTATCCGCTATGCGTTTTTGATGAATGACTTTTCCCTATTTTGTGGGATTGATTTCTAACAGCTATATTGATGATTTTAAATGGTTTCTTTTGTAAAGCAAATCACTCCCCAAGGAGGAGCCAATGTCCTGGAAATCAAAGCCAAGACCTCTCCTATAAATAGAGGCTTCATTCAAGCAACAAGACACAACACAATATACAAGCAAAGAGCATACAAAGCAAACACTTTCATATATCTTGTTGTATTAGCCTAAGCACTTTCACTTGCACAAATTTGAGGTCTAGGCTCTCAATTCTTGATTACACTTGTACTCATATTGTATCAATCATTATTGAGTTGTAATCTTGATTTTGGTCATCATTCAACACAAGACATCCTTGTGAGTATTCTTGTGGTAAGAATACACTTGGGTGATCTAGGTGATAGGTGTTTGAAGGTTGTGGTAATCTTCAAAGGTGTTGTAAGAGGGTTGTGGTAATCCTCAAGGTGTTGTAAGAGGTTGTGGTAATCCTCAAGGTGGTGTAAGAGGATTGTGGTAATCCTCAAAGTGGTGAAGGAGGGTTGTGGTAATCCTCAGGTGTTGTATTAATTTTTGGTAAATTAATAAAATCTTTTCTTTCTTTTTGAAATCCATCAGGAGATACTTTGGGGTGGTAGAGGATTAGGCCCTAGGTGGGTTGAACCTCTTTAAATCGACGAGTGTTGTTTTATTTCCGCATTTACATTCTCGTCTTTGGTTGATTATTCGAAAAAGAGGGCAAAATCTGAAAAACCTAGATAATCTATTCACCCCCTCTAGATTATCGTAGCCACTTGACTAACACTCCGCCCGTCAGGGGCACATTTTGGCCATTAGTGGTCCGGCGGTTTGGTTGTTAGGGTGTTGCTCTTCATTCAAACGAGCATTTCTCGGATTGTAAACTCATTATGTCTAGTACAAAAGGACAAACGTTAAATTTTACCTGGTTTCTCTTAACTCGATTTAGCCTGGAACTCGGATCGACCGTACGGGCCCCCTCCTTCTAGCCAATTTGTTGGCGTGCGTTTTGGTCAACAAGCAAAATATATAAGAGATTTAACACGTGGAAATATAAGTATGCGTAATGCGCGTTTATTTGTGGCGAATTTTGCCTTTTTTCGTAATGCCGAGCCGTATTATTGGGGTTGATCTTTCTTACAACCACACGTTTACAAGTGCTTTTTTCCTATTTTTCTTTCTTGTCTTTTTCTTCTTAAGTGAGGCTTTTTATACCCCTCTAATAAGTGGGTTTTCAATAGTCATCTTTGCACTAATTAGTAAAATAATTTGAAAAAGAACACATGTCCCCTTCTAAGCGTGCATGTCACCCAAGTTTTTGCCATGGCGACCCATATTGATCACACTTATTTGTGACACGTGGCGGCTCTTAGTGCTAATGAAGCACTAAGTATGGGCAAATGGTTATTTTTCTCAATGTCGCGCATGCGTTTCCGCCAAAATTTGGGCTCGGGGTTAGGGCTCATGAGTCACGTCATTTGTAGTTGGGCTTGGTAGTGGAAGAGCTCAACTCATGACATGCCACGGCATGTTATTCGACGTTACCCGCGGGCCCCCACTCGAATGTGTGCGGGATGACCACATGGAGTAACTTTTTCCAGCTCGGATCGGGTGTCATCAGATTAGAAGTGATGAGCCGCTTTAAAGTTCTTGTATGTTGACAAGTTTGTACTAAAGCATGTAGATTTCTTGTAATTTACATACATTTTGAATCTTAGTTTAGAGCTTGCGTATTTCCAATTTCCCGCTAGCACCATCTTAGTGTGCCTGCATTCCAAGATCTTTTCTCTGTAGGTTAATTTGTAGAGAAAAAAAAAAAAAAGAGCTTATTGTGAAAAAAGTACAAAGAGAGGTTTTTTCTCTGTATGTTAGTTTGGATGTATTGATTTAGCTTGATAGAAAAATATATCGTGGAGCATCAAATTCTTGGCATTGTGGCTGGCCATGATTGTAGATAAAAAAATTTACGTACTTGCCTGTGGTGAAATTAGGGATAAAAATCGAACCCAACTATTAGTTACTCGACTAGAGATAGATCGGTAAAAGTTGGTTGAGCCGTTCGTTAAGATAACAAACCAAACTTGAACATAATTTTTCGTTCAATTAAAATATAAAGCTTGGCTCGTGCTCGAGCTCTATCGATGAAAAGATAACATAATATGTGTAAGAATATCAAACTACTTGAGCTTGATTTGTGTTCGACTCAATTCAAGCTTGATTCGATTAATAATCAAACCAAGCTCAAACACAATGTTGAAGTTCGGTAAAAATTGATAAGTTTCAACAATATTATGTTTGGCTCGACTCGATTCGTTTGCAATCCTATGTTTTGCCGCAAAATTGGTTTTGCCACTTTTAGTCCTATATGTTCTAGGGTGGCGTTTGACAACCACTAACTTTCAAAAAATTGCACATTTGGTCCTCTCTATCAATTTAAGGTTATCATGTTCTGAAAAGTCGACATCACAAAAATGAAAGAGATGACCAAATATAAAACTTTTAAAAAGTTAGTGGTTGTCAAACACGGCTTTTTTAATGAGAATATTACGTTTTTTTCGAGTTACACAAATGAAAAAAAAAAGGCTTAATATTTTAGGCAAAAAGCGCCATTCCCCTCACCATTTTTAACAAAAATCGTCACTGCAGGCCGTTTTTATTAAAGTTTTTTTTTAATTTTTTAAAATTAAAACGCCATAGCATGACCGTTTTAGTAAAGTTTTTTTTTAAAAATGTCTAATTAAAACGCCATCACATGGCCGTTTTTATTTTTTATTTTTTAAAGACTATTTTTAATTAAAAACGTTTTTTTTATTAAAGTTTGTATTATTAAAAATGATTAGTCCTTTAATTAAAAAATTATTTGATATATTAGCATATAATAATACTAAAATCTATTATACTATATTATTAGATACATAATTAATATGTATACTAAATAATTATTATATATAATACATAATTAAATAATTTTATAAATATATTTATTATATTTATAAATTATTTGTTATTTTCAATGTTTATATAATATTCATTGTTTTAAAAATCTCCGCAGGGCGCTAGACTCTCACGATATTATATCGCACGTAAGAGAAGATAGAATTTCAATAAAAAGCGTGTGGATTTACGATTCACTTTTGTGCGGGTGGTGGTGGATAATGGCCTCCTTGGCATCTCCTCCTATTGCAAGGACTTCTTCTTTCAACCATCACTTCAAGTTTTGTACCTTAATATTCTCTTGGCAAGGACGACGGGCCGTGCGCCTTGTCGGAGAGTCTAGCGCTGCGAAGACTAATAGGAGTTAGGCGGAGATTTTTAAAACAATGAATATTATATAAACATTGAAAA
The DNA here is from genome assembly GCA_016081115.2 of Rehmannia glutinosa. Lineage (NCBI taxonomy): Eukaryota > Viridiplantae > Streptophyta > Magnoliopsida > Lamiales > Orobanchaceae > Rehmannia > Rehmannia glutinosa. Next base: position 61,063,511 of record CM071934.1, on the reverse strand, counting down.
TAACAAATAATTTATAAATATAACAAATATATTTATAAAATTATTTAATTATGTATTATATATAATAATTATTTAGTATACATATTAATTATGTATCTAATAATATAGTATAATAGGATTTAAGTATTATTATATGCTAATATGTGAAATAATTATGTAATTAAAGGACTAATCATTTTTAACAATACAAACTTTAATAAAAAACATTTTTAATTAGAAATAGTCTTTAAAAAATAAAAAAATAAAAACGGCCATGTGATGGGCGTTTTTAATTAGACATTTTTATAAAAAAACTTTACTAAAACGATCATATTATGGCGTTTTTAATTTTAAAAATTAAAAAAAAAACTTTAATAAAACGGCTCTAGTGATGATTTTGTTAATAACGGTGAGGGGAATGGCGTTATTGCCTAAAATATTAAGCTATTTTTTTTTTTTCGATTCATTTGTGTAACTCGAAAAAACATAATATTCTGTTAAAAAAAACCTGTCAAACACTTACTCTAAAATATAAGGAATAAAAGTGTATTTAGGCCAAATTAAAGGACCATCCGACCAAAATTGTAATTTTGCCACGTTTTGCCTATTGGAATTTCAGTGCAACTCGAATGTTATAATGTAAACAATCTAATATTTGTAAAATATTAAAACGCGGACAACTAAAGCTAGTACGTACGTGGATGGGTCTTGAAACTAAAGCCGTCCTTCCAGACTTTTCTTTTTCTTTTTTTTCCCCTGTTTTTGAGGCACCGTCTTTCCACACTTAGGAGAAGAATCCTAGCTGCAAACAACAACCATTACCTTTCAAACAATTATCCACTTTGACAAAAATTACCTTTTCGTATTATTCAATATTTACTTATCTTTTAACCTTTTTATCAATTATTTTTTTTTTTTTTATAAATCAACAATCGAAGATTATAAAAAAGAAAAAAAGGGAACTCATATAACTATAAGCAAAACGACTACAATACTTTTATTTTTTTTTTTTGAAAGGAAAAACGACTACAATACTAAAATCCCAGTCCCTCTCAAATTAGAACTGTTCTCTCTATAAATTTAATATCAACAATCACGCTATATCCTATTAATCATAGAAGCCATCAAAATTAGTTCAATCTCGAAAATGGCTCACACCAAATCGACACAGCAAGAGAATTATGATGCAGAACAGGACAACCTTAATTTCAACAACTCAGATTCCGGCAATCACCAGCATCAATTTGTCCAAAATATTGTTTGGTCTATTGAAATCGAAGATGGTGGCTCACATGATGATGTACAACTCGAAGAAACTGTCTACGTATCCGGATTGGAGTCTGCTTTGGGTAGGAGGTGGACCGTGGATGATGCGATGAGGATATTTAATAGAATGGATCAAGAAATCGAGAACCGGGGCGGTTCTGATGTAATGTCTGGTTTAGAGTATGATGATATTTTGCATCTAGCAATTCATCAAGATCTTGAAAATTTAAGAAGTAATGGTGAGTTGGGGCCCGACTGGACTGAACACAACATGGGTGATTTATTCCCATATATTATTCAACAAATCGAAAATCTGGTCATTAATATTCTAGAAAGTGAGAATCCTTTGATTAGTAGGGATTTGTCTGATGATGATGGTTTGTCTGAGGAAATAATATCCAAGTACTTAAAAAGAAGGTGCTGCGATGAGGTAGTTAGAGATAAAGAGCTTGAAATATGTGTAGTGTGCCAAGATCAACTTTACAAAGAAAACGAAACGGTTGCATATCTGGGATGTGGACATGCGTACCATGTTTACTGTATCAAACAATGGCTACGAGGGAAGAACCTTTGTCCACTCTGCAGAGCTAAAGTGGTAAACGGAGAAGATGTTGATGATTATAATGATGACGACGACGAAGACGATGACAGTGGAAACACACTGGTTATTTATGTAGTATACTAGTTTAACAGCAAGTAGATGTAATTGAAACACTGTTAACCTGTTTTCCGAATATTGAAAAGTAGAGAAAATTGCACTTTTAGTCCTGAAGAAATGAGTTAACGGGCAATTAAGTTTTCCATTAGTTTTGGGACTAAAATGCAACCTTTGAATCATATGGACTAAATGTCTTAAAAGATTCATTTGGGACAAAAAATGCAAATTTTTCTACGATTTGCATTTTTTGTCCCAAATGAATCTTTTAAGCACGTTTAGTCCCATATGATTCAAAGGTTGCAATTTTAGTCCCAAAACTAACGGAAAACTTAATTGCCCGTTAATTCTATTCTTACGGGACTAAAAGTGCAAATTTTTCCGAAACATAATTAAAAAAATCTGAAAATTATCAAAAAAATTAAAAACTATTTCAAAAACATTTAAAATTGTTTTCAATTTATTAAAAAAGATATATAAAAAGTCAAAATAATTTAAAATCTACAAATTAAAATATAAAATTACAACTTAAAAAAATATAAAAAAGTCAAAATGCACTTTTGGTCCCGTAAGAATAAGAGTTAGAGCAGTTAAGTTTTCCGTTAGTTTTGGGACTAAAATTGCAACCATTGAATTATATGGGACTAAATGTGCTTAAAAGAATCATTTGGGACAAAAATACAAATTGTGGGACTAAAAATGCTTGACCCTTTTTCTTATGGGACCAAAAGTGCAATTTTCTCTTGAAAAGTAACATCTTCCTTTTTTTCCAGTGTATTGTTGGAGATTTGACCACAAGAGGAAATCATGTAATTATACAAGGAACTAGACAACAATCAAAAAGGCCAAATTTATATAATATGCCTTATGAAAAATCACAGCTCGATCCAATACATTCATATGGATTGATGTTAAATCTAGATATTCCAAATTTTAAAAATTGAGAAGTCCTTATTGATGATTGGGCCGCCATAAAAATAGCGGCATGAACACTTGATCTCGAAAAGAAAGGGTTCATTCTACTTCGTGAAATGAGCCTTAAAGGATCTGCGAAGATCGCATGGAAAATGACTGGATCAGAGATGAGAAATATTGTCACAGCTGGAGAGTAATTAAAAGGAATAGTCGATAATATGACAAAATTAGTTAAAATCCAATCGACCAGGATAATTTGAGGGGTTGGAGGAATGGAAAAAGAAAAGATATAAACAAGTCCTCTATTGCTCTGAAAGTTACATGATATTTATCATATTGACAAATATATCAAGTTGTTCACCGAATATGGAAGGAAATCTAAGGCGGATGATAAAGAAGTTTCACAGTTATTCTTTGCAAAGATACCAAGTCCCTGGAGAGAAATGCTTATTAGAGAATACAAGGTTGTAGATGACTTGGATACGGTGGCTAGAAGAATGTTATTCCTTAAAGCCAAACTATCAATGGTGTCATCAGCGTAACTTTATAGAAATTACAAAAAGATTACGGAAATTGATAAAATGATTCCTCTATGTTGCGAAGATGATGACATCTCAACTATTGTAGGAGGTGAACCGTGGAGGCTTAAGAGAAAGAAAAGGAAGAGCCACACATCTAGTCATGGAAGTAAAAGAAAAGAAGTAGGTCTTCGTGGAGATACATAAGGTTTTTGGTCAAAACAAAAGGCCCATGTAGGTCTCAAGGGGTGTGGTGTAAGGTTTAGAAGGGGGGGACGATTGAATAAACCTTACCAAATTTTTGATTTTAGTCCTTTTAAATAATTCAACAGAGTTTACTCAAATCAACTGTGTCCTTGAGGGACAACTAAGCTGGCTATTCAACCAAGTTACCCATTCAACAGGCTCGATAGAGCTGTTGATAGTATAACTCGGCAACTTAAGCCAAATACTTAACTGGTCGATTTGGTTTTAACAACGGAAGACTTAACACTCTTTGATTGGTTTTAAGCTTGTTTTAAACACTTGACTTTTATCACTTAGTTAATTATCGGTTGGATAGCAAATATAAACTTATCAACAGATATAAAATAGATATGCCGGAGAGTAAGTACTGAAAGTAAATTGACAAAATTATTTTTATAGTGGTTCGAAGATGGGGTAATTCTTCTAATCGTCTCTTCTCCAACTCCTGGAAGAATCCACTAAGTAACAGATCAGTTTACAAAGTGGTTATCAGTCTGGAGACAACCTTGATCACACAGCTGGCTTCTCTTGCGACTCAGATTCTTCACGAGGCAGCAACCTTGCTACTTCTGCTCACTTCTCAAGTTCTTGGATTTGATCATGAATCCGTCCAACAAACTTGATACTTGGTTCGACCTTGAACCTTTCTACAATCCTTCAACTTGTAAAGTAGACCCCTTTTGTTTCTTCAAAAGTTTTCTCTTCAACTGGTTGAAGTTATCTCTCCTTCACAGCTTGTATTGGAACTAGTTTTTTTTTCGAGTTTTAGGCTTGAGGAATTGCTTGAATTGCTTTGAAAATATTGCATGTTAGTTGCTTGAATATTGCTTGCTCTTGTTAGGTTCAGGTAACCAAGGTAACCTTTTCTCAAATGCTTCCTCAGCCTTTTATAGTGCACATTTGAAATTTGCCCGTTGAAGAGATAAGCTAGTTTCAAATGTCACTTTGTGTTCGTTGGCTTGTCTTGTCTTGGTCTGCAGCCCTTGTGATGTTGACCTTTCCTTGTATTAAATGGCATTTCAGGTTTGCAGGTTCTGATACAAGGTGCAGAGTTCCCCATTGGTTCCTTCCTTTTGCACAATTCTGGGCCAAACACTTTAAGACCTGGCAGCTTGATATATTACTACATCGAGTAATATTCTTGACTTTATTCCAACGGATCTAAGTCAGTTGTCTTCACTTGACTGCTGCCTTTACCCCAGGTGATGAGTCTGCTACAATCATGGGATTGACTCAACTATCACTTCAACTGATAGACTTGGCTTCTTGAGTTGACTTGACTGACACTTCTCACAATCGTTTCCTCACCGACTCTCCTTGATGGAGTCCTTGACTTTGTTCTAGGCCATACTCACCGGGACACACAATAAAGTCTTCATTCATCCGCAATTCACTTCCTGTAATCTTTGACATAGCCGACTTAACTTCGGCCTTCTTCCGATCTATCTATGCAATACATAATTACAAGAAAATGGGGTGCCAACTTCCTAGTTTAAGTTTTACATGGTATTATCAAAATCTAACAAATAAATTTCCTAACAATTTCCCCCTTTGATGATGCCAAAACTTAAAACATTCAACATAAACGAGATAATCTCTCCATCTTGAATCAAGAGTGTTCTATCAACCTTGCCTTTGGTGAATCTATTGTCATTTAGAAATTGAGACAATGTATCATACCATGCTTTGTTTGTGCTTGTTTCAATCCATATAATGCTTTCTTGAGCTTGTAGACTTTATCTCCAATAGTTTTCTGCTTCAAAACTGGAGGTTGTTCAACATAGACTTCTTCTTCTAATGATCCATTTAGAAAAGCACTCTTCACATCCATTTGATATACAAGTGAAGTTCTTATGTGCAGCATAGACAAGAAACATCCTTATTGCTTCCAATCTAGCAACATGAGCAAAGGTTTCATCAAAATCAATTCCTTCTTCTTGGCAATAGCCTTTGGCTACCAATTTTGCTTGGTTTCTTACAATGATCCTTCCCATTCATCTTATTCCCGAAAACCCATTTAGTCCCATTAACATTTTGGTGGGTTAGCCTTTGAACTAATTCCCATACTTTATTATTTTCAAACCGATTGACTCTTCTTGTATGGTTGAATCCAATGTGTGTCTTCCAATGCTTGAGACACGTCTTTAGGCTCTATCTCGTGAAATGAAACAAGTGAACATAACTTCATCTTTGTGCTGCTTTCGGATCTGTTCTTATTTCATCTCTTACATCTCCAATGACCAACTCGATGGATGGTCTCTCAACCATCTCACATCAGGTTGGAGCAAGTCTCGTTGGATTCAAAGTGTCTCGCATCTAAGTTGTCTTGAACAACTCTTTCATCTTCATTCAGACTCTTCAAGACCTTCCACCTGCCTTTGAGATTCAACTATCTCATCATCATCCGGGTTGAGTGCTCTTACTTCAGCGTTTCAACATAAGGACTCGCATGGTTAGGCGATTCACTTATCCTTACTCATCAACGTCTTCTCCATTCACATTAGGTTCATCAAAAACCACATAAATAGACTCTTCAATGACCATAGTCCTCTTGTTCAACACTATATAGACTTTACTCTCACTGAGTATCCCAAAAGATACCTTCATCATCTTTATCAAAAGCTTTCAAATTATCTTTGTCATTATTATGGATGAAGCATTTACATCCAAATATCTTGAAATATCCAACATTTGGCATTCTCCCGTCCAAATCTCATAGGAGTCTTGGTCAATTGCTCGTTAATCATGCATCTATTTTGAGTGTAGCATGATGTATTTATGGCTTCAACCCAAAATCTTTTAAGCAATCCTACTTAAACCTAACATAGTCCTTTCGCTTCTTTGAGAGTTATGTTCCTTCTTTCGGCTACTCCATTCTCACGTGGTGTCCTTTACGGTGATAACTCATGAGCAATACCATTTTCAACATAATACTGAAGTTATAATCCTATTGACAAACTCGGTTCCTCCCGTCTCGATCTTATTTTTATAATGGTTTGACTCTTCTCATTTTGAATTCTTCTCATCACCGATGTAGTTTCTATAGTGTTTCCTTGTTTTTACACATGAAAATAGTCCATGTATATCTTGAATAATCATCCACCACTATTAGGGTGTATTTTTTCCATCGATGCTATCGCTCAATGGACCAAATAAATCCATATGCAACAAATGCAATATCCTTGAAGAAGGACTTGGCTTATCCTTGAATGATGATTTGATTTGCTTTCCATCCGGCATCCATCACATACACTTTCTTTCTTGTACATCGAGTCCGCAATCCTTCTACAAGATGACTCCTTGCAAGCTTGTTGATTGTCTTGTTAGGTAACTCAACTTCTTGTTCCACAGTACCCAACTTGATTAGGTTGTGCTCTTTGCTAGAAGATATGTGCTTGGTGTAGCAAAAGAGACCAATCTACCACATATATATTCTTTTGTCCCGAACCTTGAAGCACTATTTCATTGGACTCAACATCTTTGATTTGGCATATCCCCATGTTGAATCCTACATTGTAAGCCTTGTCACAGAGTTGGTCGATACTTAACATGTTGAAGTTTAGGCCTTCAACATAAGCAACATCCGTGATTTCCAATCCATTTTTCTTGATGGATCATGCCTTTGATCTCTCCCCGGAGCTTCATTACCTCCAAATATAACTTTTGCGCCTCTCATCTCCTTGAATCTTGATGATTTTTCTTGTTTCTGTCATATGTCCGGAACAACCACTATCCATGTACCAGGTTCCTTGGCACTCTGTTACATTTGAACCGCAATCAAGGAAATCGTTTTTAGGTACCCATACTTGTCAGGTCCTAGGGGTTAGTGCTATAAGATGTTCCATCCAACCTATAGCCGATGATCTAACTCTAAGAGGTTGCCATCTATCGCACCATAATCATAGGGCACATTACCATATTGCTTGGGGGTTTTAGGATCATACAACCGTCTCTTTTATCGTATGCATATGTTTGTGTTTTAGCAATTGCTTTCTTGGGGTAGTTGTGGTTTTTCCGAGTGCAAAGGCTTGGGTGCATATGTGTGCCGGCTCTTTTGCCTTTGGAATGACCTTTGTTGAGGTTTAGTTGTTTGCCATTTTGGCTTATATTCCACAGTCTTTGCTAATGTTTCACATTATTCCAATCATCATAGTTTGATATTTTCTACCATTCCCATCATATGTGTTTCTCCGATGAAATTTCCTGGGGTTTTGGTAGCTCTTTTTGCTTCTCATAGAGTATTTTCTGCTTTCTTTGTTTCTTTGAGGGACTGTCTCAATTTCTTCTCACCGCCCTTTTAGCATATACGATCGTTTTCTTTATATCATACTTTCCTTTATAACCAAGGCTAGTATGATTGTGATTGTGCTTTGGAGTCATCGTGGGTGCACATTTGGTGTTTTGGGTTTTTGGAATGCTTCATTGCTTGAAGATCCCTTTTTTAAAATCACTTGGAGTTTGACTATGCATAAATGAATTAAATCCCATGCCTGTCTTGTCTCCACATTCTTTTTGACTCATAATAAGTTCATCCAATGATTTGAATGCTTTTGTAAATGAGGCAATCCCATTTTTAAGATCTTTTTCCTCTTTTTCTCGAAGAGTGAGCTAACTCGCTATGATCTTGGCATTTTTCAGCCTTGACTTAGTGTTCTCATCGCCTATGTGACTCGAGTACTCGTGTCTTTTGTCAACTACGAGTTTTGGCTTTTGTCGGGTTGTTTTCCTCATTTAAGATTGTGTGTGAGGACTTTATGTGTTCAAAAATTTTCATCATTTGCTAATGAATCATAAAGATCTGGGTGATGAAGTGTGTGTATCATAGTCAATATCAACTTGAATCGAATGAGATGAGTTAGAGTGTACCTTATCTTCTTGATTTTGTTCTTTGGCCATGAGCCGATCATAGCCTCTTCCTCCGTAATCACTTGAGTAGTCGCTTCACTAGTATCCGAATCACGCTCTTTGCACTTGGTTGGCTCGGCTCATCGTCTCAACAACCAACATAACTTTCTTTCTTTTCCTATCTTCTTTCCTCAAGACTTTTCTTTCTTCTTCATTCCTATACTTGTTGATGGTGATAGGAACAATCAACCGCAAAATGTCCTAATTGTTTGCAATTCTAACAAAGGTTTTCACTCATTGATCGGCTCTGTCTATTTTTCGAATATCGCTCTTTGATGCTCAACTCTATTGGGCGGCCTGTCTTTCCTTGCCTTGGAAGGTCTTGAATGTCTTCTGGGGTGGTTTCACCCTCATTCCTTTTATAGTTCTTGTTGAAGAACTTGTTGAATCTTTTCACCATAAGGGCAATCTACTCCTGGTCAATGGTTTCCTTTGGCTCAGCTTTTTTCCCATCACTGGCCAACAATGCAACTGTCTTGGGTACAACTGTTTCCTCTTCTCTTTCCTTCTCAGCTCAAACTCATAGGCTTTGAGGTCCGAGAATAGCTCATGATTAGATGTTCTTGAGAGGTCCATTGAATGTCACAGGCCATGGATTTCATTTCCATGCACTGGGAGGGCTCTTAAAATCTTTATACACATTTCTTTTGTGTATATTTTTCCTAATCTTTGAAAGCTCATTTGTAATTTCAGTAAATCTGGCATCCAGATGATCCAGAGTTTCACCTGCAAACATTTTAAAAATTTCAAATTTTTGAACAGCAAGAGTTAATTTATTCTCCTTAATTTGTTCTGATCCTTCACAAATTAAGGTTAGCTTACTCCCAAATTTCTTTTGGATTTGCAAGATTTGACTTTGTTGAACATGTCTTTGTCCAATATTTTGTAGAGGATATCCTTGGACACATTGTCCAAGTTGTATCTCTTTCTATCCTCATTTGTCCATTCTCATTATTGGTTTTTCAACCATGGTTTGGTCTTGCTTCAAAGAATGCCTTCTTCTCCTTCAAACCGCACGCTTCTTCTTCTGTACCGTATTGACTTTGAGTATTGGCAATGGCCCATCCTCTATCACTAGCCACATTTCATCATGTAATGCCGATAGATGAGCCCGCATGCGAATTTATCGGTCATTAAACTCTTCGACAATAAACATTAGAATACGAGTTAGATTTGTTTCCATGATAATAACTTTGCTTACAAGATGAAAGACTTTGAAAAAAAACAAGTGTTAAAACCTTTTGAAAAGATAGAGATCTAGTTCAAGAACTGCGGAAGGCTCAATGAACCAACCGCTCCGATACCACTTGTAGGTCCCAAGGGGTGTGGTGTAAGGTTTAGAAGGGGGGTTGAATAAACCTTACCAAATTTTTGATTTTAGTCGTTTTAAATAATTCAACAGAGTTGACTCAAATCGCTTGTGTCCTTGGGGGACAACTAAGTTGGCTATTCAACTACCCACTCAACAGACTCGATATAGCCGTTGATAGTATAACTCGGCTACTTAAGCCAAATACTTAGCTTGGTCGATTTGGTTTTTTAACAGAAGACACAACACCCTTTGATTGGTTTTAAGCTTGTTTTAAACACTTGATTTTTAGAACTTAGTTAATTATCATTTGGATAGCAAATATAAACTTACAGCAGATATAAAATAGATATGCAGGAAAGTAAGTCTTGAAAGTAAATTGACACAAGTATTTTTATAGAGGTTCAAAGATGGGGTAATTATTCTAATCATCTCCTTCTCCAACTCCCCGAAGGAATCCACTAAGTAAACAGATCGGTTTACAAAGTGGTTATCACCCTGAGACAACCTTGATCACACAAAGGTGGCTTCTCTTGCGACTCGGATTCTTCACGAGGCAAAGAACTTGCTACTCGCTCACTTCTCAAGTTTTTGGATTTGATCATGAAGCCCCGCAACAAACTTGATACTTGGTTCGACCTTGAACCTTTCTACAATCCTTCAACTTGTAAAGTAGACCCCTTATGTTTCTTCAAAAGTTTTCTCTTCAACTGGTTGAAGTTATCTCTCCTTACAGCTTGTGTTGGATCTAGTTTTTTCGAGTTTTAGGCTTGAGGAATTGCTTGAATTGCTTTGAGAATATTGCATGTTAGTTGCTTGAATATTGCTTGCTCTTGTTAGGTTCAGGTAACCAAGGTAACCTTTTCTCAAATGCTTCCTCAACCTTTTATAGTGCACATTTGAAATTTGCCCATTGAAGAGATAGGGTAGTTTCAAATGTCACTTTGTGTTTGTTGGCTTGTCTTGTCTTGGTCTGCAGCCCTTGTGATGTTGACCTTTCCTTGTATTAAATGGCATTTTAGGTTTGCAGGTTCTGACATAAGGTGCAGAGTTCCCCATTGGTTCCTTCCTTTTGCACAATTCTGGGCCAAACACTTTAAGACCTGACAGCTTGACATATTACTATATCGAGTAATATTCTTGACTTTATTCCAACGGATCTAAGTCAGTTGTCTTTACTTGACTGCTGCCTTTACCCCATGTGACTTGAGTCTGCTCCAATCATGGGATTGACTCAACTGTCACTTCAACTGATAGACTTGGCTTCTTGAATTGACTTGACTGACACTTCTCGCAACTGTTCCTCAGCTGACTCTCCTTTAGTTGAGTCCTTGACTTCCTTCTAGGCCATACTCAGCTGATACACAACACAGTCTTCATCCCAGTCCACAGTTGACTTCTTGTAATCTTTGACATAGCTGACTTAACTCAGCTCTTCCAGTCCTATCTATTGCAATACATAATTATAATGAAAATGAGGTGCCAACTTCCTAGTTTAAGTTTAACATGGTATCATTAAAATCTAACAAATAAATTTCCTAACAACCCGAAGTTATAAATATGGGCAAAGACTAATACCTAGCAGAATAAAGCCTCTTCAAAGAAAGGTTCTAACCAAGGAGCACCAAATTTAACTCCACGAAGACATTTTTTAAAATTGTAATTACTGGACATGAGGAGCAAGAGGGCATATCTCAATGGATTGCCCATAGAATCAAAAATGATTAGTCGATAGTTCAAACTACATCGAATTCGAAGAAGTCGTTTACTATCAAGATCTTACACAGGTGTATCAATTTGAGGATCTACCCTGAGATGAAAATATCTATGAAGAAGATATCTATTCTAAAGATGCAAGTGAATCTTGTTAAGAATTAGAGTGAAGAAAAAATTCTTCAACAAACGGTTAGAGAGGATATGCCAGGATTTTACTCTCATACTACGATTTCTCATAAGACCCTTATGAGAATTATAAAAGAAGATCTAAAGATTCAGATATATGATGGATTTACAATAGGAGAATAGAAAACACCAAATTTTCCACAGAGTGACTACTGGAGAATTTTCCATCCTAATGGAGTTCACTGGCAACCTGATCGAGATGCAATTGGTCCCTCACCGATAAAGTTCAGGAGATCAAATGTAAAGTCAAGAGAGAAGTTGCAAACAAACTCTCATGGATTCACATTGGAGCCATAAGAGTTATTATCAAGACAACATTCAAAGAAGGAATTGATTCGCCACTCAAACTTGCTATCTTTGATAAGCGAATCTCAAACCTTAAGGATTCATGCTTTGGAGCAGTTGCATGGAGCTTATATGCAGGAAAATTGTCATTTAAAGTCTATCCTAATTGCAAAAATTTGGGAGATTGATATATCAATAGATTCATGACCCTTCATCAAGATTTCAAAAGAATAGATTTGATGAAAGAAGAGAACATACCCGACTCAATCACATACAAGATTTACTATGCTCTCTCAAATACAAATCATTCAAAAGTATTCTTGAGAAAGAAATTTATTGAAGTTCCAAGAATATTTGAGGACTTCGCAAGAGTGGTTCTACCGTAACTTATCGAATCCCCAACAATAAACCAGATCAATATGAAGATTCAAGATCAACCAGTCTTCAATAAAAGTAGAAGCCTCGTGGATTGATCCAAGAAGGATGTCTTTCCAACAAGATAGGATTGTCAAGTAGAAGTCATTGGGAAGAAAAGAAACCAAGTATAGTTCAAATAATCTTAAATGTATTAAAAACTCAGGAGAACTAAAATGTCTAGAAGGACGGAGAGATGTTGAAGTAATATTTGACATCATTCAAAAGGATAACATCTTTCCTTGTTATGTTCTATATTGCCTCCAACAACCTCTAGTTAGAAGCTATCAAGAAAGCCTAAAGATGGGTGAATTGAGCCGACTATCACAGAATCGCGCAAAAATATCCTGAACAATTACTTGAGATAGAATTTCTTGAGGATCATAAACCGTGGGAAAGATTACAATATGGTATGGAATTTACGGTGGTGATAAAAATACATAATCGATGACAACTAGTCCATTATCCATATAAATTTCTATCGCAATGATATATGTTGAGTACAAGATCGAGTATTTAACCTCCTATATTGATTCAGGTGCCGGAATATGTACTGCAAAGCCGGATGCTTTTCCTAAAGAAACTGGAAAAGATTTACTAGCTATTGCAGGAAAAGATTTCTCTAAAAGGATTCTTATCCTTAATCAAGGAACTAAACAAGCAGAAATTATGATCGGTGGAGCAGGAAACACCCCCTGGTTCAAAGTGAAAACACCATCAACACCCCGGTACAAAGAGATACATGAGCAAATGTTTTGTTAGGAAATAATTTTCTACAAGCATTCAAGCGGTTTACAAAAGAAAAAAGAGACAAGAAGGCTTATTTTCACAACAATATGTGATCATATGATTATTGTCCAAAGAGTGCGGAATGCATTTTTCTGAAAAATGTCTATCAATTTTCGCAGCAAGTGTGGCGATGAAGCCAAACTTTGGAATCCAAATATGGCAGATTGAATAAATTCAGTGAAGCATTATTATCTTTTCGGCAATATGGTTTGACACAAAAAGATACAAAATTATGGGATAAAAACTTGTATTCATTCATAACAAGGAGAAGAACGAGTACTTCTAGAGGCTATTGGAAGATTGATGACGAGCCTAATGGAGAATCCAAAAAGTGATGTTACCATAGAAGAACAAATATCACTCGAGGATGTGAAGAAGAAGATCCAAATGAATTACAATGAAAATCCTTTAGCATGGTGGGATAAGAACGAGCTCAAAGCTTCCTTAAAAGTCAAGCCAGGAAAAGAATTCGATTTTGTGAGAATCGAACCAATCCTTATGAATCAAGAAGACCGTGAGGATATGCAAAAAATACTTAAGGAATATCTTGACCATAAGTTGATTTCACCATGAGTTTTTCCATACAACAGTCCATGATTCTTAGTCCGGAATCATGACATAAATCAAAAGAGAGAAGCCAAGACTTGTTATTAATTACAAAGGGATTAATAACATTCGAGTTTGAAGGATACTATATCCAAGCAGAGAACATCTGGTTAACTGCATCAAAGGGCCAACATATTCTCAAAGTTCGATTTCAAATCTGGATGTTACCAGATTATAATGGAGGAAGAAAATAAGAAGTCCATAGCTTTCTCCACACCGCAAGGACATTATATTTGGAACGTGATTCCTATAGGATTGGCCAACGCACCCCAGGTATATCAAAGAAAGATGGATAATCTCTTCAACGATTACTTTAGTTTCATGTTCGTATACATCAATGATACTCTAATCGCATAAAAAAACATGAAGGAGCATCTCAAACATTTGGAAATATTTTTAGATATTTGTCATAAAGAAGGATCAAATGCTTTCTTTAAAAGAAGGCACTAATTGCTAAAAGACAATTTGAATTGCTTAAAATTGAAATCATTTAATTTGGAATCATCCTACAAAACCATATAGTGGAGAAGATACAAGGATTTCCAGATACCCTCAAAGACAAAAATAGCTTCAAAGTTTTCTGAGTTGTTATTTTTGTTGGGATGTTCATAAACAATCCGACACATTACAAGAAGTCGTTTAACCTATTACTTAAAGAAGATGTTATATTCAAATGGGAAGATAAACATCAAGAAGGGATAAAACACCTCAAAGAAGTTTGTAAAAATCTTGTAATTCCACAAGACAATGATGAGCTGATTTTCATATGCATATGCCAATGATTGTTGGTGGACAACAATTCTTACGAAAGTCGTACTAAACGGAGAAGTGCCATGCATATATTGTAGCGGTCTATTTACGACATGCTGAAGCAAATCAAAGGCATATCAACGAGAAAGAATTCTTCGCAGTCTGAAAAGCTTTCAAAAAATGGCCTTTATTTTTACTAGCAAAAAAGTTTACTTTAAAAATTGACAATTCAAGTGTCAAGGCTTTTCTGAATAACCCAATTGAATCTAAACCAGAAAATGCTAAATTACTTAGATGGCAAGCCAAATGCCAATATTATGATTATGATATTGTAATTATAAAATCTCATGAAAACTTACTTGCAAATTTTCTAACAAGAGATGGAGGGAATTAAAGTTGATTCTATCCTCACAGCATCAATGCACATTGGCAATCATCTTGAGATACTTCTCCGAGAATTTGCCACTCTCGCCATCAATGCTGATTTGACTGAAAGGTTACAAAGGAAATATCGGGACAAAGTGACCGATCATATACGAGCATGTGTTCGATCTCACTCTTAGTTGAGATTGGCATTTCAAGGGCCACTCATCCAGCCTCTAATAAGTAAAAGAAAGTTTTAGTGCATGGGGATCAGAGGTCCATAGGGGTGTGAGTTAAGTCTAAAAGGGGGTTTGAATAGACTTAACCAATTTTTAAATTTTAAATACAAATCAGAGTTTTCACAAGAAAAAAAACTAAGTCTCTTGAGAGACAGTTGGGTCAAACTTCAGCTGGAGAGTTAACCATTCAACAGACTCAGAGAGAGTTGTTGATAGAGTAACTCAGCTAAATGAAGTTAGCTTTTACAAATTTGGTTTTCTTGGTTTTATATCTAAGTCTTTACACCTTTTTTAAAGATTAGTTATCAATAATTATCTTTTTAAACTTGTTATTATAAGTTGGATATCAAGTATATTGAGAAAGTAAATAAATTATATAATTTAAATGCAAAATATAAAATGACTCAAATATTAATAGTGTTTCGAGGATGGGGTAATTCTCTCATCGCACTCTTCTCCTACTCCAAGAGAAATTTACTAATGCAACAGTTGACTTTGTTACAAAAGTATAAATAATTCGAGCAATCCGTGATCACACAAACCGTGGCTTCACTTTCTAGGACTTAGCTCTTTGCAAGGTTGCCTCACTACTTGACTCTTCAAATTGTTCGGATTTGATCACTTAGCCCTCCGTCGATTTGAACCAGGTTGGAAATAGAACCTCACTGAAGTTCCTTCGCTCCTTAGAAGAACAGACCCCTTTGTTCTTGAAAACAGGTTTCCTCTTCAACTTTGAAGTATGATTTCTACATTTCACCAAAATGTATTGGATATAACCACTTTGAGTTTCGGTGCCCAAGAATTAAGAATTTTGATTGACAAAGTATTTTAGATTTTTGCTTGATTGCTCGATTTCACTTTTGTATTTTTGCTCTCTAGTGTGTCATTCGTATCTCTCTCTGAAAATTCCTCAGTCTTTTATAGTGAGAGTTTGAAATTTGTCCGTTGTAGAAATAGACAAATTCAAACTTCACTTCTTGTTTCTTTGGCTTGACTTGTTCCACAACATGTGATGTTGACCCAACCATTGTATTAACTACCTACAGGTGTGTCCAAAAGCACCAGGGTTTCGCAAGTATTCTATTGGTTCCGCTTATTTGCACTTTTTCAAAGAAGACAATTTTTAAGGTTGTGTCTCTCTTACCAAAATGGGTAAGTCCTTGACTTTTTTTTTACAACGGACTTGTTCAACTTTTCTAAGTCATTCAAATTGTTTTACCCCATAAGTTGAGTCTCTTCCTTCATTTCTTGGATGACTCTCTTTGTAAGTCTTCCAAAGACACAATCGTTGTACTTGATCAAGCTCTTCTTGATCACTCACCGCGACTCAACGAGATCTTCTATGCACTTCTTCAAATGAGTCTTCTCGCATCTTCAACTTGGTTGCTTGACGATTTAGCTAAAAAAAAAAAGAAATAAGATACAAAATTTGGGGTGCCAGCTTTCTAATTCAAAGTTTTCTAAGTTTTCTAAGCATCATCAAAATCTATTCAATAAAATTCCTAACAATTTCCATCTTTTTGATGATGCCAAAACTTATTTAAATCATAAATTACTAAAATAAAAATAATTGAGAGAATGTATCATTTTATTGATGAATCATTCAACATTTACATTATTTGTATGTATTTACAAAGAACTATAAAAATACAACAAAATTTTCATGACAGCTTAATATTTATCTTCCGGGTTGTCTTATTCTTTCTTCCTTCTTTTTCTCGCCTTCTCGCGATCATCTTCATCTCTCCTTCTTCTCCTTTCATCTTTGCCTTTCTTCTTCTCTTCCTCCTTCATCTTTCTTATTCTCAACTTATCTTGCTCGTATTTTTCGGACCACTTTCTATATTCGAGCTTCATCTAGGCCTATCCAATAAATGGTGTCCTTTTTCAAGGGTCTTCCCCTAGCTTGGTCCGCTCCCGGGAACTTGGGTCATTGGCTGAATTTTGGAATGCTACCGACTTTTAGAATGTTTTCCTTGAGTCAGCCTTCCTAGTCTATTCTATATCTTTCAAACCATTTCTCCAATATAAGTCCCATGCATCGCCTAACTCCATTTCTTCATAATACACAGAGAATCGAACTCTTCATCGGATCTCTCCTCCAAGGGGCCGAAGGTGGACTAACTTTCTCTTGGGAGCATTCCAACTGGCAGATCTCCATATTGGACATTTAATTATTGGATTCTCTCCTCTTGACTTTTATCTAACTTTGCGATTTCAGCCTTAGGCTTCTGAAAAGCTAGGGCAACTTTCCCATCGTTGATAAGTCTTAAGGAGCCGAGAGATAATTGAGGTGGTGTTTTTGCCTTTGATAACCAACTTTGCCGGGGGGATGGAGGTTCAAGCTTTTCTTCAAACTTTTTGGCGTCATCACCTTGAGAAGGTTGGACTGATTTAAGAAGGGATTACAGTTTTGTGTGTGTCACAGAGTCTGTTGCAAGTTGGTTGGAGCTGAGTGTATACAATTGATTTTTCATAGACAAAATTTCACTTTTTCAAATGATGTTTCCATATGCCCCATTTTTTCCTCCATTTTCATATGAAGCAACTCCATGTCGGATAAATGACTCATCTCCATCCTTTCAATATTGTCCTGACGTGACTTTGCCGAAAACATGTCGGTTAGCTCCCTAGACAATCAGCTTTGAGGACAACTGTCTGAAATTGCCAACTTCCTTTGGATACCACAATCCAATATCTTGGCTTCCCTTCGAATATCTCAAAATCTTCTTTCTGATGTCATATGGCTTTCCTTAGGTGCAAATTGAAACCTTTGTAGGTCCTAAGGGGGTGTGAAGTAAGGTTTAGAAGGGGGAGGGGGTTGAATAAACCTTACCAAATTTTCGATTTAGTCATTTTAAAATAATTCAACAGAGTTGACTCAAACAACTGTGTACTTGATGGACAACTAAGTTGGCTTTTCAGCTAAGTTACTCACTCGTCATACTCGATAGAGCTGTTGATAGTATAACTCACGCTCAAGCCAAATACTTAACTTGGTCGATGGTTTTTAATGGAAGACTTAACACCCTTTGATTAGATTTTAGCTTGTTTTAAACACTTGGTTATTTATCGTTGGATAGCAAATATAATACTTAAGAACAAATATAAAGTAAATGTGCAGGAAGGTTAGTTTGCTTAAAGTAAATGACACAAATATTTTATAGAGGTTTGAAGATGGGGTAATTCTTCTAATCCTCCCTTCTCCAACTCCCCGGAGGAATCCACTATGTAACAGATCGTTTACAAAGCGGTGAAAGTCCCGAGACAGCCTTGATCACACAACCGGCTTCTCTTGCGACTCACCTTCTTCACAGTGGGCAATTTGCTTTGCTATTTTGACTCACTTCTCAAGTTCTTGGATTTGATCACGAAGCCCTCCAACAAACTTGATAATGGTTCGACGGAACCTTCTACAATCCTAACTTGGAAAGTAGACCCCTTTGATTTCTTCAAAAGTTTCCTCATCAATAGATTTGAAGTTGTCTTTCCTTCACAACTTGTGGTGGATCGATTTCTTCGAGTTTCACGATTGAGAAATTGTTTGAATGTTTATGATAGTATTGGCAGGTTAGATGCTTGAATATTGCTTACTTGTTCGTGGTTCTGTAACCTCTTCTCAATAAATTCCTCACCTTCTATAGTGCACATTTGAAATTTTGCCCGTTGAAGAGATAGGCTAATTTCAAATGTCACTTGTGTTCATTGGCTTGTCTTGGTCTGCAGTCCTTGATGTTGACCCTTTCTCGTATTAAATGTCTTCGCAGCATTGCAGGTGCTCGATACAAGGTGCGTGTTTCCCATTGGTTCATTCCTTTTGCATATTTCTTGACTAACACTTTTGACCGACAACTTTGATCAATGGATCTAAGTCGCTTGTCTTGACTAGACTGTTATCAGACCCAGGAGTGACTTGAGTCCGCTCCAGTCATTGAATAACTCAACTGTCACTTCAACTTGAGACTTGGCTTCTTGAGTTGACTTGACTGACACTTCTTACAGATGTTCCTCAGCTGACTCTTCTTCAGTCGAGTCCTTGACTTCCTTCATGGCATTACTCAGCTGACACACAACAGAGTCTTCACATAGCCCGTAGTTGACTTCTTGTAATCTTTGGCATAGCCGACTTGACTCGGCTTTTCCACTCTATCTATTACAATACAAATTACAAGAAAATGGGGTGCCAACTTCCTAGTTTAAGTTTTACATGGTATCATCAAAATCTACTCAATAAATTTCCTAACAATTTCACCCTTTATGATGATGTCAAAATTTAAAAACATTCAAATAAAGTAACCAACAAAGATACATACAAATAATGCAAAGAACAAAGAATGTATGCTTAAAATAGATCATTTTATTGATCATAACATTCTTGTCCTTTACAAAGTTGTTTACATTCTAGATCAAAGCAACATAAATGTATACATGTCAAAACATAGTATATCTAAGCTAAGATACATAAAGAGTGAAAATTATAGTGAAATTTACTATACTTATTAAGGAAGACTTACAAAGATGTATTTACAACCAAAATACACGAAGGGGTTTGCAAAGAACACATCAACGCCTTTGTCGTTTCCTTCCTCTTTCTTCATCAAAGACTTCTTTTGTCCGGATCATCCCTTTTCCTCTTTCTTTCCTCTTCTTCTTCAGCCTTCTTCCTTTTCTTTTCTTCTTCTTCCCTTTTCTTCTTCTCAAAGGCTCGCTTTGCAACAGGGTCATCCCTTCGTTGCCTTTATTCCCATTCATGGGTTGCGTTGGCACTTTCTTCTGCCATCATCTTCCTTGCTTCTTCAATTTTTCGAGCGATTTCTAAATTTGCAAGATGGTCATGGCCATCCCAAGATATGATTCCCTTTTCTCGGGGTCCACGAAAGTGACATCTTTCGCCTTGGCCGAGATTGAGAACTTGTTTCAGTGCCACTTTGTCTTCCCTTTCTTGACTTTCTTCTCCTCTTCCTCTAGGAGCATATTGTACAGAGCCTTGTATTTACCGGTGAGTGATTGCTTGCACTCATTGCTTTCTCATCTTTGTTGCACATTCCGGGCCTTTTTCCCAAGATAACTCCCTGTGCTTGAGTCAAGGTCATTCCTTCAAAGTAGCCTTCAGCCTTCCAAGGTTTGAAATTCTTCCATGGACCCAGGCTCGATCCCCGTGATCCGCATTACTTCTTTGTGGGGCTTTATCATGACGTTCTCTAATCCTGGAAGAGCACCATGTCGCTTCAACAATTTTTCCACTCTTTGCCGACGTATTCTCGCCTACCTTTTCAAATGCAGCTTCGATGACCTTTCTCTTATCTTTCATGGCCACCGCAGCTTTCTCGATAGGTAATCTCACGGGTAGCTTGCCGAGAATATCAGCTATGACTTGACCTAGTTGAGAGGTTTCAATAACATCAATTTTAATTCCTTTGAACTTCCTTCCCCTCACCGACGCTTTCTTCAATTTCTCTTCTTTCAAACCATGAGGGACTCCTCTTCCCCTTTTGGCATCATAAAAGGAGAGAGGTATCCAGGGAACAAACCTCCAAGGATAAAGTCCGGTCGGTACGATGGTGGAATTGTGCTTGGAGTCCGTTGCATCATACGTGGTTTGAAATTCTGAGCGTGTTGCCTTGGACTCGATCACATTATCTTCATTTCAGCCATGAGAATTTGAATTTCTCATTCATGGTATTCTCGAGTCCGCTATTTCATTCTTGTGGAAATGCCGCAACAACTCCATATCCGACTTATGAGATCGGTTAATCCTCTCAATGTACTCCTTCATCCTCTCGTACATGGAGTTATCAAGACTCCATATGAGCATCCTTCCATATAATGCTTTGAAATATCGGACTTGCTCGATTCTCATTATAGTTCTTTGTTGAGTCCATTCCCGTAGTCTCACCACTATGGCTCTCGGATCGGCTGAGAGTGGCATCTCGATTGTCCGCACCCAAATCCAGAGAGGCATGATGATGTTCCATCTTCTCAATCTCTTCGTATATTTTCTTGAAGACGCCACTTTAACTCGGCTTGCACATTAGATTCGGTGATGGTTATTCGTCAAGGCCAAAATTGAAGTCGCTAGAACAATTTTGTCTATGGGAATAATCGGATCTTCCCTTACGGTGTATCTCCTTTCTTCAATGCCTATCTCTTCTTCTAATTCAGCAGATCCTTGAGAAGGGAAACATGTCTTGGAATGCATCGTCGAGCACATAGGGAATTTCTTGTTGCTCGTGTACTTGCGATGACTCAACTCATTGTGCCTCGGCCGCGGCAACTTCATTGGCGGTGGTCACGGTGTGGGAGCCGTGGATCGAGCCGAGGAGTCATTATTGCCAGAATCGTGGGAGCTCTTGCAGACGTTTTGCCCACTGACCGAGCCTCGGATGTCCGAACAAATTCCTCGATCTCAATGGGTTTTTCCAATTGAGTAATCTTGTCCTCACCAGATTATCACGCTTCGGGAGGATGATGAGACTGGAGAGTTGGCTCATCATCATAGGAGCCGTCTTCTCACCGACTTGGCTCGAGATTTGTGAACATCCTCACCGTGTCCATCATAGGATTATCATGTTGGGTGGAATAAGTTTCATCTTCCGATTTCAAAAATGATGTATCAATGTTTTCTTGGGAGTCTTGAAGGGCACCAATAACTTCATCTGCGATGGCACTTTCAATTTGAGGAATATTCTCAATTTTATCATCTTTATCAAGGGAAGTCTCAACCTCCCGTTGGCCTTCAATACCCCCCAGCTTCCATTGCCGCAAGGTTTTCATCAATCCCTTCGACAATCTCAATCGTCTTAGGGTCTTCTAAATTCCTTCGGCTGCACTCAACCGTCTTGGGGTCTTGGACATTGGCATCCGTGAGGAGTCTCAACCCTTGGATTGCACTTTTAGAGCCGTGAGTGTTAACTCCCAGGGGCTTCACCATCCTTTGCCTCGGTGGTGATAGCAAAGATCACCGACCTTCAAAACAAAACATTTTAGCCGAGAGACTCAATCGCCTCGAGCCACAATGTCACTCTCTTTGTTTTTCAAATTCTTTCTCACCTTAGCCTCCTAACTCCATTGATGTGCCTCCCACAACAACCTCCAACCCATTGTGGTGGAGAGAGTTTCCTCACCGCACACCACCGAGTGAATAGGAGTGGGGTCACTCTACTCCCAGACGCAGCCTTTGTCCTCTCGAGTGTTCGGCCGCGAGGTGTGAGAACAAATTCTTCAGGGGTTGGCTTGGCTTGGGTGCCCAACTTCCCAGCTTCATCGCCAATTCCCTTGGAGCCATTCTCTGATTGCACGGGGGACGTGGCTGCATCAATGTCCATAGCAATTTCTTCGTGCCACTCCCAAAGGATCGTTTAAAGAAGAGTTTGGGAGGACTCCCTGGACTTTCTAGTAAGTGTTTCTCGTGCATGGCCCTGGATTCCCGCAAGGCTTGCCGTATTTCCAACTTCTCACCGCAGCAGCAGGATCCATGTCTTCATCGCTGTTTGTGAACTCATGAAGATTCTCGTTTGTATGTTCGAGAGTACCTGTGAAGGCCCACATTTTGGACTTCTCTCGTACTAAGGGCCCGCTCTCGCCTTTCTCCTTCTCATCCTCTTTAATAATGCGGAGGATGTCTAAGCAATTTTCTTCGTCAAGGGCGATCGACATCATTAACGCCAAGAAATCGGAGAAGCTTTTTCTTTCTCCTCTATAAATTCGGGGTGAGTGAACGCATCTTAGAGTGATCCAGCCTTCCATTCCCTCCATTCCTCAAGCGCTTTGAATGTCGTGGTAAACCGAGAGTACATAATCACATCATCATCATCATCGACTTCATCTCCGTTTTTGGAATGGGAGGTAAGAGACCTTGTTTTTCCTCGATGCAGAGCATCAATTATAGGAGGGGAGACAACTCTTTCAACATCAAGCTCGCTTGTCTCTTTGGCCGCTTCACTTTCCTCGCTTGTTTTCCTTGAAGCTGGGTCTTCGGCGGATCTCTGCTAATCACCATGAGCAGATCGCTTCAATACATCAACAATTTCCGGAGATCGCTTCTTCTTGATCACCACCATTTAGTTTTTTTCTCCGGTGAGTCACGGATTCAAATTGTCTTTTCAAGCTCAGATTGCTTGAACAACTTTTCTTCTTGGGCGAACTAGTGGAACCTCGGTTCTATCTCAACCGATTCTTCGGAAGTGGGGACTTGGACACTCTTCTAGAGAGGTAGCTACCTTCCTCGACTTAGCAAGTCCACTTCTTCTTTACGATAGGGGAGAAAATATGGTGTTCTTCTTCTATCTCTACTTTGGAGGCGGAGTCTCGGCTCCATGGGTAGGTGACTACCGCATGGGTAGGAGCTTTACTTTGGTCAGGCGGGGAGGAGCTTGCTTGATACCGCAACTCTCTTCTTTGGTGGAGGAGTTTCAGTTGCATCATTAGGATCGATGATTCCCCTCACCGTATCGCCTTTCTCGGGCGTGGGCCTTCTTTTGGCCACCGGAGAGATTTGCCCTAAACATCTTCTTATTAACATGGAAGAGCTTGCCATGACGGAGAGCAATGCCCTTTGCCTCCTTAAATTCCCAATCACAAGGTCATAACCTAGGGAACATCCGAAGGACCCATCTTCCTTAAAGCTCTGTTCAACACATTCTCGCGTAGTCTCCGTAAATAAACTCAGCCCAACTAACTTTCTTTCCTTGCATGATTGCAGCCATCACGATCGCCTTAGTTTTGGACGGTGATTGAAGCTTCCAAATTTCATGTCAACATACTTGAGACGACATCCATCACCTTATGATAGTCGTCCTTCAAGGAATCTTTCTTAGCCGTATAGACCACTTTCACAAAGACATTCGCTTGGCAATCTCTTTCCAAGCCGCAGCTAGGTCGACATCTGCCTCATAGATGTCTTTCAAGCCCTCCGTGGGCAACAACCAGTGCTCAGCGAGGTCTTTTGCAGTTGGTTTGATGACCTTGCTGTGGACGGAAGATTTGATTTCATCATCCTACACTTTTGCATTCACATAAAATATAACGACCTCTTCAAGGTACGTATGAGTGTACTCCATCGTCAAAAAGTCCTTCAGGCCGGACTTCTCCAACATCTCAGCTATCTTATTGACTAGGGTCTCATTGATACCCTACTTGATCATTCCTTCAAAATCCATTGAGGAACCAGTATGGATTTGCTTTGAGAGCTTTACGAAATCGTACTTTAGGGCCATTTCCAGAATTTTTACCGATTAAAATACAAGAGAACTTGCTTGAAAGAACTAGGGTTCGCACAAGGTTTCAGAGAGAAAATACTTTCTTTGCTTGAAGATGAATAGTTCACGTGAGGAGAGAGAAATTCGAGGTTCCGTATATAAAGGTCGTGAAAGGACATATTTCGGATTTTGAAATTTTTGATCAAAATCAACGGCTAAGATTTAGAGCTTCAAAACCACATAAAATTCCCGCATTAAATGCAGCAAAGATTTATATCCAATCATATGGCTTTGCGGCAACTTTTTATTGCGGATGTCATTATTATCGACGTCATCCTTAAAAACATTATCGCTTAATTAAAATGACTCCATTTTTGTCACTTAGCTCATAAATGATCTAGCTTATATCCAAAGTGACATAACTCTGCTTCTCTCTTCTAATAAAGTGACTCAGCTGTCAGCTAACTCAATACAACTGACTTCCCGACTGGGCTGTTTGACCTGGCTGAAATGTGAAACTTTATCTTTTCAAATTTCTCATCTTCTATCTCTGCTGATTGAATCTTCGGGGTATACTAACTCAACTCATTTAACCCTAACTCATTCTTGAGCTCTTTAAACCTTGATTCACATAGAGGCTTTGTGAATATATCAGCTAACTGTTTATTAGTTGAGATGTTTTCCAAGGCGATGTCTTTTTTTTCAACATGATCTCTTATGAAATGATATCTGACATCAATGTGCTTTGTTCTTGAATGAAACACAGGATTCTGAGTGATTGCAATAGCACTAGTGTTATCACACATAATTGGAATTTATCTTTCTTCAATATCATAATCTCTCATTTGCCGTCTCATCCATAAGACTTGGGCACAACAACCGCCCATTACTATGTACTCGTCAATTGTGGATATGGCAATTGAATTTTGTTTTTCTTGAACCAAGAAACCAATCTATTTTCGAGCATTTGACATGTACCAAGTACTCTTTCGTCAACTCTACATCCAAAGATAGTCCGAGTCTGAGTAACCAATCATCTAGAATCCTCCTTCCTTTGGATACCATAGGCCAACTTCCCGCATCCCTTCAAATATCTTAGGATTCTCTTAGCATAGGTCATGTGGCTCTCCTTTGGTACAGATTGAAATCTTGCACATACATCTACCGCAAAGGTGATGTCCGGCTGCTTCTTTGTTAGATAGAGCAATGATCCAATGAGTGCTCTATATCCGGTTTGATCAACTTTGACTTTGCCATCTCGCATCCATGTCCATCTTGGATCAAGTATTCATTGTAATTTTCACAGAAGACTTCTCTTCCATACCAAATTTCTTCATTAAATCTTTGGTATATTTTGTTTGACTTATGAAGGTTCATCCTTCATTTGCTTGACTTGAAGTCCTAGGAAGAAAGTCAACTCTCCAATCATGCTCATCTCAAATTTACCTTGCCCGAGGTTTGAGAATTTGTCACACTGACTTTTTATTTGTGGAACCAAAAATGGTATCATCCACATATATTTGAACAAGCAATATACTCTCTCCATTTTGAATTCTCAAGAGTGTTCTATCAACTTTGCCTTTGGTGAATCCATTGTCGTTAGAAATTGAGACAATATATCATACTATGCTCTTGGTGCTTGTTTCAATCCATATAATGCTCTCTTGAGCTTATAGACCTTATCTCCAATATTTTTCTCGCTCAAAACCTGGAGGTTGTTAAACATAGACTTCTTCCTCTAATAGTCCATTTAGAAATGCACTCTTCACATCCATTTGATACACATTGAAGTTATTATGTGCAACATAAGCAAGAAACATCCTTATTGCTTCCAATCTTGGAACATGGGCAAAGGTTTCATCAAAATCTATACCTCTTCTTGGCAATACCCTTTGGCTTCCAATCTTGCTTTGTTTTTACAACTAATCCTTCCTCATTCATCTTGTTTCTAAAAACCCATTTTGTGCCAATAACATTTTGATGGGTTGGCCTCGCACTAATTTCCATACTTTGTTTCTTTCAAACCGATTCAACTCTTCTTGCATAACTTGAATCCAATGTGTGTCATCCAATGCTTGAGACACATCTTTAGGCTCTATTTGGGAAATAAAACAAGTGAACATAGCTTCATGTTGTGCTCTTGATCTGGTTCTTATGCCATCTCTAACATCTCCAATAACTAACTCGGTGAATGGTCTCTCGGCCATCTCACATCGGGTTGAGTAAGTCTCATTGGATTTAGCCGTCTCGCGACTAAGTTGTCTTGAGCAGCTCTTTCATCTTCATTCAGCCGTAGACATTCCGGCTGTCTTTGAGATTCAGCTATCTCATCTTCATCTGGGTTGAGTGCTCTTACTTTAGCTTCAACATAAGGACGCTTCGCATAGTTGGTTGATTCAGTTTATCGCCTAACTCTTCAATGTCCTCTCCATTTGCATTAGGTTCATCAAAAACCACATGGATAGACTCTTCTCGTAACCATAGTCCTCTTGTTCAAGACTTCTATAGGCTTTACTCTCAGCTGAATATCCCAAAAAGATACCTTCATTAGCTTTAGCATCAAAAGCCTTCAAATTATCTTTGCCATTGTTATGGATAAAACATTTACATCCAAATATCCTGAAATATCCAACATTTGGCTTTCTCCCCGTCCAAATCTCATAATAAGTCTTTGTCAATTGCTCGTTGATCATGCATCTATTTTGAGTATAGTATGCTTTGTTAATGGCTTCAGCCCAAAATCTCTTAGGCAATCCAACTTCACTAACATGGTCCTTGCAGCTTCCTTCTTTGAGAGTTCTATTCCTTCTTTCGATTACTCCATTCTCTTTGTGGAGTTCTTGCGGTGATAACTCATGAGCAAGTCCATTTTCAACATAATATCGAGTTATTATCTCATTGACAAACTCAGTTCCTCTCACGATCTTATTTTAATAATGGTTTGGCTCTTTTCATTTTGAACTCTTTTCATCACCGAGGTAACTTCGCAAAGTTTCCTTCTTTTTACACATGAAGATGTTCCATGTATACCTTGAATAGTCATCCACCACCACTAAGGTGCATTTCTTTCCACTTTTGCTGCCGCTCAATTGGACCAAATAAATTCATATGCAACATATGTAATATCCTTGTTGAAGAAGGACTTGGATTATCCTCGAATGAAGACTTTATTTGCTTTCCCATCCGCATGCATCAAATACACTTTCTTTCTTGTACACCGAGTCCGCAATCCTTATACAAGATGACTCCTTGCAAGCTTATTGATTGTCTTGAAATTCATATGACTCGTTTCTTGTGCCACAACCAACTTGATTCGATCTATTGCTGTGCTCTTTGCTAATAGACAAGTGCTTTTGTGTAGCAAAGAGACCAATCTACCACATACATATTCTTTTGTCTTGATCCTTGCAGTAACTATTTCATTTGATTCATCATCTTTGATCCGCACACTCCCATGTTAAATCCAACATTGTAGCCTTTATCACAGAGTTGGCTCGATGCTTAACAAGGTTGAAGTTGAGGCCTTCAACATAAGCAACATCTATGATTTCCAATCCATTTTTTTATGGATCATGTGCCTTTGATTTCCCGTGGAGCTTTATTTCCTCCAAATATGACTTTTGCACCTCTAATCTCCTTGAATCTTGACAAATTTTTCTTGTCTAGAACAACCACTATCCATGTACCAGGTTCCTTGGCACTCGCCTATTCCTTTAAACTCGCAATCAAGGAAATCGTTTTTAGGTACCCATACTTGCCTGGGTCCCGAGGGGTTAATGCTATAAGATGATCGAACCAAACTATAGACAAAAGACTTGATTTAAGAGGTTGCCATCTAACAGTTCCATAATCATAGTGCACATTAGCAAATTGCTTGGGGTTTTGGTTCATACAATCTGTCTTTTTTTCGTATGCCTGTGTTTGTGTTTTTAGCAATCGCTTTCTTGGGGTAGTTGTGGTATTTCGAGTGTAGTGCTTGGGTGCGTATGTGTGCCGATAATAGCTCTTTTGCCTTTGGAATGACCTTTGCAGAGGTTTAGGTCTTTGCCATTTTGGCTTGTATTCCACAGGTCTTTCTTTGATGTTTCACATTATTCCAATCATCATAGTTTGGATAGTTTCTACCATTCCGATCATGTGTATTTCTCTTGTGAAATTTTTGGGGTTTTCGGTAGATCTGCATTTGCTTTTAACAGAGTATTTTTTGTTTAGAGTTTTGAGGAACTCGACCGATTTCTTCTCACTTGTCCTCTCAAAGATAATCAATGCTGTCTATTTTCATTTCCTTTGTATTCAAGGCCAGCTTTGTATGTGATTGTGATTTGGAGTGAATATGGGTGCAACATTTGGTGTTTTAGGTTTTTGAGATGCTTCATTACTTGAAGATCCTTTTTCAAAATCACTCTTGGAGTTTGATTGTGCACAAAGGAATTAAATCCTATGCCTCGTAACGCCACATTTTTTTACTTATAATAAGATCATCCAATGATTTGGATGCCTTTGTAAATGAGGCAATCACATTTTTGAGATCTTTTTCCTCTTTTCTATAGCAACTAACTAATTGTGATCTTTACATTTTCAGCCTTCACTTAGTGTTCTCATCGCCTATATGACTCGGACTACTCAACTTTTTAGTCACCGTGAGTTTTGGCTTTTGTCGGTTTGTTTTCCTCATTTAGAATAGTGTGTGAGGATTTTATGTATTCAAAATCTTTCATCATTTTGCCTAATGAATCATAAAGATCAGTGGGTGATGAAGTGTGTGTATCACAATCACTATCACTTGAATCAATGAGATGAGTTAGAGTGTACCTCATCTTCTTGATCCGTTGATCTTGTTCTTTAGCCATAAGGCAAATCATAGCCTCTTTCTCGAGAATCACTTGAGTAGTCTGTTTCACTATTTTCTAAGTCTCGCCGCTTCTTTGACTTGACTGTCTCAAAGACTCTTAGCTTGACTAACATGGCTTTTCTTTTTTCTGTCTTCTTTCCCTCAAGACTTTTCTTTCTTCATTCCCTGCATTTGTTTATGGTGGATAGGAAAATCAATCGCAAAGTGTCTTGGTTGTCTGATTCCAACAAAGGTTCTCACTCTTTGATCAGCTCTTTCTGTTCTTGGATTATCAGCTCTACCCTTTGATGCTTAGCTCTCTTGGGTGGCCTGTCTTCCTTGATTTGGACGACGAGTGAATGTCCCCGGAGGTCTCACCCTTTTTCTTTTATAGTTCTTATTGAAGAACTTGTTGAATCTTTTTGACCGTCAGGGCAATTTCCTCCTGGTCCATGGCTTCCTTTGCTCAACTCTATTTCCATCACTAGCCATTAATGAAGTTTGTCTTGGGTACAACTGTCTTCTCTTGGTCTTTCTTCTCGGCTCAAACTCATAGACTTTGAGGTCCGAGAATAGCTCATGGTTAGATGTTCTTGAGAGGTCCATTGAATGTCTCGGGGCCATAACCTTCATTTCCGATTCACCGGGAGGCTTCTTGAGATCTTCATACACATTTTCTTTTGTGTATATTCCTTCCCAAAAGTGAAAGTTAATTTTTGATCTCAGTGAATGCGGCATTCGGTGATCCAAGGTTTCACTTGCAAGTATTTTGAAATTTTAAAATTTTTGAAGAGCAACAACAGTTTATTTTCTTTAATTTGTTTCGATCCTTCACAAATTAAAGTCGTTTATTCCAGATTTCTTTTGCGATTTGCAAGATTTGAGTTTATTGAACATTGCTTTGTCCAATGCCTTGTAGAGTATGTCCTTGTCCACCTTGTCCAAGTTGTATCTCTTCTGTCCTCATTAGTCCACTCAGTCCTTGGTTTTTCAACCATGGCTGGTCTTGCTTCAAAGAATAACTTCTTCTCCTTCACCAGTAGTCGCTCTTATTATAGCCGTGTTCACTTTGAGTATTTGCAATGGGCTCATCCTCAATCACAAGCCACATTTCATCATGTAATGCGATAGATGAGTCGCATACAAAATTTCCAATCATCAAATTCTTCAACAATGAACATATGAATGCGTGTCGATTTGCTTCCATGATCATAACTTTGCTTAAAATGAGAGACTTTGAAAACACAAGGGTTTAAAAACTTTTTGAAAATATGTAGATCTAGTTCAAGAACGGTGCGGAAGGCTCAATGAACCAACCGCTCCGATGCCACTTGAAGGTCCCAAGGGTGTGAAGTAAGGTTTAGAAGGGGTGGTTGAATAAACCTTACCAAATTTTCGATTTAGTCCTTTTAAAATAATTCAACAGAGTTGACTCAAAACAGATTGTGCCCTTGATGGGCGAGCTAAGTTGGCTTTTCAGCTAAGTTACTCACTCAACAGACTCAATAGAGTCATTTGTTGATAGTATAACTCGATTGCTCAAGCCAAATACTTAACTTGATCGATTGGTTTATAACAACTAAGACTTAACACCATTTGATTAGATTTTAGCTTGTTTTAAACACTTGATTTTTAGCACTTGGTTATTACCAGTTGGATAGAAAATATAATACTTAACACAGATATAAAGTAAATGTGCGGGAAGGTAAGTTTTCGAAAGTAAACGCCACAAATATTTTATAGAGGTTCAAAGATGGGGTAATTCTTCTAATCCTCTCTTCCCCAACTCCTAGAGGAATCCACTATGTAAGATCAGTTTACAAAGTGGTGAACAGTCTGAGACAGCCTTTGATCATGCAACTGGCTTCTCTTGCAACTCGCCTTCTTCACAGGCGATGCCTTGCTACTTCACTCACTTCTCAAGTTCTTGGATTTGATCACGAAGCCCTCCAACAAACTTGATAATGGTTCGACCGAATCTTTCTACAATCTTAGCTTGGAAAGTAGACCCCTTTGATTTCTTCAAAAGTTTTCTTCAACATTTGAAGTTGGCTTTCCTTCACAACTTGTGTTGGATCGATTTTCTTCGAGTTTTAGGCTTGAGGAATTGCTTGAATGTTTATGAGAGTATTGCAGGTTAGATGCTTGAATATTTCTTGCTTGTTCGTGGTTCATGTACCTCTTCTCAATAACTTCCTCAGCCTTTTATAGTGCACATTTGAAATTTTGCCCATTGAAGAGATAGGCTAATTTCAAGTGTCACTTGTGTTCGTTGGCCTGTCTTGGTCTGCAGTACTTGATGTTGACCCTAATGTCTTTGGCAAAGATTGCGGGTGCTCGACACAAGGTGCAGTATTTCCCATTGGTTCATTCCTTTTGCATAATTTGGGACTAATACTTTAGACTGATAACTTTGACATATTACTATATTAAGTAATATTCTTGACTTTAATCAACAGATCTAAGTCAGTTGCCTTGACTAGATCGTTGTCTGACACTCCTGTGTGACTTGAGTCACTCTAGTCATTGGATAACTCAATCAGAACTTCAACTTGAGACTTGGCTTCTTGAGTTGACTTGACCGACACTTCTTACGCTTGTTCCTCGTGGAATCTTCTTTAGTCGAGTCCTTGACTTCCTTCATGACATTACTCACCGACACACAATGAGTCTTCACATAGTCCGTAGTTGACTTCTTGTAATCCTTGGCATAGCCGACTTGACTCACTTTTCCATTCTATCTATTACAATACAAATTACGAGGAAAATGAGGTGCCAACTTCCTAGTTTAAGTTATACATGGTATCATTAAAATCTACTCAATAAATTTCCTAACATCCTTACATATACAACATCGCAAAGGCGATGTCAGTCTCCATCGAAGTCAAGTAGAGCAATGATCCATCGAATTCTCTATATTTTGTCTCGATCCACTGGTTTGCCTTTTGCATCCATATCCAACTTTATTAAATTATTCATTGGAATCTTCACAGGATGACTTCTCTTCCATACCAATTTTTTTCATTATATCTCTCGTATACTTGTTTGGCTTATGATGGTTCCATTCATCATTTGCTTGACTTGAAGGTCTAGGAAGAAAGTCAATTCTCCTATCATACTCATCTCAAACTTCCCTTGAATAAGGTTTGAGAATTTGACACACAACTCTTTGTTTTTGGATCCAAAAATGATACCATCCACATATATTTCAACAAGCAACATATTCTCTCCGTCATATATTTTAAAGAGTGTTCTATCAACTTTTACCTTAGTAAATCCATTGTCTATTTGGAATCGAGACAATGTATCGCATCATGCTCTTGGTCCTTGTTTCAAACCATATAACTCTTTCTTGAGATTGCAGACCTTGCCTTCAATAGTTTCCTCCTCAAGACTTGGAGGTTGTTCCACATAGACTCCTTCTTCTAAAAGTCCACGAGAAATACACTTTTCACATCCATTTGATAAATTTGTGAAGTTCTTATGTGTAGCATAAGCAAAAAACATCCCTATTGCTTCCAACCGCAACAGTGCAAAGGTCCTATCAAAATCTATACATACTTCTTGGAAATACCCTTTGGCTACCAATCTTGCTTTGTTTCTTACTACAGATCCTTCCTCATTCATCTTTTTTTTAAACACCCAATTTGTTCTGATAACATTCTGGTGAGTAGGCATTTGAACCAATTCCCATACTTTGTTCCTTTCAAACCGATTTAGCTCGCCCTACATAGCTACAATCCAATGTGTGTCATTCAATGTGTGTGACACATTCTTTGGTATAATTTGTGAAATAAAACAAGTGAAAATTGATTTATGTTGAGTTTCGATCGTGTTCATACTCCTTCTTTGACATTCCCAATCACTAACTCAGGTGGATGGTCTCTCACCATCTCACATCCGTTAGAGTAAGTCACGATTGGGTTGGTCGTTCTTGCAAATAAGTTGTCTTGAACAACTTCTTCTTGATCACTTGCATTCAATCGCAATCTTTCTAGTTGTCTCCGAGATTTAGCTAACTCGTCCTCATCGGGTTCAAGTCTTCCGGGATCGTCTCAAAGATAATGACTCCTCTAAATGGTTGGCCGATTCAACTTCTCGGCCTAACTCATCAATGTCTTCTCCATTCACATTAGGTTCATCGAAACCTACATGGATACACTCTTCTGTTACCATAGTCCTTTTATTTAACACTATGAATGCTTTGCTCTTAGTCGAATATCAAAGAAAGATACATTTATCGCCTTTAGCATCAAAAGCGTTGATTATCGTTGTCATTGTAATGAATGAAACACATGCTTCCAAAAATGTGGAAATTTCACACATTTGGCTTTCTTCTTGTCCAAATTTCATAGGAGGTTTTGGATAGTTGTCTATTAATCATACATCTATTCCGAGTGTAGCAATCGGTGTTAATGGCTTCACCCACAATCTCTTGCAATCCAACTTCACCTAACATGGTCCTTGCAACTTTTTGAGGATTTTGTTCCTTTTTTCAGCTACTCCATTTTGTTGTGGAGTTGTTTCAAATAACAACTCATAGGCAATACCATTTTTCATGAAATATCGAGTTATAATACCATTGACAAATTTAGTTCCTCCGTCATATATTACCTTGATAATGGTTTGACTCTTCTCATTTTGAACTCTCTTCATCATCTCGAGGAAGCTTTTGCAAAGTTTTCTTTATTTTTACACATAAAAATGGTCCATGTGTATTTTGAGAAATCATCAACCACCACTAGGGTGTATTTATTTTCACTTATCTGGCTAGCTCAATCGGTCAAAAAGATCCATGTGAAATAAATGCAAAATCTTTTATGAAGAATGACTTCGCTTATCCTTGAAGAATGATTTGAACTACGTTCTTTTTCGACATGCATCACATATGCTTTCCGCCTTGTTGACTAAGTCCGACAATCCTTCAACCATATTGCTTATTGGTAGCTTGTTGATAGTCTTGAAATTCAAATGACTCAACTTACGCATAGCCAGCTTGATTCAAATTTGTGCTTTTTGCAAATAGACAAGTGATTGGTGTAGCAGTGGACCAATCCACGACATACATATTCTTCTTTCTCATTCCGATAGCATTATTTCATCGGCCAAAGATCCTTGATTTGGCAAACGCCCATGTTGAATCCAACATTTTATCCTTTATCACGAGTTGGCCGATACTCAACACATTGAAATCCAGGCCATTAACATAACCAAAATCTATGATTTCTAGCCATTTTTCTTGATGGATCCAATTCATTTTTATTTCCTCAAGAGCTTCATTTCCTCCAAATATGACTTTGGCTCCTCTTGATTCCTTGAAATTTGGTAAATTCTTTTTGTTTCATGTCATATGTCTAGAGCAGAATCGTCCATGCACCAAGATCTTTGGCACTGTTATTCCCCGAACCCGCAATCAAGGAAATTAGGCTTTAGGTACCAATATCTGCATGACGGGTCCCGAGGGGTTAGCACAATAAGGTGTTCTAACCAACCTATAGCCAAATGATCGACTCTAAGCGGTTGCCACCTATCGAGTTGCATAATCATAATGAATTTTGGCAAATTGCTTTGGTGATTTAGGAACATACAACCGTATCTTTTTGTCCGTATGCGTGTGTATGTGTTTGTGCATTTGCTTTTATACGAAAGTGTGAAACCATCTTGTGCATGGTGTGCATTGTGTTTAGGTTCATATGAATGTTGATTTATTTGCCTAGGGAATGACCTATTATGAGCTTGAGGTCTCGCCACTTGGGCTTATATTCTAATGGACTTTACCGATGTTTCATTTGAGCATTCGAATAAGCTAGAGTAGGTAATTTCTACCGTTCCATTCATATGATTTCTTTTGATAAACATCTCTCGAGGTTTTTGGTAGTTCTATTTAGATTTCACAGAATATTTCCTATTAGGAGTCCGTTGTTCTTCAAGTTTTTTCACTATTCTTTCAAAGATACTCAATCGCTTCTTTTATTTTCCTTTGTATCCAAAGCCAACATGTGAGTGTTTGTGATTGTATGTGGGTGCAACATATGGTGTTTTTGGCTTTTGGATTACCCCATTGCTTGAGGGTCCTTTCTCTATTACCACTCTTGGATTTTGAGAATTGGCAAATGAATTGAATCTAAAGCCCCGCTTTGTCTCCAATTTCATTTTGTATCATCATCAATTCATCCAATGTTTTAGATGATTTGTTGAGTGATGCAAACACATTTTTAACTCTTGTTCCCTCTTTTTCTTTTCGAAAGGTTTTCGTTAACCTTTGTTATTTTAGCTCTCAACTCTTTGTTCGATCAATTATGTGACTAAGAGTACTTAGCTCTTGATCATTTGTGAGTTTTGGCACTTGAGTTGGCTATTTTCCTCATTTAGGAGTTGTCCGAGGATTTCATGTGCACAAAATCTTTCATCATTTTACCTAATGAATCATAAGGATCAATGTGTGATCAATGTGTGTATCATGATCACTATCATCGTAATTTGAACAAGATGAGTTAGAGTTTACAGCATCTTCCTGTTCTTTGGCTATGAGATATTCAATGCCTCTTCTTCAGTGTCTGAGGAGTAGTTAGCTTCACTATTGTCCGACTCTGTTGTCTCCTTGATACGTGTAAAATATACTTGCATTTAAGGGCTTATTTTACTACATAATTGATGCATTTGCACGTATATTTTGTGTATTTTACTTGGTTTCCTTAGAAGGGTAAGATACTGCGTATTCTTGTAGCATTTTACAGACAATGGAGCTTAAATGGAAAGATATTAGTTGAAAGGCCCGAACACGATTGACGAGTGAAAACAAAGATCAAAAAGATGAAGAAAATGGACAAAAGCGAGTCACACGGTCAACCCATGTGGGGTGACACGACCATGTGAGCTCCCGTGTAAAGGTTACATGACCATGTGAAGTGTTCGAGAGAAAATAGAGACAGAGACGTGTTACACGGTCTGCCCGTGTGGGACCACAAGGTTGTGGTGGATGGCCGTGTAAACTGACACTGCCGTGCGATGTGTCTGCATCTGATTTTGAGTCATTTTTCCCATCAGAACTCTACAAGTGATCTCTCAAAGCACCTATATAAGGGGGACCAAGGCTCTGCACGAAAATATATGATTTTACACCACAAAATACAGTACAATACACAGGATTACACAAGTAAAAGGTCTTCTAAGAGAGGAGGGATAAGTTACGAAGAGCACCACAAGGTCTTTCGTATCTATGGAAGCACAAGTGTTTCAAGGCTTGAAGGAAGATCCATCCTAACACATCACAAACCGTTGATTTCAAATTTGTATATGAATTTGTAATCAATGTTGGGCTAATCTTTTTGATCCTAGGGCATAATCAAAACTGTGAATTCATGTTAAATCTTGATTGATTGTTTTCTTAATTGATTTATGTGTTCTATTTTATGAATTCGAATGCTTATTTTCTTGCTTATTATCTGATCAATAATTTGCAAGTCATATTTGTTAGTGCAAAATTTTGGAGATGAGTGAACAAAGATGGAAATCAAATTGAGACATAAATGGGTGTAACAATCGAGACTCTGAATCGTTAGTGGGGAGTCATCCAATTCAAAGATCTTTTGGGAGTTAATAATAGTTGGATCATATTGGCAGATCTACAATTATTATTAATCTAATGTTTATGCATCACTCGATAGGGGGAATAGACTAATCTAGGAATTAAACCCATAGAAACACATGAATTGGTTTTGAAACATTGATTGGATGTAATATTGAAGAAGAATGTTGAGATTATGTGCCTAGGGTTGCTTTCGTATTTGTTGAAAAGATTTGTGGAGTTTGGGTTTTTACAAAATAATCTTTTATTTTTATTTTTCGATTATTCATTAAACGTTGATTTTTGGTCGTTTCAATAAAATTGGAATACAATGTTATTTTAGCCGAAGTGTTTTGTATTCAATTCATGAAGAATACGACCTTTCTTGCTATTATCCTATAAACCATCGTACACTTGCAAAAGTGTAGAGATCTAAATATTTTTGGCTTAACACTCCTTACACTTGGTTGTCTTAGGTTCTACAACAATCATCGCTTTCTTTCTTCTTATCTTCTTTCCCAAGACTTTTTTATCCTATTAATTTTTGTACTTATTGATGGTGGATAAGGGTAGTCAACTACAAAGTGACATGGTTGTATACAATTCCCGCAGTAAATCTTCAACTTTCTTTTCACTCTCTTTGGAGTTCTTTCTTCCTTTCTTTTGGAAGGAGTTGAGTGCCTTCTGGAGGATTCTTCCTTGTTCTTCTAATAGTTCTTGTTGTAAAGTTTGTTGAACCTCTTGACCATCTAGGCAATCTCTTCTTTATCAATAATGTCTTTGGACTTAGTTGCCTTTGATTCTCCAGCCAATACAAGCTTGTCGTACAAGTTGAAATAACATACATAATTTGGGGTGCCAACTTTGTAATTCTAAGTTTTCTAAGTGTAGTTCCCAAGGGGTGTGAGTAAGGTTTAGAAGGGGGGGGTTTAATAAACCTTACCAACTTCTTGATTTTAGTCCTTTTAAAATTATTACGAGTTAACTCAAACAATTTGTGTTCTTGAGGGACAACTAAGCTGGTTATTCAGCTAAGTTAGCCACTCAACAGACTCGATAGAGCTATTGATAGAATAACTCGGCTGTTTAACCTGAACTTTAACTTGGCTGTGTTGGTTTTATCAGCGGAAGACTTAACACCATTTGAATTGTTTTAAGCTTGTTTTAACACTTGATTTTAGCACATGGTTATTAATAAGTTGGATAGCAAATATGAGTTTATCGTGAGATATGATGTAAGTTTGCGTAAATATAAATGTCTGAAAAATAAATGACACAGATTAATTTTTATAGAGGTTCAAGATGGAGTAATTCTTCTAATCCTCTCTTCTCCAACTCCTCGAGGAATCCACTATGTAACAAATCAGTTTACAACATGTTGAACAATCTAGAGAGACCTTGGTCACATAGTTGGCTTCTCTTGTGACTCGCCTTCTTCACAGGCAAATTTGCATTGCTACTTCAACTCACTTTCTCAAGCTCTTGGTTTTGATCACGAAGCCCTCCAATAAATTGATATTGGTTGGACCTTGAACCTTCCTACAATCCTCCTTGCAAAGTAGACCCCTTTAGATTCTTCAAAAGTTTTCTCTTCAATGATTTGAAGTTGTCTTTCCTTCACGACTTGTGTTGGATCGATTTCCTTCGATTTTCAGGCTTGAGGATTTGCTTGAATATACTTGAGAGTATTTGCGGGTTAATAGCTTGAATAATGTTTGATTTCTCAGTGTGCAAGGTAACCTTTTCTCAATGAATTTCCTCAGCCTTTTATAGTGAACTTTTGAAATTTTGCCCGTGGAAGAGATAAAGCTAACTTCAAAAGTCACTTGTGTTCGTTGGCTTGTCTTATTGTAGTCCTTGATGTTGACATTTCCTCGTATTTAATGTCTTGCAACATTGCAACGTTTCGACATCGTGCGGTGATTCCCATTGGTTTGTTCCTTTTGCACACAACTAGAACTAATACTTTATCTCGACAATTTTAACATGTTACCATTCTCGAGTAACATTCTTGACTTTCATCAACGGATCTCGTTTAGTTGTCTTGACTTGTTTGCAGTCTTTTATTCCCAGGTGACTTGAGTTAGCTTTCAATCTTTGGATGACTCATATGTCACTTCAACTTGAGACTTAGCTTCTTGAGTTGACTTGATCGACTCTTCACACATAGCTGATTCGGTGATATACCTTCGATTGAGTTCTTGACTTTCATTCTTTGCCATACTCATTTGTCTTTAGAGCTTTTGAGTCTTCACTTCGATCTTGATTGACTTCTTGTATTCTTAGGCATAGTCGACTTGACTCAACTTTTCCATCCCTATCTATTACAATACAAATTACAAGGAAAATGGGGTGCCAACTTTCTAGTTTAAGTTTTACATGGTATCATCAAAATCTACAAAATAAATTTCCTAACAATTTTCCCTTTTCGATGATGCCAAAACTTAAAAACATTCAACAAAATATAAACAACAAAGATACATACAAACAATGCAAAGAACAAAGAATGTATGCTTGGAATAGATCTTTTTATTGATCATAGCATTCTTGTCCTTTACATAGTTTACATTTGGTATCATAACATTCTTTATCAAAACAAAACACATATCTCGTGCTAAGATACAAGAGTAAATACAAAGTGAAAAATTTCAAGGAAAATCACTAAGTATTATAGATGACTTACAAAAATGTATTTACATAAGTAATATACGGGAAGGGGTTCAAACAACACTTCAACGCCTTCGCCGCTTCCTTCTTTCTTCTTAAGCTCTTTCAAGTCATCGACTCTCTTTTATTTTTATTTCTTCTTCTCAGCTCCGCTTCTTTTCATAAGTTTGTTTAGAGGCATCATCCCTTCGCTTCCTCTCAAGCCATTGCTTTGTTTGTCTTTCATTCTCCGCTTCTTGTCTTCTTACTGGCTCTACGTTCTTTTTTGCCACTCCATTTCTTTCCAGGATCTAAATATTCAATATTCTTGGGTTTTGGTCGAGATTGGGAACCCCTTCCACCACCACTTCTTCCTCTTCCTCTGGGTGTGTACAGCACGAGAGTCTTCTGCTTACCGAGTGAGTGATCGCCGAAGTCTCGCTTTTCACCTTCTTCACATAATGCAAGACCTTTCTCCCAAAGATGATCCCCAGGCTTGGGCTAGTGTCATTCCTTTGAAATAGCCTTCGGATTCGAGCATTTTGAATTCTTCAACTGATCTAGGCTCAAATCCATTGTCAGGGT
Organism: Rehmannia glutinosa; assembly: GCA_016081115.2. NCBI lineage: Eukaryota > Viridiplantae > Streptophyta > Magnoliopsida > Lamiales > Orobanchaceae > Rehmannia > Rehmannia glutinosa. The sequence continues at coordinate 61,023,544 of CM071934.1, read as the reverse complement.
CAGCATCTTGATCCTTCCCTGCTGGAATACCACCATACTATTTTAGCACTTCTTAAACGCGGGCATCCTGCTTTTTAGAAAACTCCTCAATCCATGCTTCAATGATTTTTCTTTTCTCCAACATTGGCACATCAAAGTGCTCAATGGGTAGGGTTACTGGGGAGTTTGCTCGGGGATGGAGGCGTAAGAATGACCTGGCCGAGGGGTTTCATCTATCATCAAAGTAAGATCTTTCGAACTTTCCCCCATAGCTGCTTTTCCATTCATCTTAGTTGCAGTCTTCTCAACAGTAGTTTCCTTTAGCTTTCTTCTTCTAATTTCCTTAGTGACTCCTCTTCCCCCTTTTTGGCATCATCAAAGGAAAGAGGGACCCCAGGGAACATGCCTACGAGCATGAAGTCGAGTTTGCTTAAAGCTGAATTTTATTTGGAGTCAGCTTCTGCATAAGCTGTTCAAAATTCTGAGCGAGTTGCCTTGGACTCGGCTGTCACCAACTTCATTTCAGCCATGAGGAGGCTGAATTGTTCATTCAATGTTTTCTCAAAGAGCATAATTTCTTTTCTCTGGAATTCTTGAAGCAGCTCCATTTCAGTCTTGTGCGACTCGTGTAGCCTTTCGATGTAAGCCTGCATCCTTTGCTTGATATCAGTGTTATCAGCCATCCAGACAAGCATTCTGCCATATAATGCTTTGAAATAATGAACTTGTTTGAGTCGCATAGCAGTTTGCTGTTGAGACCATTCCCTGATCCGTACTACTATCCCTCTCAAGTCGGCTGTGAGGGTAGCATCCTTGTTGTCCATCTTAAGTCGAGTGAGGCCCGATGTCTTTCAATCTTCTCAATCTCTTCTGATTTTCTTGAAAACCTCATGAATCTCAGCTATCTCACGAATCTCAGCTGCAGGCCACTCTTCATCAAAGTCAAAATCTTCTGGAACAATGGTGTCAGTGGGGATGATTGGATCTTCTCTTACAGTGAATCTTCACTTTTCAGTGATCTCTTCCTCTAACTGGTAGGATCTTGGTGAAAGGAAACATCTCGAAAAGCATCATCATCGCACGTATGGGATGGTTTGCGAGGTTGGTGCCTGCGATGATCGAGCTCTATTTGCCTCACCGCGGTAGCTTTATCGGCAATGCTCACAACTGTGGGAGCCTGTGACGGAGCTGGTGTAGTCGTTACTGCTGCAGCTGCGGGAGCCTGTGCAGTTGACTCGGTTTCAGCTGGGGCTTGTGGATTGCTTTGCCCTGCTGACTAAGCCCCAGCTGTCTTAACAGCTTCTATGGTCTTAATAGATTTTTCTAAATGAATTACTCGGTCCTCTCTTTGCATCATCAGCATCATCGGATGATGATGAGACCTATGGACTTGACTCATCATCGAAGTTAAATTTTGTACGAGCTGCTTTGTCACTTAGCTGGCTCGTTGTGTTGAGAACATCCTCATTTGGGTCCTTAGGATCTCAGAATAGCAGTGGACCCTCCATCTTCGGACCCAAGAATGATATATCAAAGTTCTCCGGGAGTCGTGAAGTGCGCTTATCTCCTTTTCTATTTCGCTTTGAATCGGAGGAATGTTATGTGTCTCTTGACCACTTACCGAGGAAGTCTCAACCTCTCTTAGGCCTTCAATACCTCTAGCAGACTCAATCGATGCGACGCTTGAGTTTTCTCTTCGGCAGTCTCAACTATCTTAGGGTCTTCTACATTCCCTTCGATAATCGCGAATGTCTTAGGGTCTTCGACCATGGCATCCATAGCGATCTCAACTCCTTGGATTGCACTTTTACGCCTGCAGTGTTAACTCCAGGGAATCTCCATCCTCGTGCCTCGAGTGTAAGAATAGTGTCATTAGCCTTCAAAGTAGTTGACACTTTAGTGGGACAGACTCAATCGTCCGAGCCGTCAATGTCACTCGATGCGTTCTTTTTCCATTTCCACGGAGCCTCCTTTCTCGCAAGTTTGAGTCTTCCACAACATCCTCCAACCCTATTGTGGTGGAGAGCTTTCCCCTCGATTGGCGAACCGGTTGAGTGACTCACGATGGGGTCACTCTGCTCGACTCGTGGCCTTTTCCTTTGAGTGCTCGGCCCTGTGGCGGTGGTAAAACACCTTCTTCGGGGTTGGCTCAACTTGGGTGGCCAATATCCCAGTGTCATTGCAGTGCCCTTGGATCCATCCTCCGATTGTACATGGGGCGGGGCGCAGCAGCGATGACTAAGGCAATGTGATGTGCCACTCCCCGGAGGATCGGTCTGCAGGAGAGATTGAAACGACTCTCCTGGTTCTTCAAACAATGGTTGCTCTTGCATTAGCATGGGTTCCTCGAGCCTCTTTGCATATCTGACTTCTCTGTTGCAGCAGTGGGATCCTCATCACTTTCAGAGAACACATCGAGATGTGTATGAGTGTGATCGTGAGAACCAGTAAACTCACACATCTTGGCTTTCTCAAGTGTTTGTGCTTCCTCGGCTGCTTTTTCTTTTTCCTTCTCCCTGATGATGTGAAGAATATCCATGCAATTTTATCCATCAAGGGCCTGTAGCACAGTGTTAACGCCGAGAAATCACAGCAATTCCTCTTCTTCTTTAATATACTCAGGGTGAGTGAACTGCACCCTTGAGTGATCAAGTTTCCATGCCCTCCACTCTCGTGGCGTCTCGGATGCCTGGACATAGTGGAGAATACATGATTATATCGTCATTATCATCATCGTCTTCTTGTCCTCCTTTTTAGGAATTGAAGGCAAGAAGATCTCCTCCTCCTTGCCTTGGCAACATCGATCGCGAGGTGGAGAGACAACCTTTTCAACTGTAGGTTCAATTGTCTCTGCTGCCTACTTTCCTCAGTTGTCTATCGTACAGCTGTGTCATTGGATGGTATCTGCCGCACATCATCAACAAACTTAGCCATTTCATCAATCACTTCAGAGATCGCTTCTTCCAGTCTCGATAGTCTCAACCTCTTTTGTTGGCTCGGTAGAAGATTCAGCCTTCTTCTTCTCAAGTTCGGGATCGCTTGAACAATCTTTTCTTCCTCAAAGGAACTTCCAGTTCAATATCCTCTGGTTCGTCAACAGTGAATGTTGTTGGGTTTTTCTTAGAGGCAGCTGCCTTTCTCGTCAGTCCTCTTCTTCCTTATGTCCGGAGAAGGGATTTGAGGTTCCTTCTCGGCCCTGCGCAGGGGTAGGAGTCTCGGCAGGGCGGACGACTGTACCGCACGGGCGGGGACTCAGTACTGCAGGGGTAGGTGACTCCTTTTTCTTAGGCCAGCAGGGCAACCATCTTTTTTGAGTGCGGGGGGCAATTTTCTTCTTTGAAGGAGGGGTAGCAACTGTGTCTTCGGGGTCAACTGATTCCCCCTCACTTGTATCAGTTCTCTTGGCATGGGCTCTCTTTTGGGTACCTGAGAGGTTTGCCATAAACATCTTTTTGTTCACATGGAAGGGTTTGCCATGACGAAGAGCAATACCCTTCACTTCCAGCAGATAGCCAATCACAAGGTCATATCCGAGAGAACATCCAAAGGAACCATCTTCCTTGAAGGTCTTGTCCAAAACATTATGGCGAGTCTGCTTTGTGGGACGATTTCACCAATCAACTTTTTTCTTGCTCGCATGATCGCATCCATGACGATCAACTTAGTCTTTTGGTGATTGAAGCCGCCACGCTTCATATCTATGCATTTGGTGACAACATCCATCGCCTTATGATAGTCGTCCTTCAATTTCTTTTCGGTTTTGTAGACTACCTTAGCAAAGACACTCAAATTTGGCTACTTCTTTCCATGCAACAACCAAGTCCACATCAACTTCATGTATCTCCTCTAGCCCTTCGTAAGGCAATAAGCGAGGTGCAACAAGGTTCTTAGCACTTATTTTGATGTCCTTGTGGTGGACAAAAGACTTGATTCCTTCGTCCCCGCACCTCCGCGTTGACATAGAACATCGCCACCTCCTCAAGGTAGGTGTGGAAATATTCCATGGTTAGAAAAGCCTTGAGACCGACTTTTCTAGAATCTTAGCGATTTTGAGAACAAAGGTCTCATCAACACCTTGCTTCACCATTCCGTCAAAGTCAATCGACGATCTTTAGTGGATATGCTTTGAGATAAGATAGTTGAACTTTGGTGCCATTTTGTAGTGAAACGATCAAAAAGTGTAAAACGTGCTTGAGAATACTTAGGGTTTTCGAGAGAAAATAGAACTTGCTTTGCCTTAGCTTTGAAGATGAAAAATTTCCGTAAATGAGAGAGAAGATTAAAAGCCGTATATAAGGGTTATGAAAGGACATGTCTACGGATTTTGAATTTTTGATCGAGATCAACATTTCAGTTAAGACGTCAAATCGCATTTAATTCCTCGCATTTAATGCGGCAAAGCATTTATATCCAATCATATGCTTACCGTGCGGTTTTTTCTTGCACCGTCATTATTATCTTTGACGTCATCCTTAAAAACATTCCCGCTCATTTAAAACAATAGCATTTTTTCACTTAGTTCATAAATGACTTAGCTTATATCAAATATGACTTAACTCTGCTTCTCTCTTCTCATTAAGTGACTCAACTGTCAGCTAACTCGATACAGCTGACTTTCCGATATGGCTGTTTCACTTGGCTGATGTGTGAAACTTGCTCTTTTCTCATTTTCTCATCGACTATCTCTGCTCATTGAGTCTTTTGAGTGTCAACTCAGCTCAATTAACCCTAGCTCATTTTTAAGCTCTTCAAATCTTGATTCACATAGGGGCTTAGTGAATATATTAGCTAACTGCTTATCAGTTGAGATATATTCCAAGGTGATGTCTGTCTTTTCAACATGATCTCTTATAAAATGATATCTGACATCAATGTGCTTTGTTCTTGAATGCAACACAGGATTCTGAGTGATTGCAATAGCACTAGTGTTATCACACATAATTGGAATCTCTTTTTCTTCAATCTCATAGTCTCTTTCTTTGTTTGTCTCATCCATAAGACTTAGGCACAATAGTTTGCCTTGCTATGTACTCTGCTTGTATGGATGTGGCTATTGAGTTTTGCTTCTTACTAAACCAGGAAACCAATCTATTTCCAACCATTTGAATGTACCGAAGTACTCTTCCGTCAACTCTACATCCCATAGTACCGAGTCCGAGTAACCAATAAGCTTGAATCCACCTTCCTTTGGATACCATAAGCCAACTTCCTATCATCCCTTCAAATACCTTAGGATTCTTTAGCTGCTGCGGTCTTGTGGCTCCCCTTTGGTGAAGATTAAAATCTTGCACATACACCTTTCGCAAAGGTGATGTTTGGCTTTCTTTGGCTATTAATTAAGTAGAGCAATGATCCAATAAGTGTTCTATATCTGGTTTGATCTACAGCCTTGCCATCTGCATCCATGTCCATCTTGACTGATGTGTTCATTGGTGTTTTCACAGAAGACTTCTCTTCCATACCAAATTTCTTCATTAAATCTCTAGTGTATTTTGTTTGACTTATGAAGGTTCCATCCTTCAATTTCTTGACTTGAAGTCCTAGGAAGAAAGTCAACTCTCCCATCATGCTCATCTCAAATTTTCCTTGCATGAGGTTTGAGAACTTATCACACAACTCTTTATTTGTGGATCCAAAAATGATGTCATCCACATATATTTGAACAAGCAGTATACTTTCTCCATCTTGAATTCTGAAGAAAGTTCTATCCACTTTGCCTTTGGTAAATCCATTGTCAGTTAGAAATTGGGACAATGTATCATACCAAGCTCTTGGTTCTTCTTTCAATCCATGTAATGCTTTCTTGAGCTTGTATACCTTATCTCCAATAGTTTTCTGCTCAAAACCTGGAGGTTGTTCAACATAGAATTCTTCCTCTAGCAGTCCATTTAGAAATGCACTCTTCACATCCATTTGATACAAAGTGAAGTTCTTATATGCATCATAGGCAAGAAACATCCTTATTGTTTCCAATCTTGCAACAGGAGCAAAGGTTTCATCAAAATCTATACCCTCGTCTTGGCAATACCCTTTGGCTGCCAATCTTGCTTTGTTTCTCACCACAGATCCTTCCTCATTCATCTTGTTCCTGAAAACCCATTTTGTGCCAATAACATTTTGATGGGTTGGCCTCTGCACCAATTCCCATACATTATTTCTTTCAAATTGATTCAACTCTTCTTGCATGGATTGAATCCAATGTGTGTCATCCAATGCTTGAGACACATCTTTTGTAACCATAGTCCTCTTGTTCTCAGCCGAGTATCCCAAAAAGATACCTTCATCAGGTTTAGCATCAAAAGCCTTCAAATTATCCTTGCCATTGTTATGGATGAAGCATTTGCATCCAAATGTCCTGAAGTACCCAACATTTGGCTTTCTCCTGTCCAAATCTCATAGGGGTCTTGGTTAATTGCATGTTGATCATGCATCTATTTTGAGTATAGCATCTTTGTGTTAATGGCTTGACCCAAAATCTCTTAGGCAATCCGACTTGACTAACATGGTCCTTGCGCAGCTTCCTTGAGAGTTCTATTCCTTCTTCAGCCTACTTCATTACATTTGTGGAGTTCTTGCTACGAGATAACTCATGATCAATACCATTCAACACAATCTTTGAGTAATTATCCCATTGACAAACTCGGTTCCTCTATCAAACCTTATTTTTATAATGGTTTGGCTCTTTTCATTTTGAACTCTTTTCATCATCCGAGGTAACTTCGCAAAGTTTCTACGTTTGCACATGAAGATTGTCCATGTATATCTTGAATAATCATCTACCACCACTAAGGTGTATTTCTTTCCACTTATGTTGGCTGGTTCAACTGGACCAAATAGATCCATATGCAAGAGATGTAATATCCTTGTTGAAGAAGGACTTGGCTTATCCTTGAATGAAGATTTTATTTGCTTTTCCATTGGCATGCATCACATACACTTTCTTTTTTGTACACTAAGTCTGGCAATCCTTCCACAAGATGACTCTTTGCAAGCTTATTGATTGTCTTGAAATTCATATGACTCAGCTTCTTGTGCCACAGCCAACTTGATTCGGCTGTGCTCTTTGCTAATAGACAAGTGCTTGGTGTAGCAGTAGACCAATCTACCACATACATATTCTTTTGTCTTGATCCTTGATCCTTAGCACTATTACATTTGATTGACATCTTTGATCCGGCACACTCCCATATTGAATCCAACATTGTAGCCCTTGTCACAGAGTTGACTGATGCTTAACAGGTTGAAGTTGAGGCCTTCAACATAAGCAACATCTGTGATTTCCAATCCATTATTCTTTATAGATCCTGTGCCTTTGATTTCCCCTGGAGCTTCATTTCCTCCAAATATGACTTTTGCACCTCTAATCTCCTTGAACCTTGACATATTTTTCTTGTTTCCTGTCATATATCTGGAACAGCCACTATCCATGTACCAGGTTCCTTGGCACTCAGCTGTTCCTTGAACCTGCAATCAAGAAAATTAGTTTTTAGGTACCCATACTTGCCTGGGTCCTGAGGGGTTAGCGCTATAAGATGATCCAAACAACCTATAGCCAAAGGACTTGACTTTAAGAGGTTGCCATCTATCATTGCCATAATCATAGTGCAAATTAGCAAATTGCTTGGAGGTTTTAGGTTCATACATCTGTCTCTTTTGTCTGTATGCCTGTGTGTGTGTTTTAGTAATTGCTTTCTTGGGATAGTTGTGATGTTTATGAGTGTAGTGCCTGGGTGCATATGTGAGCTGATAATAGCTCTTTTACCTTTGGAATGACCTTTGCTGAGGTTTAGGTCTTTGCCATTTAGGCTTGTATTCCATTGGTCTTTGCTGATACTTCACATTGTTCTAATTAGCTTGGTTTGGATAGTTTCTACCATTCCCATCATATGTATTTCTCTGATGAAATTTCCGGGGTTTCTGGTAGCTCTGTTTGCTCTTCACAGAGTACTTTCTCTTTGGAGTTTGCTGAGGAACTCTGCTGGATTTCTTCTCAGTTATCCTCTCCGCATACTCAACTGGCTGTTTTCCTTTCCATTTGTATCCAAGGCCAGTTTGTTTGTGATTGTGCTTAGGAGTGAATGTGGGTGCAACATTTAGTGTTATGGATTTTTGAGATGCTTTATTGCTTGAAGATCCTTTTTCCAAAATCACTCTTGGAGTTTGACTGTGCACAAAGGAATTGAATCTTATGCCTGTCTTATCTCCACATTCTTTTTGACTCATGATAAGATCATCCAATGATTTGGATGCCTTTGTAAATGAGGCAATCACATTTTTGAGGTCTTTTTCCATCTTTTCCATAGCAGCTATCTCTGCTATCATTTTGGCATTCTCAGCCTTCAACTTAGTGTTCTCATCAGCTATGTGACTCAGAGTACTCAGCTCCTTAGTCAGCTGTGAGTTTTGACTTTTGAGCTAGCAGTTTTCCTCATTTAGAAGTGTGTGTGAGGATTTAATATGCTCAAAATCTTTCATCATTTTGCCCAATGAATCATAAATATCAGTGGGTGATGAAGTGTGTGTATCACAATCACTATCACTTGAATCGAATGAGATGAGTTAGAGTGTACCTCATCTTCTTGGTCCTGGTTGATCTTGTTTTTTAGCCATAAGGCGGATCATGGCCTCTTCTTGAGTCACTTGAGTAGTCTTCCTTCACTACCTCCGAGTCCGCCGCTTCTTTAGACTTAGCTGTCTCAGAGCCAACATGGCTTTCTTCTTTTCATGTCTTCTTTTTCTAAAGACTTTTCTTTCTTTTTCATTCCTATATTTGTTGATGGTGGATAGGAACAATCAATCGCAAAATGTCTGGTTGTCTGCAGGTTCCAACACGGGTTCTCAGGTCTTTGATCGCTCTTTTTCGTTCTTGGGTTATCAACTCTCTGATATTCTACCCTTTTATGCTCAGCTCTCTTGGGTGTGAGTAAGGTTTAGAAGGGGAGGGGTTGAATAAACCTTACCAACTTTTCGATTTTAGTCCTTTTAAAATTATTACATAGTTAACTCAAACAGTTGTGTCCTTGAGGGACAACTAAGTTGGTTATTCAACTAAGTTAGCCACTCAACAGACTCGATAGAGCTGTTGATAGAATAACTCGGCTATTTAACCTGAACTTTAACTTGGATGTGTTAGTTTTATCAGTGGAAGACTTAACACCCTTTGAATTGTTTTAAGCTTGTTTTAACACTTGATTTTAGCACTTGGTTATTAATCAGTTGGAAAGCAAATATAAGTTTATCAGCAAATATGATGTAAGTATGCAGAAATATAAATGTGCTGAAAAATAAATGACACAGTTAATTTTTATAGAGGTTCGAAGATGGGGTAATTCTTCTAATCCTCTCTTCTCCAACTCCTGGAGGAATCCATTATGTAACAAATTAGTTTACAACGTGGTGAACAATCTAGAAACAACCTTGGTCACACAGTTGGCTTCTCTTGCGATTCAGCTTCTTCACGGCGCCTTTGCTACTTCAGCTCATATTCTCAAGCTCTTGGATTTGATCACGAAGCCCTCCAATAACGTGATACTGGTTCGACCTTGAACCTTCTTACAATCCTCCTTGGAAAGTAGACCCCTTTTGATTCTTCAAAAATTTCATCTTCAACAGATTTGAAGTTGTCTTTCCTTCACAGCTTGTGTTGGATCGATTTCCTTCGAGTTTCAGGCTTGAGGATTTGCTTAAATATACTTGAGAGTATTTGAAGGTTAATAGTTTGAATAATGCTTGATTTCTCAGGTGTGCAAGGTAACCTTTTCTCAGCCTTTTATAGTGAACTTTTGAAATTTGCCCGTGGAAGAGATATGCTAATTTCAAAAGTCACCTGTGTTCATTGGCTTATCTTGTTGCAGTCCTTGATGTTGACATTTCCTCGTATTTAATATCTTGCAGCATTGCAGCGTTTCTGACACTTGGTGCAGTGCTTCCCATTGGTTGCACACAACTGGAACTAATACTTTATCTATGACAACTTTAACATGTTACCATTCTGACTAACATTCTTGACTTTCATCAACGGATCTCGTTCAGTTGTCTTGACTTGTCTGCAGTCTTTTATTCCCCAGGTGACTTAAGTTAGCTTTCAATCTTTGGATGACTCATCTGTCACTTCAACTTGAGACTTGGCTTCTTGAGTTGACTTCACTGACTCTTCACACAGCTGATTCACAGCTGATACAACTTCAGTCGAGTTCTTGACTTTCATTATTTGCCATACCCAGCTGTCTTGCAGCGGAGTGTTCACTTCAGTCTTCAGTTGACTTCTTGTATTCTTAGGCATAGCTGACTTGAATCAGCTTTTCCAGCCCTATCTGTTACAATACAAATTACAAGGAAAATGGGGTGCCAACTTTCTAGTTTATGTTTTACATGGTATCATCAAAATCTACAAAATAAATTTCCTAACACTAAGCATCATCAAAATCTCTACAATAAATTTCCTAACAATCTCCCCAACCCATAACAGAGGATTCAAGTACTTCTAGCACATATCCTAAGCTGACAGAAATGCTGGCCCATATAAAATATGACACTCCAAAGCCAAGTCTCGAGTCATGTTAACCAAGCACATCTAGGGTAAATGACGAAGAGATCAACCATAGGCCTAAATCCTTAGATTTTAGATTTTTAATACTTCAAAAACTTGATTCTCGTGGCTTCTAGAGGAGGAGAAAAAGGAAATAGAAGGAATATAAGAAGAAGAAGAGAGCCAACACAGGAACCCAAACCCGAGCCCCAACAAGAGTATGCGGCGCATGAACCGGAGACCTCTTATGTCATCATGTCGGATGAAATACACTTGGCTAGATGGGCGGTGCTCTATTTCCCACCATGGACAAGTACGAGGTATTCCGATGAACATACTCTCGCTAATTTTGGTTTGTTGGAGGATTTCGGGCCATGTGTGGTCGTATAGATTGGCATGAATTGTTGAATGGGCATTGGGCTACATATTCGATTTATACAATTGATTTCCTAAGTAGTTTTGAATTAGTAGTCCGAAAATGAAATTTGATGGGGATTAAGTTTTAGTTAGCCAATGGGCCAAGGGAGTTATCAATAGATGATTTGAATGCAATATATAGAACTTCGGCTTATGGGGTGCAGAAACATGAGGATTTTAATAAGGATAGATTTTGGAAAGAGATAACGGATAAACTGATTTATACGCGGGGTACATCCAAGGAATCTAGCATTTGGAACCCCGTATTATGCTATATACTACGAACTTTAGCGGAAATGGTGTTCGCAAGGGAGGATAGCAAATGGGCCTTAAGAATAGATGAGTTGTTTATTATTTGGTGTATGACATCGGGGGCGGAGGTTGTACCAAATGCTAGGGCTATGATAGCCCTTAAATTTGATAGAGTGAGGAAACAAGAAAGGGAAAAAATTTGTATTGGTGAGCTTATTACTCCTATAGTCGAGCCCTTCAATGTTAGCTTTGAGGGGTATGCGGAGGCCGATGGACCAAAACTAATTGATATGATTGTTTTATCTGCTATGAAAAAGATTCAATTTGATGGGAGTGATTATTGGTTGAATCATGCAGATAGAACTAGAGTTAGGCTCCCAAACCTGGAAGCTGAATGGGAGTAATTGGTTAATGAGAGGTGATCAAGGGACTAAAGCTCAGGAAGAGCAAGATGAGCCTATGTAGGAAAAGGATATGCCGGAATCCTCTAGACAAGGGAGTAACCGACCATGGAACATGAGTGATAGACTTGAAAGGATGGAAGTTGATGTGGGCAATTTAATAGATGATATTTATCAATTGACGGTAACAATTGATGAGTATCACACTGAATACTTACACAGGTTTGACGCTATCACCCAACAACAGCAGTACATGTACGAGATAATGTCTCGTATGGATCAGTGGTACATTTCACAAGGCCACTACCCCCACCTCCACCACCATAGTGATTCAATAAGTACTTTTTACGTATTCCTCATTCTTTTGATAATTTCCTCATACGTTCGGGATGAAGCATATTTTAAGTTTGGGGGTTGTCAAAAATGCATAAATTAGTATTGTTGCATTCTGCATTGCATTTAGTATTACATGTAGAGCATAAAAATTTTCAAAAAAAAAAACAATTTTTTTTTAATTTTAGCATGTTTATTGCTTTAGCACATTTAATTGATTTTGTGTGATTTAGGACTAGAATTCGAAAAAGTGCAAAAAGCTCCTATATGATTTTACCATGGGCATTTGATTTTATGAGATGAAATATTTGTGTGAATAATGTCATGAATGGTTGAGAAGATATCTTTTACTTGTTTGGCATTGATTGACAAAATTGGGTATTTGAGCATGTTGTAAAAAATAAGTTTGTGAGCTTTTGCGCCTGTAACTGCTTTTATATTATGCAGTCTTATTTTTTCTTGAGTGTGTCATTCATGAATGTTAGAATTCTAGAACTTGCTTTGGTTTCTTCATTGAAGCCATATGTGTGTGCAATTTTTGAAAATGATTTAAGGCCATCATTGTTTAGCCTACTTAGCCTAAAAAACCCACCTATGAACTCATGATTCCCTAATTAGCCACTTGAGCCTTAACATTTATTGTCAGCCACATTTCGATATTTAAAATTGAAAGATAAGTTTTATCCCTAAAACTATTTGAGCATATAGAAGATGAACAGTTTGGGGGAGTTATGGTGAAATCTTGAAAAAAAAAAGAAAAAGTTGGCAAAAGAAAGAGGGATGAACATTTCTTAGGTAAATGAAAGAATAAAGAAGCTCGAAAAAGAAAGAAAATCTCTGGGGAAAAAAAGTGAAAAACCAAGCAAAAGATAGAAAAGTTCTAGAAATTTTGAAAAATTGAGAGCTTGATTCTAAAGAAAAAAAAAAGAAAGGAAAAAACAAAAAGGCCTAAGAATGAAAAAACGAAAATGGGTGGAGTTGAGTAGAAAAAGAAAATATCTTGAAAGAATGATTTTTAGATGAAAATTGGGTCGGTGAATTGAAAATCTGTGTACTTAAATTCTATTTTCTCAAGTCAAGTCACTTAATCTAAATTTTCCGTACTCTTACCAAAGAGCCTACATTACAACCAAATGAAAGTCCTTTTTGATTCTTAAATTGTGCACACAAAACTGGTCGAGATGATAGACGATTTGCAAGCTTATGGTAGTTCTACATTCAATGAATTGAGTTGAGAGTAAACACTTACCATACACTTTGAGAGATGAGTGATACACTACTTTCTTGTGAGTCGCGATGTCAAGTACCCGAGAGAGTATTAATTATGTCGAACTTATGAATGATAACTTCTTGATAATGAATTGTATAGTTTACTTAGATATGGAGTCAAATGAGGTTGAATATTTATAGTGTTCTTGTGTGTTCATTGTAACCCTTGATTTTATTTTCTTAATTTGCTCGAGGAGGAGCAATGGTTTATGTTTTGGGGATTTTGATACGTGCAAAATATACGTGATTTAAGGGCTTATCTTACTACATAATTGATGCATTTTTGCACGTATATTCAGTGTATTTTACTTGGTTTCCTTACAAGGGCATGATACTGCGTATTCTTGTAACTTTTTACAGATAATGGAGCTTAAATGGAAAGATATCAGTTGGAGGACCGGACACAATAGACGAATATAAATAGAAGATCGAAAAGACGAAGAAAATGGACGAAAGCAAATCACACGGTTAGCCCGTGTGGGGTGACACGACCGTGTGAGCTGACACGGCCCGTGCGAAGTGCCTGTGTCGACAAGTGATCTCTCAAAGCACCTATACAAGGGGGACCAAGGCTCTTCACAAAAATATATGATTTTACACCCCAAAATACAGTACAATACACATGATTACACAAATCAAAGGCCTTCTGGGAGAGGAGGGCTAAGCTACAAAGAGCACCACAAGGCCTTTCGCATCTACGGAACCACAAGATTTTCGAAGGCTTGGAGGGAAGATCCATCCTGACAGGGGTTTTCTTTCTTAGTTTAGTTCTCTTGTCTATACTTAAACAATGTATAACTGTTGATTTCAAATTTGTCTATGAATTTGTTATCAATGTTGGGCTAATCTTTCGAATCCTAAGGCATAATCAAAACTGTGGATTCATGTTAAATCTTGATTGATTGTTTTCTTAATTGATTACTGTGTTCTATTTTTTGAATTCGAGTGCTTAGTTTCTTGATTATTATCTGATCAATAATTTGCATGTCATATTTGTTAGTGCAAAATTCGGGAGATGAGTTCTAACAAAGATGAAAATCAAATTCAGACATAAATGGGTGTAGCAAGTCGGGAGACCTACAACTGTTTGTGGGGAGTCATTCAATTCCAAGATCTTTTGGAGTTAATAATAGTTGTAACGTATCGGGAGATCTATAATTATTATTAATCCACTGTTTATGTGCCATGCGATAGGGGGAATAGACTAATCTAGGAATTGAACTCATAGAAACACAACAATTGGTTTTGAAACATTGATTAGATGTAATATTGAAGAAGCATGTTGAGATTTTGTTCCTAGGATTGCTTTGGTATTTGTTGAAAAGACTTGTGGAGTTCGGGTTTTTCCAAATTTATTTCTTTTGTTTTTATTTTTCGATTATTCATTAGAACTCTTGTTTTTCGGTCACTTCAATAAAATTAGAATACGATGTCATTGTAGCCTAAGTGTTTCATTTTCAATCCTTGAGAAATACGACATCGCTTGTCATTATCCTATAAACTACATTGTACATATGCAATATAGAGATCCAAATTTTTGGCGAACACTCGTTACACTTAGTTGTGTCAGGTTCTAAAACCATCATCGCTTTCTTTTTTTCATGTTTTCTTTCCCTGAAGACTTTTTTATCCTCTTTATTTATGTACTTGTTGACTAGTGGATAAGGGCAGTCAACTGCTAATTGACCTGACTGTCTGCGATTCCAGCACATATACCCAACTTTCTTTTCAACTCTCTTTGGAGTCCTATCTTCCTTTCCTTTGGAAGGAGTTGAGTGTCTTCTGGAGGATTCTTCCTTGTTCCTCTAATAGTTTTTTGTTGAAAAGTTTTTTGAACCTCTTTACCGTCGAGGAAATCTCTTCTCTATCAATAATGTCTTTAGACTTAATTACCTTTGATTCTCCAGGCAATAGAGCAGTTGTCTTCGGTACTGCTACCTCATCTTGCTATTTTCTCTTGAGCTCGAATTCAAATGCTTTCAGGTCTGAGAATAGCTCATAGTTGGAAATTTTAGTCAACTCTAAGGAATATCTGAGAGCCATCCACCTCATTTCCCACTCAGCTGGGAGCGTTCTTAGAATGTTCCTACACATTTCCTTATGTGTATACTCCTTTCCTAGAGCTAACAATTTATTTGTAATTACAGTGAATCTGGCATCCAGTTGATCCAGTGATTCTCCTACCATCATCTTAAAGTTCTAAAACTTTTGCACTGCGATTGTGAGCTTGTTCTCCTTTATCTGTTCCAAATTTATTTCGCAGTCTTGCAAGATTTAACTTTCTTAAACATGGCTTCATCTAAAGTTTATAAATATCCTTTGCCACATTGTCCAGGTTTTATCTCTTTTTGTCCTCATTTTTCCATTCACGTCTTGGTTTCTCCACCTCTACAGGTCTTTCAGCAACATCTCCTGTTGCTATTACAGTTGTGATCTTAATGGGTCCATTTTCGATGAAAAACACATTTCATCATGTAAATTAGAGATATGCGCCTTCATGTGAATCTTCCAATCATCAAATTCTTCGATGGTAAACATGTGAATATAGGATAGATTTACTTCCATGATGATAGCTTTGAATGGAACGTTTGTAAACTTCAAGTGTTGATGTTTTTGAAAAGAATGAGATCTAGTTCAGTAACAAATGTGGAAGGTTCTTTGAACCAACCGCTCTGATACCACATTTAGGTCCCAAGGAGTGTGATTTAAGTCTAGAAGGGGGATTGAATGGACTTAACCAATTTTTTGATTTTAAATATAAATCAGAGTTTGACAAGAAAACAACTAAGTCTCTTGAAAGACAGCTCGATCAATCTTCAACAGGAGAGTTACCACTCAACATACTTAGAAAGAGTTGTTGATAGAGTACCTTAGCTGAATGAAATTAACTTTTACAAATTTGGTTTTCTTGGTTTTACAGCGGAAGTCTTACTCCTTTTTTAGATTGGTTATTAATATTTATCTTTTAAACTTGTTATTATTAGTTGGATAGCAAGAATATTGAGCAAGTAAATATATTGTAGAATTTAAATGCAGAATATAAAATGACATAATATTTATAGTGGTTCGAGGATTGGATAATTCCTCTACTCCACTCCTTACCTACTCCAGGAGGAATTTACTAATGCAACAGTGACTTCGTTACAAAAGTACAAACAGTCTGAGCAAGCTTTGATCATTTAGCCCTCGGTCGGATTTAAACCTGGTTCGAACTAGAACCTCATTGAACTTCCCTCACTTTTTAAAAGGACAGACCCTTTTGTTCTTGAAAATAGGTTTCCTCATCAACGTTAAAGTATGACTTCTATCTTTTACAGTAATGTGTTGGATATAATCACTTTGAGTTTTAGGCCTGATGTTGGGAAATTTATTGTTTAGATTTTGATGAATGCCATGTAAAACTTAGAATATGAAGTTGGCACCCCATTTTTTGTTGTAAAGCGCATTGTAATAAATAGGGTGGTCAAGTGAGTTAAGTCACTATGCCCAAACATGCAAGAAGACAATCGGAGACTAGTAGGAAGACTCATTCGCGAGATAGCCGAGTTTGGCAAAAGAAGAGAAGACGGAACTCGATCAAGGTGCAGGTGAGATGCAGTGAGTGAAGCATCGTCAAGTCAACTCAAGATAGTCAAGTCTCTAGTTGAAGTATTGAGAAGAGTCATTTAATGATTGGAAGGCGACTCTAAGTCACTTGGGGAAAGCAAGGAAATGCGGTCAAGTCGAGATAATCGAAAGAGATCCGTTACGTAAATCAAGAGAATTACTTAAACAAGTAATATCTCCATGCTACCTTCTCTGAGTGCTCGATCACGAAGCATGCAAGGGAAATAAACCAATGGGAAACACTACACCGTGTCGATTGCTTCGAAAAGTCAAGAATAATTAAATGCGAGAAAGTGGCAATTCTAAGGACTGCAACAAGACAAGCCAACGACCCCAAGTGACCTTCAAAAATATGCCTATCTCTTCAACGGGCAAATTTTTGAAAGATCACTATAAAAGGCTGAGGGATGACTCTGAAGATTATAATTGATTACCTGAACCAAAAACATTCAAGCCAACATCTGAACTGTAATCAAAATATTCTCAAAATCATTCAAGTTTAATCCTCAAGCCTACACTACGAAGAAAATCAATCCAACACTCACCTGTGGAGGAAAGATAGCTTCAATCAGTTGAAGAGGAAACTTTAGAAGAAAAGGGGTCTACATTCCTTGAAGGACTGTAGGAAGGTTCAAGGTCGAACTAGTCTCGAGTTTTTGGAGGGCTTCATGATCAAATCCTAAGAGCTTGAGCAAGTGAGCTGTAGTAGCAAAAAACCGCCACATGAAGAAGAAGCCGAGTCGGACGAGAAGCCGGTGATTGACCAAGGCATCTCCGCACTAAGTCCCAAAGGATCAAGTGTTTGTGTGATCCGACTTGTATCCGGACTATTACCACTCAGATATCTTGATCAATACTTAGTGGATTCCTCCGGGGAGTTGGATAAAGAGGAGTAGAAGAATTACCCCATCTTCGAACCTCTATAAAAACTTATCGTGTCATTTACATTTCAACACTTTAATTCCTCGCATCTTATTTGTTTAATTCTCACGACATATTTGCTATCCAACTGATAAGCTCTAAGTACTAAAACCCAGTATTAAATCATAATTAAACCAAACTTAAGGATGTTAAGTCTTCCAATGAAATCAAACCACGATTGAGCTAATTCATCTTAACAACCGAGTTATTCTATCAACGGACTCGAGTCAGTCTGTTGAGTGACTAACTCTATTGATTAACTAAATTGGCATGTCACCAAGGACACAGTGTTTGTATAGTGTCAACTCGAATTTTAAAAAGGACCAAAAGTGAAAAGTTGGTAAGATTTATTCAACCCCCCTTCTAAACCTTACACTCACACCCCTTGGGACCTACAAGTTGAAGAATTTGATGATTGGAAAATTCGTATGCAGGCTCATCTATCAGCATTACATGATGAGATGTGGATAGTGATAGAGGATGGGCCACTCGCAAATCTTAAAAGTGAACACAATTTGTAAGAAGAGCTGTTTGAAGGTGAAGAGGAAGTTGCCCCTAGACCAGCTATGGTTGAAAAACCAAGAACTGAATGGACAAATGATGATAGAAAAATATACAACCTGAACAATGTAGCCAAGGACATCCTTTACAAAACCTTGGACAAATCCATGTTCAATAAAGTCAAATCATGCAAAACGGCTAAAGAAATCTGGGCAAGCTAACATTGATTCGTGAAGGCTTAGAGCAAATCAAGGAAAATAAATTATCGGTGGCGATACAAAAATTTGAGAATTTCAAAATGATCGCATGAGAGAACCTGGATCAACTGAATGCTCGGTTCATAGAAATCACCAACGAGCTATCTGCACTTGGAAAGGAATATACACAGAAGGAAATGTGTATGAAGATCCTAAAAAGTCTCCCAGCTGAATGGGAAATGAAGGTTATGGCACTGAGACATTCCATGGACCTATCGAAGACCTCCAATCATGAACTATTCTCGGATCTCAAAGCCTCGAATTTGAGTGAGAAGAAAAGATCGAGGAAGAGACAAGTACGTACCCAAAACAAATGGCTGCTCTAATTGTTAAGGATGGAAAGAGAGCCGAGGTCAAAGAAGTCATTGATCCAGAAGAAATAGCCCCGATGGTTAAAAGGTTCAACAAGTTCTTCAATAAGAACTACAAAGAGGCAAGGGCGAATCTTCCGAAGACACTCGGCTCCCTCCAAGTCAAGGGAAGATAGGCCAACCAAGAGAACAGATCATCAAAAATTTGGATATCAAAGGGGCGACAATCCAAGAATGGAAAGAGTGATCAAAAGGTTGAATATCTATCTTTGGAACCGTAGGGCAACCAGGTCACTATGCCATTGATTGTCCATATCCTGTAGTCAACAAATACAGGAATGAAGAAGAAAGAAAGGTCTTGAGAGAGAAAGAAGACAAGAAAAGAACAAGCAATGTTGGCTGCAGAGATCATTTGAGACGGCCAAGTCAAGAGACACGCGGTGATTCGAGAGAGCGGTGAAGCCGACTACTCAAGTGACTTTCTGAAGAAGATGCCTGCGATCGTTTGATGGCCAAGGAACAAGATCAACTGACCAAGAAGATGAGGTACACTCTAACTCATCAAACTCCATTCTAGTGATAGTGATGTGACACACACACTTCATCACCCATTTCGATCTTTATGATTCATTAGGCAAAATGATGAAAGATTTTGAACACATTAAATCCTCACACACACTACTAAATGAGGAAAACAACCTACTCAAGAGCGAAACTCACGGTGACTAAGGAGTTGAGTACTCTAAGTCAAATAGCCGATGAGAATAAAAGTTTAAAAATTTGAAAATGCCAAGCTAATAGCGAAAATATTTGCCATAGAAAAGAGGGAGAATGACCTCAAAAATGTGATTGCCTCATTCACTAAGGCATCTAAATCATTCGATGATCTTATAATGAGTCAAAGAGAATGTGGAAACAAGACAGCTTAGGATTTAATTCCTCGTGCTATGTCAAACTCCAAAAGTAATTTTGGAAAAAGGATCTTCAAGCAATGAAGTTTCTCAAAATCCAAAACTCCAAATGGTGCACACACATTCACTCCAAAGAACAATTACAAGCAAAGCGCCTTGGTTATAAAGGAAAAGGAAAACGACCCGAGTTGGGTGCGTTGAGAGGACAAGCGAGAAGAAATTCAGCCAAGTTCTCAAAGCAAACTCCAAACAGAATTACTCAGAAAGAAGAAACCGAGCTACCAAAAACCCCAAAAGTTCTATAAAAGAAACACATATGATGGGAATGGTAGAAAATATCCAAGCCAAGTGATTGGAACAATGTGAACTATCAGCATAGACTTATGGAATATAAGCCCAAATGGCAAAGGCCTAGAACTCAAAGAAAGGCCATTCCAAAAGTATAAGAGCTTTCATCAAAGACACATATGCACCTAGGCACTACACTCGAGACACCACAATTACCCAAAGAAGGCATTTGCTAAAACACATATACAGCATACAGACAAAAGAGACAACTTTATGAACCTAGAATCCCCAAGAAATTTGCCAAAATTAATTATGATTATGGCATCGATAGATGGCAACCCCTTAGAGCCGATCATTTGGCTATAGGCTGGTTGGATCATCTTACAATACTAACCCCTCGGGACCCGGACAAGTATGGGTACCTAAAACTTAATTTCCTTGATTGCGGGTTCAAGGAAGTGAGTGCCAAGGAACCTGGTACATGGATAGTGGTTGTTCCGGACATATGACAGAAACAAGAAAAATCTATCAAAATTCAAGGAAGTTAAAGGAGCAAAAGTCATATTTGGAGGAAATGAAGCTCCGGGAGAAATAAGAGGCATTGGATCCATCAAGAAGAACGGATTAGAAATCACAGATGTTGCATATGTTGAAGGACTCAACTTCAACTTGCTAAGCATCACCAAACTCGTGACAAGGGCTATAATGTTGGATTTAACATGGGTATATGCCAAATCAAGGATATTGAATCAAATGAAGTTGTGTTGCAAGGATGCGAGACAAAAGAACATGTATGTAGTAGATTGGTCAACCGCAACACCCAACACCTGTCTATTTGCAAAGAGCAAATTGAATCAAGTTCGTGGCACAAAACGCCGAGTCTGAATTTCAAAGCACTTAACAAGCTTGCAGAGGTAATCTTGTGGAAGGTCTTCCGGACTCGATATACAAGAAGGAGAGTATATGTGACGCATGCGGAAGGGAAAAGCAGATCAAATCATCATCCAAAGAAAAGACATGCCCATCTTCAACAAGGATATTGCACCTGCTACATATGGATCTATTTGGTCCAGTTGAACCAAACTAGCATAAGTGGGAAGAAATATACCTTGGTGGTAGTAGATGACTACTCAAGATATACATGGACAATATTCATGTGTAAGAAGAAAGAAACTCTACGTAAACTACCATAGGTGATGAAGAGGATTCAAAATGAGAAGAGCCAAACTATTATCAAAATAAGATCGACAGAGGAACCGAGTTTGTCAATGGTAAAATAACTCAATATTGTATTGAAAATGGCATTGGTCATGAATTATCTGCAGCAAAGGACTCCACGTGAGAATGGAGTTGCGAAAGAAGGAATAGAACACTCAAAGAAGCAAAGCAAGGACCATGTTAGTGGGCGGGGTTACAAAGAGATTTTGGGTCAAGCAATCAACACAACTTGCTACACTCAAAACAGATGTATGATAAACAGGCGGTGACAAAGACTCCTATGATATTTGGACAGGAGAAAACCAAATGTTGCATATTTTAGAATATTTGGATGTAAATGCTTCATCCATAACAATGGCAAAGACAATCTAAAGGCTTTCGATGCGAAAAGTCGATGAAGGTATCTTCTTGGGATACTCATTTGAAAGCAAAGCCTACAGAGTACTCAACAAAAGGACTATGGTTGCGGAGGAATCCATTCATGTGGTATTCGATGAGCCAAATGTAAATGGAGAAGACATTGAAGAGTCGGTGATAAGTGAATCATCCAACCATACGAGAAAAGTCCCTATCTTTCAAGTGAAGTTGGAATTATAAACTCGGATGAAGATAAGATAGCCGAGTCTCATAAAATGCTAGAAAATTTGCAGCTAAGTGATTGCGAGAGAGCTGATCAAAGCAACACAATTTTGCTAGACGATGAATCCAGCTAAGTTACTTCAACTTTGATGTAAGATGGCCAAAGACCATCCACGTAACTTGTCATTGGAGATATAAGAGAAGGTGTCAAAACAAGATCGAACTCAACAAGAAGCTATGTTCACATGCTTTATCTCACAAATAGAGCCTAAAGATGTGTTACAAGCATTGGATGACACACATTGGATTCAAGCTATGCAAGAAGAAGTGAATCAGTTTGAAAGAAATAAAGTATGGAAATTAGTTCAAAGACCCACCCATCAAAATGTTATTGGTACTAAATGGGTGTTCGAAACAAGATGAACGCCGAGGGTTACGTGGTAAGAAACAAAGCAAGACTAGTAGCCAAATGATATTGCAAGAAGAAGGAATAGATTTTGATGAAACATTTGCTCCTCGTAGCAAGATTGGAAGCTATAAGGATGTTTCTTGCCTATGCAGCTCACAAGAATTTTATTGTATATCGGATGGATGTAAAAAGTGCATTCCTAAATGGTTTATTGGAAGAAGAAGTGTATGTTGAACAACCTCCAGGATTTGAGCGAAGACTCTTGGAGATAAGGTATACAAACTCAAGAAAGCTCAGTATGGATTGAAACAGGCACCAGAGCATGCTATGATACTTTGTCACAATTCCTAAGCGAGAATGGATTCACAAAAGGAAAAGTAGATAGAACACTTTTGAGAATTCAAGACAAGAAGAGCATCGCTTGTTCAAATATATGTGGATGACATCATTTTTGGATCCACAAACAAAGAGCTATGTGAAAAATTTTCAAACCTCATGCAAAGCAAATTTGAAATGAGCATGATGGGAGAGTCGACATTCTTCCTTGGACTCCAAGTAAACAAGTGAAGGATGGAACCTTCATAAGTCAAACAAAATACAAACAGAGATTTAATGAAGAAATTTAGTATGGAGGAGAAGTCTTCTGTGAAAATACCAATGAATACATCATCAAAATGGACATGGATGCGGATGGCAAGCCCTGTAGATCAAACAAGATACTGAGCACTTATTGGATCATTGTTTTATCTCACAAAGAAGAGGACATCACCTTTGCTGTAGGTGTATGTGCGAGATTTCAATCTGCTCCAAAAGAGAGCCATATGACTGCAACTAAGAGGATTTTGAGATATTTGAAAGGAAGCCAAGAAGTTGGCTTATGGTATCCAAAGGAAGGTGGATTCAAGCTAATTGGCTATTCGGACTGGACTATCTTTGGATGCGAGTTGACAGGAAGAGCACTTGAGGCACATGTCAAATGCTTGGAAATAGGCTAATTTCTGGTTTAGCAAAAAGCAAAATTCAATAGCCACCTCTACAAAGAAGAATACATAGCTGCGGGCGACTTTTGTGCCCAAATCCTATGGATGAGGCAGCAGCTGAGAGACTATGAAGTTGAAGAAAAGGAAATTCCAATCATGTGTGATAACACAAGTGCAATTGCAATCACTCAGAATCCTGTGTTGCACTCAAGAACAAAGCATATCGATGTCAGATATCACTTCATAAGAGATCATGTTGAAAAGAAGGACATCATCTTGGAATATATTTCAAATGATAAACAGGTTGGTGACATATTCACAAAACCATTATGTGAGTCAAGATTTGAAGAACTCAAGCATGAGTTAGGGTTAATTGAGTGAGTGACACTTAAGACTCAAAGAAAAGAAATGAAACACAAAAAGAAAAAAGGATGAATTCTCAAAATCGCCTAAATGAATCGCCATGTCGGAAAGACATCTTATCGAATTAGTGACGTTGAGTCACCCGAGAGAATCGTGACGGAAGAGTTAAATCGATTAAGGGATGTCGAGTCATTTATGAGCAAAGTGACAAAAACGCGATCGTTTTTACTAAGCGGGAATGTTTTTAAGAATGACGTCAAGATAATGATGATGTGTACAGGCAAAAAGTCGCATACCAAGCTTATGATTTGATATAAATCTTTGCCGCATTAAATTCGAGGCGTTAAATGCTAATCGGGTGCAAAATCTAAGCCGTTGATTTTGATCACATTTCAAAACCACCCGCACGCCCTTTGTAAACCATACTTAAACCATTTTCGTCTGTTTTCTCTCACATATTACCAAAACATTTCATTTCTATCTCGGAAGCAAAGGCAAAACTCTCTCAAAACCCTATCAATATTCAAATCAACTTCTAAGTTTCTTTTCGTGAAATCTTGAAAAATGGAATCAACTTATGATTTCGTCAAGCTAGGGAAGCAAATCCACACCGGGTCTCTTGTGGATTTCGAGGGAATGGTCAAACAAGGGTCCGATGAGGACCTCATAAAGAAAATCGCTGAAAAGCTCGAAACGTCAGGGCTAAAACCATTTTCGGCGATGGAGTTCTCGATGACCTATGTGGAAGAGGTCGCACGAGTTCACGTGAACGCTGAGATTCACGATGTGGGGATCAAATCCTCTGTTCACGGGAAGGAGTTCATCATCTCCGCCAAGGATCGCGCGAACATCGCTCACTACGGTGGAAGGAGCACCGTAAATCAATGAAGCCGCGTAGACTTGGTCCGCCGCTTGGAAGGAAGTAGCCAAGACCGACTATCTTTGAAAAGATAGTCTACACACCAAAAAGGGGCCTTTGAAGGAGGACTACCACAAATTTGTTGGACATAGTTGCCAAATGCATAGACATCAAATTTGGCGACTTTGACCAACTGTTGTCAAAGCAAAACCGATCGTAATGGCTGCGATCATTGAAGAAAAGCAAGTAAATCGGGTTGAGTTTGTCTACAAAGCAGACTCTGCTAGAATGTGGGAACAAATCCTTCAAGGAGAATGGTGCATTTGGAGGATCTCGGATATGGCCTGGTGATTGGCCGGTGATGGAGGTGAAAGGAGTCCTCTTCGACATGGAAAGGCGTTCCATGTAAACAAGAGGATGTTGAGATCAAACCTCTCTCGGCGCACGTAAGAGAGCCCACGCCAAGAGAGCCGATACGGGTGAGGGGGAATCGGTGACCACTCGAAGATACAAATTGTTTCCTCTCCACCAAAGAAGAAAGCGCCCCTGTTTTGCTAAGAGAGCTATTGCCCTGCAGCCTAAGAAACACAAATCTGCTCATGCCCCTGCCTCGAAGTCGCGCCCCGCAGCCGTGTCTCCCGCCCAAAGCAGTTAGCCGCCGAGAAGGAATCTCAAATACCTTCTCCTATTCGTCAAAAAGAGGAGAACCGATAAGCCAAGACGGCTGCTCCTCGAGAAGATAACACCAAAGACGCCCCCCGCCCAGACTCAGAAGACACTCTCTCCGAACAGAAATCCTCTCGGTACGAACTAAGAGACGAAGAAGAATCATCAAGCAATCCGAACTTAAAAAACCGGGCCGAGTCGGCCACTCACCAAACAGACATCGAGATCGGCGGAGAAGTAGAGTCTCGTGATATTATTGATGAAACAACCAAGTCTCTGGCCAAGGCGTCAGCCAGAAAATCAAGACCCAGTGTAGTTCGAACAATCGAGACACAAGAAGTAGCCGAGAAATCTAACTCGCC
Source organism: Rehmannia glutinosa (assembly GCA_016081115.2). NCBI lineage: Eukaryota > Viridiplantae > Streptophyta > Magnoliopsida > Lamiales > Orobanchaceae > Rehmannia > Rehmannia glutinosa. The sequence continues at coordinate 60,998,134 of CM071934.1, read as the reverse complement.
TGTTTGACAGATCGAATCCCCTCCCGCAACCGAGGAGCCGTGAGAATAGAGCACCAAAGCTTGCTACCTTCTATCCCCGAGAATGAGGGACAACAAGAAGAAGTCGAAAGAGATGATGATGTGATGATCCTATTCCCACTTTATCCGGACATCCAAAATCATCTCTGTGAGAGTTGAGGAAGTGGAAATTGTGTCGATCCGGGAACAGTTCCAACGGCCTGAGTTTATCGAAGAAGAAGAGGAATCGATGAACGTTCTTGGAGTGACCCTTTGTGGTCAAGCATTGGATGAAGAAAGCGCACGATATCTTGCAGATCTTCAAGGACAAGGAGAAGGAGAGACAGGAGAGGAAGCCGAGGCACGTGAGAAGGCAAAGATCATCGCCCTATGACCGGCACCACAGTAACACACACATCATCTCCTTGACGTCTTATCGATAGTGATGAGGATCTCGGACCTGCTGCCGCACGAGAAGAGTTGCAAATGCAGCAAGCAATGCACGAATCCAGAATTCTTCATGAGAAAAGAATGATGGAGGGACCAGAGAGAGTCCTCCAAAACACACGGTTTGAGTTGGACCCAATGGGAGTCTTGCAAAAGATATTGCCACACGATTGTTCGCCACCACTTCCCTGACTCACTCGGAAGAAGGAATTAAAGGAACTGGCGATGAAAGCGGGTTAGTGGGGACCCCAATCGAGCCAACCCCTAATAAAGGTGTCTTACCACCGCCCCAACGGCTGAACACTCAAGACAAACAGCCGGGAGTTTGGAGACGAGTGACCCCATTCCAAGTCACTCCGTGGTGCGCCACCGAGGGGAAAACTCCTCCACCTGCAGCCTAGGTCGGAGGATCTGCAGATGACTCCACAACGAATCTAGGAGGCGAAGTGGAGAAAGTACAAACACAAAACACACAACAAGTTGACATCAACGAAGCTTAGAGCAGATTGAGACTGTCTTAGCCAAGTGCCAACCGCTCTCGAAGGCTAATGAGACGCTGGCGATGCGATCGAGGCACGAGGAAGGAATGCCCGGTGAGTTAACACTGGCGATGAAAGTGCAATCCATGGGGTTGAGACTCCAATGGATTCCACCACGAAAGACCCTAAGACACCGACACGGCCGAAAGGGAGGTGCAGGCCTCGCAGCTTGGGACTGCAGGAGGTAATGAAGGCCAATGGGAGGTTGAGACTTCCGGGGTAAAAAAGTCAAGTAGAGAACATCCCTCCCGCTATCATTGATCCATCCGAAAAAGGAGATTAGTGCACTTCACGACTCCCAAGATAATCCCGATGTAATCTTTTCCGGGATCAAAGAAGACGATGAAGCCGAGTCATCCCCTATGATCGATCCAAAAGACTCAACCGAGGATGTTCCAACCACGAGCAAGTCTCGACCTCAAGACTACTCGTCAAACTTTCAACTTTGATGATGAGCCATCCATGGAAGTCTCATCATTGTACGATGACGCTTCTAATAAGGCCAAGGACCGTCAACTCAATTGAAGAAACCATTTGAGACCGACGAGGCTATTAAGACATGAGGCTCAAGAAGCTCGGTCAACTTCACAACAAACCCTACCGCAATGAGTCCATCGCAGCAGCTCCCAAGCCGCAACAGGTTCGGCTCCACAGGGAACTTCACGCGCACCACTCATCATTGAACAAATCCCGATTTGCCCGTGATGATTCCTTTGTAGAATCATTTCCTTCTCTCTGGAGGTACCCGATCTCCTGAAGAGTCGAAAATGATCTTGCGCGCTTCCACGCACTGCATCCTGTCATTCCATCGATACCATCATTCCAGTGCTTATGATTTTGACGCGCTTGGCCATCACCGCAATGAGGGAACAACGAAGTTCGGGAGGTGTTCAAAGCATTATTTTAAAATTGAACGGATGGAGAGGCACCAGGCCTCGATGGACATGAGATCGATAACAGAGATGCCAACCTTTCTGCGACTTGAGAGGCATAATAGTCGAATCCGGGAGTGGTGGCAAAAACAGCAAACAATGCGCGTGGAACAAGCTAGATATTCGAACATTGTTCAACAAGCGGGTCCGGAGAGCCGAGAACGCTAATGCAAAGACGAAATTGAGAGAACACATTGAGCACATGCATGAATCTCACACTTTCCGAGATAAAGTGTTGCGTGAGCAAAATAAGAATGAGCTCCTCGCGTATGGAAGAAAACATGGATAGAAAATTCAGCCTTCTTATGGCCGAGATGAAGTTGCTTAAATTGAATCCAACGCTACTCGCTTCGAGTTTCGTGTAGCATACACCACAAATGCACTCGGCGTAACTCGGCCATCCACTCGACTTCCCGCTTGCTAGTATGTTTCGGGGTTCCTCTCTCCTTTGATGATGCCAAAAAGGGGGAAGAGGAATACCTTAAAGCGCTAAAGAGAATCAAGGCCGAAAAGGAGGGAGCAGATGTGAAGGGAAAGACAAATTTGAGGAAGTTACAAGGGAAAAAGAAAGGAAAGTCTGTTGAGGGGGAAGAATCGAGAGATGTGACCTTAATGATTGCACAAACCCCCAACAAGGTCTTGTCGGTGATATTATCAAAGAAACTCCAGTGACTCTGCCACTCCAACACTCACGCATCTATGGTCGAAAAGAGAAAACAGTTGAAGAAGGGATGGAGGAAGTGGAAGGAAGGTTGAATGCCCGAGTTATGGACATCTTGAAAAAACATGGAGGCATTCCAAGAGACAGAGACACTTATGCCATCTCGGATGTCGGGACCGAGCCAAGATCAGTTGATGAATTTAAAACGCCGCATCTAAAGGATACTTCGCAAACATGTCTATGGCTCAAGCCTGGGACTTGTATCTTGGGAAAATGGTCTCACGTTATGTGAAGAAGCGACAGCAGCAGACTACCTGGCAGTCACTCTGCTGGTCACTCCGCTGGTCACTCAGTGGAAAGAAGAAGACCCAAAGATAATACACGCCCGGAGGAAGAGGAACAAACAGTGGTGGAGGAAGAGGTTTCGGACACAGGCCTCGCCCCAAAAACATTGAGTACATAGATCCAGGCAAGAAAGGAGGGATCTACGGGGGCTGGTCTTGACCAAATAGCCAATCTGCAAGTGGCTAAAAACAATCCGAGTATGTGAAAAGAATCGAAGAAGAAAATAAAGGACAAACTCAGCTATGGGAGGAGAGACAAGAGAGATTAAGAAGAGATGAAGTGCCGGAAGGCATATGAAAAGAAGAAGAAGGCGGTCAAGATGAGAAAAAGAGAAGAAGACGAGAAGATGACATAATCAAGAAGATGAAAGAAGGAGGCGTGAAGGAGATGAAGTGTTCTTTGTCCACCCCTTCATGTATTTTACTATGTAAATACATACTATGTAAGTCTTCTCGCAATAAATCAGAATTCTCTATTTTTTTGCATAGACATAAATGTTTGCTTTGATACACCTTGTAAACTTGATTGTGTAAAAGAACAAGAATGTTATGATCAATAAAAGGATTGATTCTACGCATACATTCTCGTGAAGGCACTATCTGTATGTATCTTTGCTATTTACATTTTGAATGTTTTAAGTTTTGGCATCATCAAAAAGGGGGAAATTGTTGGGAAATTTATTGTTTAGATTTTGATGAATGCCATGTAAAACTTAGAATAGGAAGTTGGCACCCCATTTTTTGTTGTAAATCGCATTGTAATAAATAGGGTGGTCAAGCTGCCGAGTTAAGTCACTATGCCCAAACATGCAAGAAGACAATCGAGACTAGTAGGAAGACTCGCGAGACAAAGTGAGTTTGGCAAAAGAAGAGAAGGTGGGAACTCGATCAAGGTGCTGGTGAGATGCGGTGAGTAAAGCATCAGTCAAGTCAACTCAAGATAGTCAAGTCTCTAGTTGAAGTGACGGAGAAGAGTCATTTAATGATTGGAAGTCGACTCTAAGTCACCTGGGAAAGCAAGGAAATGCAATAAGTCGAGATAATCGAAAGAGATCCGTTTACGTAAATCAAGAGAATTACTTAAACAAGTAATATCTCCATGCTACCTTTCTCGGAGTGCTCGATCCACGAAGCGTGCAAGGGAAATAAACCAATGGGAAGCACTACACCGTGTCGATTGCTCGAAAAGTCAAGAATAATTCATACGAGGAAGTGGCAATTCCAAGGATCGCAACAAGACAAGCCAGCGACCACAAGTGACCTTCAAAAATAAGCCTATCTCTTCAACGGGCAAATTTTTGAAAGATCACTATAAAAGGCTGAGGGATGACTCTGAAGATTAGAATTGATTACCTGAACCAAAAACATTCAAGCCAACATCTCGAATCAGTAATCAAAATATTCTCAAAATCATTCAAGTTTAATCCTCAAGCCTACACTACGAAGACAATCAATCCAACACTCACTGTGAAGGAAAGATAGCTTCAATCGGTGGAAGAGGAAACTTTAGAAGAAAAGGGTCTACATTCCACGAAGGATTGTAGGAAGGTTCAAGGTCGAACCAGTCTCGAGTTTTTGGAGGGCTTCGTGATCAAATCCTAAGAGCTTGAGCAAGTGAGTTGTAGTAGCAAGGCAAAACGCCTGTGAAGAAGCCGAGTCGGACGAGAAGCCACTGAGTGACCAAGGCATCTCAGATCGAGTCCCAGGATCAAGTCAATTTGTGTGATCAAGACTTGTATCCGGGATATTACCACTCAGATATCGATCAATACTTAGTGAATTCCTCCAGGAGTTGGAGAAGAGAGGAGTAGAAAAATTACCCCATCTTCGAACCTCTATAAAAACTTATCGTGTCATTTACATTTCAAAGACTTTAATTCCTGCATCTTATTTGTTTAATTCTCACGACATATTTGCTATCCAACTGATAAGCTCTAAGTACTAAAACCCAAAGATTAAATCATAATTAAACCAAACTTAAGGGTGTTAAGTCTTCCAATAAATCAAACCACAGTTGAGCTAATTCGGTCTTAACGGTGAGTTATTCTATCAATAGCTCGAGTCCGAAGTGCATTTGAGTGACTAACTCTCTTCGATTAACTAAATTGGTTGTCCACCAAGGACACGGTTGTATAGTGTCAACTCACGAATTTTAAAAAGGACCAAAAGTGAAAAGTTGGTAAGGTTTATTCAACCCCCTTCTAAACCTTACACTCACACCCCTTGGGACCTACACCTGAGGATCGAGAATTTTTCTTGAGAGAGTATTGCAAAAATTTTCATGATTGCTCAGATCTCACTTTTGAATTTTTTATCTCTAGTATGTCATTTGTATCTCTTTGTGGAAATTCCTCATCCTTTTATAGTGAGAGTTTGAAATTTGTCCGTTGAAGAGATAGATAAGTTCAAACTTTACTTCTGGGCTATTGGCTTGTCTTGTTCTGCAGCATGTGATGTTGACCCAACATTTGTATTAACTACCTGCAGCCTGCAGGCGTCTGAAATGCACTAGGATTCTGTAAGTATTCTATTATTTCCTGCTACTTGCACTCTTTTAGCAAGAAAACTTTTAAGGTTGCGGGTATGTATCTTACAAAAATGGGTAAATCTTTGACTTTTAAGTCCGCCAACTGCTTTTCCCCATAAGTTGAGTCTAATCCTTCATTTCATGGATGACACTGTTGTTAGTCTTCTGAAAGACAGTTGTTGTACTTGACTGAAGCTCTTCTTGACTACTTAGCTGCAACTCAGCTGGATCTTCTTGCACTTCTTCAGCAAGTCTTCTGCATCTTCAACTTGGATGTTTGATGACTCATCTATATTCTAACTATTACAAAATGAAATAACATACATAATTTGGGGTGCCAACTTATTAATTATATTTTTTCTAAGCATCATCAAAATCTCTACAATAAATTTTCTAATAGGCTCCCCAACCCATACAGAGGATTCAAGTACCTCTAGCACAGGTCCTAAACTAACAGAAATGTTGACCCAAGGAAAAGATGATACTCCAGAGTCAAGTCTCGAGTCATCATGTTAACCCAACACGTCTAGGGTAATGGACGAAGAGATCAACCTTAGGCTAATGACATGCAACTCTAAGGTTGATACAAACGAAATCAGTTTTCTTCATCTTGGAAGGATTATCAGGCTAATTGGGATAAAATTATTACAAGACAAGGAATTCATCCAGAAAAAACAAACATTGATAATTCTGGAAAATACCCAAGGGTGTGGATATTATTAAATTCCAGTCCACGGAAGTCAAGAGATGGTATGAGTTCTGGGCTTCGGTCTATACTACCTCTTCGGATTTCACGGAAATCAAACTATTACCTAAGTGGATCTAGGAAGTTGTTTACGAGTGTTGGTGAAACAGTGAAAGCCTTAGACGCGGTGACACTTTGGAACTGTACTTTATTAGTGCAACCTCAGAACCCATCGGAAAAGGTAATCATGAAGCCTTTCATTACATGCGTCTTCGCAGGCTAGATGAATGAGCTTTCAGAACCATCAAGGAAGCTAGTCCAAAAGAAGTTCCTTTGGCCATGTCATTTACAGGAGACCAAATCTCAACAAGACGAGCATGGGATTGTGGGTATGTCTTATTGCGATGGACAAAGCCAAGTTTCCATTCACGTTCTATCAAAATTCAGTGAATGGATCGTTCATGTTAAACACTATGACATGAAAAACAACAGGATTTGCAGAACACTTATATAAAAGAAATGAAGTCTTCTTGGGGAAAACAAGTTGCCTGAGAGTAAAGAAACTCATCGAAAATACTGCAATACGGCTCATATTGGTCATTGGAAAAATCTTGTTTGTCCAGAATGCCTAAATCAAAAGAAACTTGAATTTGGGAAAGGATTTCGACCAAAAATTAATCGGAGACGTCCTAGAGACAGAGAAGGAAAGTCACAAAAGCTGGCAAAGTATCCAATAATTTGGGGACCACCATAAAAGTAGATTCCCAATATATTTGGTGGGAACATGTGACAAAGGACACCTACTTTCAAAAAAGCCAAAAGTGCGACAGCATAGGCACGCGGAGCCAGGATAGCTGGCTATGTAATACGTCAAGCAAAAAATATAAGCAATATTGTCTTTCTACTACAAGACAAATAAGCAGGCTTTGGATAACAGACAAAGTATGGTTCAGACCATGTGATGCTGATTAGATATCCACTTATTACAAACAAGTGGATGCAATAATACAGAAAGATAGAGGCATCCCTTACCTCTATATAAATAAGATTTTCAGAAAGCTAAAGGCATCGAACAACATCCATTAGTCTTCAAAATAAAATTTTAGAGTGTTTTATTTTTCATGTTTTCTGTATGAGCGAGTGCAAGCCACATATATGAAAGGCTAAACAAGTGTTCTCCTCCCAAAAGAAGATTACTAATGTAATAATGTTTTATTTAAGTTTTAATAAAAAGAAGGTTTTCGCTTCAACATGTGTTCAAAATGCTTGATTAATTTATCCCTTTGAAGAATTATTCCGCTGGTGTAGGAAACGAACCAAGGTTGTGCTGAGCAATTTCTGAAGGAGCCGGATAACATGTAGATCATCTTCTCGAAGGTTGAAGTTATATTGTTGTACAGTCTGTCAAATGAACTAGGCGTAATAATTTCCCGACTGGTGGCGTTGCGAGCCATCTCACTAGGAAATATTTTCGATCAACGAAAAATATGAATTTTAAGGGATATTTTAATTTTCCAGAAGCATGCTGGGCCTGATATGGTCGTAATTGAATATATCCATTTCTTTTAATAAACTTAGGCAAATGTAAGATTTAAATACATGTTAGTGAGGCCTTTGCAGAAGTATGCCCTGTTAAGTTTATTAGTTGGAAACCTGACATGATCCACTTAAAACCTCTAAATAGAGACTGGATCTAAATAGGTGTAACAATGCCATGAACAAAATAGGTGATAGAAAATGAAGGCTTTCGTAACATGTGATACATTACATAATTTTAAAGAATATGGTAATTTGGGACTAGTATTGAAATATTTATAAACTATAAGTCTATTTATGAATATTTCTAAATCCGTGGGACTGAAATTGCAAAATCTAGAAATAGTGGGATGAACTTTGCAAAGTATGGGACTAAGATTACAATAGGCATAATCATATGAGGCTGAGTTTGCAATTTTCTCATTAAAGAGGATTTTCGGTCGTGTATCTTTTAAAATCTAGCAATTATAATTCCTTGTCTTTCTGAAAATGGCAATTTTGATCATTTGCACAAAATGGGTTAATATATTGGTTGAATAGATGTCAAATGGGTCGGACCAATGGTTGGGCCAAATAGACAGTTTATTTTGGACTTCTAAAAATGAAGCCCGACCCAACATTTTTACCTGGTCGGGCTCATTTTGATTGCCCTAAGCAGTTACCCAATATATTAATTTTTCTTGACTTTTTTTTCATATATCCTCAAATTTGAAGATAATACCTGTAATAAACGCATATTAGACATTCGTTCGGATCCATTACGATTTGGAATATGCTACTCACTACAAGTTAATTACAAATTATTCTTAAAGTTCTTTATAAACCTAGGCTCTAATGCCATTTTTGTGCCACGACTTAGCCAAATAAGTCATTTGAATAAATAACTAAGAACAAATAACGACATTCTCATCATTATGAAACTATAAAATAGCCCCTAAGGATCAAAATGCAACAACCATAAACTGGTAGGACTAAAATTGCGCGATACTAAAACTTATATGGCCAAAATCACAAAAAAATCAAAATTTACAGGACCAAAATTGCAAACCCAATTTTTACATGACCAAAATTTCAAGTCCTCAGCGATTCTGGGCCAATTTTTGCATTTTACCCATAAATGAAGGCTAACACTATTCACATCCCCAAAATTCAAAGAATACTGATAACTAGATTGATAGAAACTATGAGAAATTCAGTGAACGGATAAGTGTGAGGAGAATTTCGATGAACTTAAAGGAGAGTTGTCCTGTTTTACCAACAGAACAAGAATAATTGGTGAAAAGAGTTTGTTAAGTTGAAAATCGGGGTCATAACACATTCTAGTGGATTGAAATCAATTATTGTAATAATGGTTAAATGACTTGTAATTAGACACGTACTTAGACTCGTACTTAGAGATTAGATTTTGTTTTGATCGGTTACTTAGAGATAAGATTAATGAGGCCCAAGTAACTTATAAGGTATATGCAAGATGAGAAACCTTGATCTAATCAAAGACCTCAATGGATTTGTTATAACTGCTAATGGTGCATTAGCCTACGAAGGAACTTTGGCTATACCTAAGGATGAATAACTAAGAACTGGGATATTGGAATAAGTACATTGAACCTCTTACACCGCTCAACCATGAGTTATAAAGACTTACTAGATATACGAAATGTATTTTTGGTGGAGGAATATATTAAGAAACATCAGAACTTTGTAGATAGATGCATGACACGTTAACAAGTTAAGGTCAAACACTAGTAACCATTTAGATCTTTCGTTAAGTAACTTGATATCTCCGAATGAAAGTTGGGAGCATATAGTTATGGACTTTGTTGTAATTTTATCACGATCAACTAATGATAATCTTATAGTGTGTGTTATTGTTCACTAATTAACCAAATTAGTACACTTTTTGCAAATAACATGTGGTTGAGATCAATTTGCTCAATTGTACACGAGAGAAATAGTGAGACTATTGATATGTATACTAGTTCCATGTTAAATATTCAGAGAAACTCACAAGATTTCATGGTAATATAGTTAAGTTTACTAGAACATATCATCCACAGATGGGTGGACAAGCTGAAAGAACAATGCAATTCTATCGGATATGTATTTTGGTTTTGATGGATGATTGAGACGCATATTTACCTTTAGTGGAGTCTACTTATAACAACAATTACTAGGACATAACTAAGCTTGGACCAGTCAACTTGGGTATGTGAGGATAAGATTCTAGCAATATCTTTGGACATTATTGGATTTAGTAATTATATTAACTGAATTTCGAGGACGAAATTAGAGGGAGAGTTTGTAACACCCGAAAAAAAGTGTTCATTTAATTAATTAAATAGCTTATTATTATTATTATTATTATTATTATTATTATTATTATTATTATTATTATTATTATTATTATTATTATTATTAGTCCTACTACTGGATTAATTATCTAATTATATGGCCCATGTGGAATCCTAAGACGACTGGGAAACTAGTTTGGGTAATTATATTATGATTCTTCTTTATTAGGGTTTTAATTTCTCACATTAGTAAAAAACGTTCCAAGCTCTCTCTCTCTCTCTCTCTCTCTCTCTCTCTCTCTCTCTCTCTCTCTCTCTCTCTCTCTCTCTCTCTCTTTGCACCATCACAACCTCCATCATCTACTATAAAACAACGACGAAGTTTTCTTCAATGTCACGGTCCTTCTGTTGTCTTCCCTCATCTTTTATTCTCAGTTCCTAAGATAATTTCATTCTAAATTTCAAAACCCAAGATATACTAATCTAAATATTCTTAAATTTTAATATGTTACTATTAATAATATTTTTATCTCAAAGTTAAAATTTCATATTAATCCGATGAGTATTTTTGTATTTATTGAATTTTCAATATAAGATGCCAGGATTTATATTATTCCTTGTTTTTGTTTTAGAAAAAAACTAAAACCCTAATTATACATATCAAGATTTCATAAAATTTTACTTTATTTTGTTTTCATACGTAAATAATGTTAAGTTAAAATTTCATATACTTTTGAGTTTTATTTTATTTTATAAGTATTTTTCATTCATACTTCCCAAAATCTCAAAGATTCTCTAATTATAAATTTAAGAAACCATACATAAAGTTATTAAAAATACCTTATTTTTGGATATGTTATGTATATAATGAATACTACCGTTTGGTATAATATCAAACAATTCTAACCTATATTTATTTAAATACAAATTAGTTTCACAAAATTTATAGTTTTCACTATAAACAAAAGTTTCGGTTTATGAAATTCAAAACCTAAAGTTAAGGAATTACAAATAATATGATTTTAAGATATGTTATATATTTATATGTATTTTATACATTGTTAAATATGGAAACCATATAATCATATATTTATTTAAATATGATTTTTCTTCCAGAACTGTGCAGGATTTAATATTTCAGCAATTTCAGTTTCACAAATTCAAAACCCATAACTGAATATTTTTAGTTGTCCTAAAAATTTTATGAAATATTTATTATTGAATCTATTATCTATTGTAAAAAGATCAAATGATTTTAATTTACGATTTATGAAGAAAATATTTTTCGATCCCAACTACACAGAGATTTAGTATCTTTTAAACCAACCAAATTGAGTCTAAACCTTAGGAAAATATTGTGAGCTTTCACGAATGTATTTTAGTACTTCTGATACCGAGGTTAAGACTTATTTTTTCTTGTATCCATGTTAGGCTATGAGGACAGCGAGCTCCGAAGTTCAATATAAATGTTGCATAAACTCATTCTACTATTTTCAAGCAAAGTTTCGTATTAAATGTTTAGTACTTTGCATAATGTATTGTACAATTGCTCTATACGCCTACTGTCTCCAGGGACTTAAGAGGTCCGGGGTCGATGTATCCAATGGGTGGAACCCCCCAGTGCGAGCTATGTCTATGTTTATGGTTTACAAATGTTAATGTTATATTCTATTAGATTGCTATTGCATGTTATTCTGAATTACTGTGTATTTATCTTGGAAAATGTTAATCCCACTAAGTTGTGATCACCACAATTATAATCCAACTTGTCAGATTAAGGAGTCGGCGATGGTTATTGTCAGTGGATAATGGATGGCCTATGAAAGTACTAGAGTATAGTCTATATTTTTGAATGTTTTTGAATTGACTAGGAAATAGTTTTTTTTTCTAAGTATTATTTACGCTGATAGACATAGTATGGATAATTGATTAGTATTAAAAAAAAAATTTCAACTTCTGGGGATTTTTGATTGGAGATAATAAATGTTGAATTTCTGTGATATTTTTCTAAGCTTCATTTATGTAAATAAACTTAAAGTGATTATTTTTATAAATTTATAATTGTCCAAATTTGTTAGAAATAAATGAATAATTGAATTTTCTATACTTTATTGTTTGCTTCCACTGTTACTATTGAATATTGAATGAATTATGCTTATAGGTCAATATTATCATACAAAACATATGTACATATCTATATTTGTATGTGTGTACGTGATTTTTCAAAGCACTTCACTGTCACATGTTTTTTTGGAAATACAAGTATATATCATATTTTTATCTAAATCGTTTCATGTGATTGCTTCCGCTATAGATATAATTTTTGAAAATAAATGAATCGTTGTAACATGTTTTTCTTACATGAAGAATTTCTTTTGACAAAATAAATATAAGAGTATATTTGTATAGTTCAAAATTTCGGGGAGTTACATAGTTGAATTAGTTTAGGTAATTGTGGGCTATAAGTGTTGGGTGATTGTATTTGGTTTTAATTTTGGAGTTACAAAGTTTATTTTTTCTTGATTTTGTCTAAGTTTGGGGAAGAAGACGATGGATGTCACGATATCCTTGGGGTGACACGATGGTATACTCGATCATGCCTTATGGCATGATCGAGTTACTTTGATCGTGTCATGTCATCGTGTCACGTAGCCATCATGTAACGTAGTCGTCGTGTCACGCCATCGTTTCATCGTGTCATCATGCCAAGTGTCGCACTTTTGTTATTCAAAACTGTTAAAAAGAGTAAAAATAGAAAAATAACATACTTAAGTTGTAAACAATGGAACTACTTATATTATTCAACAAAATAATTTTTTTGTTGTCCATATTTGCAACAATATGGGTTGTTAGAAATCTAGGGCTTACGGAAAAATGTTTCATCTTTTTGCAAGAGTGTGGTGGGCGCGAGGAAGATGTGGTGTATTTAGAACTTTATTATATGGGAAGGGTATTACAGTCCTTTAAACTAATGACATTTTAAAAATTATATGGAAGTTAGTCTATTTATCGATTTTGGGGGCGTGAATAGCGCCACCCATAAATGAATTGTTTATATTTTTAGTATGTTATAAATTAGTTGTTTAATTTTAAAAACTTACTAATAATATATTCATTTAATTTGGAAAAATCCCATTTTTTGGAACATACGAATAATTCAAAAATATCCAAAAGTTAAAACAATATCGTATTTAATAAAAGGCAAAAAATCATATGAGACATCCGGGTCTAAACTGTGAGATTTTGAGCCTTATATCCAAACTCATCTCATTAGGGTATTTGGAGATTACGAGGAAATGATTGGGTAAATCTGATAATAAGCTCCTCCATACTTTATTTAAATAAACGCAAAAATATATAAAAGAAAGAAAAAAGTTCTGATCACAAGCCGATCAGGTGGTTTAAGTATGGGCCTCGTTAAAACCTACCAAAGGAAACCAACCCTTGGCAAAAATAATGTACCCTTGAAAGACAAAACATCCACACATGAATGCATAAATAAAAGCACTAAACAATTACTCTAAAATCGTCATTATCAGATAAATCCACTTCCTCAGCATAGTCCTTCCACCTTTTGGTAGTAGACACGTTTAAGGATTTGAAGCTATCGGATTGAGCATCGTCTAAAAGAGGGAGATTATGAATTGGAGGAGTCGGGCCTTGTTGAACATCACAAAGAAGTTGTTGTTTAGAAGCCTCCAACGACATATCCCGAATAGCCTGACAAAGAGGATGAATGGGCTTGGCCAACTTGTATTGAACTGTTCACGGTCTTCATATTAGCAAAAGTGGGCAAGGTGTCCCTCGTGAAGGGTGGGGGTACCCTAGATGCATCATTCATTGCGGTGTTATCTAATTCTAAATGTGCATCTAAAGAAGCCAAATATACCAATGGAGAAGGCGAAGCCAAAAATGGACTGACATGTTCTTGCATAACAACCGAAGTGTCTTCCACGGAAGTAGAAGCTAGGGCTATATCTTGATCATCATTGTCATCCACTAAATAATCTGCATTCTCTAATACAACAAAACAATTCCCCAATGGGACACTATTAGACTTTGAGATCATACCAGAAGAAATATTGGTAGAAGCATCAACATACATAGGTGAATGAACCACGGTCAGAAGATTAGGATTGTGCTCCGTAGTGCTAGTTATCTCTGCCTCACCCTTAACATTGGAAGTACGATAAACTTTCTGAACACGAGAACGGCCTCGCCTAGGAGTGTCCGGGCGCCCATCCTCCTTGGGAGCCATATCCGAAGGATTTTTTTGACGATAAGTTGCAATAGAGTGGCCAGTGATATTATAGTGAGAACAAAATGCTGGAAGGTTTTCATAACTCAACGAAATGAACGAGCAATGACCCACTCTCTCAACTATAACATGATCTTTAAGGGGTTTAGACAAATCTACATAAACCAGAACACGAGCAAAATGCCCAAGAAAACCATTATGGGTCTGTTCATCAATTTAAAGGGGAGTCCCAATTTCCTTGGCAATACCCAGTATGATACTCGGACGCCAATATTCAATGCTTAATTTAGAAATTCAAACCCATACACTAACCTGAGATTGACAAACCTTGTACGGATTAAAGTCTGGAGTCCAGGAAAAATAATCGAATAGAACCTGGATTGATATTCCATGAAGAGCGTATAGCTTCCCGAGCTCTATCCTCATCTGATGAAAATTTGATACAAAAATACCCTTTACCCAAAGGAATTAATGCCCAATATGTAGGGGTTTTCATAATTTTGCTAAATGGGTTCAAAGGGGGATTAAAGGCCAGGGTTTATCCTCTTTACCAAGAAAGATGCGACCAATCAATGAACATGACATTACTCATAGAGAGTTTCGTCAATAGTAACTAAAAAATAATCACCTTTTTCAATCGGATTAATACCATTAATGTTAACCAAAGAATCCATAAACGTCAGATTAACATGTTTAACCAAAGAATCCCTAAAACTAGGGTTGTCAGGTTTTACCAAAGAATCCATAAAAGTAGGAACAACATGTATTACCAAAGAATCCCTGAACGCTGGGTTTGCACTAGGGCAAACCTAGGACATCATTGCACCAGGGCCAACTTGTTGTATCCTGGTATTTAGAGGGAGGACCACCATAGAGGGAGTTGTGCACGCCATTAAAAAGGGAGAGGGGACCACAACTGCATCTTCTCTTGATGTGGAGGATACCATATAAGGATTGGTTGGGACCACCATGGGAGACAAGTTTGTTGTAACCACCTAGGGGGCGTGTGAGTCTGGGACCTCCATGGGGGATGAATTGGTTGCAACCACCAAGGGGGCGTGTGGCAGCAATGGTGTCAACCTAGAAGCGACCACATCTGCATCAAGCAACATGTTGGTAGCGTCATAAGCATGGATCGTAGCGGCCTGATGAACAATGGAGGAGAGATTTGTTTTGCGGGTGAAAAAACCATAGGAGAACATAAGGAGGCTGAAGAGATGACGGAATATGCCTTATCTGCCAAACCGGTGCTGGGAAAGCCACCGAAAAATCCATGGAAGGGGACGACTCTAGGGTTTTAGAGAAGAGAGAGAAGAGAGCACTTTTCTGTTGCTTGAAGTAACTTGGAGAAACAACTACTGTTCGCACATGTTTCACGACAACATTCACCAATTTCATGTTTTCTTACTGAACAACCTTTGCGCACATGGGCATATAGCTAGCCGACTCGACTAACCCTAGCCCCAACTTCTTTTTTACCTTAAAAAATGTATAGATTTTTTTTCTCTTGAAAAAATGGGATAAAAAAAATTTGGGGTGCCAGGATCCTGGGAGGGCCCCCCCAAATTCGCCCATGTTTGCACAGACCATTAAACTGCATGATTCTCACTCCAATAATTTTTCTCTGATGTTCAGTTGTTTGTAGGTCAATAGTAAAAGTTCTCTCTAGGAGACGTATATTAATACAATTTTTAATTTAACGTGAAACTACTTATTTATTTTTAGTTAGATTTTTCATGTGTGTATCCATATGATATAGTGTTCGTATCACTCGCTGATGTGAATGCAGTTTAACTTGGCAAAAGGTTGAGCCTCTTTTTCTTTTGCTATTGCCATTCAATGTGTTCGTATAGTTTGGCGGTATTGCTCGAATTATTACTTATATATGTTTGAGTTGCATGGTAAAAGGAAAAAAAATTATACTTATGTGCACGATATGGCGCTAAATTTTTCACCCATGTGTGAAGAAGACTTCAGTTTGTACCCGAAATTAAACAACAAATAGCTCATCCATACTTTAAGTGAAAAATATTACATGTTCAACTAAAAGGTATTATAGTTGAAGTGAAAAATATTACATGTAAAATTCTAAAGTATTACGTGAACTGAAAAAGTACTACAGTTTTAATTTAATTATTATTATATGTTAAACTATAAAGTATTACAGTTTAAATAGAAAGTAATACATATTGAACTGAAAGTTATTATATGTTGAACTAAAAAATATTACAGTTTTAAATGAAAAGTATTACACGTTTTACTAATGAAGTATTACAAGATGAACTAAAATGTATCATGTGTTTAACTAAAAAGTGCTACTTATTTGCAGAAAAATTTACAGAATTGAGAGTGCGGCAAGTTATCCATATGCAATCACATTAAACATTTTTCTGGAATTATTATTATTATGGAACTCTAACTACTATATAGCACATGAGATACATATATAGGGATGGTTCAAATGGGACACCAATGTTCCCATGAGATGGTGGGGACTAATCCAAACCATTAAAAAAAATTGATTCACGATCTTGATTTAATGACTAAAACTTATAATAATAACCTAAACTAATAATTAATGGGGTAAAATAGACAATATAATAGCTATCAAAAAAAACTGCCATATACGGTTCCTACAAAATAGGATTTATTACCCAACTAAATCAACAAAGATCATGGAAAAAGATACTATCCTAAACAAAATCAGTTAAAGAACGTTCGTAGAAATCTCCATCAACGTTGAAAATCCACATTAACCTTCAAACCAAATTTGAAAAAAATAGAAACACAAAAACAATCGCAGACAGATGAATCCTTATTATCCAAGCCATTCTACAATGGAAAGCAACGTGATAGATGGTGAAAGTGATGAATTCCTTTAATAATTTTGACGTACAAATCAAAATAACCAACAAAAAATCTCCATCAGCATGAAATATCTTAAACCTTCAAACAGACCTTGAAAAAATAGAAACACAAACCCAAATAGCAGACACCATCTTCTAAAATCCACATATAACTATATATATAACAATTGTGGTCTATGTATGCAATCTTCATAACATTAATATACATACGAAATCAAACAGTTCGAAAAGTCTTGATGGTAGAACTAAAACAAAAATTGGGAACTAAGTAAAATAAAATAAAAACATGCAGTAAATAATGATCATCTATACAATTTAATTACACTAAGAATATTGTAGGTCCCAAGGGGTGAGTAGTAAGGTATAGAAGGGAGGGGGAGTTGAATAAACCTTACCAAATTTTTGATTTAGTCCTTTCAAATATTTTCAGAGTTAACACAAATAAGCTTAGTCCTGAGGGACAACTAGGTTGGCTTACTCAGCGAAGTTATCCACTCAACAGACTCGACTGAGCAGTTGATAGTATAACTCAGATGGTATCAGCTAACACTTAAAAAACAGTTGATTTGGTTTTTATTAAGTGGAAGACTTTTCACCCTTATTGTTTTAAACTTGTTCTACAACACTTGTTTTAGCAATAGTTATTATCAGTTGAGCTTAGCAATTATAACTTAACAGCGGATATAAAAGACATGCAAGAATTGAAAGTGTTGTAAGTAAATAAGACACAAGCAATTTTCATCGTAGTTCAAGGATGGGGTAATTTCCCTAATCCACTCTTCTCCAACTGCTGGAGGAATCCACTAAAGAACAAGATCTTGGTTACAAAGCGGTCAACAGTCCGAGTCATCTTCGATCACACAGCCAGCTGCTCTTGGGACTCAGCTTCTTCACAAAATAGTTGTCATGCTACTTCAGCTCCTTCAAACTCTTGGAATTGATCACACAGTCTTCCAACGAGCCCAAAGCCACTAGCTCGAACTTGAACCTTACTACTTCTCCTTCAACCTTGGAGAGTAGACCCCTTTGTTCTTTAAACAAATTTCCTCTACAACTTGATGAAGTAGTCTTTCCTTCACTGAGTGTGTTGGATTGAGTTCCTTAGAATTTAGGCTTGAGGGTGTCTTTGAAAGCTTGAGAGTATTTGTAGGTTTTTGCTTGCTTGAATGCTTGATAGTCTTATGAAATTCATAAGCATCTCTCACTTGCTTCCTCAGTAATTTATAGTGCACATTTGAAAATATGTCCGTTGAAGAGATAGACATACATTTCAAATCTCACTCGTAGACTGTTGGCTTATCTTGTCCTTGCAGCATTAATAAGGATCATACCATGAATTCAATGCTCTGCAGCCTTTCTTTAGTCTCTGTAGGTTTTTAGGTACATCCCATTGGTTCCTTGCTCTTTGCACTCTTTAATCGAAACAACTTTATTGCTGGCAGCCTAACACATGCCTATTTCTAGCAAAACCTTAACTTGTATAGACAACGGATCTCTTTCAGCTTTCTTCAAGTCTTGTTTGTTGCATACCCCTATGACATTCAATTCCAATCATTATGGAAGGACTTAGCTGTCAATCAGCTGACTGAGACAGCTCTTCTGTCACTTGACTGATCCTTTTCTTGGCTTCACATAGCTGACACACAACTGGGTCTTCTCTTGTATCTTCAGTCGACTCTTGTTATCTTCAACTTAGCTGACTCCAACTCAGCTTATTTAGCTCTATCTATTACAAGTTGAATTACATAGAAAATGGGGTGCCAACTTTCTAATCTAAGTTTTACATGGTATCATCAAAATCTATACATAAATTTTCCTAATAAATACAAAGAAAATTGTGTTAGGATAACTCCTTGAATTCACACACCATCTTCTAAAAATCCACGCACAATTATATATACACCAATTATTATCCACGTAGGCAGTCTTCTTATTCTAAATATACAAAAAATTCAAACCACTTACATATAACAATAACTCAAGACTATGTAACATAAAACCAAAATTACAAAGATGTGAAATAATCTATACACTTAAGTTGCGCTAAATAATGCGGTGTGATTGTGTTAGACTAAAACCTGAATCCGCACACCATCTTCTAAAATCCACACATAACTATATATACACCAATTGTGGTCTATGCATGCAATCTTCATAATGTAAATATACATACGAAATCGTCCAACTCTTGTCCCAAACAATGCGGAAATTAGAATACAAAAAAAGTGTATTTTGAATGGAAATAACTCCCTACAATTGCGGAAACCAAAAAAATGGTAAATTATAACTTACCTTTCACACTCATATGTAATGATAACTTTGCCCTTAATTAATTATACGAAAATATGACAATTTACATCTTTGACCCCACTTATATCTGAATTAACTACTTGCCTAAAATAAAGGAATAAATATGGATCATCCAAAAACAAATACAATGGTCATAATAAATCCCCATTGTCTTATATAAGAATGGGTATCCCATTTTAACCAAATCTTATATATATATATATATATATATATAATATCATGATTATATATATTTATTGGAACCAAGGAAATATTACATTAATATGTGTGTGTGTGTGTGTGTTTGTCATGACCTTTTGAATAAACTGAATGAATGACAGTTACAAGATGTTGTGGATGTGATTTCTTATGAGAATTTTTCATTTTCGTTCCGCTAGAGAATTTTTTTACCCCAAAATGTGAATGCTTATGAAATTTTTAGAAAATGCATTATTCACTCACTTCACTTTTTTTTCGCACCGGTCACTTCTACTCATTTTCTAAAAACTCTATCAAATCACCAATCATTACTACGCATTTTCTCACAAATTTTACTATTCACCTACGGACCTATTTCAAACTACCAATCATATCCAATTATTATTTTACTATTTCTACATCAAATCAACTTCCATCATTACTTTTTCATCTCATATCCAATCACACTATCAAAATTCATTCTTTTTCTTTCGAAATTTGTTTCATCTCTATTCTCTACAAATATTTGTACAAGATGGTCTTCCGGATCTTATTCCGTAAGACAGAGCCCCACCAACCCATTGCTCTACTTATATGGGCCGGCCTATTTTTTTAAATTTCTTCTCCCTCTATATCTCTTTGTATCATTTCATCATATATGATACGCTCCTTCGATGCCAACCACCACGAAACCCTTGATACAACGCCATTATTTCTCTATTCTTTCCCAATTTTTCGTCAAAATCAATTCCACTACACCTCAAAAGCAGTAATTATAAACAGGAATGCATATTAAATAGAAAGAATTAGGGGGAAATGAAAAGGAGTGAGAGAGAGATTTTCTTTACTCTAACCATGTGGCGGCACTCTGATGTAAATTTTGAAGTACTCAGACATGGTGGTTTTTTGTGAATGGTGGGGCATACAAACTGTGTACGATAGGATAGAGATTGGCAGTGATGGAAGGGCAGTGGTATTCTTGCTTTGTTTGTTATTTTCATGGCTACTTTTGCGTGTTGTAGAAGAAGACATAATAATAGTGCTAAATAGTGGTTCTGACTGTAATTGACGAGATAAAAAAAAGTACCACATTTTCTTAATTGTCACTTAAATGTATTGATGATGCAAAAAAAATAGTATCACTTTTTGCATTAAAAATATTACTTTTCATTCAAAAAGTATCACTTTTTATTAGTTTTTTATTTAAAATATGTAATTGATGATATACAAAAGAGTATTAGTTTTTCCTTCAAAACTAATACTTTGTATTAGAAAAGTACCACTTTTTATTAGTTGTCACTTAAAAGTATGTAAAGACGATGTACAAAAATTTATAGCATCAAGTTAAGTTTCACAATAATTTAGTAATACTTTTTACTTTAAAAGTATTACATTTTACCTTAAAAGTATATGATATTACATGAAAAATATCATTTTTATTAGTCGATGCTTACATCAAAAAGTAATACTTGTTATTCAAAAGTATCATTTTTTACTTCAAAAATATTATTTGTTATGCCAAAAGTATCATTTATGACCAACAATGTGTAGTATCATGCCCAAATCACCACAAACTAGAAGAAAAAATGTATTCCGTATGTGAAGATTAGTAGCAATCTATTTCTGGCGTATTCACAATTTATCGAGTACGTGGCATTTCCACCAATCAACTTCCATCTTCTAGATTCACCCAAAATCAACCATTGAAGATGTGACTGTGGCAATGAGCAAATTCTTTTTGTTTCCCAAATTAAAGAGAATTAAATGTGACAAAAGAAAAAAATGTGAACAAAAGAAGTTGGACAACTATGCTGGACGAGAAGAGAAACATTGAGGAGAAAATATCGTGGGAAAGAGGATGCACAACCAAATCCCTTTTTTTTATGGGTTTTCTGTTTTTTTTAAGATAATAATATCTAGGTTTGAGTCGGGTGGATCCGTCTCACGGATTTAGATCCGTGAGACACTCTCACAAGAGACCTTCTCCAAAAAGAAAATTTTCAAAATGAAAGCATATTCAATTGCACCCTATGTGTTTATGATTTAATATTGCATGAGGGTTCTTCTTTTAATGGAGATATGCAATAGTCATTTATTTTCAAACTCCAAATTATAACCTCCATCGTTTTGTCGAATATTCTTATTTTCACAAAAAGACTACTTACTCCAAATATTGTTAGGAAATTTATTTGTATAGATTTTGATGATGCTTAGAAAACTTAGATTACAAAGTTGGCACTCCATTATTTGTATGTATTTCAACTTTGTAATTGTTACAATATTTAGTGAGTGATCAAGCAACCTAGTTGAAGATCCAGAAGACTTGCTGAAGAAGTGCAGAAAAGATACAGTTGTGTCACAGTTGAGTAGCCAAGAAAAACTTCAGTCAAGTAAAGCAACTATGTCTTTTAGTAGATTTACAACAGAGTCATCCAAGAATCAAGGTGAAGACTCAATCTAAGGGATAAAGCAGCTGAAGGACTTAGAGAAAGCTGAAGAAGTCTATTGCGAAGAAAAGTCAAGACTTACCCATTTTGGTAAGAGATAGACCTGCAAAACCTTAAAAAGTTATCTTTCAGAAAGAGTGCAAGTAGTAGGGACCAATGGAACGCCTGCAGAACTCTGGTGCATTTCAGGCACCTATAGGTAGTTATTGAAAAGGTTGGGTCAACATCAAAAACTGCAGAACAAGACAAGCCAATGAACAAGAAATGAAATTGAATTTATCTATCTCTTCAATGGATATATTTCAAACTCTCACTATAAAAGGCTGATGAATTTTCAGATAGAAAAGTGTGACACAAGAGATTCCAGAACGAACAAGTGATTCAAAAAGCACTCAAGAAAAACAGCATTACTCTCTCCCAAGAAAAATTCTCAAATGCTCAGGCCTAAACTCAAAGTGATTTTATCAAACACGTTTATGTTAAAGATAGAAGACATACTTCTAAATTGAAGAGGAAAATTGTTTTTGAGAAACAAATGGGTATATTCTTCGACGAAGTGAAGGAAGTTCAGTGAGGTTCAAGTTAGAACCTGGATCAAATCCGACGGAGGGATACGTCATCAAGCCCAAAGGATTTGAAGAGTTCAAGTAGTGAGCATTTTGCCTTTTGCAAGAGTCGTCGCAGAGTGAAGTCAGTTGTGTGATCTAGGCTTTCTCGGACTGTGTTGTACTTTTGTAACAAAGTTAATGTTTTACTAAATTCCTCCTAGAGTAGGAGAAGAGTGGAGTAGAGGAATTACCCCATCCTCGAACCACTATAATTATTTGTGTCTTTTACTTTCAGCATTTTATTTCTGCATATTTATCTACCTGTTGAATATGTGCTATCCAACTAATAATAATTAAGATTAAAATAAGTGTTGATAATCATTTCTAAAAATGATGTAAAGTCTTTCATTGTTAAAAACCTAGAAAACTAAATTTATAAAATGCTAACTTCACTCAGCTGAGTTACTCTATCTACTGCTCTCTCGAGTTTGTTAAGTGGTTAACTCTACTGCTGAAGTTTGACCCAGCTGTCTCTTAAGAGACTTAGTTGTTTTCTGTGATAAATTCTGAATTTGTTTTAAAATGAAAAATTGGTTAAGTCTATTCAACACTGTAAGTCCAAGCGGCAACGATAATCTAGAGGGGGGGTGAATAGATTATCTCCATCTTTTCGATTATGCCCTCTTTTTCGAAACAAATACGCCAAGACAATAATAAAGGTGCGGGAAGTAAACAACACGCGTCGATTTAAAGATGTTCAACCCACCTAGGGCCTAATCCTCTACCACCCCAGTATATCCGAGATGGATTTCAAAAAGAAAAAGAATTTTATTAATTACCACAATTAATACAAATTCAACTTACAACACCTTGAAGAGCACTACACTCTTCTTCAACACCACCTTTGGAGATTACTACAATCTTCCTTCAACGGCACCTTTGAAGATCACCACAATCTTCAATCTTGAAGAATACCAAATTCTTCAACACCTCAAGAGTACCACACTCTTGAAACACCTATCACCTAGATCACCCAAGTGTATTCTTTCCACAAGAATACTCACAAGGATGTCTTGTGTTGAATGATGACAAGAATCAAGATTACAACTCAATAATGAATATTACAATTTGAGTGCAAGTATAATCAAGAAATAAAGCCTAGACCTCAAGATGTGAAAATGAAATCCTTAGGCTATAAATACAACAAGAGTGTTGAATATGAAAGCTTGGAAATTTGCAGATTTCTTGTTGTTTGATTGCTTGTATTGTTGTGTCTTGTGTCTTCAATTCATCCTCTATTTATAGGGAAGCTTCACCAACATAGGCTCCTCTATCTTCAATTTTGTCTACAAAAAGAAGATCACAAGATGTAGAAATATTGTACAAAATTGAAAAGCAAATCTTGCTGTCACAGATTGCAACGGTTGGAATTTTGCTGTCAAAAAAATAACATAGGGCGACCGGTTGCCCTGTTGAAGATTTCGACCGTTTTTGAAAAATAGTGCGATCCAGGTAGGGGTTGCAGGGGGGTGCGACCGGTCGAGGTGGGGTGCGATCGGTCGCCCTAGGGGGTGACGCCGGTCGACCTCACCCCTCGACCGGTCCCCTCCCCATTTTTTCAAGACCTGTAAGTTCTGCATTTCGATGTTCTAATCTTCAGGCACCGGTCGACCACTTTGGGCGACCGGTCGACCGACCCTTTGAAATGTTGTCCGATTTTTTTCAAAAATAAACTTCAAGAAATACTCCAAAAAATTAGTAAAAATATTTTAAATCATTTGGGAGTATTTAGACAACATTTATAAACATAGTTTTGGTGTAAAAACCAATTTAAACGAAAACATCAAAAGTGTTGTCCAATTTTTATCAAATTAAAAACTCTAAGAAATACTCCAAAAATTAGTAAAAAACATTTTAAATCATTTAGGAGTATTTGGACAACATATAAAAACATTGTTTTGGTATAAAATCTTTTTAAAACAAACAAAATCATCAAAATCTTGATAAAAACATTTATCTAACAAACTCCCCATTTTTGATGATTACAAACCAAAACAATTTTAGAAGGTCGATTTTAAAACAAAACAAATTTTACGGTCTTAAAACAACAATCAATTTCAAACAAGATACATCATAAGTACAAGCACACAAGGATAGGAGCAAAGATTTTTCAAAATCATTTTTGCACAAGCTCCCCCTATCAACATGCATATAAAGAACAACTTAAGCTTGAATTCCATGAGCTTATAAGCTCCCCCTGTCACAAAACATCATTAGTCAAGCATAAAAGTCCACAATACATCAAATGGACTAAGCATTTTTCACAGCTTATGGCTTTCAAGAGCCCTAGCTTATAGCTTTTCTTGCAAGCTTATTTTCGCTTCTTTGAGCGTATGAGCATTTTTCCTGTTTCTCCCCCTTTGGAATCATCAAAAAGAATGTTAGCACGATAAAAACATCATATATTCATATCAAAGTGCGCAAATTTATCGATTTATCGAGCTTATTGAAAATTGAAGCTTAAATTCCAAGTAAAAGGGAAAAGTTGATCAATTGACTTGCAAAAGCTTATTTGATTGATAAAATATGATCTCTATAAACTTATATGACTTTTCAAATCGAGAGAATCACGTAGGTGATGAATTTTTCATTGAAACATTTTGTCGAACACTTGGCGTGCGTCGAATAAAACTAGAAGTATATAATGCCTTTGAAATTCATTTAAGCCAAAAGTTTTCATCACCAATTCAGTCCAAACAACATTCAATACATCATAAATATTAAGCTCATCACATTCATATGAAATTAGCATCAAGAATTTTGCAAATAAGTCAAAATCTCAAGGGTTGAACCCAATTGAGCAAATGGAGTAGAATTCTTACCATTTATTCGGTAAAGATGAGCAATGATGATGATAATCGAGCTTAATGAAGTCCAAAATATAAAACATGTGCAAGAAAACACATTTGAAGTGAAATTTTAGTGTATTTGGCGAAGGGGACGAAAAATAGATAAAATAAGCCACAATGGCTGAAACTGAAGACAGAACCGAATTTAACCAAAATTTGGTGACGGGCGACCGGTCATGGTTGAGGGCGACCGGTCGACGTTGAGGGCGACCGGTTGCCCTCAACCTCCTCAATTTTTGTTTTGATAAAATTTCCAAAATCTGAATTTTCAACCAAAAATCCGATTTTTCGCCCCTAAGTTTTAAAAACGTGCAAAATACAATCATAGACCTCATTCAATATGCATTATGTCTAACCGAGCTCGTATCGATGCAAAAGTCTCGGAAGATAGCGGTTTTGTAAAAATGTCCGCTAATTGATCTTGAGATGGTACAAAAGATATCTCAATTTTTCGTTTTGAGACACAATCCCTTAGAAAATGATGTCGAATCTCAATATGTTTAGTACGGTTATGATGAACCGGATTTTGCGCAATATTTATAGCGGATATGTTATCACAAAAGATAGGAACATTTTCAAAAGAACATTTATAATCCGCTAAAGTTTGTTTCATCCAAAGAAGTTGTGTACAACAAAATGCCGCGGAAATATATTCGGCTTCGGCCGTTGAAAGTGAAACACAATTTTGTTTCTTTGAAAACCAAGATACTAGGCAATCGCTAAAAATTGACATGATCCCGGAAGTACTTTTCCGATCATCAATATTTCCCGCATAGTCCGAATCACTATAACCTTTAAGAGAAAAATTTTCATTCTTTGGATAAAATAAACCATATTGAATAGTGCCTTTCAAATATCCAAAAAATCCTTTTAACGGCACTTAAATGAGATTCTTTGGGATTGCTTTGAAAACGAGCGCATAGGCATACGGCATGAAGAATGTCCGGTCTACTTGCGGTTAAATAAAGTAAACTACCAATCATACCTCGATATTTGGATTCATCAACCGACTTGCCTTTTTCATCTTTGTCAATCTTGACGTTTGTTGCCATTGGGGTAGAGACGGTTCTTCCTTCTTCAATGCCAAATTTCTTCAAAAGTTCCTTTGTATATTTTGATTGAGAAATATAAATTCCTTCTTGGCATTGCTTAATTTGAAGTCCAAGGAAGAAGTTGAGCTCCCCCATCATGCTCATTTCAAATTTACCTTGCATTAACTTAGAAAATTTCTTGCACAAGGATTCATTAGTAGCACCAAAAATAATATCATCAACATAAATTTGCACTAATAAGCAATCTTGCCCTTTTTCAAAAACAAAGAGAGTAGTGTCAACTTTACCTCTTGTAAAACCATTTTGCAAAAGAAAAGAGCTAAGTCTATCATACCATGCACGGGGTGCTTGTTTCAAACCATACAAGGCCTTTTTAAGTCTATAAACATCATTAGGCCTAGAGAAATTTTCAAACCCCGATAGACTTCTATTTGAATGAAACCATTTAGAAAATTGGATTTAACATCCATTTGGTAAAGCTTGAAATTTTCTTAAAACAAGAATGAGCAAGTAAAGTGCAAATATTACATCAAAATCAATACCTTCTTCTTGAAAATACCTTCGAGCTACTAACCTTGCCTTAATTCGACCAATGTTGCCTTGGTCATCGAGTTTGTTCCGGAATACCCTTTTTGTCTTCTTCATTACTATTATCATAGGGCATCCAATTGATCTAAGGTGTTCATAATAGAACATTTACTTCCAAATATTTTGAGGTAACAATATTTTGAGTACTTCATTTCTCATCTACACAACTTGACAAACTCATTAACGGCATCGCTTATATAATCAATAATAAAAATAGCCCAAGTGTAAAAACATGTCTCAATCATCAATAACAAAATATCTAGCAAAAGAGCATAGTAGTAAGAGACATTATATATATAGACCATGAAGCAAGAAACACATACTATGCATTTAGAAGATCATCAAGAGTCTAATAAATCATGCAAGTTCAAATAAGCTTAAGAAAGCTACAAAAGGTCTCTTTTGAAATTTGAAAATCCGATAGCATATAATTGAGACCTCATTTAAAAGAAGTATTTGAACAAGAGTTGACAAAGTAAATATGTGCAATCAAATGTCAAATAGTGTCCCTTTTTGTTTTTTTTTTAAAAAAAAATATTAAAAATCCTCTTAATGGCACTTGTATGAATTACTATGAAAAACAAGCACATAGGCACATGACAATACATATATCGAGTCTATAAGAGTAAGAATAACACAAGTAAACGCCTCGATAATTAATGCCTTTCTTGACAAATAATGACGTAAATGGCCATATGTGAAAATATGTAGATCCTACACAATTCTTAAAACAAATCTAGCACAAATCATAATGATAAAAGTGTAGGCTAAAAGATATCACAAGTAAGCTCATGCCATAAAAATCCATAAGAGATGATAACACACTATAGTCTACAAAAGTGCACAAGAGTTTTAAAGACATCATATAAGGTCTTCTTTTTCAAAAATATTTTAAAAGCACAAATATATATTGAAGACCTTAATTTTAAAAAAATATTTGAAAACTCATTTGCAATTAAGACACAAATAAAAACATGCATAATAACAAAATAAAATGCATATTTAAATGGAGAGATACGATTTACCAATTTCGCCATTTCCACGGGTTATGTCTCTCCCTTTGTAAATAGTATCTTCCTCTTGAGAAATCATTTTGTTGATGATGTCTTCTCCAATTTTGCCCATTTCTCGAGTTTTGTCCTTCCCATTTTTGATGGTGTCTTCTTCTTTGAAAATCATCTTGTTGATGATGACTTTGCCATTTCCAAGGATTATGTACTTCCCATTTTTGATTATATCCTTTTCTTGGAAATTGACTTTGTTGAAAATGTTTTCTCCTTTGATCAAATGAATTGGTCATTTGATGTCTTCTTGGCGGTATGAATTTTCTCCGATTATTATTTCGCCGGGTACCTATCAAGAAATTATTTTGTGGTACCCTCAAGTGTTTGGGTCCTTTGGGATTAGTCTTGAGACTTTTAGGTCTCCAACAATAATTAGAGCTATTTCTAGCTCTACAAGAATTAGCCGTATGACCCTTTTTATCGCAATAAAAACAAGTAATAATTCTAGGAGCATAATGATCATTATGCATAGAGACTTGATTCTTTTTCATGTGATTGACACCCTTAGGCTTATGATCAAGTTCTAGTTTCGAATTATCACAACAATCAACAATATCGGTCATTATATTGGTACTCAAGTTTGATTTTAATAAATCCTTTTTCATGCAATCAATATTCTCAACAAGAGTACTATTTTCTTTTTCAAGGTTTCTAACCTTGTCAAGTGTGGTGGTGTGATCACATGAAAGTGATTCATAAGAGGAAAATAAATTATCCTTATCAATTTTCAAAATATTGAATTCCTTTTTCCATTTTTTGTATTTATCAAGTAAGCTTTGGAATTCATTTTGAAGTTCATCAAAATCATTTTGCAAATTACTATAATCATTTTGTAATTCATTATCATAAGAAGTGGAGGGTTTTGAACTTACCTCGTTTTCTTCTTTGAAGCCCATAAGACATCGTTCGTTTTCATCGACGTCGGAAGTTGTAGGAAGCTCATCCCATGTTGGGTTTGTATCCATTTGAGAAGTAGATGCTTTTGAGTGGTTCCTTTCATTTGCATATACTTCTCCTAATTTTCTCCACACTTCATGTGCCGATTTAATTCCTACAATATGATTATATTCCAAAATGGTAAGTGAACAATACAAAATATTAAGAGTGTTACCATTTAAGGAGATGATTTTCTTTTCTTCATCATTGAGCTCTTTGAGGCCTTTGTGTGGTGTGTTCATCATTGGAATGGATTCTTCATTTACGACTGTGTTCCAAATATCGAACCCGCAACTTTGTAGATAGCATTCCATTCTTTCTTTCCAAAATATAAAATTTTTGGAATCGAATAGTGGTGGCTTGGTGGTGGAGGCGCCGGTAAGGTAGACTTCATTCGTAGCCGATGATCGTTCCTCTTTACTCGCAATGTGGAACGAGCTTGCAAAGAGTTTGGCTCGATACCACTTGTAAGTCCAGCGGCCACGATAATCTAGAGGGGGTGAATAGATTATCTCCATCTTTTCGATTATGCCCTCTTTTTGAAACAAATACGCCAAGACAATAATAAAGGTGCGGAAGTAAACAACACGCGTCGATTTAAAGAGGTTCAACCCACCTAGGGCCTAATCCTCTACCACCCCAAATATATCCAGGGATGGATTTCAAAAAGAAAAAAATTTATTAATTACCACAATTAATACAAATTCAACTTACAACACCTTGAAGAGCACTACACTCTTCTTCAACACCACCTTTGGAGATTACCACAATCTTCCTTCAACGGCACCTTTGAAGATCACCACAATCTTCAATCTTGAAGAATACCAAATTCTTCAACACCTCAAGAGTACCACACTCTTGAAACACCTATCACCTAGATCACCCAAGTGTATTCTTTCCACAAGAATACTCACAAGGATGTCTTGTGTTGAATGATGACAAGAATCAAGATTACAACTCAATAATGAATATTACAATTTGAGTGCAAGTGTAATCAAGAAATAAAGCCTAGACCTCAAGATGTGAAAGTGAAATCCTTAGGCTATCAATACAACAAGAGTGTTGAATATGAAAGCTTGGAAATTTGCAGATTTCTTGTTGTTTGATTGCTTGTATTGTTGTGTCTTGTGTCTTCAATTCATCCTCTATTTATAGGGAAGCTTCACCAACATAGGCTCCCAACATAGGCTCCTCTATCTTCAATTTTGTCTACAAAAAGAAGATCACAAGATGTAGAAATATTATACAAAATTGAAATGCAAATCTTGCTGTCACAGATTCCAACGGTTGGAATATTGCTGTCAAAAAAATAACATAGGGCGACCGGTTGCCCTGTTGAAGATTTCGACCGTTTTTGAAAAATAGTGCGATCCGAGGTAGGGGTTGCGGGGGTGCGACGGCCGAGGTGGGGTGCGACCGGCCGCCTAGGGTGCAACCGGCCGACCTCACCTTGACCGGTCCCAAGCCGGTCCCCCCCCTTTTTCAAGACTGTAAGTTCTGTTTCGATGTTCTAATCTTGTGTACCGGTCGACCACTTTGGGCGACTTGGCACGATCGACCCCTTTGAAATGTTGTCCGATTTTTTCAAAAATAAACTTCAAGAAATACTCCAAAAATTAGTAAAAATATTTTAAATCATTTGGGAGTATTTAGACAACATTTATAAACATAGTTTTGGTGTAAAAACCAATTTAAACGAAAACATCAAAAGTGTTGTCCAATTTTTATCAAATTAAAAACTCTAAGAAATACTCCAAAAATTATTAAAAACATTTTAAATCATTTAGGAGTATTTGGACAACATATAAAAACATTGTTTTGGTGTAAAATCTTTTTAAAACAAAATCATCAAAATCTTGATAAAAACATTTATCTAACAAACACTCCTCCCTCTTTATAGACTTAGCTGACACCCCTTGGGACCTATAAGTGGTATCAGATCCAAGTTGGTTCAAAGAACCTTCCCCACTGGTTATTGAACTAGATCTCATTCTTTCAAAAACATCTACACTTGAAGTTTTTCAAAAGTTATTATCATGGAAGCAAACATATCTCGTATTCCTATGTTTACCATTGAAGAATTTGATGTCTGGATGATTCTCATACAGACACATCTTTCCGCTTTGATTACATGATGAAATGTGGTTTGTCGTAGATGATGGACCCATTCAAATCACTAAGGTGAACGCAGCTATAAGAGCAACATGAGAGGTTGATGAAAGACCCGTTGAGGTGGAAAAGCCAAGAAGCGAATGGACAAACGGGGATAGAAAGAGGTATAACCTTGACAATGTGTCAAAGGATATTTTATATAAAACTTTGGATAAAGAAATATTTAACAAAGTTAAAGCTTGCAGGACTACCAAAGAGATTTGGGAGAAACAGACTCTCATCAGTGAAAGCTCAGTGCAGATAAATGAAGGTGATGGCTCTCAGACTTTCAATAGACTTGACAAGGATTTCCATCCATGTGCTGTTCTCAGATCTTAAAGCATATGAATTCGTGCTCAAAAGGAAAGTGCAAGATGAGATAGTTGTGTTTGATACATGTTTTTATCTTAATTTTGATGATTTTATTTTATCACCAAAACAATGTTTTTAAAGGTTGTCCAAATACTCCTAAACGATTTAAAATGGTTTTAATATTTTCCGGAGTATTTCCTCAAAGTTTATTTTTGTTAATAATGGACAACACTTTTATTGATTTTATATCAATGAGTTTTTACTCCTATAACAGGTTCCTAAATGTTGTCCAAATACTCTCGATCGGTTTAAAATGTTTTTACTAAATTTTCGGAGTATTTCTTGAGTTTTATTTTCGACAAAAATTGGACAACATTTGCGTCTCGTGGTCGACCGGCCGCCCTATAGGGCAACCCGTACCAAGATGTTTTTAGAAACAGAAAATGAGACGGAAGTAAAAACAAGCAGGTCGCCGGCCGCTTCTAAAGGCCGATCGTCCGTCGTCGGCCGCCAATGATCGACGGTACTGCAAGTTTCATTTTGAAACGTAACAAAACCTCTTCGTTTTTGATTAGGGGACCGATTGAGACAGTCGGGGGTCGACCGGTCGAAGCCTCACGTCAACCGGTCGCCTGTGTATTGACAAAGAAAAATATGACCGTTTTGACAAACAGACACATTTCCTTAAATTATGGGATTGATTTCTAACAGCTATATTCTTGATTTTAATTGTATTTTTCTATAGATTCTCAATCCCCAAGAGGAGCCTATGCTTGATCAATCATCTCCTATAAATAGAGAAAGTTTTGTAGCAACCATTATAACAATTGAGATACAACACAACAAGATACACTTCAAGCATATACTTGGTCTTTCATTGTTATTATTCTTGTTGTAAATTTGCCTAGCTTATCACTTTCACATCTTTGAGGTCTAGGCTATTCTTGATTACACCTTGCACTCAAATTGTATTATTCATTATTGAGTTGTAATCTTGATTCTTGGTTATCATTCAAACACAAGATATCCTTGTGAGTGTTCTTGTGGTAAGAACACACTTGGATGATCTAGGTGATAGGTGAAGAAGATTGTGGTGATCTTCTTATTGAGGTGTTGAAGAATTTGGTATTCTTCAAGGTTGAAGATTGTGGTAATCTTCACACGGTGCCGTTGAAGGAAGATTGTGGTAATCTTCAAAAGGAGATTGTGGTAATCTCCAAAGGTGGTGTTGAAGAAGAGTGTGGTGCTCTTCAAGGTGTTGTAAGTTGAATTTGTATTAATTTTGGTAATTAATAAAATTCTTTTTCTTTTCAAATCCATCCCGGATATCTTTGGGGTGGTAGAGGATTAGGCCCTAGGTGGGTTGAACCTCTTTAAATCGACGTGTGTTATTTACATTCCGCACCTTTATTATTGTATTTGAGCATTCGATTATAAAAAGAGGGCGGAATCGAAAAGATGGAGATAATCTATTCACCCCCCCTATAGATTATCGTAGCCGCTTGGACTTACAAGTGGTATCAAAGCCAAACTCTTTGGAAAGCTTGTTTCACATCGCGAGTGAAGAGAAACGATCGTCGGCTACGAACGAAGCTCATCTATCTGGCACCTCCATCACCAAGCCACCACTACTTGATTCCAAAAATTTTAATTTTTGGAAAGAAAGAATGGAATGCTACTTACAAGGTTGCGGGTTCGACATTTGGAACACCGTCATAAACGGAGAATCCATTCCAATGAAAGATACACCACACACCTCAAAAATTTTCAAAACGCTCAATGATGAAGAGAAGAAAATTATCTCCTTAAACGGTAAAGCTCTCAATATCTTGTATTGTTCATTTACTAATTTAGAATATGAACATATTGTAGGAATAAAGTCGGCACATGAAGTATGGCAAAAATTAGAAGCCATCTATGGAGTCTTTGCAAATGAAAGGAGTCAAACAAAAGCATCCTCTTCTCAAAGGGATACAAGTTCATATCCAAGGAACAAGCCTCTTATAACTTCCAATTATGAAGAAGTTGAATATTGTTTTATGGGCATCAATGAAGAAAATGAGGTATGTCTTAAACCCTCTACTTCCTATGATATTGTCACTCAAAATGATTATAGTGATTTACAAAATGATTATGATGAACTTCAAAATGAATTCCAAAGCTTACTTGTTAGATAAAAAAATTTGAAAAAGGAATTCAATATTTTGAAAAATGATAAGGATAGTTTATTTACTTCCTATGAATCACTATCATGTGCTCACACCACCACTCTTGACAAGGTTAGAAACCTTGAAAAAGAAAATAGTACTCTTGTTGAGAATATTGATTGCATGAAAAAGGATTTATTAAAATCCAACTTGAGTACCAATAAAATGTCCAATATTGTTGATATTCATAA
This sequence comes from Rehmannia glutinosa, assembly GCA_016081115.2. Lineage (NCBI taxonomy): Eukaryota > Viridiplantae > Streptophyta > Magnoliopsida > Lamiales > Orobanchaceae > Rehmannia > Rehmannia glutinosa. The sequence goes on along the minus strand of CM071934.1, from coordinate 60,964,158 downwards.
TTGTGATAAAGGACTTGATCATAAGCCTAATGGTGTTAATCATATGAAAAAGGATCAAGTCACTATGCATATTGGTCATTATGCTGCTAGAATTATTACTTGTTTTTATTGTGGCAAAAAGGGTCATACGGCTAATTCTTGTCTGGCTAGAAATAGCTCTAATTATTGTTGGAGACCTAAAAGTCTCAAAGCTAATCCTAAAGGACCCAAACACATGAGGGTACCACAAAATAATGTGTTATTAGGTACCCGACGAAGCAATAATCGGAGAAAATTCATGCCACCAAGAAAACATCAAATGAACGTTTCATTTGATCAAAGAAGGAGAAACTACTCTCAACAAAGCCAATTTCCAAGAAGAGCGTATAATCAAAAATGGGAAGAACACAATCCTTGGAAATGGCAAAAACATCATCAACAAGATGTTTTTCAAAGAAGAAGAAACCATCAACAATGGGAAGGTAACCAACCTTGGAAATGGAGTAATCAAAGAAGTCATCATCAACAAAGTGACTTCTCAATGTGAAGATATCATCAAGAATGGGAAAGACACAACCCATGGAAACGGCGCAATTGGTAAACCGTATCTCTCCATTTATATATGCATTTTATTTTTTGTTTTTATTTGTGTCTCAATTGCAAAATGAGTTTTCAAATTTTTTTAAGGTCTTTAATATATATTTGTGCTTTTAAAAAAAAAATTTGAAAAAGAAGACCTTATATGATGTTTTTAAAACTCTTGTGCATTTTAATTAGACTTATGTGGCTTATCATCTCTTGTGAAATCTTATGGCATTAGCTCTTTTTGATATCTCCTATTACTTGCCTACATTTGTATTTTCTATGAAAATGTTGTCTAAGAATTGTGTAGGATACATAATTCATAATCATTACGTCATCAAGTTTCTTAAACTATCGAGGTATATCTACTCGTATTTTCCTTTAAACTCGATATTATGCTAATGCACATATATTTTAAGATATTTCACTTTAACCCCTTAAGTGCCCCTATATGATTTTGCAAATATTCTCTTAAAAAGGCACTACTTGTTATGTCTCGATTTTCTCGATTATATGTTTTCCCAAAACCCATATTTGTTGGATATAACCCAATAATACTCTTTTTGCAAAGTTTTAAAACTTTTGGGGTGAAAAATAGAGTTTTGGAAAACTCTGGGAAGAGGAAACATTACCTGGGACGGTCAAAGCAGGGGCGACCGGTCGCCCTGCACGTCGACCGGTCGCCCCCTACCTCGACCGGTCGCGCAGGCCATTTTTACAACTTAAAACTCTCTGTTCTTCGTTTCAAAACAGAAGAGAACTCAAAACCCTTAACAGCGACGTCCTTCCCCTTTTCTTATATTCTTCAATTCTTCATCATTTTTCACGAATCTTGTTGCTAATTTTCTTATTTTCACAAGAATCTTACATATATGGCACCTCCAAGAAATTCTACCCAACGAAATCCTCAAAAGAGGAAAAGGAGGCAAAGGGGAGAATCTTCTTCCAATCCCCAACAAGATGATATTCTACAAGGAGACTATCAAAATCGGCTTACGGAAGAGGAGATTGTCGAATTAAGAGCCGGGGTTTCAAAATCGAGCATTCATTGGGACTCTAGTAAGTTATCACTCCTCTACGAACCTCCTTCTAGAGCTAATAGATTTCGATTTTTAAATAAACTTGCGGAGGAACATTATGAGAATATTGGATTGAATGATAAGAAAATTGCGTGCACTCGTATGGTTCGTTTTCAAGCTTTTCATGATGAATTTCCGGATATTAGAGCTTATTTTGAAATTCAAGGATGGGTTTCACTTTGGGATAATTCGTGTTTGCACTATGATGACGAGCTTATAAAACTTTTTTATGCAAATATGTGAATTGTTGATGCTACGGTAGATAATCCTTTGGAACTTCACACATTTGTTAATGGTAGGCATTTTTCATGGACATTGGCCAATATTTGTAATCACTTTAACATGCCAAATGATGGAGTGGTCAATGTGGATTGCGCTCGTTGGGATGATAACATTTTCGGTGTTTCACTAGATGATGTGAAAACCTTTTTAGGAGTATATCCCGAAGTGACATACTCGACAATGCCGCCAAATTATCGGATTATATCTATCATTTGCTCCTATTGTGTTTGTGGAAAGGAAATAAAACTTCCAAGTAATCTCGAACTCTTTCTCACCTATAAGATTGTTCGAGGAGAAAGAGTAAATTATGGGGCAATTTTTGTATATTGCTTGTTGGAATCTAGAAAGCTTACCAAGAAAAAATATACCCTGGGTAATTTGATTTGCCGACTCTTATACTTATCGGGATACCCGGAAAATGAAATGAATACCGAAATTCGTCACAATGATTTTGATAATGCCAACATTCTACAAATGGTAAGAATGCGACGACATTTACCACGGGTTCCTACCAAAGCCGCTAGGGGGCGTGTGCGACATCAACAACAACCTCGGGATGATTTCTTTAATGACAATGAGGTTGAAAATATTGGAAAGAGTGAGTTTGTGAACAAGGAGAAGATGTGGGGAATGAAGAGGAAAATGAAGAAGAGAATGTGGGAAATGAACAAGAAATTAGGGAGGAAGGAGATGAAGACGAGTCGGATGTTGAAGATCTAAATCTCAAAGAGAGAATGGCCAAAGTGGAAAGAGAAACATTTAGAGATGTGGCCTCTCTTAGAAAAGAGCTCCGGGTTGTGAAAAAGGAAAATTCTAGTTTGAAAAAGTCAATCGGCAAATTGAAGAAATTTATCAAAGATCTCATTCCCGGAACTTGCTTCTCCTCGGATGAGGAATGATGTCCCCACCCCCTTTACTTTCTAGCATTTTCATTAATGTTGCTTTGTATTTTGATAAACTTTTGTAAAACTCATTTGTACTAATGATATTTGCTTGTTTTCTTAAAGGGTTAAAATTGCAAGTTGATAATGACTTGTGGATGATCATGACTTTAATGGAGTATTTGATGGTAAAAATACTCTTAAGCATTGTTTGATAATTGGTATGAAGTACTTGATGGTAAAAGTGCTTCTTTTGATACTTTGATCATTATGCTTAGTTGGATATGTTGGGACATTTGACATTTGATACATGTATTGTTCAAAGCATGACTTATTACTTGATGGATGCTCTAATTTTTGGCATTTGTAATGCCTTGATCATTCTTAGCTTATCTCAATTGGGTTGAACCCTTGAGAATCTACTTTGAGCTTCTTATTTGATTAACATATGTTGCATATGTTGCATATGATCCTATTGAGCTTTGGAATGAGGTTGATTGATGATAAATTTTTTTTTTTGGCTTGAAACTTTTACAAGGACTATATGCAACCTCTTTTATTTTTCACGCACACAAGGTGTTTGTTGAAATGTCGCAATGAAACTTCCAACTTCTACATGATTCTCTTGCTTCAAAATGTCTTAAAATCTTTTTGAAATCATGTTTTTAGCTTACTAATGAGCTTATGGATCTCTTATGTTTCAATTCTCTCATTTTCCTTGGATTATTATGCTTTAATTGCTCAACGGTTATTAAACCGTCCCTTTGGCGCGCTTTGATATTATTGTATGGTGTTTCCACCATCCTAACATTCTTTTTGATGATTCCAAAGGGGGAGAAACAGGATATTGGCTCATTAGCTCAAAGAAGCTAATAAAAGCTTGTCATAAAAGCTATAAGCTATGGCTCATAAAAGCCATAAGTTGTGATTTGTTTTTAGTCCAATTGTTGCTTGATGGACTTATATAATTGTTTAATGATGTTTTGTGACAGGGGGAGCTTATAAGCTCTTAAACAAATTGTAAAAGCTAAAACTTTTAGCTTATGGAAAAAATTGCTTTTACATTATTCTTGATATGCTTGTTGATAGGGGGAGCTTGTGCTTATTATTGAAAAATATTTACTCCCTACTTGGTTGCTTTAATATTTTTGGAAATTTTGGTTGCTTCCAAACGGTCAAATGTTTTTACCGGAAAATCATTTCTAAAATTGCTCTCTTAGTTTGTGTAAAAATTGTTTTGGTTTGTAATCATCAAAAAGGGGGAGATTGTTTGATACATGTTTTTATCTTAATTTTGATGATTTTATTTTATCACCAAAACAATGTTTTTAAAGGTTGTCCAAATACTCCTAAACGATTTAAAATGGTTTTAATATTTTCCGGAGTATTTCCTCAAAGTTTATTTTTGTTAATAATGGACAACACTTTTATTGATTTTATATCAATGAGTTTTTACTCCTATAACAGGTTCCTAAATGTTGTCCAAATACTCTCGATCGGTTTAAAATGTTTTTACTAAATTTTCGGAGTATTTCTTGAGTTTTATTTTCGACAAAAATTGGACAACATTTTGTCTCGTGGTCGTCGACGGTCGCCCCCTATAGGGCAACCGCACTGAAGATGTTTTTAGAAACAGAAAATGAGACGGAAGTAAAAAACAAGCGGTCGACGGCCGCCGGTCGATCGACCACTGCAAGTTTCATTTTGAAACAGAACAAAACCTCTTCGTTTTTTTTATTAGGGGACCGGTTGAGACAGGGTCGACCGGCCAAGCCTACGTCGACCGGCCGCCTGTTGAAATTTTTCAAAGTGTTCTTATTTCTCTTATTTCTGCGGCCGACGGCCGCCGTGTATTAATGACAAAAAAAATATGACCGTTTGACAGCAGACACATTTCCTTAAATTATGGGATTGATTTCTAACAACTATATTCTTGATTTTAATTGTATTTTTCTATAGATTCTCAATCCCCAAGAGGAGCCTATGCTTGATCAATCATCTCCTATAAATAGAGGAAGTTTTGGAGCAACCATTATAACAATTGAGATACAACACAACAAGATACACTTCAAGCATATACTTGGTCTTTCATTGTTATTATTCTTGTTGTAAATTTGCCTAGCTTATCACTTTCACATCTTTGAGGTCTAGGCTATTCTTGATTACACCTTGCACTCAAATTGTATTATTCATTATTGAGTTGTAATCTTGATTCTTGGTTATCATTCAAACACAAGATATCCTTGTGAGTGTTCTTGTGGTAAGAACACACTTGGATGATCTAGGTGATAGGTGAAGAAGATTGTCGTGATCTTCTTATTGAGGTGTTGAAGAATTTGGTATTCTTCAAGGTTGAAGATTGTGGTAATCTCCACAAGGTGCCGTTGAAGGAAGATTGTGGTAATCTTCAAAGGGAGATTGTGGTAATCTCCAAAGGTGGTGTTGAAGAAGAGTGTGGTGCTCTTCAAGGTGTTGTAAGTTGAATTTGTATTAATTTTGGTAATTAATAAAATTCCTTTTCTTTTCGAAATCCATCCCGGATATACTGGGGTGGTAGAGGATTAGGCCCTAGGTGGGTTGAACCTCTTTAAATCGACGTGTGTTGTTTACATTCCGCACCTTTATTATTGTATTTGAGCATTCGATTATAAAAAGAGGGCGAAATCGAAAAGATGTAGATAATCTATTCACCCCCCTCTAGATTATCGTAGCCGCTTGGACTTACAAGTTGTACCAAAGATAGCTGCTCTGGTGGTTGGACAAACAAAGGCAACTGACTCCAAAGACATCATTGATCAAGAAGAGATTGTCTTGATGGTCAAGAGATTCAAAACATTTTTCAACAAGAACTAAAAGAAGAATAAAGGAGAATCCTCTAGAAGGCACTAAACTCGTTCCTCAGGAAAGGAAGAGAGAGCCCCTAAAAGAGCTGAGAAGAGAGCTGAAGATCTGTGCTGGAATTGCAGATAGCCAGGTCACTTTGCAGTTGACTGCCCTTATCCACCAGTCAACAATTACAAAAATGAAGCGGATAAGAAAGTCTTGAGGGAAAAAAGATAAGAAAGAAAGAAAGCAATGATGGCTGCAGAATCTGAAATAGCCAAGTGTAAGAAGACATCAGAGTCAGACAACAGTGAAGCTGACTACTTCTCAGACACTGAAGAAGAGGCATTGATATGTCTCATGACTAAGGAACATGAAAATGACGTAAATTCTACTCATCTAGTTCAAATGCTGATGATAGTGATCATGATAATCACACTTCATCACCCAATGATCTTTATGATTCATTAGGCAAAATAATGAAAGATCTTGAGCACATTAAATCCTCACACATACTTCTAGACGAGAAAAACAACCAACTCAAGTGTTAAAACTCACAGTTGACTAAAGAGCCGAGTATTCTTAGTCACATAGCTGATGAGAATAAAGAGTTAAATGTTGAGATAGCTAAGGTCAAAGCAGACCTAGCTGAAAAGGAAAAGAGGGACAAGAACTAAAGAATGTGATTGCATCACTCAGCAAATCATCTAAAATATTGGATGAATTGATGAGGATACAAAAAGAAAATGGAGATAAAGCAGGCTTAGGTTCTCAATTCGTTTGTTAATGCTCAGACTCCAAGAGTGGTTATGGAAAAAATATCCTCAGGCAATGGGGAATCCAAAAGCCACAAACACCATATATTGCACCCATACAATCACAAACACTCACATGTTGGCCTTGGTTATAAAGCAAAAGGAAAGAAGTCAGTTGAGTATGCTGAGAGAGCTGCTAAAACTAAATTCAGAAAAGCTCAGCAGCAGCAGCAGACTCTTAACATGTGATACTCAGTGAAATCAAAGCATAACTACCAAAAGCCGAGATGTTTCATCAAAAGAAACCATATGAAGGAAATGCTAGAAATTACCCAATGCTGACTGGACCCTCAAATGAAATATTACCCAAGACCTATGGGATATAAGCCCAAGTGGGAGAAACCCCAAACTCATCACAGGTCATTCCCAAAGAATCAACACACATATGCACCCAAACACATTGCTTATCATGCACAAAAGTTTCCATACCATCCTAGAAAAACAAATGCACAGACACACACACACACACACAAGTCATACAGCATTTAAAGAGAGATATATGCTTCTAAAGCTCCAAAGCAATTTGTTAAGACTTATTATGGTTATGGAACTGATAGATGGCAACCACTTAGAGTCAGATCATTTGGCTATAGGCTGCTTGGAACACCTTATAATGCTAATCCATCAAAATCTAGATAGATATGGGTACCTAAAACTTGATTCCCTTGATTGAAGGTTTAGAGAACAACAGAGTGCCAATGAACCTGGTAAATGGACAATGGTTGTTCCAGGCACATGATAGGAAAAAAAGGAAGGAATCCAGAGGAGCCAAAGTTATATTTGGAGGAAATAAAGCTCTGGGGAAATCCAAGGCATTGGATCCATCGAGAAAAATGTACTTGAAATCACATATGTTGCTTATGTTGAAGGGCTGGATTTTAATTTGTTAAGTATCAACCAACTCTGTGATAAAGGCTATAATGTTGGATTCAACGAAAGTGTTCGCCAAATCAAGGATGTTGAAACCAATGAAGTAGTGTTATAAGGGACAAGAAAGAAGAATATGTATGTAGTGGATTGTTGCACTGCTACACCATGCACATATCCATTGGCAAAGAGCGCGGCTGAATCAAGCTGGTTGTGGCACAAGAAGCTGAGTCATCTGAATTTCGAAACTATCAAAAAGCTTGCAAGAATTCATTTGGTTGAAGGATTGCCAGAATCAATCTACAAGAAGGAAATCATATGTGATGCATGTAAGAAAGGAAAGAAAATCAAGTCATCTGCCAGGGGTAAGCCAAGTCCTTCTTCAACAAGGTCCTTGCATTTATTGCACATGGATCTGCTTGGAGAAGTTGAGCCAGCTAGCATAAGTGGAAAGAAATACGTCCTAGTGGTGGTGGATAATTTCTCAAGATACACATAGCTATTTTTATGTGTACGAAGAAGGAAACTTTGCAAAAGCTTTCTCAGTTGATGAAAAGAGTTCAAACTAAGAAGAGTCAAACCATTATCAAGATAAGGTCTGATAGATGAACGGAGTTTGTCAATGGGATTATAACTCAGTATTAAATAGAAAATGGTATTACTCATAAGCTATCAGCTGCAAGAACTCCACAACATAATGGAGTAGTTGAAAGAAGGAACTGAACTCTCAAGGAAGCTGCAAGGACCATGTTAGCTAAAGATGGATTGCCTACGAGATTTTGTGTTAAAGCCATTAACATTTCTTGCTACACTCAAAATAGATGTATGATCAATAGACAACTGTCCAAAACCCTCTATGAAATATGAACAGGAAGAAAACCAAATGTGGGATATTTTCACATTTTTGGAAGCAAGTGTTTCATTCGTAACAATGGCAAGAATAATCTGAATGATTTTGATGTTAAAGCTGGTGAACTATCTTTCTTGGATATTCAGCTGAGAGTAAAGCTTTTAGAGTGATGAACAAAAGAACTATAGTAACATAAGAGTCTATACTTGTGGTTTTTTATGAACCTAATATAAAGTGGGTGGTATTCATAATCAAGATGAATGGTGAATGATCTGTTGTGAGAAACAAAGCAAGATTGGTAGCTAGAGGGTATTGCCAAGAGAAAGGTATAGATTTTGATGAGACCTTTGCACCTGTTGCTAGATTAGAAGCAACAATGATGTTTCTTGCTTACGTTGCACACAAGAACTTCATAGTCTATCAAATGGATATGAAGAGTGCATTTCTCAATGGAATTTTAGAAGAAGAAGTCTATATGGAACAACCTCATGGTTTTGAGTAGAAAACTATTGGAGATAAAGTTTACAAGCTCAAGAAGGCATTATATGGTTTGAAATAAGCACCAACTGCATGGTATGATACATCGTCTCAATTCCTAATAAACAATGGATGTACCAAAGGAAACGCTGATAGAATACTTTTCAGGATTCAAAATGGAGAGAGAATTTTATATATGTGGATGATATCATATTTGGATCTGTTGGGAAAAGTTATGTTTAGATTTTGATGATACGATGTAAAACTTAGATCAGGAAGTTGGCACCCTATTTTCTATGTAATTCAACTTGTAATAGATAGTGTTGTATAAACTGAGTTGGCGTCAGCTAAGTTTAATATTACAAGACTCGACTGAAGATCGAAGAGGAGACCCAGCTATGTGTCAGTTGTGTGAAGTCAAGTGGAGACTCATTCCAAAATGATTGGGATCAAATGTTAAAGGGGTATGCAGCAAACAAGACTTGAAGAAAGCTGAAAAAGGTCCGTTGTCAAGACAAGTTAAGGTTTTGCTAGAAATAGGCATGTGTCAGGCTGCCAACAATAAAGTTGTTTTGCTGAAAGAGTACAAAAAGCAAAGAACCAATGAGATGTACCTGAAAATCTGCAGAGATTAAGGAAAGGTTGCAGAGCATTTAATTCATGGTAAGATCCACATCAATGTTGCAACACAAGACAAGCCAACAATCTACGAGTGTGATTTGAAATTTAGGTATATCTCTTCTATGGGCATAATTTTAAATGTGCACTATAAAAGGTTAAGGAAGCAAGTGAGATAAGGTTATCGAGTTCATTACAAGCAATAACCTGCGAATTCTATCAAGCTTTTCAAAGAAATCATCAAGCCTAACTTCGAAGGAATTCAATCCAACATACTCAGTGAAAGAAAGATTACTTTATCAGTTGAAGAGAAAAACTATTTTCAAGAACAAAGGGTCTACTCTCCAAGGTTGACGGAGAAGTAATGAGGTTCCAGTTCGAACCGGTGTTTTGAACCTATTGGATGGCTAAGTGATCAAGTCCAAAAATTTGAAGGAGACTGAAGTAACAAAACAATTGTCTTGTGAAGAAGCTAAGTCCCACGAGCAGCAAACTATGTTATCAAAGTTGTCTCGGATTGATAACTACTTTGTAACGAAGCTTAAGTTAATTAGTGGATTCCTCCATGAGTTGGAGAAGAGTGGATTAGAGAAATTACCCCATCCTCGAACCACTATAAATTGCTTGTGTCTTATTTACCATACATCATATTATTTCTTTCATTTATTTTATATCTGCTGCTAAGTTAAAATTGATATAATCTGTTGATAATTACAATTGCTAAAACAAGTTTTGAAAAACGTGTTTAAAATCATAAGGGTGAAAAGTCTTCCACTGGCAAAACCAAATCAACTGTAAATCTAAGTGTTAGCTAAAAGCAGCTAAGTTATACTATCAACAGCTCAGTCGAGTCTGTTGAGTGGGTAACTTTGTTGTGTAAGCCAACCTAGCTGTCCCTCAATGACTTAGTTGATATGAGTTAACTCTAAAAATATTTTAAAAGGACTAAAATCGAAAAGTTGGTAAGGTTTATTCAACCCCCTCTCTAAACCTTACACATCACCCTTTGGGATCTACAAGTGGTATCAGAATGGATGGTTCGAGCCTTCTGCAATGGTTACTGAACTAGATCTCATTCTTTTTCAAAGAATCAACACTTGAGTTTTTAAAGCTTTTATTTCAAAAGCAAAGTTATTATCATAGAAGCAAATCTAACTCGCATTCCAATGTTTACTGTGGAAGAGTTTGATGTTTGGAAAATTCGTATGCAGGCTTATCTATTAGCCCTGCATGATGAAATATGGCTAGTGATTGAGGATGGGCCTCTACAAAATCTGAAGGTCAACACTGCTGTGAGAAGGGCAACTCCTGCTGTAGGAGAGGATGTTGCACTAGCAGAGCCCAAACCTGCTATGGTGGACAAACCTTGTTGTGAATGGACCAACGTGATCGTAAGAGATACAACCTTAACAATGTTGCCAGGGATATACTTTATAAAACTCTTGATAAGATTATGTTTAATAAAGTTAAATCTTGTAAAACAGCCAAAGAGATTTGGGAAAAACTTACTTTGATTTGTGAAGGGTCTGATCAAATCAAAGAAAATAAATTAACCGTTGCAGTCCAAAAATTTGAAAATTTTAAAATGATTGCAGGTGAAAGACTGGATCAGATGATGCGAGATTCACAGAGATCACCAATGAACTTTCAGCTCTAGGGAAAGAATACACACAGAAGGAGATGTGTATGAAGATCCTAAGGTCACTCCCAACTGAATGGGAAATGAAGGTCATGGCCCTGAGACATTCCATGGATCTGACCAAGACATCAAACCATGAGTTGTTCTTTGATCTTAAAGCATGTGAGTTTGAGTTGAGAAGAAAAGAACAAGAGGAAACAGTTGTACCCAATACAATTGCATTCATGCCTGGTGAAGCTAAGAGAGCTGAATCCATGGAGACAATAGACCAAGAGAAGATTGCCCTGATGGTAAAAAGGTTCAATAAGTTCTTCAATAAGAACTATATAAGGAACAAGGGTGAATCTTCAAGAAGACACTCAGCACCTTCCAAAGCAAGGGAGGACAAACCACCCAAGAGAGCTGAACATCAAAGAACTGAGTATCAGAGAGCTGATAATCGGAGGACTGATACAACTGACTTGCAGAGAGATGAGAACATATGTTGGAATTAAAGCACAGACACTTTGTTGTTGTTGACTGTCCTTATCCACCAGTCAACAAATACAGAAATGAAGAGGATAGAAAAGTCTTTAAGGAAAGAAGACAAGAAAATAAGAAAGCATGTTGGTTGCTAAGACTGCTAAAACAGCCAAATGCAAGGAACCAGCAGACTCAGATAGTTGTGAAACAGATTACTAAAGTGATACAGAGGAAGAGGCTTTGATATGCCTCATGGCCAATGAACAAGACTCCAAAGATCAAAAAGATGAGGTACACTCTAACTCATTTCATTCTGATTCAAGTGATAGTGATAGTGACACAAACACTTCATCACCCACAGATCTTTATGATTCAATTGACAAAATGATGAAAGATTGTGAGCACATAAAAACCTCTCACACACTGCCAAATGAGGAAAACAACTAGCTTAAATGCCAAAACTCACAGATGACTAAAGAGCTAAGTACTTTAAGTCACATAGCTGATGAGAATACTAAGCTGAAGGCTGAAATTGCCAAGATCCAAGTAGACTTAGCTGCTACAAAAAAGAGAGAAAATGATCTCAAAAATGTGATTGCATAATTCACTAAGGCATCCAAATAATTGGATGAACTTATAATGATTCATAAAGAAAGTGGCGATAAGACAGGCATTGGATTTAATTCCTTTGTGCATGCCCAAGTCCCAAGAGTGGTTATGGAAAAAGGATCCTCAAGCAATGAGGGAATCCAAAAATCCAAAGCACCATATGTTGCACCAACATCCACTCAAAAACAAAATCACAACCACATTGGCCTTGGATACACGGGAAAAGGTAAGAAGCCAGTTGAGTATGCTGAAAGGACAATTGAAACTAAATTCAGAAAAGTCCATCAGCAGACTCCAAACAAGAAATACCCTGGAGATTTCAGCAAAGAAAATCACATGATGGGACTAGTAGAAATTACCCAAGCCAAGCTGATTGGAATAATCAAATGAGATATTATCCAAAGTGCCAGTGACCTCAAACTCATCTGTTGGACCTCTGGCGCTACTCGGATTGACGACTGTCCCCACAAACCAACACGAGTCTTTTCTAGCGCGCTTTGTCCTCACTCACGCGCACCCTGGAAAACTTCCCAGGGGGTCACCCATCCCATGTCTACTCTAGGTCAAGCACGCTTAACCTCAGAGTTTCTATGTAATGGGCACCAGAAAAGAAGATGCATCCGTTGGTATAGGTAGTCCAAATCATATCCTTTAAGATATCCTTTAACTATGCAATCCAAAGCGCCACGAGTTCGATCGCGGGTCGCGCCCGCGCCTCTTTTAAAGCCCATTGCAGTGTGATGCTTTGGACTAAATCCCAACAATCCCCTCCCAAAGACCGGGCCAAGATCTCGGCTCAAAGTGCTTGGCAACCTCGCCGCCGCCAAACTTCCTCGTTCTAACGCCAACTTCTTCGATTCAGCGTCGCGTCACGCAAGCCTCTCGATTCCGCCACCAAAGAACCTACGCCTTGGGTTCGATGCTTACCCGCCCGCCACCTGGCAACTTACCCCGCCTGGTCCACCAAAGAACCTACACCTTGATTCCATCTATTTTTACCTCGGGCAGGACATCCGGCAACCTACCCTTCCGATTACGGTCCACCAAAGAACCTACACCTTCAGCTCTCCAAATTCCGTTTTACCTCGCTCGCCACTGGCAACCTACCCTTCGATTCTGGTCCGTTTACCTCATTGCGCCCGCCAAAGATCTCGTTCCACCGCTCCCGGCAACCTCCATCTGCAGCGTGCTTCCAAGGGAATTCAACTCGTGACCGCTTCCGATACCACTTGTAGGTCCCAAGGGGTGTAAGTGTAAGGTTTAGAAGGGGGGTTGAATAAACCTTACCAAATTTTCGATTTAGGCCTTTTAAATCTCTGAGTTCTACACATTTTGTGTCCTTGATGGACAAATAAATTAGTCACTCAAGAGAGTTAATCTCTCAAATGCACTCGAAATTGAGTATTAATAGAGTAACTCATTGTTGGCTATAAATTGACTCAACCGTGGTTTTGTTTTTCAGCGGAAGACTTAACACCCTTAAGTTTGATTAAGCAAGTTTTTACAAATTTTTGATTTAGTACTTATAAATTATCAAATGGATAGCAAATTTATCACAGAGATATGAGCAATTAAAAGTGCGTAAATTTAAATGTTGAAATGTAAATGACACAAAGAAAGTTTTTATAGAGGTTCAAGATGGGGTAATTCTTCTACTCCTCTCTTCTCCAACTCCCGGAGGAATCCACTAAGTAATGATCGGTTTACTGAGTGGTAACACCCGTATACAAGTCTTGATCACAACAACCGACTTGATCCTTTGGGACTCGTTTGAGACGCTTGATCACTCGGTGGCTTCTCGACGACTCGGCCTTTCTTCACAGGCATTTTGCCTTGCTACTACACTCACTTGCTTAAGCACTTTGGATTTGATCACGAAGCCCTCCAAGAACTTAAGACTTGGTTCACCTTTGAACCTTTCTACAATCCTTCCGGAATGTAGACCCCTTGTTTCAAATATTTTCCTCTTCAACTAATTGAAGTTCTCTTTCCTTCACAAGGTAAGTGTTGGATTGATGTACTTCGAGATGCAGCTTGAGGATTGAGAATATTTCGATTTTTGATAAGCTTGTATATCTTCACGTGTGTGTCATTCATGCATCATTTTCTCAAACAAACTCCTCGGCCTTTTATAGTGAACTTTCAAAAATTTGCCCGTTGAAGAGATAGCTTATTTTTGAAAGTCACTTTGCGATCGTTGGCTTGCGATTCTTGGAATTTCTTGTTTCCTCGTATGAATTGTTGTTTCACCTTTTCGAGTTCGACACGGTGTAGTGCTTCCCATCGTTCATTCCAATCGCACGCTCCGGGACCGAGCACTCCGAGAAAGGTGGTATGGAGATATTACTTGTTTAAGTAAATCTCTTGATTTCGGCAACGGTTCTTTACGCTTATCTCGACTTGACCGCATTTCCTTGCTTTCCCAGGTGACTTAGAGTCGCCTTCCAATCATGGATAACTCTTTCACTTGACTTGAGACTTGGCTTCTCTTGAGTTGACTTGACCGATGTTCCACTCACCGCTTCTTCAATCGAGTTCTGTCCGCTCTTCTTTCTTTGTCAGACAAATTGTCTCTCGATCGAGTTTTCCTTCAAGCCTTGATTTGTCTTCTTGCGTGTTGGGACGTAGCCGACTTAAACTCAGCCTTGGCCACTCTAATTGTTACAATATATTTTACAAAGCAAGAATGGGGTGCCAACTTTCTATTCTAAGTTTTACATGGCATTCATCAAAATCTAAACAATAAAATTCCTAACAATTTCCCCTTTTGATGATGCCAAAACTTAAATCATACAAGGATGCAAATAACAAAGATACATACGATATAGTGTATTGACATAGAATGTATGCGTTGAGAATCAATCTTTTTATTGATCATATCATTCTTGTACTTAACACAATTACAAGGTGTATCGAGTATTTAATTGTCTTCAAAAAAATAGAAAATTTATAGCTTTTTATTACGTAAGACTTACATTGTATGTATTTACATATAAAATACAAGAAGGGTTGACAAAGAACACTTCATCTCCTTCGCTGTCTCCTTCTTTCATCTTGATCAAGAGATTCTTCTCTTTCTTCTCTTCTTCTCGTCATCACCGCCTTCTTTTTCTTCTCATATGCTTTTCTTGCAGCCTTCATCTTTTCTTATTCTTTCTGTCTCTCTTGCCATAGCCTGAGTTTGTCTCTTGTTTTTCTTCTTCTATTCTTTTTGCATACTCGGCGTTGGTTTTAGCCACTTGCAAGTTCGCCACTTGGTCAAGTTTTCCACCCCAAGTGAGATCCCTCCTTTCTTTCCCCGGATCTACGATTCAATATTCTTGGGCAGAGGCCTCAGGTCCAAGCTTCTTCCTCCATCGGCCGCTTCTTCCTCTACCTCGGGCGTATATGATCGGGCCTTCTTCTTTCCAAATTGAGTGCCCAGCGGAGTGACCAAAGATAGTGATCACGGTTGTCATTGTCTGGTCGCCTTTCTTCACATAATGTGAGACCCTTTTCCCAAGACAGTCCCAAGCTTGAGCCATGGACATACTTGCAAAATATCCTTCGGGATTCGGCGTTTTGAATTCGTCAATCGATCTTGGCTCGTCCCGACATCCGAAATGGCATACGTGTCTCTTCGCTAACCGGAATGCCTCCGTGTTCTTTCAAGATGTTCATCACCCTGGCATCCATTCTTCCTTCCATCTCCTTCATCCCCGCTTCAATTGCTTTTTCTTCTCAACCCATAGATACGCAGAGTGTTGGAGGCGAGAGTCACGGGAGTTTCTTCGCTTATAATGTCACCGTGGACAGACCTTGTTGGGGGGGTTTGTGCAATCATCAAGGTCATATCTTTTGATCCTTCCCCTCAACAGATTTTCCTTTCTTCGTTTCAAAATTTCCTCACCTGATTTTCCTTCTCATTGTTCCCTTGTCATTTGTTCCTTTCTTTTCACCTTCAGATTTTCTTTCGCTTTAAGGTATTCCTCTTCCCCTTTTTGGCATCATCAAAGGATAGAGGAACCCTGTGGAACATCTGGCAAGCATGAAGTCGAGTCTTCGATGGTTGAATTTTGCTTCAAGTCTGCCTGCGTTGTATCTTCGCACTAAATTGCATCGAGTAGCGTTGGATTCTCGGCGAGATCGCTTCATCTCAGCCATGAGAAGGTCTGAATTTTCTTGTCATGTGTTCTTCCAAACGCTGTATATCATTTGCATTTCGCTCACGCAGCAGCCTTGATCTCGGCAGTGTGGGCTTCATGCATATGTTCAATGTGTTCCTCGCCTTTGTTTTCGCATCAACATTTTCACTCTCCACACCAAGCCAGCCTTGTTGAATAAGGTTCTCAAGTATCTCTTTGTTCCACACGCATTGATTGTCTTTCTTTGCCACCATTCCCTTATTCTCGATCGTGATGCCTCTCAAGTCACCGTAAGATTGGCATCTCTGTTGTCCAGCGCATGTCCAAAGAGGCTCGATGCCTTTCCATTCGTTCAACTTCAAAGCAAAGAGTGCCTTGAACACTTCTCGATTTCACGGTGATTCTTCATTGCGGTGATGGCCATACAAGCGTCGAAATCAAAGTCTACCGGAACAATGGTGCCTCGAGTGAAAAACAGAGCGGGTCCGTGATAACGTGCTTGCTCGTTTTTCGACTCTTCGTGGAGTTCTCGTATCTCCAAAGTGAGAAAGGGAAAGATTCTACAAAAGATTCATCACCGCCGATCGGGATCTGTTCGATGATGAGCGGTGCGCGTGAAGTTCTTTTGGGAATCGATCCAGTAGCTTGAGGAGCTGGAAGGCGTGGTTTTCTGGTTCACCTGGGTTTGGTTGTGAAGTAGACCCGCTTGCCGAGCCTCACTGCCTTAACAACTTCGTTGGTCTCGGTGATTTTTCCTTTTCGATTGACTTATCCTCGGCCTTATCGCAGTGTCATCGGACGATGATGAGATTTCTAGAGGTGGCTCATCATCAAAGTTAAAAGTTTGACGAGTAGTCTTGGGGTCGACTTGCTCGTGCCTGGAACATCCGCAATTGAAGTCTTTTAGATTTGTCATGGGGTTGACTCAGCTTCTTCATCGCCTTCCGATCCCGAGAAAAGTGACATCGTGGTTGTCTTGGGAATCATGAAGTGCGCTGATTTCCTTCTCGATGGGTCGATGATTGCAGGAGGGATGTTCTCTACTTCGCCCCTCTTTACCCCCGGGAAGTCTCAACCTCCCGTGGCCTTCATTTCCTCCAGCAGTCTCTCTGCGCGAGGCCTTGGTCCTCCCTTTCGATAGTGTCACTGCCTCTCAGGGTCTTCTACAGTGGCATCCATTGGAGTCTCAACCCCATGGATTGTACTTTCATCGCCTGCAGTGTTAACTCCCAGGGTTGTTCCTTCCTCGTGCCTCGACCGCATCGCAGCGTCATTAGCCTTCGAGCAGTTGGCACCTCACCGAGACAGTCTCTGCCCGAGCTTCGTTGATGGCAACTTGCTGTTCTTCTAGTGATTGTAATTTCTCTTCTTCGCCTCCCGCTTCTTTGTCGAGTCATCCGCAGCCTCCTCCGACCCCGCTTGTAGTGGAGGAGTTTCCTCACCGGGCGCACTGGTGAGTGACTTGGAGTGGGGTCACTCGTCTCCGACTCGGCTGTTTCAATTGATGGTTCACCGTTGGGGCGGTGGTAGCACACCTTCAATAGGGGTTGGCTCGACCGGGGTCCCCACTAGCCGATTTCATCGCCAGTTCCTTATTGTCTTCTTCCGAGTGAGTGGGAAGTGGTAGCAAAGAACATCGTTGGCTATTTCTTCAACCACTCCCATTGGATCGATTTCATGTGTGTTTTGGAGGACTCTCCTGGTCCCTCCATCGTCTTTGCTCGTGAAGGATTCTTGATTCATGCAATGCTTGCCGCATTTGTAACTCTTCCGTGGCAAAAAGATTCTCTGGTTCCTCGTCACTTTCGGAGAAAACATCAAGGAGAGGATGGAAGTGTTCGTGGGTGTCGAGATAGGCGATACTTGCCTTTTCACGTGCTTCTCGCTTTCTTCACCGCTTTGCTTTGCTCTCCCCGTCCTTGTAGATTTGCGGGATGTCTAAGCGCTTGTCTCATCAAGTCTGCCGGGAGCACAGAGTCGATCCCAAGGAAATTTAGATTCTTCTTCTTCTTCTATGAATTCAAAGCCGTTGAACTGTTCCCTTGACTTGCTCAACTTCCATTTTCTCCACTCACGCAGACGATTTTGGATGTCCTGGGTAAGGTGGAGATAAGATCATTACATCACTATCCGCTTGGTGGTTCTTCTTGAGTTTGTTGTGTGAGCTACAATTGTGTCTTCGGGTTGCCTCTCACGACGCTTCAAGCAGACTTGGTCGTTTATCAACTACATTTGGAGACTCTACTTCTCCGAGTCTCCGGTATTTGTGCTAGCCGAGTAATCGACCAATTTGGTTTCTCCTGTTCGGACCGCTTGACGAGTCTTCTTCGTCTCCTGGTTTGTACCAGGGGAATTTCGGGTCCCGAGGCGGCGTCCTCGAGTCTTGGGCGGCAGGGGCGGTGCTTGTGTTTGTTTTCGAGGAGCCGGCCGCCTAGGCTTGTCGGCTTCTCCTCCTTTTGACGATCGGAGAAGGCATTAGTGAGTCCTTCTCGACCGCCGCAGGGGCAGTGACACTGGCTGGGCGGTGTGACTCGCTGCAGGGGCAGGAGCATGTTTGGTTTTTTTCTTTGCGCAGGGGCGTGATCTTCTTGGCGGTGCGCAGGGGCTTTTTTTCTGGGCCGAGAGGAAGCAGTGTGATCTTCGGGGTCGGTGATTCCCCCTCACCGTGTCGCTCTCTTGGCATAAGCTCGCTTCGAGCACCAGAGAGGTTAGCTCGAACATCTCTTGTTGACATGGAAAGCCTTCCCATGTCTAAGAGGTACTCCTTTCACCTCCGAGAGTCGGCCAATCACTAGGCCATATCCTGGGATCCTCCAAATGTGCCATCTTCTTTGAAGGACTTGTTCCCCACGGTTTGACAGAGTCGTTTGTAGATAAACTCGGCCGATTTATCTTCTTTTCTTCCATGATTGCGGCCATCACAAACTTTGCCTTTGATAGTTGGTCAAAGTCTGCCAAATTTGATGTCGATACATTTGGCAACTATGTCCAACAATTTATGATAATCCTCCTTGCCATCTCTTGTTTTTTGTGTATATAATTTTATCGGCAAGGTCGGACTTGGCTATCTCTTTCCATGCGTCACCCAAGTTTACATCGCCTTCCTTAATTTCATTTGCTCCTTCAGGTAGTGAGCAATATTCAGCCAAATCCTTGGCAGTGATAGTCACCGCTCCCCGTGAACAGATGACTTGATTCCTTCATCGTGAATCTCAAAGCATTCACGTAGAATTGTGCGACCTCCTCCACATAGGTCATAGGATATTCCAGCGTTAGAAACGGTTTCACCGACGTTTCCAACTTCTCCGCGATTTTCTTCACCAGGGTGTCGTCGGACCCGCTTCACCATTCCGTCGAAATCCACGGTCGAACCGGTGTGGATTTGTTTTCCAACTTGGTAAAGTCATACGTTGGTGCCATTTCTAATAATTTCAAGGAAAAGTTCAGAAATTTGATTTGAAGGTTGATAGGGTTTCGAGAGTATTTGCCTTTGCCTTTTGAGAGAAAGAGATTGAACAGTTTTTAGAAGTGTGAGAGAGAAACGGGACGAAAATGGTTTAAATATGGTTTATGAAAGGACGTGCAGGCGGTTTTGAATTGTGATCGAAATCAACGGCTTGGATTTCGCACGCCTATTGAGCATTTCACGTCTCGTATTTAATGCGGCAAAGATTTATATCCAATCATAAGTTTAGTGTGCAGTTTTTTATGTCCGTACACATCATCATTATGCCGACGTGTTCCTTAAAACATTCCCGCTAAGTTAAACGATGCGTTTTTTGTCACTTTGCTTATAAGTTATTCAAACTTATCTCTTAGCCGATTTAACTCTACTCCTCATAGATTCTCTTGTTGACTCGGACTATCACCGACTCGTGTAGTCATTGTTTTTCCGTCTGGTGATTTGCATCGAGTTGATTTTTGTTTTACTCTTTTTCACTTCTCTTCTGTTCTAATTTTCTTCTTTGATTCGTCTCGAGTGTCACCACTCAATTAACCCCAACTCATGCTTGAGTTCTTCAAATCTTGACTCACATAATGGTTTTGTGAAGATGTCACTAGTTGTTTATCGATTGAGATGTATTCCAAGATAATGTCCTTCTTTTCAACATGATCTCTTATGAAATGATATCCGACATCTATATGTTTTGTTCTTGAGTGCAACACAGATTTTGAGTGATTGCAATGGCACTTGTGTTATCACACATGATTGGAATTTCTTTTTCTTCAACTTCATAGTCTCTGTTGTTGTCTCATCCATAGGACTTGGGCACAACAATGCCGCAGCCTATGTATTCTCGCCTCAGAAATTAGTCTGTTTCCTAGCATTTGACAGTGCTGCAAGTGCTTTTCTGCCCACTCGCATCCAAAGATAGTCGTAGTCCGAATAGCCAATTAGTTAAAACCACCTTCCTTTGGATACCATAGGCCCTCTTGGCTTCCTTTTAAGTATCTTTAGTATTCTTTTGGTCATTGTCATATGGCTCTCTTTTGGAGCGATTGAAATCTTGCACATACACCTACAAAGAAAGGTGATGTCCGGCCTTTGCCGCTTTGTGAGATAGAGCAAAGTGATCCAATAAGTGCTCAGTATCTTGTTTGATCTACATGTGCTTGCCATCCGCATCCATGTCCATTTTGATCGATGTGTTCATTGGTATTTTTACTGAAGACTTCTCTTCCATACCAAACTTCTTCATTAAATCTCTCGGTATATTTTGTTTGACTTATGAAGGTTCCATCCTTCATTTGTTTCACTTGAAGTCCAAGGAAAAATGTCGCTCTCCCATCATGCTCATTTCAAATTTGCTTTGCATGAGGTTTGAGAATTTTTCACACAGCTCTTTGTTAGTGGATCCAAAAATGATGTCATCCACATATATTTGAACAAGCAAAGATACTCTTCTTGTCTTGAATTCTGAAAAGTGTTCTATCTACTTTTCCTTTTGTGAATCCATTTTCGGGGAATTGTGACAGGGTATCATACCATGCTCGGGTGCCTGTTTCAACCGCACAGGGCTTTCTTGAGTTTGTATACCTTGTCTCCAAGAGTCTTCTCGCTCAAATCCTGGAGGTTGTTCAACATACACTTCTTCTTCCAATAACCCATTCAGAATGCACTTTTTACATCCATTTGATATACAAATGAAATTCTTGTGAGCAGAAGATAGGCAAGAAACATCCTTATAGCTTCCAATCTTGCTACAGGGGCAAATGTTTCATCAAAATCTATCCCTTCTTCTTGACAATATCCTTTGGCTACTAGTCTTGCTTTGTTTCTTACCACGTAACCTTCCTCGTTCATCTTATTTCGAATACCCATTTGGTTCCAATAACATTTTGATGTATGGGTCTTTGCACTAGTTCCCATACTTTATTTCTCTCAAACTCGATTGACTCTTCTTGCATAGCTTGAATCCAATGTGTGTCATCCAATGCTTGTGACACATCTTTTGGCTCTATTTGCGAGATGAAGCATGTGAACATAGCTTCTTGTTGAGTTCTAGATCTTGTTTTGACACCTTCTCTTATATCTCCAATGACAAGTTCGTGGATGGTCTCTCACCATCTTACATCAAGGTTGGAGTGAGTTAATTGGATTGATCGACTTGCGATTTGTGTTGCGTGGTCGGCTCTCTCATAATCACTTATTGTAAATTTTCCATTTGCTTTTGAGATTTGACTATCTCATCTTCTTCGAATTGATAATTCCGTCACTTCAAAGATAGGGACTCTTTCAGTAAGGTTGGGACGATTCATTTTATCGGTGACTCTTCAATGTCTTCCCCATTTACATTTGGCTCATCGAATACTACATGAATGGATTCTTCGTAACCATAGTTCTTTTGTTGAGTATTCTCAGTAGGCTTTGCTTTGTTTGAGTATCCTAAGAAGATACCTCATCGCCTTTAGCATCAAAAGCCTTTAGGTTGTCTTTGCCATTGTTGTGGATGAAGCATTTACATCCAAATATCCTGAAATATGCAACATTTGGTTTTCTTCCAGTCCGATCTCATAGGGAGTCTTTGTCGTTTGTCTATTTATCATACATCCTGTTTTGGGTGTAGCAAGTCGTGTTGATTGCTTGACCAAAATCTTTTGGTAACCCCGTGACCTAACATGGTCCTTCCGCTTTTTTGAGGGTTCTGCTCCTTCTTTCGCAACTCCATTCTCACGTGGAGTCCTTGCGGTGATAGTTCATGACCAATACCATTCTCAATACAAAGATCGAGTTATTATTCCATTGACAAACTCGGTTCCTCTATCCGATCTTATTTTGATAATGGTTTGACTCTTCTCATTTGTATCCTCTTCATCACCGTGTGGTAGCTTTTGTAGAGTTTCTTTCTTCTTGCACAAGAATATTGTCCATGTATATCTTGAGTAGTCATCTACTACCACCAGGGTGTATTTCTTTCCACTTATCTTTGGTTGGTTCCATCGGGCCAAATAGATCCATATGAAGTAGATGCAATATTCTTGTTGAGGATGGGCATGTCTTTTCTTTGAAAGACGACTTGATTTGTTTTCCTTCCGACATGCATCACATATACTCTCCTTCTTGTATATCGAGTCCGGGAAGTCCTTCTACCGGATGACTTCTTGCTAGCTTGTTAATTGTTTTGAAATTGGGTGACTCAACTTTTTGTGCCACACCAACTTGATTCAAATTTGTGCTTTTGCTAGTAGACAGTCCGGGTGTTGCAAGTTGACCAATCCACTACATACATATTCTTCTGTCTATTTCCTTCAAAGACAACTTCATTTGATTCAATATCCTTGATTTGGCATATTCCCATGTTGAATCCAACATTGTAGCCCTTGTCACGAGTTGATCGATGCTTAGTAAATTGAAGTTTAGTCCTTCAACATATGCAACATCTGTGATTTCTAAACCATTCCTTTTGATGGATCCAATGCCTCTTATTTCACCAGGAGCTTCATTTCCTCCAAATATGACTTTTGCTCCTTTGACTTCCTTGAATTTTGACAGATTTCTCTTATTTCCTGTCATATGTCCGGAATGACCACTATCCATGTACCAGGTTCCTTGGCACTCATTGTTCCTTGAACCTGCAAACAAGGAAATTAGGTTTTAGGTACCCATTCTTGTCTGGGTCCTGAGGGGTTAGAATTATAAGATGATCCAACCAACCTATAGCCACATGATTTGACTCTAAGAGGTTGCCATCTATCAGTGCCATAATCATAATTAATCCTGGCAAATTGCTTGGGGATTCTAGGTTCATACAGCTGTCTTTTTTGTCTGTATGCCTGCATATGTGTTTTAGCAATTGCCTTTCTTGGGTAATTGTGGTGTCTTTGAGTGTAGTGCCTAGGTGCATATGTGTGCTGATGAAAGCTCTTATGCTTTTGGAATGGCCTTTGTTGAGTTCTAGGCCTTTGCCATTTGGGCTTGTATTCCATAAGTCTAGCCGATAGTTCACATTATTCAAATACTTGGCTTGGATATTTTCTACCATTCCCATCATATGTATTTCTTTTATGAGTTTTTGGGATTTTTGGTAGCTCGCTTCTTCTTTACTGAGTAGTATTTTTGCGTTTGGAGTCCATTTGAGGACTGGTGAATCTCTTTCACGGTCCTTTCAAGACTCTCTCAATTCGTTTTTCTTTTCCTTTGTAACCAAGGCCGCTTTGCTTAGTATTGTGCTTTGATTGAAAGTGTGTGCAACATTTAGAGTTTTGGATTTTTCGGACTCTTCATGACTTGAAGATCCTTTTTCCAAAATTACTCAGAGGTTTGACATGGCACAAAGGAATTAAATCCTAAGCCTGTCTTGTCTCCACATTCTCTTTGACTCATAATAAGATCATCCAATGATTTAGATGCCTTAGTGAATGAGGCAATAACATTTTTGAGGTCATTCTCCTCTTTTCTATAGCAGCAATTTCGCTATTAATTTAGCATTTTCAGCCTTTAAACTTTTATTCTCATCGCCTATTTGACTTAGAGTGCTCCGCTCCTTAGTCAACTTTGAGTTTTGACTTTTGAGTAGGTTTGTTTTCCTCATTCAATAGTGTGTGTGAGGTTTTAATGTGCTCAAAATCTTTCATCATTTTGCCTAATGAATCATAAAGATCGAGTGGGTGATGAAGTGTGTGTGTCATATCACTTTCACTAGTGTCCGAGCTTGTTGAGTTAGATTGTACCTCATCTTCTTGATCTTGTTCTTTGGCCATTGCGCATCAAGGCTTCTTCTTCGAGTCACTTGAGTAGTCGGCTTCACCTTTGCTCTCGAGTCACTTGTCTCTCTTGACTTGGCTGTCTCAAGATCTCGCAGCCATCATTGCCTTTTTTTCTTCTCTTGTCTTCTTTCTCTCAAGACCTTTCTTTCTTCTTCGTTTCGCACTTGTTGACTACAGGATATGAGCATCAATAGCATAGTGACTGGTTGTCTACAATTCCAACATAGATATTCAGCCTTTTGATCAGCTCTTTCTATTCTTGAGTTGTCAGCCCTTTGATACTCAACATGTTGATGATCTGTTCTCTTGGTTGGCCTATCATCCCTTGATTTGGAGGGAGCTGAGTGTCTTCTGGAGGATTCACCCTTTCCTCTCTTGTAGTTCTTGTTAAAGAACTTGTTAAATCTTTTAACCATCAGGGCTATTTCTTCTGGGTCAATTGCCTCTTTGACCTCAGCTCTCTTTCCATCTTTGACGATTAGAGCAGCTGTTTTGGGTACAGTTGTCTCTTCCTGGTCTTTCCTTCTCAGCTCAAACTCGTAGGCTTTGAGGTCTGAGAATAACTCATGATTGGATGTCTTTGATAGGTCCATGGAGTGTCTCAATGCCATGACCTTCATTTCCCATTCAACTGGAAGACTTTTTAGGATCTTCATACACATTTCCTTTTGTGTATATTCCTTTCCAAGTGTAGACACTCATTTGTGATTTTCAAACCGAGCATCCAGTTGATCCAGGTTTTCTCCCGAGATCATTTTAAAGTTCTCAAATTTTTGTACATGACCATCGATAGTTTGTTTTCTTTGATTTGCTCGAGCCTTCACAAATCAATGTCGGTTTGTCCTGCATTTCCTTAGCGTTTTGCAAGATTTCACTTTATTGAACATGGCTTTGTCAAGGTTTTGTAAAGAATGTCCTTGGCTACATTGTCCAGGTTGTATCTTTTTTGTCATCATTTGTCCACTCGGTTCTTGGTTTTTCAACCATGGTGGTGGGGAGTCTTTGATCTTCTTCTCCTTGTTTGCAACTCTTTAAATGTGTGTTCACCTTTAATATTTGCAGAGGCCCATCTTCTATCACTATCCACATCTCATCATGTAATCTTTGATAGATGAGCTCGCATACGAATTTTCCAATCATCAAATTCTTCAATAGTGAACATAGGAATGCGTGTTAGATTTGCTTCCATGATAATAACTTTTAATGATAGAAAAGAGTTTTGAAAGTTTAAGTACTAAAGCAGACTTTTGAAAAGTTTGGAGATCTAGTTCAGTAACCAGTGCGGAGGGTTCAATGAACCAACCGCTCTGATACCACTTGTTGGACCTCTGGCGCTACTCGGATTGACGACTGTCCCCACAAACCAACACGAGTCTTTTCTAGCGCGCTTTGTCCTCACTCACGCGCACCCTGGAAAACTTCCCAGGGGGTCACCCATCCCATGTCTACTCTAGGTCAAGCACGCTTAACCTCAGAGTTTCTATGTAATGGGCACCAGAAAAGAAGATGCATCTGTTGGTATAGGTAGTCCAAATCATATCCTTTAAGCTATCCTTTAACTATGCAATCCAGCGCTCACGAGTTCGAATCGCGGGCCGCGCCTCGCGCCTCTTTTAAAGCCCATTGCAGGCAGGATGCTGGACTAAATCCCAACATCATCATAGGTCATTCCCAAGGCAAAAGAGCTATAATCAGCACAGATATGCACCCAGGCACAAAACCCAACATGCATAGAAATATATAACTATTGTAAGATTCTAAAGCTCTGATACATTTGTAAGGATATATATAACTCTAATACATTGTATAGGTTATACTTTGTAAAAGCTTTGTGAAGTGCATTTGTAAAGTACAAGAATTATATGTTCAAATAAAATTTACGTATTCTACACGTACATTCTTTGTTACTGCACTATTTACTTTGTTGTATTTATTTAACATTTAACATCATCAAAAAAGGGGAAATTGTTGGGAAAAGTTATGTTTAGATTTTGATGATACCATGTAAAACTTAGATTAGGAAGTTGGCACCCCATTTTCTATTTAATTCAAGTTGTAATAGATAGCGTTGTATAAGCTGAGTTGGAGTCAGCTAAGTTGAAGATTACAAGACTCGACTGAAGATCGAAGAGATACCCAGTTGTGTGTCAGTTGTGTGAAGTGAAGTGAAGACTCAGTCAAGTGACAAAAAAGTTGTCTCGTTCAGTTGATTGACAACTAAGGCATTCCAAAATGATTGGGATCGAATGTCAAAGGGGTATGCAGCAGACAAGACTTGAAGAAATCTAAAAGAGATCCGTTGTCAAGATAAGTCAAGGTTTTGCCGGAAATAGGCATGTGTCAGGCTGCCAGCAATAAAGTTATTTTCCTGAAATAGTGCAAAATGCAAGGAACCAATGAGATGTACCTGAAAACCTGCAGAGATTAAGGAAAGACTAGAGAGCATTTAATTCATGGTACGATCCACATCAATGATGCAAGACAAGACAATCCAACAACCTATGAGTGTGAAAAAAAATTATGTCTATCTCCAACGGACATAATTTCAAATGTGCAATATAAAATGCTGAGGAAGCAAGTGAGAGAGGTTACCAAGTTAATTACAAGCATACAATCAATCAAGAAATAACCTGCAAATTCTCTCAAGCTTTTCAAAGAAATCCTCAGGCGTAACTTCGAAGGAATTCAATCCAACACACTCAGTGAAGGAAAGATTACTTCACTAGCCGAAGAGAAAATTTGTGTTTAAGAACAAAGGAGTCTACTCTCCAAGGTTGAAGGAGAAGTATTGAGGTTTCAGTTCGAACTGGTGCTTTTAACCTGTTGGAGGGCTAAGTGATCAAGACCAAAGGTTTTAAGGAGGCTGAAGTAATAGGACGGATGTTTTGTGGAGAAGCTAAGTACCAGGAGAAGCAAGTTGTGTGATGAAAGTTGTCTGGGACTGATAACTACTTTGTAACGAAGCTTAAGTTACTTAGTGGATTCCTCCAGGAGTTCAAGAAGAGTGGATTAGAGGAATTACCCTATCCTCGAACCACTATAAACTACTTGTGTCTTATTTACCTTACAGCACATTTATTTCTTGCATTTATTTTATATCTGCTGCTAAGTTAAAATTGTTATACTTTGCTTAAATAACTATTGCTAAAACAAGTGTTGAAACACGTGTTTAAAATCATAAGGGTGAAAAGTCTTCTGCTGACATAATCAAATCAACTGTTAATCTAAGTGTTAGTTGAAAGCAGCTAAGTTATACTATCAACAGCTCATTCGAGTCTATTAAGTGTGTATCTTTGATGTGTAAGCCAACCTAGTTGTCCCTCAAGGACTTAGCTGATTTGAGTTAACTCTGAAAATATTTTAAAAGGACTAAAATCGAAATGTTGGTAAGGTTTATTCAATCCCCTCCCCCCACCCTTCTAAACCTTACATATCACCCCTTGGGACCTACATGATCCACAAACAAAGAGTTGTGTGACAAATTCTCAAACCTAATTCAAGGAAATTTTGAGATGAGCATGATGGGAGAATTAACCTTCTTCCTAGGTCTTCAATTAAAGCAAATGAAGGATGGAACTTTCATAAGTCAAACCAAATATACCAGAGATTTAATGAAGAAATTCGGTATGGAAGAAAAGTCATCTGTGAAGATTCTCATGAAAACTTCTATCAAGATGGACATGGATGCAGAAGGGAACCCATAGATCAGACAAGATATAGAGCACTTATCGGATCATTCTTTACTTGACCGCCAGCAGATCTGACATCACATTTGCAGTAGGTGTATATGCAAGGTTCCAGTCTGCTGCTAAAGAAAGTCATATGACAACAGCTAAGAATATTATGAGATACTTGAAAGGAAGTCAAGATGTTGGATTATGGAATCCTAAAGAATGTGGATTCAAGTTGATTGGATACTTAGACTCAGACTATGTTGGATGTAGAGTTGATAGGAAAAGTATATCTGGTACTTGTCAAATGCTTAGAAATAGAGTGGTTTCTAGGTTCAACAAGAAACAAAATTCAATAGCTACATCTACAGCTGAGGCATAATACATTGTTGAAGGCAGCTGTTATGCCCAAGTCCTATGGATAAGGCAACAACTGAGAGATTATGACATTGGAGAGAAGGAAATTCCACTTATGTGTGATAAGACAAGTGCTAATGCAATCACTCAGAATCCAGTATTGCACTTAAGAATAAAGCACATTGATGTCAGGTATCATTTTAAAAGAGATCATGTAGAAAAAAAGACATCACATTGGAATATCACAAGAAGAAAAATACGAATAGACAACACAAAAAAGACATCATTTTCCTGAATTTTATGTTGTCCAATGAGTTTTATCATCAGATTTTTAGCAAACCGATGTCTATGAGCGAATTTTCCGCTAACAGACATCGGTTCTACTGCACCGACATATGAACCAATGTATATTATCGGAATAGACATCAGCCTTTGCGACGTTTTGGAATTACGATGTCTATTTATTCTTTAACATCAAGGAATAGACAACTTGTTTTGTAACCGATGTTGATTGGCTGGAAAATTCTTTTATTTTTGAAAATAAATTTAAAATTGCGAATTGCCATTTTTTGGTTCCCATAACACGTGTTAATACATAAATAACACTTTTATGTAATTAGTTTTTTTGCCCAACATATTAAACAAAACATAATTATTATCTGAAAATTAATATTTTGTACTTAACCCTCTTGCCCCTCACACCATTCTTCTCCACTTTGTCATTCTGTAAAACTGGAGCTCCCTCGCAAAGCTTCTAGGTGACTCTGCGTTAACTTTTCTGGACACTCTCTCTTGACACGTTCTTCTCTCCATTTCGATGGCTGCACCGTAAAAATTCATTCGTCGTCGGTGTTCCATCATTGCTCCATAAAACTTGGACCATCGTCAGAGTGTCATAGCCACCGTTGCCTCTGTTCAGCATGTGTTCCGTAACTCATCTCAAAAACCGCAGCTCCATAAAACTCCCGCGTCTCTGCCCTTCATCCCAAAACCAAGGTCCGCCATCCACTGTAAACCCTAACCCCCGTAGTTGTCCGCTTGGTTATGTGATCTTAGTACCAATGAGATGGTTTAATTCATAGTTTTTAATCTGAATTTATTTAGTTCACTACTCCTTATTATCTAGGGTTTGAAATTGACTTTATTGATTTTGTGCTCTGGATTTCGTTTAGTTGAGAACACATAGAACATTGACAAATACTTGGTCAGAAATTGTATCTTTCAAATGGACGAAAATTCTATTTTGATTACTTATTATCTCTACTCCTTCGTCTGCCCCATCCTTTCCTCCGATCCAAACCCTAACCCTAATCACCCTTATTTCTACGTCCACTCCCAATTTCGCCACCCGTAACCAATGTTTTAGATGAGGACACCTACGTCACCGCCATCGAGAAGATTATCGAGCGAGACTTCTTTCAAGACATCCCCAAGTTGTGCGATCGCCTCGACTGGCTGCAGGCTGTTTGAACCCATTACCCTGTGCTCATCTGAGATGCCCAACTCAATATCATCGAACGTCATCGCCTGCAGAAAGGTGGAGGCTCCACTACTGACAGAATTTCGGTTTTAAATCTTTATAGGTGATGTTTAGTTAATCATTTCAGTGTAGTAGAATGTCAATATCAAAATAGAACAAGAATTCAGATTGTGATTACCCTGTCCCAGAATTAAGATTCCAACGCGTAAAGAGCGAGAGAATGTGAGTTAGTTTTGCTTCAACCAGATTTCAAATGGATTTAACCAACAATTCGCTGGTAAATTGTTTATTTTCTTAATTATTGATGTATTTTTGCAATTCGTATGAATGTGTGTTGTCAAAGCGACTGATTTTGGTTGTTGATGTTGTTGTTAATTATTTCCGATGAGAAGCATGGTTCGAGAAATTTGAGATTTTCAGAAAAAATCTCCGCGTTTGTGATTCTGATTGTAGCAATAATTGAGCATTGATTTTCGTCGTTTCCGGCGGTTTCGATTACCACAAGCCGAGTTATAGCCCGAAATCGCACTATGGTTACCGGGAGATTGTTCGACTCTGTGAGGAATCTCGATGTAAAGTAATTCTTATGGTGTACATTTTCTGTTGTATCTGAATTATGAGTTTTTTCCTTGATTGTTAACTTTCTTATTGAGTTTGGAAACTACTTTTTCTATTACTTTTGCAGTTACTCTAAATGAAGTTGAGGCATTGCATGAGTTGTTTAAGAAGTTAATTAGTTCGATTATTGATGATGGATTGATTCAAAATGTCTTCACGGGTTTCTTGTGACCTGGTAATCCATTAAACGACATTGATTTGGATTTCATGGAGTTGTCTTCTACCGAATCTTATTTAGACTTTTTGGAAACTTTACAGGTTGACAATCTATTTGCTTGCAAGATTTGGTCGACGTTTTTACATATCTCCGAGTTAACTGAATTTTGTTTGGATTATTAGTATTATGGGTTTTTTCAAATTTTTAAGTTTGTTTTCTTTGGGTGTTTAACAAAAGCCTATTTTTGGATGTTTGCGAAATTGCATTTCCGGTGAGGAAAAATAACCTTATCATAACAATGTTTCTTTTTTCTTAAAGGTATCTGGTTTCTAGAAATGGATATGGTTCATCAGGGTGTATTTTCCTTTTTTCGATACTAAACATATGAAAGTATGAGTGGTGCATGTTCTCCAAAAACAATTATTGAAATGTTGGAGATAGTTCATGTAATGTTATTTTGCTATTCTGTTGGAACATGTGTTAACTCGTATGTCTACAAATAGAATTTGGCGAAGTAGTCCAATTGCTAGAGATCTCAAGATGCTAACATGTGGCCAAAGAATTGGTTTGATCAACCAAGTTCTCGAGTTTCCTTTAAATATCTCTTTTTAGAACTTATTAAATTTTTAAGGACATTATTTTGTTAATCTAATTCCTTGTAGCTCTTCTCTAGAGCGTTGATAGGTCTAGTTTGGTTATGTTAATGAATTAGATTTTTAATTGTTCATATGTTGGTAAGTGGTATGGTGCCTTTCCTCTCTTTTTTTTTTTCTTCTATTATGCCTAATTTTCTATCATTTCTTTCCAACTCCACTGTGATATTCTCCATATATGTTAATACTAATCGTATATCTAATTTAGGATTTGTTTTTGTTTAATAGTGTTATAGCTAACTTTGATTTTTCATAATTGGCAGGTAACTAGTATTAGAGATTCTAACAGTTGATTTCGGGAACAAGCAAGCTGCAAAACCAAAGTTCTACCTTACAAGATTTGTCAGTGTGAATGGCACTTAACACTAAATGCCCTGTAAGTATGATTTTGCTTGTTGGACATCTTGCATATGTGAAGAGAACCTTAACAAGCTATTTGTCTAGCCTTAAACATTTGGGCGTCTTCTGCTTCGACCTTAGAAAGAACTGGGACTATGTTGCAATATTTTTCTCCATGTATACTTTACACATAAAAGAAGGTATTTTCGCTTTATTGATGGTTTCGTCAATTGCCTGTGTAAGTGTGCGTTAACAGTCATAATATTGAGTGTTTTGGCCAATACCGAGTTAGCTTCCATTCAGTTTGATTGTCTGTGTTTGAAATATCATATTTGTGTCTCAGAATCAATGAGGGTGTACTTACTCTAATCTAGCAGGGAGTGAAAGTGATATACAGAACCAAAGAGCTGGAGGAGCAATTCTTTGCAGAGATTGTATCTACCAATCAATTCTGTGAAAATATAATGCTAGGGATAATTATCAAAAAAAGAAAAAGAAAAAACCCCGCCATCTTCCAAAATTACAAATACCCCTTGAGGGTTGTATTTGTTTTACAAATTGCCCCTCAATACTTAATAGGGTTCAATTTGTAAAATTGAAACATATGTCAGGTGGGTATTTTTAATTTTAAAAGATAATTGGATTTATTTGTAATTAGGATAAACCTCTAGGATAGTATTTATAATGATCCCTATATGTTACCTGCATGTAACCTTTATGCTTATGATGTGCCTGTAGTATTTTTATGGTTCTACTTTTTTTTACTAAGTTTTTAAGTTCTGATTGTGTGCTTATTGTGTTTGACATGAGTGCAACTTGACCTACATCCTTCCCGATAATCTATTTTCTTCACCTACAAAATCAGCTATTGAACGCCAGCATGTTTTAACCGAGGCCTCACCCAAAGCTAACGATGGTATACCTGTGACGAGTACACCCTCTAATAATGATCCTCTGTTGCCAAACAGTTCTTCCCCCACAATGTCTTCTCTTAAATCGTGTTACCTTCAAATGCCTTGGTATTTTCCTGCTTTTATTTTGCTGCCTACTTTTGCCGTTTAAAGAAATAAGATTTAGTAGTCATAATTGACTGTTGTCAGGTTTTCTTCTGCACAAGAAGCCGTTGAAATGTAGTTGTTGGAGATGTTCATGTTTAGCAAGCATGAATTAGCAATTTCACCATTTTTACTCTCATTTTATAGTTTATTTCAGTCTCTGGATTTAGTTTTTCTTTTTTTTTCTCTCTAGAACTGCTGAAATTTTCATTTAATGTGTTAGCTATGCTATTAGTCTCTTACAAGCCATGAAATTACGAGTATTTGTGAAGGAATCCTTAAACATGGAGATGGCTAGTTATGGCACGGGTATAAATCATTTGGTGTCCAGAAGCAGTTAAAAATGTTTTTTCGACAAATATTTAGTAAAGTGTTTGCGTATTATGATTCCAGGAGGCTGTTATGGACTGTATACTTCATCTAGATACTGATGAATTGATGCATCCATCTGATGTAAGTAACAAAAGCAGCTGGGTTATGTGTCAATGTGCTAGTTAGTATTTTGTATACTGATGGACTAGATAATTAGTTGCTATTTTATCTTCCCACCATGTGCTAGTTAGAAAAACTGATGTTGGGTTTGCAAGCTCAAGGTATTGTGATATTTAAGCATCTTTTGTTTCTTTGTTATAAGAGTGGTGCTATATCAATGTTGCTTGCTATGCAATCCCAAAGTGTCACTAGTTTTGTATGATCTTTCTTGAAGATCGTCCATATTGCACTTTGATAAAATCAACTTTTCATTTTTCTGATTATGTGTCAGGCATTCAGGGAAAATTGATTTTGCGTTTTGATTTTGTATAGTTGTACGGTGGTAGTTCAATTAATCAAGAATGCCCTCCATGTTACTAAAATGAAGTCAATTACATCTATGTAAGCAGTTTGTCTTCATCTATACTTTTAAATATTTTGTTACATGTGTTCTATGTTACTCTAATATTCTGGTAGTAAGTAATTAAAATTAGTTATGCTTTTTTTTTTCCCAAAATAGGGAAGAACTAGATTAATAACTTTGATCTTCCTTAAGCCTCACCATTTCTTTCCTCCTCAGGAGAGCAGCGTTAAACGAGATGACATCAAGGAACCTTTCGCGGAGGTAATTATGTAAATGTTTTATCATTGTCCACCTATGAAGTTCAATTTTTTTTACTTTTAGTAGACTTGTTAGTCTAGTCTGGGACTAGAATGCAACTAAGATAATTACTTTTTTCTCAAAGTATTCGAGCTTTATCTGTATAGGTAGCTTGTTTCTGATTAATTTATCTAGAAACAACTTAATTTTTTATTGGTGGGAAAAGAAGTGGTGGTTATTTCCATTAAACCTTGTTCGGCATCATTTAAATCCAACATCATTTACTGTTCGGCATTTTTAGTGGAGTTTTGCTTTATATTGGTGAGTAAAAGTTGAATATGTGTTTGGATTATTAAATTGAAATAGAAAATTTAATGGTTTGAAAATTAGAATTTATTTAGCTAAGTGCATTTTTGGTGTTTTTGTTACGAAAATATGTGATTAAACATAAAATTGTATGTTTTGAGTGAAGTCAGTTACATGATATATATGTGTGTGTGTAATAATTCTAGAAGTTGGTTGAAGCAGGTTTATTATTTTCTATGGTTTAATTAAAACATGAAGGAAATCAAAATCTAACCATTCTGAAATCCCATTAGGCTCAAAATTTGTTCTCTTTTAGCAATGTCCTATTTAAGGTGTAGTTTCATTTGATGTTTTATTTATTTATTTATTAATTATTATTATTATTTTGTAACATATGGAAAGAACCTCCAGTGTATGTAGCTTCATTTGTTAATTAAGGTAGCCGAATGAAATGAAGTTTTGTAATGCCCCTGTCAGATTCAGCATCGTTGTCCTGAAGAGGAAATAGGTATGGAGACAACTTGCTTGTTATGGAATTATCTGAGAAGATGTGGTGCATCTAGTCTTTTGCTTCCACTCTCTGCTGAAGTTGCTCGTTTTTCTGTTACCGCCATTGTTGGTTACAATTGCCAGCTAGTCCCTCTTTATCCTTTTAGTTTGCTTGCATTTGGCAGCTTGAATGCTTTTTAATACATTATAATGGTCCAAAAAAAAGGCATCATATGCTTAAATATATTGATTAGTATTTCAGTTTGATTTTGCACTTTCTATGCTTGTTTTTTATTTCTTTTATAAATTTCAGGATTCCTACCCTGCCAATACTGCATTTGATTCCAAAACTAGCATGACCTACAGTTTCAGCTACAACGGGACAAGTTCTTCAGACCAACTTGGACATGAAAATAAGCTCGAGTCAACTTACCTTTATATTCAGATGGAATACTGCCTAAGGTTTTAGCTACTTTATGATATTCCAAGGATGAAATCTTTGATTCAATATTTTGTATGAGCTCTTCATTTAATTTTACATCTACAAAAATGTGTGAAAAGTTTGTTAGGTTTTGAAGGGTTGTTTGTCGTGTGTATGGTGAAATAGTGACAGAAGTACTCGTGTGTATATTATTTTGGCATTTATGTATACTCGTGCACGTTTTGAGTTGATGGCTTAATGCACGTTAATCATTGGTTGATTTAGATCGGTGAATATTGGTACTATTGTCGTTAATTACAGGGGTTAAAAATACAATATTATTGAGTAAAATGAAATCAGTTTAAATGGATGTTAAAAGAAACCACCAACATCCGTTATAAAATGATGTGTTAAAACGTAACGACAACGGTTATTTTAATAGACATCGGTTTGGAAATCGAGGTCATTTCGTAACTAACTGAACTGAAACAACAACGCTTATAACCTGTTGTGGTTTCAAGAACCAACATCGGTTAATCACTTATGTTAACAAACGATGTTATTGTATGAAACAACATTGGTGAAAAACCGTTGTTAAATAATACACACGTTACAACAGGGGCATTAACATCATTTATATTTCCTAATAAGCATCGTTTTTCCATATATGATGTTTCATAAATTGACAACGGTTTTAAACCGATGTTAAAAACCCCCTTTTAATAACAGGGGTTTCAACATTGGTTTTTCTTCTTCATTAGACATCGGGTAATAAAACGATGTCTATGTGCATTTTTCTTATAGTGTATGTCCGAACTGAGAAGCATTTAGCTGATATATTCATAAAGCCACTATGTGAATCAAGATTTAGAGAACTAAAAGAATGAGCTTGGATTGATTAAGCTAAATTAAAATGCTCAGAAGACCCAGTCAGCAGAGTTAAAGGTGGGAGAATTGCATTTTATAAGAGTTTTGCTCTTTCAGTGGAGTAAAACAGCCTATTTGGATATTCGGCAGAGTTCAGTCAACTGAACAATTGAGTCCCATTTGCAGACTAAAGAGAGAAGTAGACATGAGTTATAAATAAGGACCTGAGTGACGTGTTTTCTGCTTGCCGGTACCCGTAGCGTGGAGGTTGGAATCCCCTGATAACAGGGTGGAAAAGGATTTCTTATGTGGTGAATCAGTCTTTGGCAACTTAGGACCCTGACTTGTTGAGGCACATCCCGCAAATTACCTCCTCCACAAAGCTCTAGGGCAAGGGCAGTGGGGACCCTCAAGGATGGGGTTCATCCTTTTTAAGTAAGCAAACTCACTTATGAGCTAAGAGACAAAACGAAGTCGTTTTCATTAAAGCACGAATGTTTGACAATGATGTCAGCACATTAAATGCAGTACAGTGAAAAACTGCAACAGTATGCTTATGATTGGGCATAAATGTTACACGCATTAAATGCGACGTGATTAATGCTCTATATACAATTTAACCTCAACCATGATCGTATTTCAAATTCTTAAAATCCCAAAACCGTCTCTTCACGTCTCATATATATCGGATTTTCACTTTCTCTATTTTCTCACTTTATTCTCAAGCATTAAAATTCTCGGAAAATTCTCTCTGCAAAACCCTTCGTGTTTCTTCAAGCTTTATCAAGAAATATCTCATGGCACCCAAGAAATCTGCTAGTTCCGCCTTCGATTTTGGAAAGCTATCGAAAAAGGTTCACTCTGGTGCACTCATTGATGTCGATGGACTGGTTAAGCAGTCGGCTGACAAAGAAAGGGCAAGAAAGACTGTTGGCCACCTGGAGAAGTTAGGACTATTGAAGTTCCTATCCATCAACATGCCCCAGACATTCTTGGAGAAGGTTGCCATGTTTTACGTGAATGACTTTGTTAATGATGACGGAATCCATTACTCTGTGAATGGTAAGGAAGTAAAGTTGGTTTCCAACGACTTGACTAAGGGATTATGAGTTCGATTTTATGAAGATTTGGAAGGAGATCGCCAAGGAAGATGTAGCTGACAAGCTGAATCCCTTAGCTACCAAAGTTTTTATTAAAGAGGAATATCACAAACTTATGGACGTGGTAGCAAAGTGGGTCGATATTAAGTTTAGATCGTATAATCAGCATTCACATACTAAGCTGATTGTGATGGCAGCTATCATGGAGGAGCTGGACATGAACTGGAGTGAGTTCATGTTTGACAAGCTGTGTCAAAATATCCAGAATGTGAATCTGGAAAATGGGAAGTTCAAGAATACCATGGGCTATGGGATGGCCCTTCGATATCTGCTGGAGAAGAAGGGAGTTCCCATGCGCAAAGGGAACGCATTCCATATAAACAAAAGGTTATTTAAGGTGAACCTAACAGCTGCCCAAAAGAAGGCCCAAGCAAAGACGAAGGATGCTTCTGATGGGGAAACAACTGAGAGAATTCCAGATGAGGAAACAGCTGGCCCAGCTCTTGTCCCATTGCCAATTGCCCCCGTGGTAACAATGAAAAGAATAACAGTTGCACCTAGAAAGGCAGTTGTGAAAAAGCATAGGACTCGAGCCAAAGTTGGATTGAGATATGAAGAAGAAGGATTAGTTGCGAAGGCTGCTAAAAAGCTTGCAGCTGAGACCCCAGAAGTTGAGTCAACCATTCAGGTTATGGTTGAGGCTTTGGATAAGGAAGAAGAGGAAGTCTCCTTGGAGAGATAATCCAAGGAAGACGTGACTTGCAGTCTACTGCAGCAGTCCCTATCGGAAAGGCTGCGGTGGACACAGTTGCTTTTACGCCCCCGGCAGCTGAGAAAGTAGAAGAGGAGGTCGATACAGTTGTACTGGTTCTTAGAAAGGCAACTATTGAGATAATTATTGGAGGTGGTGTAGCTATATGGCTTCATATTGAAAGCGTCCTGTTCAAGATCCTGCTGCTTCGAATGAACTAGGATCCCTTTTTTATCCTTACATCGAAGCCAGGCTACACATGTGGAGGAAATGGAAATTGAGAAGCAACAAAGTCCAGTTTCAGTGGCCTGAAATGATTGAAGAAGATGAGTGGCTTCTAGATTTTTGGGACAATGCTTCTATAGTTATGGGACTTGATGAAGTTTATGCCAGTTCTGTTCTCTTCGAGGAAAAAGCAAGCTGAGAAAGCTAAGGCTCTTGAGAAGGGAAAAACAGCTGAGACCCGCAAGTTTGTTTTTAGGGAATCAGCAACATCTA
Organism: Rehmannia glutinosa; assembly: GCA_016081115.2. Taxonomy (NCBI): domain Eukaryota; kingdom Viridiplantae; phylum Streptophyta; class Magnoliopsida; order Lamiales; family Orobanchaceae; genus Rehmannia; species Rehmannia glutinosa. Next base: position 60,926,029 of record CM071934.1, on the reverse strand, counting down.
TCCCTGATTATTGTTCATGCAGCGATGATGAACCAATTGAAGGAGTTGATGCAGTCAAAGCTGCTCAGCTGAAGAAAGCCTTAAAAGAATCTCGTGAGTTACATGAGCAAGCAGCGTAGGCAGGCATTGGAGAGTCATCCTTAGTCCTTTCTCCTACTCCTATTATTCAAGATGTGTTGAGGGACTTAGCTGCACTCACCTCCCCAACTCACTCACAGGGAAATGTAACACAAGGATATGGCGATGATACTGGGATGGATGTTGTGGATCTTGATTATGAGATCGAAGAAGGTAACCCAGTTGAGCCACACCTCAAGTAAGTTGTTGAGACAGCTCAAAACAAATTGGCTTAACAATTATGCGATACAACCAAGTCCCCAGTGACAGTTGACCCAATCGAAAATATATCAGCTGGTGCGCCAGCTGAAGGGGAAACTACTCACACTACAGCCAAGTCGGAGGAGGTTACAGGAGACCAAGAATCGATGAAGTTAGGAGGCGAATAGAAGGTAGCTGAATCAAAAACTATTGTTGCTTGTGAAGTTGTGATAGTTGAGACTGCCACAGCTAGTATTGAAGGCCAATGATGCTACATATGTTGAAATACTTGTAACTGAGGCAAAGGATGGATCATCCGAGACCATGACAGTTGAGACTCTGGATCATGAAAGTGCAGTCCCTGAGGTTTAGACCTCTAAGGATGCTAAAGCTGAAGAACCAGCAGTAGCTCAGTCTATTGTAGGGAATGTTGAAGGCCTTTCAGCGGTTGAGACTGCTGACAAGGTAGATAAAGACCCTATGGCTGTTGAGACTGCTAGGGGGAACAATAATGTTTTGGGTGAAATACCAAATTTTCAGAATTTGAGTCAGCTATGCCATTGGTGATAGATGCTCTTATTGACTTTGAAGCTGAGTACTCCGACATGGCTGAAGATTTTGAAGAATCAGTTGAATCCAACAAAGAGGACAGTGATTTGGACACCAACATGAAATACTCCAGGATGAGGTTTGTGCTAGTCGATGAGCCACCCCCACTAGCTCAATCTCCTTCCCATGATGCTGCTCAGGAAGCTGAGGTGAAGGTTACTCAATTGGATGAAACAACTATCGCGAGTAAAGATGTTAAGATAGTTGAGGCACAGTCAGCTCAGCAGGCTTCCACAGCTACTACTGCCAATGAGGCTTCTGTAGCTGAGGCAAACTGAGTTGTTGGACAAGGTGAAGAATGAAGTGTTCCTGAAGGAGAAGTGGGAACTTCCTCTGATCTAAGTGGCATATTCGGGATGCTGTATTTTGCCTTCATTGAAGGAATTCACTATGAAGTTGAGTCTGCAGTGGAAGTTACATGTTTCAATGTTCAATTTGACCCAGCTGATCTGCATGTTCTTACGAATGCACGCATCATACCATTTGGCCATGATTTCGAGTCTATGTTCTCTAAAGATTCAAGTTAACAAGTAGCTGACTGTTGGAAAATTTATTTTATAGATTTTGATGAATGCCATGTAAAACTTAAACTAGAAAGTTGGCACCCCAATTCCCTTGTTATTTCCATTGTAATAGATAGGGCTGGAAAAGCTGAGTCAAGTCAGCTATGCCTGGAAATATAAGAAGTCAACTGAACACTAAATTGAAGACTCCGCTGTGGAACAACTGAGTATGGCCAAGATAGAAGATCAGGAACTCGACTGAAGATGTATCAGCTGAGGAACAGCTGTGTGAAGAGTCAGTCAAAGTCAACTCAAGAAGCCAAGTCTCAAGTTGAAGTGATAGATAAGTCGTCCAATGATTGGAGCAGACTCAAGTCACCTGGGAAAAAAGGCAGCAACCAAGAGGAGTTAACTAAAATGAATTCGTTGCACAGAATTCAAGAACATTACTTAAATAAGTAATACTTCCATGCTGCTAGGTCTTAAAGTGCTCATCCCAGAAGCGTGCAAAAAGAATAAACCAATGGGAAGCATTGCACCTCGTCCCAGAATCTGAAAAGCTGCAAACTCATTTAATACGAGGAAGGGTCTACATCTCAAGATTGAGGACCAAGAAAAGACAAGCCAACGAACACAAGTGACCTTTGAAAATCAGCCTATCACTTGAACGGCATATTTTTGAAAGTTCACTATAAAAGGCTGAGGAAATTCATTGAGAAAAGGTTACCTTGCACACCTGAACCACGAACAAGCAAACAATAGTCAAGATGTAAACCTGCAAATATTCTCAAAGATATTCAAGCAAATCCTCAAGCCTGAAATTCGAAGGAAATTGATTCAACACAAGCTGTGAAGGAAAGACAACTTCATATTATTAAAGAGGAAACTTTTGAAGAGTCAAAAGGGGTCTACTTTCGAAGGAGGATCGTAGGAAGGTTCAAGGTCGAACCAGTATCAAGTTATTGGAGGGCTTCGTGATCAAATCCAAGAGCTTGAGAAAGTGAGCTGAAGTAGCAAGGCAGCTGTCCTATGAAGAAGCTAAGTCGGAAGAGAAGCAAGCTGTGTGACCAAGGCTGTCTCTAGATTGTTGACCACTTTGTAAACAGATCTTTTACATAGTGGATTCCTACAGGAGTTGGAGAAGAGAGGATTAGAAAAAGTACCCCATCTTCGAACCTCTATAAAAATTAATTGTGTCATTTATCTTTTAGCACATTTATATTTCTGCATACTTACATTATATTTGCTGATAAACATATTTGCTATCTAACTGATAAATAACCAAGTGCTAAAATCAAGTGTTAAAACAAGTTTAAAACAAATCAAAGGGTGTTAAGTCTTCCGCTGATAAAACCAACACAACAAAGTTAAGGTTCAGGTTAAACAGTTGAGTTATTCTATCAACAGCTCTATCAAGTCTATTGAGTGGCTAACTCTGCTGAATAACCAACTTAGCTGTCCCTCAAGGACTCAGCTATTTGTGTTAACTCTGTAATATTTTAAAAGGACTAAAATCGAAAAGTTGGTAAGGTTTATTCAACCCCCCCTTCTAAACCTAACTCACACCCCTTGGGACCTACAAGTGGTATCAGAGCAGTTGGTTCATTGAGCCTTCCGCACTGGTTACTGAACTAGATCTCTATCTTTTCAAAAAAAAAATGGTTTAAAACACTTGTATTTTCAAAATCCTTCATTTTTAGCAAAGTTATTATCATGGAAGTAAATTTGACACGTATTCCTATGTTCACTCTTGAGGAATTTGATGACTGGAAAATTCATATGCAGGCTCATGTATCTGCTCTGCACGATGAAATGTGGCTTGTGATAGAGGATGGCCACCTGCAAAATCGAAAGTGAACACGGCCAGAAGGAGAGCATTTGCGGTGAAGGAGAAGAAGAAGTTTGCTAAAGAAAGACCACCCTGGTTGAAAAACCAAGGACCGAGTGGACAAATGATGATAGAAAGAGATACAACTTGGAGAATGTGGCCAAGGACATACTCTATAAGACAAAGTCAAATCCTGCAAAACAACAAAAGAAATCTGGGATAAACTAACTTTAATTTGTGAAGGATCAGAGCAAATTAAAGAAAATAAATTATCTGTTTGTTCAAAAATTTGAAAATTTTAAAATGTTTGCAGGAGAATCTATGGATCAGCTGGATGCAAGATTCACTGAGATCACAAAAGAGCTTTCAGCTCTTGGGAAAGAATACACACAAAAGGAGATGTGTATGAAGATCTTGAGAAGCCTCCCAGCTGAATGGGAAACGAAGACTATGGCTCTAAGACATTCAATGGACCTCTCAAAAACATCCAATCATGAGTTATTCTCAGACCTCAATGCCTATGAGTTTGAGCTGAGAAGAAAAAATCAAGAGGAAACAGTTGTACCCAAGACAACTGCACTGATAGTCAAGGATGGAAAGAGAGTTGAACCCAAGGAAGCCATAGACCAGGAGGAAATAGCCCTAATGGTTAAAATATTCAACAAGTTCTTCAATAAGAACTACAAAAAAAACAAGGGTGAAACCTCCAGGAGACATTCATCACCCTCTAAAGCCAACAGAAGATTGGCCACCCAACTGAGCCGAGCATCAAAGGGTTGAATAACAGAGAGCTGACAACCCAAGAACAGAGAGAGCTGACCAAAGAGCTGAGAACCTGTGTTGGAATTGCAGACCACTAGGACACTTTGCAGTTGACTGCTCCTATCCACCAGTCAACATATATAGAAATGAAGAAGAAAGAAAGGTCTTCAGAGAAAGAAAACAGGAAAAGAAGAAAGTGATGTTGGCTGCTGAGACTGCTAAGACAACTAAGTCTAAAGAAACAGCACACTCAGAGAGTAGTGAAGCTGACTACTCAAGTGATTATGAAGAAGAAACCATGATATGTCTTATGGCTAAAGAACAAGATCAACCAAACCAGGAAGATGAGGTACACTCTAACTCATCTCATTCAGATTCATGTTATAGTGATTGTGATACGCACACTTCCTCACCCATTGATCTTTATGATTCATTAGGCAAAATGATGAAAGGCTTTGAGCTCATTAAATCCTCACACACACTTCTAAATGAGGAAAACAGTCAGCTCAAAAGCCAAAACTTACAGCTGACTAAGGAGCTGAGTACTCTAAGTCACATAGCTGATGAGAAACAGAGGTGAAAATTTGAAAATGCAGTTAACTGTGAGAGATAGCTGCTATAGAAAAGAGGGAAAAACACCTCAAAAATGTGATTGCCTCATTTACAAAGGCATCCAAATCATTGGATGACCTTATCATGAGTCAAAAAGAATGTGGAGATAAGACAGGCATAGGATTCAATTCCTTTATGCACAGTCAAACACCTAGAGGCTAGAGTGACTTTGGAAAAAGGATCTTCAAGCAATGAAGCATCTCAAAAATCCAAAACACCAAATGTTGCACCCACATTCACGCCTAAGCACAATCACAAACAAACTGGCCTTGGATATAAATGGAAAGGAAAAAACGACCCGATTAAGTATCTTTGAGAGGGCAGTGAGAAGAAATCCAGCAAAGTTCCTCTGCAAACTCCAAATAGAAAGTACTCTGTGAACAACAAACAGAGCTACCAAAAACCCTAGAAGTTTCATCAGAGAAATACACATGTTGGAAATGGTAGAATCTACCCAAGCCAAGCTGATTGGAACAATGTGAAATATCAACAAAGACCAATGGAATACAAACCTAGATGGCAAAGACCTAAACCTCAGCAAAGGTCATTCCAAAGGCAAAAGAGTTATTGTCAGCACACATATGCACCCAGGCACTACACTCAGAAATATCACAACTACCCAAAGAAGGCAATTGCTAAAACACACACACATGCATATAGACAAAAGAGACAGTTGTATGAACCTAAAGTCCTAAAGCAATTTGCCAAAGTAAATCATGATCATCTTACAACACTAACCCCTCAGGACCCAGGCAAGTATGAGTACCTAAAAACTAATTTCCTTGATTACAGGTTCAAGGAACAGCTGAGTGCCAAGGAACCTGGTACATGGATAGTGGATGTTCCAGACACATGACAGGAAACAAGAAAAATCTATCAAGATTCAAGGAGATTAGAGTTGCAAAAGTTATATTTGGATGAAATGAAGCTCCAGGGGAAATCAAAGGCGCATGATCTATCAAGAAAAATGGATTGGAAATCACAGATGTTGCATATGTTGAAGGCCTCAACTTCAACCTGCTAAGCATCAGCCAATTCTGTGACAAGGGCTACAATGTTGGATTCAATATGGGAAGTGCCAGATCAAAGATGCTGAATCAAATGAAATAGTACTGCAAGGATCTAGACAAAAGAATATGTATGTGGTAGATGATTATTCAAGAAGGAAACCTTGCAGAAGTTACCTCAGCTGATGAAAAGAGTTCAAAATGAAAAGAGTCAAACCATCATAAAGATAAGATTTGATAGAGGAACTGAGTTTGTCAATGGAATAATAACTCAGTATAGTGTTGAAAATGATATTGCTCATGAATTATCAACAGCAAGAACTCCACAGCAGAATGAAATAGCTGAAAGAAGGAACAGAACTCTCAAGGAAGCTGCAAGAACCATGTTAGCTGAAGTTGGATTGCCTAAGAGATTTTGGGCTGAAGCCATCAACACTGCATGATATACTCAAAATAATTTGAAGGCTTTCGTTGCTAAAGCTGATGAAGGTATCTTTTTGGGATACTCAGCTGAGAGCAAAGCCTATAGAGTGCTGAACAAGAGGACCATGGTCACAGAAGAGTCTATCCATGTGGTTTTTGATGAACCTAATGTGAGTGGAGAAGACATTGAAGAGTTAGCTGAGAAGCTGAATCAACCAACTATGCAGAAGAGTCCTTATGTTGAAGCTGAAGTAAGAGCAATCAATCCAGATGAAGATGAAATAGCTGAATTCTCAAATACAGTTGGAAAGTCTACAGCTGAATGAAGACGAAATAGCTATTCAAGACAACATAGCTGAGAGACGGTTGAATCCAGCTAACTCGCTCCAACCTGATGTGAGATGGTTGAGAGACCATCCACCAGAGCTAGTTATTGGAGATGTTAGAGATGTTGTAAGAACCAGATCCAGAGCTCAGCAAGAAGCAATGTTCACTTGTTTTATTTCCCAAATAGAGCCATAAGATGTGTCTCAAGCATTAGATGACACACATTGGATTCAGGCCATGCAAGAAGAGCTGAATCAGTTTGAAAGGAACAAAGTATGAGAATTGGTGCAAAGGCCAACCCATCAAAATGTTATTGGCACAAAATGGGTTTTCAGAAACAAGATGAATGAGGAAGGATTGGTGATAAGAAACAAAGCAAGATTGGTAGCCAAAGGGTATTGGCAAGAAGAGGGAATAGATTTTGATGAAACATTTGCTCCTGTTGCAAGATTAGAAGCGATAAGGATGTTTCTTGGCTATGTTGCACACAAGAACTTCATTGTATATCAAATGGATATGAAAAGTGCATTTCTGAATGGACTGTTAGAGGAAGAAGTCTATGTTGAACAACCTCCAGGTTTTGAGCAGAAGACTATTGGAGATAAGGTGTACAAGCTCAAGAAAGCATTATATGGATTGAAACAGGCACCAAGAGCATGGTATGATACATTGTCTCTATTTCTAACTGACAATGGATTCACCAAAGACAAAGTGGATAGAACACTCTTCTGGATTCAAGATGGAGAGAGTATACTGCTTGTTTAAATATATGTGGATGACATCATTTTTGGATCCACAAATAAAGAGTTGTGTGATAAGTTCTCAAACCTCATGCAAGGAAAATTTGAAATGAGCATGATGGGAGAGCTGACCTTCTTCCTAGGTCTTCAAGTTAAGCAATTGAAGGATGGAACCTTCATAAGTCAAACAAAATGTTAGTCCAAGTGGCTACGATAATCTAGAGGGGAGGTGAATAGATTATGCCGATTTTTCGCAAATCGCCCTCTTTTTCGAATGAACAATAAATAACAAGAATGTAAGTGCGGAAATTAAAAAACACTCGTCGATTTAAAGAGGTTCAACCCACCTAGGGCCTAATCCTCTACCACCCCAGTATCTCCGGGATGGATTTCAAAAAAAGAAAAAAAGATTTTATTAATTTTCAAAATTAATACAACACCTTGAGGATTACCACAATCCTCTTACAACACCTTCAAGAAGATTTCCACAATCTTCCTTCACTACCTTTGAAAAGTACCACACTCTCCAACCACCTATCACCTAGATCACCCAAGTGTATTCTTACCACAAGAATACTCACAAGGATGTCTTGTGTTGAATGATGGACAAAATTCAAGATTACAACTCTATGAAACCAATACAAAGATTGAGTGCAAGTGTAATCAAGAATCGAAAAGCCTATACCTCAAAGATGTGCAAGTGAAAGTACTTAGGCTATTACAACAAGAATGTAAAAATGAAAGCTTGAACAATTTGCAGATTTCTTGTTGTGTATTTTGCTTGTATGTGTTGTGTCTTGTGTCTTCAATTCATCCTCTATTTATAGGGAAGTCTTCACCAACATAGGCTCCAAACATAGGCTCCTTATTCTTCACTTTTGTGAACAAAAAGAGGATCACAAGATGTAGAAATATTGTACAAAAATGAAAAGTAAATCTTTCTTTGATAAGGATTGCAACGGTTGGAATTTTTTTGTCAAAAATAACATAAAGCGACCGGTTGCCCTGTAATAAGATTTTGAGCATTTTGAAAAAATAGTGCTATCCAGGTATAAGTCGAAGGGGGTCGGAGGTCGGCCGACAGTGGGTGCGATCGTCGCCCTGCGGTGCGGCGGTCGGCCCCGCTTGACCGGTCCCCCTCTCTTTTTTTTTTGATCCAAGACATTACTGTTTCAATATTTGAGTTCTTGATGTACCTGGTCAACGTTATGGGCGCCGGTCGACCTCCAATATTAAATGTTGTCCGATTTTTATCAAAAATAAACTTCAAGAAATACTCCAATAATTTAGTAAAAATATTTTAAATCACTTGGGAGTATTTGGACAACATTTACAAACATAGTTTTGGTGTACAAACCATTTTCAACAAAACCATCAAAAGTGTTGTCCATTTTTACCGAAAAATAAATTCTAAGAAATACTCCAAAAATTAGCAAAAAACATTTTAAATCATTTAGGAGTATTTTGGAAAACATTTATTAACATTGTTTTGGTATAAAAACTCATTTAAACATAATCATCAATATCTTGATAAAAACATTTATCTAACAAACTCCCCCTTTTTGATGATTACAAACCAAAACAATTTTAGGAAGTTGATTTTAAAACAAAACAAATTTTCCGGTCTAAAACATCAATCCATTATAAGCAAGATTCATCATAAGTACAAACACACAAGGATAGGAGTCAAGATTTTTCAAAATCATTTTTGCACAAGCTCCCCCTATCAATATGCATATCAAGAACAAGTATACAAGCAACCATCTTAAGGCTAAAAGCTTAGCTTTTACAACTTAAGCTTGAATATCATGAGCTTATAAGCTCCCCCTGTCACAAAAGCATCATTAGTCAAGTATAAAAGTCCATAATACATCACATGGACTAAGTATTATCCATAGCTTTTGGTTTTTAAGAGCTTTAGCTTATAGCTTTTCTTGCGAGCTTATTTACGCTTCTTTGAGCTTATGAGCGTTTTTCTTGTTTCTTCCCCTTTGGAATCATCAAAAATAATGTTAGCACGATAAAAACATCATACAATTAAATCAAAGTGCGCAATTTTATAGATTTATCGAGCATATTGAACATATAAGCTTAAATTCCAAATAAAAAGGAAAAATTGATCATTTGATTTGTAAAAGCTCATTTGATTGATAAAACATGATCTCTATAATCTTATAAGACTTTTCAAATCAAGAGAATCATGTAGGTGATGAATTTTTCATTGAAACATTTTGTCGAACACTTGGCGTGCGTCGAATAAAACAAGAGAAATATAACGCCTTTGTAATTCGTTTAAGCCAAAAATGTTCATCACTAATTTCAATACAATAATATTCATTCATCATCAATCATCATAAACAACATATTAATACAAGAATTTCAACAAGATATCAAGATACAAGCACATTCTCAAGGGTTCAACCCAATTGAGATTAAAAGGATAAATTCTTACCATTTGAGCGGTAAAGATGAACAAATAATCGAGCCTCATGAAGTCCAAAATATAAAATGTATGCAAGAAAATAAATTTTGAGTGAAATTTGTGTGCAATTGGCGAAGGGGACGAAAAATGAACACAAAACAAACCAAAATGACAAATGCTGAGAACAGAAACAATTTTATCCAAATTTTGGGCATGGGCGACCGATTGGGGGGGTGGGCGACCGCTCGACATCATGGGCGACCGGTCGGTCTTACCCCAATTAGCCCAGTGGTTCTTTCTGTTTTGTGAAAATTCGAGTTTTGAACCAAAAATCCGATTTTTCGCCCCTAAGTTTTAAAAATGTGTAAAATGCAATCATAGACCTCATTCAATATGCATTATGCCGAACCGAGCTCGTATTGACGCAAAAGTCTTGGAAGATAGCGGTTTTGTAAAAATGTCCGCTAATTGATCTTGAGATGGTACAAAAGATATCTCAATTTTTCGTTTTGAAACACAATCCCTTAGAAAATGATGTCGAATCTCAATATGTTTAGTACGGTTATGATGAACTGGGTTTTGAGCAATATTTATAGAGGATATATTATCACAACACAATGCCGCAGAAATATATTCGGCTTCGGCCGTTGAAAGTGAAACACAATTTTGCTTCTTTGAAAACAAAGAAACTAGGCAATCGCCTAAAAATTGACATGATCCAGAAGTACTTTTCCGATCATCAATATTTCCCGCATAATCCGAATCACTATAACCTTTAAGAGAAAAAGTTTCATTCTTTGGATAAAATAAACCATATTGAATAGTGCCTTTCAAATATCGAAAAATCCTTTTAACGGCACTCATATGAGATTCTTTGGGATTGCTTTGAAAACGAGCCCATAGGCATACGGCATGAAGAATATCCGGTCTACTTGCGGTTAAATAAAGTAAACTACCAATCATACCTCGATACTTGGATTCATCAACCGGCATGCCTTTTTTATCTTTGTCAATCTTGACGTTTGTTTCCATTGGGGTAGAAACGGTTCTTCCTTCTTCAATTCCGAACTTCTTCAAAAGTTCTTTTGTATACTTGGATTGTGAGATGTATATTCCTTCTTGGCATTGCTTAATTTGAAGTCCAAGGAAGATGTTGAGCTCCCCCATCATGCTCATTTCAAATTCACCTTGCATTAACTTAGAAAATTTCTAGCACAAGGATTCATTAGTAGCACCAAAAATAATATCATCAACATAAATTTGCACTAATAAGCAATCTTCCCCTTTTTCAAAAACAAAGAGAGTAGTATCAACTTTACCTCTTATAAAACCATTTTGCAAAAGAAAAGAGCTAAGTCTATCATACCATGCACGGGGTGCTTGTTTCAAACCATACAAGGCCTTTTTGAGTTTATAAACATCATTAGGCCTAGAAAAATTTTCAAACTCTGGAGGTTGTTTTACATAGACTTCTTCTTGAATAATACCATTTAAAAATGCGGATTTTACATCCATTTGGTAAAGCTTGAAATTTTTAAAACAGGAATAGGCAAGTAAAATACGAATAGCTTCTAAACGTGCTACGGGTGCAAATGTTTCATCATAATCAATACCTTCTTCTTGACAATAACCTTGAGCTACTAACCTTGCTTTGTTTCGAACAATATTGCCTTGGTCATCGAGCTTGTTCCGAAATACCCATTTTGTACCAATAATGGTTTGAGATGGAGGACAAGGTATTAATTCCCATACATCATTCCTTTCAAATTGATTCAACTCCTCTTGCATTTCTAAAAACCAATCCTCATCTTCAATGGCTTCCTTAGCATTTTTAGGCTCTTTTTGAGATATAAGAGCTTTCTCGGCAAATTTTCCTCGAGTCATTACTTTATCAAGGGGATCACCAATAATAAGATCTTTTGGGTGATCTCCCTTAAATTTCAATGCTACGAGAAGATTCGAAGTATCACCTTTATCTTCTTGAGGAACATTTGAGCTTCAAGGTTGATCATTTTGAGTATCATCTTGAACAATGGGTTCGACAATATCCTCTTCATCACTTTCATCATTGGGTATCTTTTCAACACCCGAAGCTTCATTGAATTTGACATGGATGGATTCTTCAACAACCCCACTAGTCTTATTATAAACCCGATATGCTTTGCTCTTGGTTGAATACCCCATAAATATTCCTTCATCGGCCTTAGGATCATGTTTGTCTAATTGGTCCTTAGTATTCAAAATAAAACATTTACATCCAAATATTTTGAAATAACTAATATTTGGAGTTCTTCCTTTCCAAAGCTCATATGGAGTTTTATTTATTTTAGGACGAATATAAACTCGATTAATGACATAGCAAGCGGTACTTACAGTTTCGGCCCAAAAATATTTTGGAAGTGAAAATTCATTGAGCATGGACCGACTCATTTCTTGAAGTGTCCGATTCTTCCTTTTGGCTACTCCATTTTGTTGAGGTGTCCTTGGAGCCGAAAAATTGTGACTATATTCCTTGGTTTCACAAAAGACTCTAAATTCTCCGTTAAATTCTCCACCCCGATCACTTCGAATATACTTAATAGTATCTTCCTTTTCATTCTCAATAAGTCTACACAACTTAACAAACTCATTAACGGCATCGCTTTTATTAGTAAGAAATAGAGCCCAAGTATATCTAGAAAAATCATCGACTATAACAAAAGTGTAATGTTTTCCACTTAGACTTGCCGTACCAATATCCCCATACAAATCAAGATGAAGCATTTGTAGGGGTTTGGTAGTGGAAATTTCATTTTTGGGCTTAAAACTACTCTTAACTAATTTGTTCTTTTGACAAGTGTCACATAAGCCAAGATTTTCAAAATTCAATTTGGGTAGTCCTTTTACATGTTGGGTTTTGTAAATAGTTTGCAAATTTTTGTATTCAACATGTCCAAGTCGCCTATGCCATAAACTACTTAAATCATTATTGGCAACAAGACAAGAAACATTTTGACTAACCAAATCACTTGTACAAATTTTGTAAAGATTGCCTTTTCTAATTGCTTCACAAATAATTTTATCATTTTTGGAAATAAGGCATTTTTCTTTATTAAAAACAACATTATAATTTGAATCACAATGTTGGCTAACACTTATCAAATTGAACTTAAGCCCTTCTACTAAAAGAACATTACTAAGAGAGAAAGAAGAGTTACCAATTTCTCCATTTCCAAGAATTCTTCCTTTGCCATTGTTGAACATGACCATACCCTCTTCTTGGAGCTTGATGTTGGTAAAAAGTTCTTTCTTTCTGGTCATATGGCGTGAACATCCGCTGTCCACGAGCCATTTTGAATCTTCCATTGTTGTTATAGCCCCTATAACCTGCAAAGGAGTTATTTTTAGGTACCCTATAATTTTGGGGTCCATGGGGGTTAGCCTTGAGACCTTTAGGTCTCCAATAATAGCTAAAATTATTCTTCAATTTACAATTGCTAGCATAGTGTCCATTCTTACCACAATAAAAACAAGTAATAATACGAGGACTACTAGCACGTACAAAGGTTGGACCTTGGTCTTTTTTCTTAAAAGCATTTTGAAAAGGTTTGTAACCAATGATCACCTCTTTGTGCATCTAAAATTTTTGTGACTTTATCCGTACTTAAATTGAATCGATGCACATCCTTTTTCAAATTTTCAATATCATTTGTGAGCATTTGTTTTTCGGTTTCAAGAGTACAGACCATAGTCAGAGTAATAGCATGAGCCTTGTCAAGAGAATCATAGGAAGTAAATAATTTATCTTTTTCTAGTTTAAGCTCTTTATGCTCCTTTTTCAAATTCTTGTATTTAACAATCAAAGTTTGAAACTCATTTTGCAATTCATCAAAATCACATTGTAATTCATCAACTAGAGAAGAAGATGAAGCATTAGAGCGTACCTCGGTATTTTCATCGTCTATGGCCATAATACCATGTTCGGATTCTCCTTTCTCGTTGGTTGTTTCAAGTAATTCATCCAAGTTTTGACGTCCGCATTTAACGCCTTCTTTTTCGAAAAAGGCTTTTTCTTTTTTTGTTCCTCTTCCGCTAATTTTGGGCAATCGGCTATGTGGTACCCGAATTCTCCGCATTTGAAACAAGAATTGTCTCTAGGCTTTCTTGCTTTATTTTTGTTTACGAATTTTGCAAATTTTCTAACAAGAGCCGCCGTTTCTTCATCATCCTCATCACTAGCATAATAAACATTATTAGAAGAAGATGCTAAGCCTTTAATAATATTTTGCGTACCCAGTTTAGAGGTGGATGGTTGAGAATTTTTCCTCTCCTTGAGATATACTTCATAAATGAGAAGATTCCCAATGAGCTCATCAAACTTGAGTGTCTCAAGATTTTGAGCTTTCGTGATTGCCGTCACCTTTTCGGACCATGAGCCGGGAAGAGCGTTCAATACCTTGGTCACCTTGTCTTCTTCGGAGATGACCTTTCCAAGAGCCACAAGAGGATTGACAATGTTGTCAAGCCTTTCCACCATTTTTGATATGCTTTCACCATCATGCATATTGAAATTTTCAAAGTCTTTCACAAGCATTGTTTTTCTTGCTTGCTTCACTTTCTTTGTGCCCTCATAAATGGTTTCTAATTTTTCCCAAACTTCATGTGCCGACCGTATGCCTCTTATGCTATTATATTCGGTGGCAGTAAGAGAGCAATGTAAGATGTTTAAGGCCTTACCTTTTAGAGAGAAAGCCTTCTTGTCATTTTCATTGTACTCCTTGAATGGCTTGGGAGTCGTGGTACCATCCTCCAATTTTGTTGTTAGTTGAGCAACTCCTTCAATGACCACATTCCAAATATCAAATCCGCACCCTTGTAGAAAGCACTCCATGCGGTCTTTCCAAAATGCGTAGTTGTTGGCGTCGAATAGTGGTGGCTTTTTGGTGGAGGCGCTGGTGGTGAGATAAGCTTCATTCGTAGCCATGGATCTTTCCTCTTTACTCGGAACGAGCTAGCCAAAGAGTTTGGCTTTGATACCACTTGTTAGTCCAAGTGGATACGATAATCTAGAGGGGGGGTGAATAGATTATGCCAATGTTTCGCAAATCACCCTCTTTTTTGAATGAACAAATAAATGACAAGAATGTAAGTGCCTAATCCTCTACAACACTCGTCGATTTAAAGAGGTTCAACCCACCTAGGGCCTAATCCTCTACAACCCCAGTATCTCCGGGATGGATTTCAAAAAAAGAAAAAAAGATTTTATTAATTTCCAAAATTAATACGACACCTTGAGGATTACCACAATCCTCTTACAACACCTTCAAGAAGATTACCACAATCTTCCTTCACCACCTTTGAAGAGTACCACACTCTCCAACCACCTATCACCTAGATCACCCAAGTGTATTCTTACCACAAGAATACTCACAAGTATGTCTTGTGTTGAATGATGGACAAAATTCAAGATTACAACTTTATGAAACCAATACAAAGATTGAGTGCAAGTGTAATCAAGAATCAAAAAGCCTAGACCTGTGCAAGTGAAAGTACTTAGGCTATTACAACAAGAATGTAAAAATGAAAGCTTGAACAATTTGCAGATTTCTTGTTGTGTATTTTGCTTGTATTGTTGTGTCTTGTGTCTTCAATTCATCCTCTATTTATAGGGAAGTCTTCACCAACATAGGCTCCCAACATAGGCTCCTTCTTCTTCACTTTTGTCTACAAAAAGAGGATCACAAGATGTAGAAATATTGTACAAAAATGAAAAGTAAATCTTCTTTGATAAGGATTGCAACGGTTGAAAATTTTCTTTGTAAAAAATGACATAGGGCGACCGGTTGCCTGTAATAAGATTTCGAACGTTTTGAAAAAATAGTGCGATCCAGCATGTGTCGAAGGGGGTCGCCGGTCGATAGGGGGTGCGGCCGTCGCCTTAGGGTGCGACCGGTCGGCCCCCGCTGACCGGTCCCCCTCTCTATTTTTTTGATCCGACGTTCGTTTCAATATTTGAGTTCTTGTACCGGTCGCGTTATGGGCGGCCAAGTCGATCTTCCAATATTAAATGTTGTCCGATTTTTATCAAAAATAAACTTCAAGAAATACTCAATAATTTAGTAAAAACATTTTAAATCACTTGCGAGTATTTGGACAACATTTATAAACATAGTTCAGTGTAAAAACCATTTTAAACAAAACCATCAAAAGTGTTGTCCATTTTTATCGAAAAATAAATTCTAAGAAATACTCCAAAAATTAGCAAAAACATTTTAAATCATTTAGGAGTATTTGGACAACATTTATTAACATTGTTTTGGTATAAAAACTCATTTAAACATAATCATCAAAATCTTGATAAAAACATTTATCTAACACAAAATATACCAGAGACTTAATAAAGAAATTTGGTATGGAAGAGAAGTCTTCTATGAAAATACCAATGAATACATCAGTCAAGATGGACATGGATGCATATGGTAAGATTGTAGATCAAACCAGATATAGAGCACTTGTTGGATCATTGCTCTACTTAACAACCAGCAGACCAGACATCACCTTTGCAGTAGATGTATGTGCAAGATTTCAATCTATACCAAAAGAGAGCCACATGACTGCAGCTAAGAGAATCCTAAGATATTTGAAGGGATGCCAGGAAGTTGGCCTATGGTATCCAGAGGAAGGTGGATTCAAGCTTATTGGTTATTTAGACTCAGACTATGCTGGATGTAGAGTTGATAGAAAAAGTACTACAGGTACGTGTCAAATGCTTGGAAACAGATTTGTTTCCTAGTTTAGCAAAAAGCAAAACTCAATAGCCACATCCATAACTGAGGCAGAGTACAAAGTTGCGGGCAGCTGTTGTGCCCAAGTCTTATGGATGAGATAGCAGCTGAGAGATTATGAGATTGAAGAAAAAGAGATTCCAATTATGTGTGATAACACAAGTGCTATTGCAATCACTCAAAATCCTGTGTTGCATTCAAGAACGAAGCATATTGATGTCAGATATCATTTTATAAGAGATCATGTTGAAAAGAAAGACATCACTTTGGAATATATCTCAACTGATAAACAGTTAGCTGCCATATTCACCAAGCCCTTATATGAGTGTTCGCCTTATTTTTAGCTTCACCGCAAGTGTATGGTGTAGTTTATAGAATAGGGGGGCAAGGTCGTATCCACGGAGACTAATAAATTAATATGCTAAGTATCAAACTAAGATAGTCTTATTTTATTTTGACGATCGTAATTGGATGATTGTTGTGAGATTAAGACAATTAAGACTATTAAAAACACAAGATCAAGACAATGAGAATAATAGAAGTATCAAGATAATACAATGGATTCCCGGATTTAGATTTCGATTAATACCCCTCTTGTTGTCCGATTTAATCAAAGCCAAAGTTATTATCAATATTCCTATAAGACGATCGCAAAAGTATTTTATCCTCCCTCTCGAGATGCATATAAAATGTGGATTGAAATATCTATGCTAGCATCTCTACTCAACATGAGATATTCAACTCCCAAAAGTTTAAAAGATCAAATGTCCTCACAAATATTTACAAACCTCTCGATTCATGCAAATATTCGTGTCAAGTACTCAAGATCTAATATTGAAATTCATCTCTCGAATTATGAATCAATATATCAAACATGTGAAATCATTGATCAAATGATAAAACAAGAATAAGATCAAAGTACTCAAATAGGCTTCAAGATAATAACTTCAACTAAGATTAAAACATTCAACAAGAGTTCATTAATCTACTTCCAAAACCCAGAAATCTCAAGAGTTTAGCTACACATGATATCCAAACAACTTATAGACAAAATGTTCAAAGTCATGCTAAGTTCAAATGAAAGATTCAAATACAAGAGAAGCAAGAAAAACTTAGGAAAGTCGACAATCTCTCGATATATCTTCTTTCCTCAAGCTCCGATGCGACCCGATTGTCTCCTTGATGTCTTCTTGAAAGAATAGAACTTTGTCTTGTGTGCTATAGCCAAAGAATGTCAGAATGTCCCTGGTGTGCGCCCCAAAAAGAGCTTATATACCTTTTAGAAAGTTTAGGGCACATTGATGTCATAATGTTGCATTACAGCAGGGACGCACGGGTCGTGCGTACACGCACGGGTTACACGTGCGTCATGCCGTAGGCCAAGTCCTCTTTTCACCAACCAGTGCACGGGTCGTGCGTCTATGCATGGGTTACCCATGCGCATTGCCGTAGGCAACTTCAAAATCTTCAGTGGCGCACGGGTGGTGCGTACACGCACGGGTTACCCGTGCGCCTTGCCGAACCCATAATTTTTCCTTCCCAGGGCCGCATGGGTCGCGCCCAAGCACGCGCCCTACCCATGTGTTCTCTATTTTGGCCTTAATTGTCCAACTTCTTTTCATTGCGGATTCCAATCTCGTACATTCACTCGATTCTTGGTGTTTCTACTTCGCGATTCTCGGATTTGTCTCAAAATTACTTCAAATATCATTAAATTCCTACAAAACGAGCAAAGCATAATATCATTCCCACAAAGAGTGAATACAATCCATTTCATATGAGTTTATGCATGTCTAATCATCATTTTTGTCATAATTATACCTCAAAATACATGCAAAACTCACACCTATCAAAACCCCCCAAACTTAAACTGTTGACCGTCCCGATCAACAATTTTGAAAACGAGATAAAGCACAACAGGGAGCAATGAAAGATAGCGCACACAAAGACTCCAAAAGAAAATCCATATTGTTCGTCATGGGTGTCAAGCAACAAATCAATCAAGCCTCAAATATCTACTCATGGAGCACGTGTCAAATAAAACATGGTAAATGCTCTGAATCACATCTCTCAGGATCAAGTGTATGCTCTTATCTTACATGAATATAGGACGTGTTTACGCTCCAATCAATTCAATGTTGCAGAATTACCATAAGCTTGCAGATTGTCTCATATCTCCGCCACTAGAGTGTACGCAACTTGTGAATCAAAAATGACTTTTTATTTTGGTTGTAATGAAAGCTCTTTGGTTAGGGTAGGAAAATATGGATAGAGTGACTCAAACTCAAGCGTATAGACCGATGAGCATATAGATCATCTACATTAAAGCTCAATATGCTCTTAAATTCTTCTCTCATTTTTATCAATTCTTCCTTTCTTCATCCCCTTTCTTTTGTAAACATTTCCACCTCACATTATAATTCTAAGCCTCCATGTTCATTCAATGAAGATTCACATCATAAAGTCGATTTTTTTCCTTTTTTTTTGACTCTTTTGTGAATTTTCAAAATTTCTTTTCTCCTCCTTTTCTTCCTTTTTTGTTCCCTTCAACCAAATTCGCCCAATTATCCAACTTTTCAATTCTCACTCATTCAACCTCATTCACTCCCTTTACTCAATGATATACGCTCGAGTGCAGGGTAACTAATATATCAAGTTAAGGCTTGAATTTGTGGCTATCCAAGAAATAGTCAATAGGCTCAAATTGGCTAACTAGGAATTTCAACAACGTTAGGTAAGCAAAAGGCTAACAAA
The DNA here is from genome assembly GCA_016081115.2 of Rehmannia glutinosa. Lineage (NCBI taxonomy): Eukaryota > Viridiplantae > Streptophyta > Magnoliopsida > Lamiales > Orobanchaceae > Rehmannia > Rehmannia glutinosa. The sequence continues at coordinate 60,906,960 of CM071934.1, read as the reverse complement.
GATGGCCTTTAATCATATTCAAAATTCGCATACAACATGTGGCCTTGACAGAGATACCAGAGCAAGTTCTAGAATTGTAACAACATGCATGATCACTCAAATCACAAACAAGACTGCATAAAATAGAAGCAGTAAAGGCACAAAAGCTCACAGGCTTGTAAATACGTAATTCAAAGCATATAACCATGTTATCACTATCCACATGCTCAATGTCATCTATTCATAGCTCATTCAACTCATACTCAACATCCAATCCCAACAATACAAATTTTCAGCAACACACAAACATCAAGTTGCATCATGCCCGGTCAACTCACTCTCTAACATCTATGAAAGCAATAAATGTGCTAAAAGCTGTAAACGTGCTTCTAATGCAATGCAACCTAAAATGCTCTACATGCAACTATATGAAAAACACACAAAAATGCAAGAATTTTTTTTTTCTATCTACACTTTTCATATATCAAAATACTACCTCTCCCCCCAAACTTGAATGAAATTATATTGTCCTGAAAGGTAAAGATAGAATTTCAATAATGGAAAGTGGAGATATACCTAAGTCACTGTGGAGGTGGCGGCGGGAAGTGGCCCTGTGAGATGTGCCACATTTGTATCTGTTGTATCACTTGCCACGTCTCCAAGGACCTCCGATCATAGTCCTCCCAGAAAGCACGGAAATCATCTCGATATTGCAGCAAATCTTCCCTTTGTTGCCGTAACTCCTCCCTTTGATGCCGCAAGTCCTCCCCAAATGCATAGAGCATGTCATGAAATTTATTTCCGCGTTGGGACCCACCACCATAAGAAGTTCCGGGATGATCCCCGCTATGTGAAGGTCTGGGGTGATCTCCTCCCTGTAAGGGCCCGGGAATGTCATACCCTATTTGAGGGTGATGAGGTTCCATTCCCCTTTCTTGTCTGTTTAGCTCTTCTTCTTCAGCCGCCATATCCTCTACATCCGGGAAACCTGCAACACGGCGCCTCTTTCTTGCATTGATAGCATCAGTAACTCTTATATGTGCTTTAGAGTTAAGCAGGAAATTGGTAGTGTCCTCAAGGGTGTCTATAGTGGTGTATCTCGGGTTAGGTAATGGAAATGCATCACCTCGCTTCTGCTAAAGAAATAACATACCATCTTCATTTGCAATAAATTTCATATGGTGCAAAGATGCTATGTTAACCCGAGTGTCGCCCGGTATAGGCTCCAAGCCTCGAAAATCAATGTTGAAATGTTGGGCAATAGGGGTAATCATACCCCCTATAGAAATAGCACCACCACCCCGCTTTGCTAAATGATCCACCTGTTCAATAAAGTATGCGGCCGTATTGTAGGGTGTACTCGTCAACATACACCATAATAAATATAACTCTCTGACCGTCATTCCCCAATATTTTCTCGCGCAAAAACCAAGGATGATGTAACTCACTGTATATACCGGAAAATCAGATTCCAGATCCAAAAAGATTTTGCAGTGCGGGCCTCGTATAGCATGGGACCCATTTCCGGCGTTTGGACTAGTAAGCGCCAAAAGTCATATTGGTTATATCGGTATGATGGTCAGAAGGGCACGTCGGTGGGAACCTCAAATATGGCATTCAATTCTTCTGCGGATAATTGTCGCTGCACATTCCCCAGCTAAAATTGCATTCTAATGACCTGGTTGCTTACATCTTTAATCATTTTCACTGTGCTCAAGAATTCGAGCATGAATTTGTTGTAACTAGGCCATTTTCTCCCCATAAAATTTGTCCAACCGACCTTTGCGAATAACCGCCACACGTCGTCTTGTATCCTAAGAAGTTGGGTACAATCGTCGTCAGCGTACTTTGAGGGAGCCATCATTCATATGACTAGCCTATTCCATCGCTCGAGGGTATCCGCATTTGTCAGTACGACTCCATAGGCCGCAGGGCTGTCGGGTTGTACTTCTTGTGGTGGTTCCGCTCTGGGACGTCGTCTCCTTCCTTGAGGGTTCTGTCTATCTGCCATTACTTAGGAATTGGTACCTGGAATAACATGTATTAGCACCCCAAAACAAACCAAGTACAAGCACAATTATGATGAATGTATGCCACAAAGTTAAATGGGGTGTAATGATTCTCACACATCAATTTGACCAATCAATTAAGCTCCAAACAATCAACTAATATGGCAAATATAGAGAATCATTATCTTAAAGCCCTAACAATTATAGCTCATGCCCAATTCATCAGCAATTCATCCAAATATGTCTCAATTTCACATGCTCACAAGGTGTTTGATAAATTGCCTTAAAGAAGAAATCATCCAAAGCATAGCAAAAATATCAAAACAAGCACCCAACATGATCCCCAATACATAATTCACAAGAAAAAAACGAAGTTCTTACCGGAATTCTCGAAATTTATCAAAAGGGGTGAACTTGGAACCCTAGGTGCCTTTCAACCAATTCTTCAATCCAAACTCGAATTTGATGCAAAGTGTTAGTGTACTATGATAAGAGTATGGATTGTGTGAGAGAATTTAGAAGAAAATTGGGATTTTGGAGCAATGTGTGGGGGAGGGCGAATTTTTACGTGTTGTTTGCAAGCTTGAAATTGGAGAACAGAGTCTGCCCAAACTCGATTTATCATTCAGCGTGAAGACGCACGGGCCGCGCGTTATGCCATAGGGACAAATATCATTTTCTCCAGGTACGCACGGGTGGTGCGTTGAAGCACGGGATACCCGTGCGTAATGCCGTAGCTGCAGTTTCCCCCCAACATGAACGCACGGGTGGTGCGTATAAGCACGGGCAACCCGTGCGTACCTGTACATCAATACTCAGGTTTTTTCGAAATTTTGTTTTTTAACACACACAAAAGTGAAACAAAAATGAAATCCACACCAAAAACTATTGGGTTGCCTCCCAACAAGCGCTATATTTAACGTCTTTAGCTCGACACCTGTTTTCGTTCTGTCACGGGTCTCGCAAGGTGATGGATGTCACCTTCTCTTGGTTCCCTCGGTGGAAGTAATGTTTAATCCTCTGGCCATTTACCATGAACGTCTCACCGTCTTTTGTTAACAATTCCACGACTCCCGGAGGATTTAATACCTTCTTTATCACAAATGGCCCAGACCACCTAGGCTTGAGTTTTACAGGGAAAAGTTTAAGGCGTGAATTGTATAAGAGGATTGGTTCCCCTGGTAAAAACTCTCGTTTCTTGATCATTTTGTCGTGTCATCTTTTGGTTCTTTCTTTGTAAATTCGGGAATTTTTGTAAGCTTCATCCCGAGACTCTTCCATCTCATTTAAATGGAGCAGCCTCTCCTCACCGGCCTTTTTAAAGTCCAAATTTAGTTTCTTGACCACCCAAAATGCCTTGTGCTCCAACTCTGCCGGCAAGTGGCATGATTTCCCAAAAACGAGTTGATACGGGGATGTGCCCAATGGTGTCTTATAGGCTGTCCGGTATGGCCATAGAGCATCATCCAATTTCAATGCCTAATCCTTTCGGTTGATGTTCACCGTCTTCTCAAAAATCTGTTTGATCTCACGGTTGGCCACTTTAGCTTGCCCATTGGCTTGCGGATGATATGCCAATGCAACTTTATGCTTCACCCCATATTTTGCCAATAAGTTGCTCATCAATTTATATACAAAATGCGACCCTCCATCACTAATTAAAGCTCTTGGAGTGCCGAATCGAGTAAATATATTTTTCTTGAGGAACCACATCACAACTTGGGCGTCATTTGTTTGTGAAGGAATAACTTCTACCCAACGGGACACATACTCCACCGCAAGTAGAATATATTGATAGCTCGAAGACGATGGAAATGGGCCCATAAAATCGATCCCCCACACATCAAACAATTCGACTTCAATTACATTTGTCATCGGCATCTCGTGTCTCCTGGAAATGTTTCCCATCCACTGACACCTGTCACATTGTTGCACATACAAATAACAATCGTTAAATAAAGTGGGCCAATATAGCCCACTTTGCAATACTGTTAGGAATTTTATTGTTTAGATTTTGATGAATGCCATGTAAAACTTAGAATAGAAAGTTGGCTCCCAATTTTTGTTGCAAAATGCATTGTAATGAATAGAGTGGCCAAAGCCGAGTTAAGTCACTACGTCCTAACATGCAAGAAGACAATCAAGATGGAAGGAAGACTCGTTGAGAGACAGTGAGTATGGCAAAGAAGAGTAGACGGAACTCTATCTTGAAGAAGCGGTGAGATGCGGTGAGTGGAGCATCGATCAAGTCAACTCAAGAAAAGCCAAGTCTCAAGTTGAAGTGACAGAAAGAGTCATCCAATGATTGGAAGCGACTCACTAAGTCACCTGGGGAAAGCAAGGAAATGCGATCAAGTCGAGATAATCAGTAAAAGAACCGTTTACGTAAATCAAGAGATTTACTTAAACAAGTAATATCTCCAAACCACCTTTCTGAGTGCCATCCCGAAGCGTGCAAATGGAATGAACCAATGGGAAGCACCAAACCGTGTCGAACTCGAAAAGGTGATAGAATAATTCATACGAGGAAATGGCAATTCCAAGAAGCGCAAGCCAACGATCGCAAAGTGACTTTCAAAAATAAGCTATCTCTTCAACGGGCAAATTTTTGAAAGTTCACTATAAAAGGCTGAGGAGTTTGTTTGAGAAAGATGATGCATGAATGACACATACGTGAGATACACAAGCACATTAGAAAACTGAAACAATCTCAATCCTCAAGCCTACATTACGAAGTACATCAATCCAACACTCACCTGTGAAGGAAAGAGAACTTCAATCAGTTGAAGAGGAAACTCTTGAAGAAAAGGGGTCTACTTTCCAGGAAGGATTGTAGAAAAGTTCAAGGTTGAACTTTGTCTTAAGCTTTTGGAGGGCTTCGTGATCAAATCCAAAGAGCTTAAGCAAGTGAGTGTAGTAGCAAAAGGTGCCGCCCCTGTGAAGAAGTGAGTCGCACGAGAAGCGGTGAGTGATCAAGGCGTCTCAGGATCGAGTCCCAAAGGATCAAGTCATTTGTTGTGATCAAGACTTGTATCTGGATGTTACCACTTTGTAAACCGATCATTACCTAGTGGATTCCTCCGGGAGTTGGAGAAGAGAGGAGTAGAAGAATTACCCCATCTTCCACTGAAAATAAAACCACAGTTGAGTTAAATTGTAGCCAACAGTGAGTTACTCCATCAACACTCAACGAGTGCATTTGAGAGATTAACTCTTGAGTGACTAATTCGATTGTCCATCAAGGACACAAAGTGTGTAGAATTAACTCTGTAGATTTAAAAGGACTAAATCGAAAATTTGGTAAGGTTTATTCAACCCCCCTTCTAAACCTTACACTTACACCCCTTGGGACCTACAAGTGGTATCGAGCGGTTGGTTCATTGAACCCTCCGCATCAGTTCTTGAACTAGATCTCCAAACTTTTCAAAGTCCGCTTTAGTACTTAAACTTTCAAAACTCTTTTTATTAAAAGTCATTATCATGGAAGCAAATTTGACATTCATCCCTATGTTCACTATTGAAGAATTTGATGATTGGAAAATTCGTATGCAGTGCTCATCTATCAAAGATTACATGATGAGATGTGGATAGTAATAGAAGATGGGCCTCTACAAATATTAAAGGTGACACACTGCATTTTGTACGAAGAGTTGCGGTGAAGGAGAAGAAGATGATCTTTGCTCCCTGCACGGTCATGGTTGAAAAACCAAGAACCGAGTGGACAAATGATGACAGAAAAAGATACAACCTGGATAATGTAGCCAAGGACATCCTCTACAAAACCTTAGACAAAGCCATGTTCAACAAAGTCAAATCATGCAAAACGGCCAAAGAAATGGGACAAGTTGACATTGATTTGTGAAGGCTCGTGAGCAAATCAAAGAAAACAAATTATCGGTGGTCGTATTGAAGTTTGAAAATTTCAAAATGATCTCGGAGAGAACCTGGATCAACGGATGCTCGGTTTCGTAAATCACAAATGAGTCAGTCTACACTTGGAAAGGAATATACACGAGAAGGAAATGTGTATGAAGATCCTAAAAAGTCTTCCAAATTTGAATGGGAAATGAAGGTCATGACATCGAGACATTCCATGGACCTATCAAAGACATCCAACCATGAACTATTCTCGGACCTCAAAGCCTATGAGTTTGAGTGAGAAGAAAAGACCAGGAAGAGAGGGGTTGTACCCAAAACAATTTGCTCTAATTGTCAAAGATGGGAAGAGAGCCGAGGTCAAAGAGGCAATTGACCCGGAAGAAATAGCCCGATGGTTAAGAGATTTAACAAGTTCTTTAACAAGAACTACAAGAGAGGAAAGGGTGAATCTTCCGGAAGACACTCGGCTCCCTCCAAATCAAGGGATGATAGGCCAACCAAGAGAAAGATCATCAACAAGTTGAGTATCAAAGGGTCGACAACTCAAGAGTAGAAAGAGCTAATCAAAAGGTGAATATCTATGTTGGAATTGTAGACAACCGTGTCACTATGCCATTGATTGCTCATATCCTGTAGTCAACAAGTACAGAATGAAGAAAGAAAGAAAGGTCTTGAGAGAAAGAAGACAAGAAAAGAAAAAGGCAATGATGGGTGCAGAGAGACTGAGAGGACCAAGTCAAGAGAGACAATTGATTCAGAGAGCAAGCGGTGAAGCCGACTACTCAAGTGACTCGAAGAAGAAGCCTTGATTTGCTTAATGGCCAAAGAACAAGATCAAGAAGATGAGGTACAATCTAATTCAACAAGCTCAGACACTAGTGATAGTGACTGTGACACACACACTTCATCACCTAATGATCTTTATGATTCATTAAGCAAAATGATGAAAGATTTTGAACACATCAAATCCTCACACACACTATTGAATGAGGAAAACAACCTACTTAAAAGTCAAAACTCAAAGCCGACTAAAGGAGCCGAGTACTCTAAGTCAAATAGTTGAAAATGAAAGTTTAAAGGTGAAAATGCTAAATTAGTAGCGAGAGATTGCCGCTATAGAGAAGAGGGAGAATGACCTCAAGAATGTTATTGCCTCATTCACTAAGGCATCTAAATCATTGGATGATCTTATTATGAGTGAAAGAGAATGTGGAGACAAGACAGGCTTAGGATTTAATTTCTTTGTGCCATGTCAAACCTCAAGAGTAATTTTGGAAAAAGGATCTTCAAGTCATGAAGAGTCCGAAAAATCCGAAACTCTAAATATTGCACACACTTTCACTCCAAAGCACAATACTAAGCAAACGGCCTTGGTTACAAAGGAAAAGGAAAACAACTGATTGAGTGTCTTTGAAAGGACAGTGAGAAGAAATTCACCAAGTCCTCAAAGAAACTCCAAACGAGTAAAATACTCAGAAAGAAGAAACAGAGCTACCAAAAATTCAGAAAATCCATAAAAGAAATACATATGATGGGAATGGTAGAAAATATCCAAGCCAAGCTGATTGGAACAATGTGAACTATCAAAGATAGACTTATGGAATATAAGCCCACATGGCAAAGGCCAGAACTCAAGAAAGGCCATTCCAAAAGCACAAGAGCTTTCATCAAAGACACATATATACCTAGGCACTACACTCAAAAACACCACAATTACCAAGGAAGGCAATTGCTAAAACACATATGCAGCATACTGAGACAAAAGAGACAATTTTGTATGAACCTAGAATCCCAAGCAATTTGCCAGGATTAATTATGATTATGGCATCGATAGATGGCAACCCCTTAGAGTCAAATCATTTGGCTATAGGTTGGTTGGATCATCTTACAATTCTAACCCCTCGGGACCCAGACAAGTATGGGTACCTAAAACTTAATTTCCTTGATTGCGGGTTCAAGGAACAGTGAGTGCCAAGGAACCTGGTACATGGATAGTGGCATTCCGGACATATGACAGAAATAAGAGAAATCATGTCAAAATTCAAGGAAGTCAAAGGAGCCAAAGTCATATTTGGAGGAAATGAAGCTCCTGGTGAAATAAGAGGCATTGGATCCATCAAGAGGAATGGATTAGAAATCACGAGATGTTGCATATGTTGAAGGACTCAACTTCAACTTATCGAGTATCGATCGCCTCGTGACAAGGGCTACAATGTTGGATTCAACATGGGTGTATGCCAAATCAAGGATATTGAATCAAATGAAGTTGTGTTGCAAGGAAGTAGAGAAGAATATGTATGTAGTGGATTGGTCAACCGCAACACCCAAAGACTGTCTACTAGCAAAGAGCACAAATTTGAATCAAGTTGGCTGTGGCACAAAAAGCCGAGTCACCCGAATTTCAAAACAATTAACAAGCTAGCAAGAAGTCATCTTGTAGAAGGACTTGACTCAAGATACAAGAAGGAGAGTATATGTGATGCATGTCGAAGGGAAAACAAATCAAGTCGTCGTTCAAAGAAAAGACATGCCCATCCTCAACAAGAATATTGCATCTCGCTTCATATGGATCTATTTGGCCCAAAGTGGAACCCCAAAGATAAGTGGAAAGAAATACACCTTGGTGGTAGTAGATGACTACTCAAGATATACATGGACAATATTCATGTGCAAGAAGAAAGAAACTCTACAAAAACTACCACGGTGATGAAGAGGATTCAAAATGAGAAGAGTCAAACCATTATCAAAATAAGATCGATAGAGGAACCGAGTTTGTCAATGGAATAATAACTCAAGATCGTATTGAGAATGGTATTGGTCATGAACTATCACCGCAAGGACTCCAGCGAGAATGGAGTTTAGAAAGAAGAAGAACCCTCAAAGAAGCAAAGCAAGGACCATGTTAGTGAAGGCGGGGTTACCAAAAAGATTTTGGGTCTGAAGCAATCAACACAAACTTTGCTACACTCAAAACAGATGTAATGTAAATAGACAAGTGACAAAGACTCCTATGAGATATGGATGGAAGAAAACCAAGTGTTGCATATTTTAGAATATTTGGATGTAAATGCTTCATCCACAACAATGGCAAAGACAACCTAAAGGCTTTTGATGCTAAAGTCGATGAGGTATCTTCTTCAGATACTCACCAAAGCAAAGCCTCTGAATACTCAACAAAAGAACTATGGTTACAGAGGAATCCATTCATGTAGTATTCGATGAGCCAAATGTAAATGGAGAAGACATTGAAGAGTCGGTGATAAGTTGAATCATCCAAACATACGTAAGAGTCCTATCTTTGTCAAGTTCAAGCCGGAATTATCAATTGAGGAAGAAGATGAGATATTTGAATCTCAAAAGCGGTGGAAAATTTGCGGCTAAGTAACCACGAGAGAGCGACCCAAGAATACGTACCGCAAGTCGATCAATCAGCTAACTTACTCCAACTCCGACGTAAGATGGGAGAGACCATCCACGTAACTTGTCATTGGAGATATAAGAGAAGGTGTCAAGACAAGATCCGAACTCAACAGAAGCAATGTTCACATGCTTCATTTCATAAATAGAGCCCAAAGATGTGTCACAAGCATTGGACGACACACATTGGATTCAAGCTATGCAAGAAGAGTCAATCAGTTTGAGAGAAATAAAGTATGGGAATTAGTGCAAAGACCCATACATCAAAATGTTATTGGAACCAAATGGGTATTCGTAAATAAGATGAACGAGGAAGGTTACGTGGTAAGAAACAAAGCAAGACTAGTAGCCAAAGGATATTGCCAAGAAGAAGGGATAGATTTTGATGAAACATTTGCCCTGTAGCAAGATTGGAAGCTATAAGAATGTTTCTTGCCTATGCAGACTCACAAGAATTTCATTGTATATCGATGGATGTAAAAAGTGCATTCCTAAACGGTTTATTGGAAGAAGAAGTATATGTTGAACAACCTCCGGGATTTGAGCGAGAAGACTCTTGGAGACAAGGTATACAAACTCAAGAAAGCCTTGTATGGATTGAAACAGGCACCCGAGCATGGTATGATACCCTGTCACAATTCCGATCGAAAATGGATTCACAAAAGGAAAAGTAGATAGAACACTTTTTTAATTCAAGACAAGAAGAGTATACTTTGCTTGTTCAAATATATGTGGATGACATCATTTTTGGATCCACTAACAAAGAGTTGTGTGAAAAATTCTCAAACCTCATGCAAAGCAAATTTGAAATGAGCATGATGGGAGAGCCGACATTCTTCCTTGGACTTCAAGTGAAACGGTGAAGGATGGAACCTTCATAAGTCAAACAAAATATACCGAGAGATTTAATGAAGAAGTTTGGTATGGAAGAGAAGTCTTGATAAAAATACCAATGAACACATCGATTAAAATGGACATGGATGCGGATGGCAAGCCAGTAGATCAAACAAGATACGAGCACTTATTGGATCATTGCTCTATCTCACATCAAGCAGCCGCGGACATCACCTTTTTTGTAGGTGTATGTGCAAGATTTCAATCTGCTCCAAAAGAGAGCCATATGACAGCCTAAAAAAGAATCTCGAGATACTTGAAAGGGCCAAGAAGTAGGCCTATGGTATCCAAAGGAAGGTGGATTGAGACTAATTGGCTATTCGGACTCGACTATGTTGGATGCAGAGTGGACGGAAGAGCACTTCAGGCACCTGTCAAATGCTAGAAACAAACTAATTTCTGGTTTAGCAAGAAGCAAAACTCAATAGCCACCTCTGGTACAAATTGCGAGGAGAATACATAGGCTAGGCAATTTGTTGTGCCCAAGTCCTATGGATGAGACAAAGAAATGAGAGACTATGAAGTTGAAGAAAAAGAAATTCCAATCATGTGTGATAACACAAGTGCCATTGCAATCACTCAAAATCCCGTGTTGCACTCAAGAACAAAACATATAGATGTCGATATCATTTCATAAGAGATCATGTTGAAAAGTAGGACATTATCTTGGAATATATCTCAACCGATAAACAACTAGCCGACATCTTCACAAAACCATTATGTGAGTCAAGATTTGAAGAACTCAAGCATGAGTTGGGGTTAATTGAGTGAAATGACACTGACGAATCAAAGAAGAGAATTAGAACAGAAAAGGAGTGAAAAGAGTCGAAAAAGTAATCACCAAGAATCACCAGATATCGGAAGAACGGACTACACCAAGTCGGTGATAGCCGAGTCACCAAGAGAACTCGAGGAGTAGAGTTAAATCGCCTAAGAGATAAGTTGAATAACTTATGAGCAAAGTGACAAAAACACGATCGTTTTGACTTAGCGGGAATGTTTTAAGGAACACGTCAAAGATAATGATGATGTGTATGAGACATAAAGCCGCACACTAAAGCTTATGATTGGATATAAATGCTGCCGCATTAAATACGAGGCGTGAAATGCTCAATAAGCGCGAAATCCAAGCCGTTGATTTCGATCACAATTCAAAACCGTCTACACGCCCTTTCATAAACCATATTTAAACCATTTTCGTCCGTTTCTCTCACGCTTCTAAAAACTTTCATATCTTTCTCTCAAAAGGCAAAGGCAAATACTCTCGAAACCCTATCAACCTTCAAATCAATTTTCGAGATTTTTCTTGATATAATCCCACGAGAAATGGCACCAACTTATGACTTTACCAAGCTAGGAAAGCAAATCCACACGGTTCGACGGTGGATTTCGACGTTTTAATGGTGAAGCAGGGTCCGACGACACTGGTGAAGAAAATTCTTTGAGAAGTTGGAAACGCCCGGACTAAAACCGTTTCTAACGCTGGAATATCCGATGACCTATGTGGAGGAGGGCGCACAATTCTACGTGAATGCCGAGATTCACGACGAAGGAATCAAATCATCATTCACGGGAAGCGGTGACTATCACGCCAAGGATTTGGTGAATATTGCTCTCTACCGTGAAGGAGCAATCGAAATTAAGGAAGCTGATGTCAACTTGGCCGATGCATGGAAAGAGATAGCCAAGTCCGACCTTGCCGATAAAATTATATACACACAAATAAGAGATCTGAAGGAGGATTATCACAAATTGTTGGACATAGTTGCCAAATGTATCGACATCAAATTTGGCGGCTTTGACCAATCTGTCAAAGCAAAGCTGATTGTGATGGCTGCAATCATCGAAGAAAAGAAGATAAATCAATTTGAGTTTATCTACAAAGCAGATTTCTGCCAAAACGTGGGGAACAAGTCCTTCAAAGAAGATGGCACATTTGGAGGATCCCGGGATATGGCCTGGTGATTGGCCGGCCATCGGAGGTGAAAGGAGTCCTCTTAGACATGGGAAGGCCTTCCATGTTAACAAGAGGATGTTGAGCTAACCTCTCTCGGTGCTCGAAGCGAGCTTATGCCAAGAGAGCGACACGGTGAGGGGGAATGGTGACCTTAAGATACAAAATCTGCTTTCCTCTCCGGCCAAGAAGAAAAGCCGCCCCGCACTGCCAAAAAGAAGATCGCCGCCCCGCAGCAAAGAAATCCAAACATGCTCCCGCTCCCGCAGTTAGAAGTCACCGCCCCAGCCCAGCCGTGTCACCCGCCCCTGCAGTTAGCGGTTGAGAAGGACTCACAAATACCTTCTTCGATCGTCAAAAGGAGGAGAACCGACAAGCCCTGCACGGCCGGCTCCTCGTAAACAAACACCAAGACACGGCCCCGCCGCCAAGACTCGAGAGGACACCGCCTCGAACAGAGAAATTCCCTCGGTACAAACCAGGAGACGAAGAAGACTCGTCAAGCGGCCCGAACAGAGAAACCGGTGAGTCGATTACTCGGCCTAGCACAAATACAGAGACTATCGGAGAAGTAGAGTCTCGGATGTAGTTGATGAAACAGCCAACTCTTGAGGCGACCAGCGAGAGGCAACCCGAAGACACATTTGTAGCTCACAAAGTCGAAACTCAAGAAGAACCCAATTGCGGATAGTGATGTAATGATCCTATCTCCACCTTACCCGAGACATCCAAAATCGTGCTGCGTGAGTGGAGAAAATGGAAGTTGAGCAAGTCAAGGGAACAGTTTCAACGGCCCGAGTTCATAGAAGAAGAAGAGGAAGCGCTAAATTTCCTTGGACTAACTATCGTGCTCCCAAAGACTTGATGAGGACAACCGCTAGACATCCTACAAATCTACAAGGACGGGGAGAGAGCAAAGCAAGTGAAGAAGCCGAAGCACGTGAGAAGGCAAGCATCCGCCTATCTCGCACTACGTAACACACACATCCTCTCCTTGATGTCTTCTCCGAAAGTGACGAGGAACCAGAGAATCTTTGTTGCCTCGGAAGAGTTGCAAATGCAAAGAAGCATTGCACGAATCAAGAATTCTTCACGAGCAAAGACTAATGGAGGGACCAGGAGAGTCCTCCGAACACACCGAAATCGATCCTATGGGAGTGGTTCAAAAATAGCCACCGATGTTCCGCTACCACTTCCCTCACTCGGAAGAAGGCAATAAGGGAAATGGCGATGAAACCGGGCTAGTGGGGACCCCGATCGAGCCAACCCCTATTGAAGGTGTGCTACCACTGCCCCAACGCTGAACCATCAATTGAAATAGTCGGAGTCCGGAGACGAGTGACCCCACTCCAAGTCACTCCGGGTGGTGGCCGAGGGGGAAACTCCCTCCACCGCAGCAAGGTCGGAGGATCTGCAGATGACTCCACAAAGAAGCAAGGAGGCGAAGAAGAGAAATTTCAATCACAAGAAGAAAAAGACAAGTTGCCATCAACGAAGCTCGCATATTGAGATCTCACTGAGGTGCCAATCGCTCTGAAGGCTAATGACGCCGCTAATGCGTCGAGGCACGAGGAAGGAACAACCCCGGGAGTTAACACTGGCGATGAAAGTGCAATCCATGGGGTTGAGACTCCAATGGATGCCATCGTAGAAGACCCTAAGACAATCGACACCTTTGTCGAAAGGGAGGACCAAGGCCTCGCGCAGCAAAGAGAAACCGCCGGAGGAAATGAAGGCCCACGGAGGTTGAGACTTCCCGGGGTAAAGAGGCAAGTAGAGAACATCCCTCCCGCAATCATCGATCCATCTCGAGAAGGAGATCAGCGCACTTCATGATTCCCGTGACAACCCCGATGTTACTTTTCCGGGATCGGAAGCGAAAGAAGAAGTTCGAGTCAACCCCCATGACAAATCCAAAAGACTCACTGCGGATGTTCCTGCACGAGCAAGTTCGATCCCAAGACTACTCGTCAAACTTTTAACTTTGATGATGAGCCACCACTAGAAATCTCATCATCGTCCGATGACGCCGCCGATAAGGCCGAGGACAAGTCATTGAAATGGAAAAATCATTTGAGACCAACGAAGTCGTTAAGACACCGAGGCTCGGCCTAGCCGGTCTACTTCACAACCAAAACCACAGGTTGAACCAGAGACCACCGCTCCGGCTCCTCAAGCCGCAGCGAGATCGATTCCCAAAAGAACTTCACGCGCACCGCTCATCATCGAACGCATCCCGATCGGCGGTGATGAATCTTTGTGGAATCTTTCCCTTTCTCACTTTGGAGATACGAACTCCACGAAGAGTCGAGAAAATGAACAAGCACGCTATCACAAACCACCTCTTGTTCTTCCAATGAGACACCATTGTTCCGGTGATTATGACTTCGATCTTTGTATGGCCATCACCGCAAAGAAGAATCATTTGAAGTTCGAGAAGTGTTCAAGGCACTCTTTCTTGAAGTTGAAAGGATGGAGAGGCATCAGCCTCTTTGGACATGCGATTGGACAAGAGATGCCACCCTTACAACCGGTGACTTAAGAGGCATAACGAGTTAATAAGGGAATGGTGGCAACAAAGAAGAAACAATGCGTGTGGAAAGCGGTGAGATACTTCGCAGGACAATTGTTCAACAAGTCTGGTGTGTGGAGAGTCGAAAATGCTGATGCGAAAACGGTTGTAGGAACACATTGAGCATATGCATGAAGCTCACACGCCGAGATCAAATCGCTGCGTGAGCGTAATGCAAATGATATACGGCGTTTGGAAGAACACATGACAAGAAAATTCAGCCTTCTCATGGCCGAGATGAAGCCGATTTCGATTTGCAGAATCCAACGCTACTCGTTCAATTCCGAGCCGCATACAACGCAGCAGACTTGACTTGAAGCAGTAATTCAACCATCGAAGACTTCGACTTCATGCTTGCCAAAGATGTTCCCTCGGGGTTCCTCTATCCTTTGATGATGCCAAAAAGGGGGAAGAGGAATACCTTAAAGCAAAGAAAATCAAGCCGAAAAGAAAGGAGGAGCGGTGAGAAGGGAAAATCACCGAGGAAGTCTTGAAACGAAGAAAGGAAAACTTGTTGGGGAAGGATCAGCAGATGTAACATTGATGATTGCACAAACCCCCAACAGGTCCACATCACGGTGACATTATAAGCAAAGAACTCCCCGTGACTCTGCCACTCCAACACTTGTATCTATGGCCGAGAAGAGAAAAGCAATTGAAGCGGGGATGAAGGAAGTGGAAGGAAGAATGGATGCCAGGGTGATGAACATCTTGAAAGAACATGGAGGCATTCCAATGACAGAGACACGTATGCCATTTCGATGTCGGGACAGAGCCAAGATCAGTTGACGAATTCAAAACGCTCGAATCAAGGATATTTTGCAAATATGTCCATGGCTCAAGCTTGGGACTTATCTTTGGGAAAAGGGTCTCACATTATGTGAAGAAGCCGACAGACAAATGAGACTTCCATAGCGATCACTCTGGGTCACTCGCTAGTCAATCAGGGGAAGAAGAAGACAAAGATGATACGCCCCAGAGGAAAGAGGAAGAAGCGGCGATGGAGGAAGAAGCTTGGACCCAGGCCTCCGCCCAAGAATATTGAATACGTAGATCCAGGAAAGAAAGAAAGGAGGGATCTTAAATCACCGGGCTTGACCAAGTGGCAAATTTGCGAGTGGCTAAAACTAACGCCGAGTATGTAAAGAGAATAGAAGAAAAACAAAAGACAAACTCGGCTATGGCAGAGAGACAGGAAAAAACAAGGAAAGATGAAGCCGCCAGGAAGGCATATGAGAAGAAAAAGAAGGCGGTGACGACGAGAAAAAGAGGAGAAGAGAAGAAGATCGATCAAGATGAAAGAAGGAGACAAAGAAGGAGATGAAGTGTTCTTTGTCCAACCCTTCGTGTATTTTATCATGTAAATACATACAATGTAAGTCTTACGTAATAAAGCTATAAATTCTTTATTTTCAAGTATAGACAAAATGTGCTCGATACACCTTGTTGATTGTGTAAAAGAACAGAATGATATGATCAATAAACAGATCTATTCTATGCATACATTCTATGTCACTACACTATCTGTATGTATCTTTGCCGTTTGCATTTTTGAATGAATTAAGTTTTGGCATCATCAAAAAGGGGGAAATCGTTAGGAATTTTATTGTTTAGATTTTGATGAATGCCATGTAAAACTTAGAATAGAAAGTTGGCTCCCAATTTTTGTTGCAAAATGCATTGTAATGAATAGAGCCGCCAAGCCGAGTTAAGTCGCCTACGTCCTAACATGCAAGAAGACAATCAAGATGGAAGGAAGACTGTGAGAGACAATTGAGTATGGCAAAGAAGAGTAGACGGAACTCTATCAAGAAGCGGTGAGATGCGGTGAGTGGAGCATCATCAAGTCAACTCAAGAAAAGCCAAGTCTCAAGTTGAAGTGACAAGAGTCATCCAATGATTGGAAGTCGACTCTAAGTCACCTGGGAAAGCAAGGAAATGCAATCAAGTCGAGATAATCGTAAAAGAACCGTTACGTAAATCAAGAGATTTACTTAAACAAGTAATATCTCCATACCACCTTTCTCGGAGTGCCCAGTCCCAGAAGCGTGCAAATGGAATGAACCAATGGGAAGCACCAAACCGTGTCAGAACTCTGAAAAGGTGATAGAATAATTCATACGAGGAAATGGCAATTCCAAGAACTGCAAGCCAACGACTGCAAAGTGACTTTCAAAAATAAGCCTATCTCTTCAACGGGCAAATTTTTGAAAGTTCACTATAAAAGGCTGAGGAGTTTGTTTGAGAAAGATGATGCATGAATGACACATACGTGAGATACACAAGCACATTAGAAAAACTGAAGCAATCTCAATCCTCAAGCCTACATTACGAAGTACATCAATCCAACACTCACCTGTGAAGGAAAGAGAACTTCAATCAGTTGAAGAGGAAACTCTTGAAGAAAAGGGGTCTACATTCCAGGAAGGATTGTAGAAAAGTTCAAGGTTGAACTTTGTCTTAAGCTTTTGGAGGGCTTCGTGATCAAATCCAAAGAGCTTAAGCAAGTGAGCTGTAGTAGCAAGGCAGCTGCCCTGTGAAGAAGCCGAGTCGTACGAGAAGCCGGTGAGTGATCAAGGCGTCTCGGCATCGAGTCCCAAAGGATCAAGTCGGCTGTTGTGATCAAGACTTGTATCCGGACTGTTACCACTTTGTAAACCGATCATTACCTAGTGGATTCCTCCGGGGAGTTGGAGAAGAGAGGAGTAGAAGAATTACCCCATCTTCGAACCTCTATAAAAACTTTCTTGTGTCATTTACATTTCAAAGCATTTAAATTCTCGCACTTTTAATTGCTTATATCTCACGATAAATTTGCTATCCATTTGATAATTTATAAGTACTAAATCAAGCTCTAAAATCTTGCTTAATCAAACTTAAGGGTGTTAAGTCTTCCAATAAAAATAAAACCACAGTTGAGTTAAATTGTAGCCAACAAATTGAGTTACTCCATCAACACTCACCGAAATCTGTTGAGAGATTAACTCTCTTGAGTGACTAATTCGATCATCCATCAAGGACACAAGTGTGTAGAATTAACTCAGAGATTTAAAAGGACTAAATCGAAAATTTGGTAAGGTTTATTCAACCCCCTTCTAAACCTTACACTTACACCCTTTGGGACCTACAAATACCTTCGCCGCCATGCGAGTCGGACCAAAATGTCCTCCAGAGGGTGAGGAATGACGTTGTTGTAGGACTCCCTCCCATTCTTCTTGAGGCACGTGCATCTTTTGATGATTTTGTCCGTGCACCTCTTAAAGAGTAGGGGGTCGTCCCACATCTAGAACTTAACATCGTGGAAGAACTTCATTTTCTGATATGACGATAAATTTGGAGGCAAAACTCCCGCAGCCAAATAGTTGACAAAATCCGCATACCATGGGAATTTTGCCTGTACCATGAGTAACCGTTCATCTGGAAATTCCTCCTTTATCAATTCCGCACCTTTTTTTGCCTCATCTTGATTTTCAATCCTAGACAAGTGGTCTGCCACCACATTCTCACATCCCTTTCGGTCCCTAATTTCCACATTGAACTCTTGCAATAAGAGAATCCACCTAATCAACCTTGGTTTCGCATCCTTCTTATCAAAAAGATATTTGATAGCCGCATGGTCGGTGTGAACAATCATTTTCGTTCCAATCAAGTATGATCGAAATTTATCAAATGCGAAAACAATTGCTAACATCTCCTTCTCGGTGGTGGTATAATTCTGTTGAGCACTATCCAACGTTCTACTTGCATAGTAGATGGATCTAAACAACTTTTCCCTTTTTTGACCGAGAACAACCCCTACCGCAAAATTGCTAGCATCACACATCAATTCAAACGGTTGACTCCAATCTGGAGCTACAAGAATAGGTGCGATCACCAACGCCTTCTTCAAGATTTCAAATGTCTGCAAACAATCATTGGAAAAATTGAAAGCAACTTCTTTTTCTAACAACTGGCTCAAAGGCTTAGTAATTTTTGAAAAGTCATGGATAAACCTTCTATAGAATCTGGCATGGCCCAAGAAACTCCGAATGGCTTTTTGTTTGTAGTAGGTGGTAACTTTTCGATTGCTACAGTCTTTGCCCGATCCACTTCCAAACCTGCGGAAGAGACTCGATGACCAAGTACAATACCATCGCGTACCATAAAATGGCACTTTTCCCAATTGAGTACAAGATTGGTCTCTTCACATCTCTGTAAGACTGAGGAAAGATTGTGAAGACAGTTATCAAAAGAGTCACCAAATACAGAGAAATCGTCCATAAACACCTCTATAACTTTCTCAATAAGATCATGAAAGATAGCCATCATACAACGTTGGAAAGTTGCGGGTGCATTACATAGTCCAAATGGCATACGGCGAAATGCAAATGTGCCATAAGGACATGTAAATGTTGTTTTTTTCCTGGTCTTCGGTGCAATCATGATTTGATTGTACCCTAATAACCATCCAAAAAGCAATAATAATCATAACCCTCTAAACGATCCAACATCATATCTATAAAGGGGAGGGAAAAGTGATCTTTTCGAGTGGCATCATTAAGTTTTCTATAATCAATGCAAATTCGCCACTCGGTAACAATTCTAGTAGCAATCAATTCTTCATTCTCATTTTTCACATTTATTACCCCCTTTCTTGGACCACACCACTTGTACCGAACTTACCCATTAACTATCAGATATAGCATATATGATTCCAGCATCTAACCATTTCAACACTTCTTTCCTAACCACTTCTTGCATGATAGGGTTTAGTCGTCTTTGGTTTTGCACTGATGGTTTATAAACATCTTCCATCCAAATTTTATGCATGACTATTGATGGACTTTTGCCTTTTAAATTAGTTATGGACCATCCTAGTGCCGACTTCTATTTTCGTAATACCCTTAGCAATTTATCAAGTTGAGTAGGAGTGATAAGGGATGATACGATTATCAGATTTGCATTATTCGCCCCAAGGAATGCATATTTGAGATGCTCGGGTAATGGCATGAGTTCGGGAGTCGAGTTTGTTAACTCAGGGTCAGGCATGGGCTGCCCGTGCTCAGGCGCACGGGCCGTGCGTGATCCCCTGTCTTCAGAAGTCCCTTCGGTATTAAGCACGGGTTGCCCGTGCTCCGGCACATGACCCGTGTGCTCTTCAGGCTTTCCAACTTTCACTTCGGCACCACGCACGGGTTGCCCGTGCATGGACGCACGGGCCGTGTGTGGCTGTAGACTTGACTCCCTTGTCTCCAACATCGCGTTTTCGCCTTGCGCTTCTTGGTAATTCCTGTATATTATCTAAGGCACAAACATAGTCGTACCAATCTTGGTTATCGAAATCAAGCACAACACTCGACGTCGAACACGAGTGGGTTAGACCAAACTCCAAATCATCCCTCGACAATGTATGATAAACATAATCCTTAATGCATGAACTAACTATATCTAAAAAATTACATTCTCCTTCGTATCATGAAATTGCATTGCCTTATATATAGAGAATAAAACGTGCTCATCATTAACCAGTAAAGTGAGCTCTCCTTTTGTACGTCTATTAAGGCTTTCCCGGTAGCAAGGAATGGACGTCCAAGTATAAGTAGGTGTTGGGAAATTTATTGTTTAGATTTTGATGAATGCCATGTAAAACTTAGACTAGAAAGTTGGCACCCCATTTTCCTTGTAATTTGTATTGTAATAGATAGGGTTGTATGAGTTGAGTCAAGTCAGTTATGCCTGGATATACAAGAAGTCAACTGAGGACAAGGATGACGACTCCGCTGTGAAGTAGCTGAGTGTGACAAGAAAGAAATGTCAAGGAGTCGATTGAAGGAGTATCAACTGAGATACAACTGTGTGAAGAATCCATCAAGTCAACTCAAGAAGCCAAGTCTCAAGTTGAAGTGACAGATGAGTCTTTCAATCATTGGAGTAGACTCAAGTCACCTGGGGAAAAGGTAGCTGCAAAGAGGAGTTAACTGAAAAGAATCCGTTGCACAAAAGTCAAGAATATTACTTAAACAAGTAATACTTCCATGCTGCCATGTCTTAAAGTGCTCAGTCCCAAAAGCGAGCAAAAGGAATAAACCAATGGGAAGCACTTCACCTCGTGTCAGAAGCTGAAAAGCTGGACATTCATTTAATACGAGGAAAGGTCTACATCTCAAGATTGAAGACCAAGAAAAGACAAGCCAATGAACACAAGTGACTTTTGAAAATCAGCCTATCTCTTCAACGATTAGATTTTTGAAAGTTCACTATAAAAGGCTGAGGAATCACTTTGAGAAGTGGTTACCTTGCATACCTGAACAACGAACAAACAAGTATTATTCATACTGTAACCTGCAGAAATATTCTCTAGTTATTCAAGCAAATCCTCAAGCCTAACTCTCGAAGGAAATCGATCTAACACTACGCTGTAAAGGAAAGACAACTTCAAACTGTTGAAGAGGAAACTTTTAAAAAAGCAAAAGGGGTCTACATTCCAAGGAGGATTGTAGAAAGGTTCAAGGTCGAACCAGTCTCAAGTTATTGGAGGGCTTCATGATCAAATCCAAGAAGCTTGAGCAAGTAAGCTAAAGTAACAAGGCAACCGCCCTGTGAAGAAGCTGAGTCGGACGAGAAGCCAACTGTGTGACCAAGGCATCTCGATCGAGTCCCAAAGGAGCAAGTGTTTGTGTGATCAAGACTTGTATCTGGACTGATAACCACTTTGTACTCTGATCAATACTTAGTGGATTCCTCCAGGAGTTGGAGAAGAGAGGAGTAGAAGAATTACCCCATCTTCGAACCTCTATAAAAATTATTGTGTCATTTACATTTCAGCATTTTATTTCTGCACATCACTTTATATCTGCTGATAATTTGCTATCCAGCTGATAATTAACAAAGTGTTAAAACCAATTTAAACAAAATTCAAGGGTGTTTAGTCTTCCGCTAAAAATCTCATCATAGCCAAGTTAAGGTTTATACTAAACAGCTGAGTTATTCTATCAACTGCTCAATTGACTCTGTTGAGTGGCTAACTCTGCTGGTTAACTAACCTAGTTGTACCCCAAGGACTTAGTTGTGTATTTAACTCTGTAATATTTTAAAAGGACTAAAATCGAAAAGTTGGTAAGGTTTATTCAACCCCCCCCTTCTAAACCTTACTCACACCCCTTGGGACCTAAAAGTGGTATCAGAACGGTTGGTTTATTCAGCCTTCCACACTGGTTACTGAACTAGATCTCTAATCTTTCAAAGAAGTTTTTAACACTTGCCATTTCAAAATCATATCTTTTATTCAGCAAAGTTATTATCATGGAAACAAATTTGACATGCATTCCTATGTTCACTATTGATGAATTTGATGACTGGAAAATTCGTATGCAGGCTCATCTATCTGCTTTACATGACGAAATGTGGCTAGTGACAGAGGATGGGCCACTGCAAATATTGAAAGTAGACACAGCTGCAAGGAGAGCATTGCCTGATAGAAAGGAAGAGAAGAAGCTTTAGCTAAAGCAAGACTGCCTTAGTTGAAAAACCAAGGATTTGAATGGACCAATGATGAAAAAAGATACAACTTGTACAATGTGGCCAAGGATATTCTCTACAAGAGTCCGGATAAAACAATGTTCAATAAAGTCAAGTCATGCAAAACAGCAAAAGAAATCTGGGATAAATTAACTTTAATTTGCGAAGGATCAGAGCAAATTAAAGAAAACAAATTATCTTTTGTTGTTCAAAAATTTGAAAACTTTAAAATGCTTGCAGGTGAAACAATGGATAAGTTGGATGCTAGATTCACTGAAATTACAAATGAGCTCTCAGCACTTTGGAAAGGAATACACACAGAAGGAGATGTGTATGAAGATTCTAAGGAGTCTCCCAGCTGAATGGGAAATGAAGACCATGGCTCTAAGGCACTCGATGGACCTATTGAAAACATCCAATCATGAGCTATTCTCAAACCTCAAAGCTTATGGATTTGTGCTGAGAAGAAAGGATCAAGAAGAGACAGTTGTACCCAAAATAGCTGCACTTATAGTTAAGGATGGGAAGAGAGCTGAAATCAAGGAAGCCTTTGACCAGGAGGAAATTGCCTTGATGGTTAAAAGATTCAACAAGTTCTTCAACAAGAACTATAAAAGAAACAAGGGTGAATCCTCCAAGTGACATTCAACTCCCTCCAAGTCAAGGGGAGATAGGCCACCCAAGAGAGCAGAGCATCAAAAGGTTGAATACCAGAGAGCTGATAATCCAAGAACTGAAAGAGCTGATCAAAGAGCTGAGAACCTGTGTTGGAACTGTAGACAACCAGGTCACTATGCCATTGACTGTCCATACCCTATAGTCAATAAATACAAGAATGAGGAAGAAAGAAGAGCCTTCAGAGAAAGAAGACAAGGAAAGAAAAAGGCCATGTTGGCTGCAGAGACCGCTGAGACAACTAAGTCAAAAGATACAGTAGACTCAGAGAGTAGTGAAGCTGACTACTCGAGTGATTCTGATGAAGAAGCAATGATCTGTGTAATGACTAAAGAACAAGATTAACCTGACCAAGAAGATGAGGTACACTCTAACTCATCTCACTCAGATTCTAGTAATAGTGACTGTGACACACACACTTCATCACCCACTGATGTTTATGATTCATTAGGCAAAATGATGAAAGATTTTGAGCACATTAAATCCTCAGACACTATTAAATGAGGAAAACAGCCAGCTCAAACGCCAAAACTCACAACTGACTAAGGAGCTGGGTACTCTAAGTCACTTAGCTGATGAGAACAAAGAGCTGAAAGCTGAAAATGCAAAACTAATAGCAGAGATAGTTGTTATACAAAAGAGGGAAAATGATCTCAAAAATGTGATTGCATCTTTCACAAAGGCATCTAAATCATTGGATGACCTTATTTTGAGCCAAAAAGAGTGGAGATAAAACTGGCATAGGATTCAATTTCTTTGTACACAGTCAAACTTCCAGAGTGATTTTGGAAAAAGGATCTTCAAGTAATGAAGCATCTCAAAAATCCAAGACACCAAATGTTGCACCCACATTCACTCCAAAGCACAATCACAAACAAAGCGGCCTTGGATATAAAGGAAAAGGAAAACATTGATTGAGTATCTGCCGAGAGGATGACTAAAAAGAAATCCAACAGAGTTCCTCAAAGAAACTCCAAACAGAAGTACTCTGTGAAGAAGAACAGAGCTACCAGAAGCCCCAGAAGTTCTATCAAAGGAACACATATGATGGGAATTGTAGAAATTATCAAAGCCAAGCTGATTGGAATAATGTGAAATATCAGCAAAGATCTATGGAATACAGGCCTAAAAGGCAAAGACCGAGACCTCAGCAAAGGTCATTCCAAAGGCAAAAGAGCTATCATCAGCACATAAATGCACCTACGCACTACACTCAGAAATATCACAGCTACCCAAAGAAGGCAATTGCGAAGACTCACACACAGACATATAGACAAAAGAGACAGTTGTATGAACCTAATGCCCCCAAGCAATTTGCCAAAGTGAATTATGATTATGGCACAAATAGATGGCAACCTCTTAGAGTCAGATCTTTTTGGCTATAGGTTGGTTGGATCATCTTACAACACTAACCCCTCAGGACCCAGGCAAGTATGGGTACCTAAAAACTGATTTCCTTGATTGCAGGTTCAAGGAACAGCTGAGTGCCAAGGAACCTGGCACATGGATAGTGGCACATTCCCGGACACATGACAGGAAACAAGAAAAATCTATCAAAATTCAAGGAGATTAGAGGCGCAAAAGTCATACTTGGAGAAAATGAAGCTCCAGGGGAAATAAGAGGTACTGGATCCATCAAGAAAAATGGATTAGAAATCACACATGTTGCATATGTTGAGGGCTATAATGTTGGATTCAATATGGGAGTGTGCCAAATTAAAGACACTGAATCAAATGAAGTAGTGTTGCAAGGATCCAGACAAAAGAACATGTATGTGGTAGATTGGTCAACTGCCACACCAAGCACTTGTCTGCTAGCAAAGAGTACAACCCAATCAAGTTGGCTGTGGCACAAGAAGCTGAGTCATCTAAATTTCAAGACAATTAACAAGCTTACAAGGAGTCATCTTGTGGAAGGACTGTCAGACTCAGTGTATAAAAAGAAATTGTATGTGATGCATGCCAGATGGGAAAGCAGATTAAATCATCATTCAAAGAGAAGTCTAGTCCATCTTCAACAAGGATATTGCATTTATTGCATATGGATCTATTTGGTCCAGTTGAGCCAGCTTGCATTAGTGGAAAGAAATACACTTTAGTGGTGGTGGATGACTTTTCAAGATATACATGGACAATCTTCATGTGTAGAAAGTAGGAAACCCTGCAGAAGTTACCTCAGCTGATGAGAAGAGTTCAAAATGAGAAGAGTCAAACCATTATAAAGATAAGGTCTGATAGAGGAACTGAGTTTGTCAATGGGATAATTACTCAGGATTGCGTTGAAAATGGTATTGCTCATGAATTATCTGCAGCAAGGACTCCACAGCATAATGGAGTAGCAGAAAGAAGAAATAGAACTCTCAAAGAAGCTGCGAGGACCATGTTAGCTGAAGCTGGATTGCCAAAGAGATTTTGGGCTGAAGCCATAAACACTACATGATATACTCAAAATAGATGCATGATTAACAGACGGTGACAAAGACTCCTATGAAATATGGACAGGAGAAAGCCAAATGTTGCATATTTTAGAATATTTAGATGTAAATGCTTCATCCACAACAATGGCAAGGATAATCTAAAGGCTTTTAATGCTAAAGCTGATGAAGGTATCTTTTTGGGATACTCAGCTGAAAGCAAAGCCTCAGAGAAGTCTTGAACAAGAGGACAATGGTCACAGAATAGTCTATCCATGTGGTTTTTGATGAACCTAATGTAAATGGGGAAGACATTGAAGAGTTAGTTGATAAGCTGAATCAGCCAACTATGCAGAACAGTCCTTATGTTGAAGCAGAAGTTGGAGCAATTAATCAAGATGAAGATGAGAGGCTGATTTGAGTCTCAAAGACAGTGGAAAATCTCTGGTGAATGAGGATGAAAGAGTGCTCAAGAAAACACAGTACCGCAAGACGGATGAACCCAATCGATTTACTCCAACCTGGTGTGAGATGGGCCGAGAGACCATCCACCAGAACTGGTCATTGGAGATGTAAGCGATGGTGTAAGAACCAGATCCATTAGATGACACACATTGGATTCAAGCCATGCAAGAAGAGCTAAATCAGTTTGAAAGGAACAAAGTATGGGAACTGGTGCAGAGACCAACCCATCAAAATGTAATTGGCACAAAATAGGTTTTCAAAAACAAGATGAATGAAGAAGGCTCTGTGGTAAGAAACAAAGTAAGATTGGTAGCCAAAGGGTATTGCCAAGAAGAGGGAATAGATTTTGATAAAACATTTGCTCTTGTTGCAAGATTAGAAGCAATAGGGATGTTTCTTGCCTATGCTGCACACAAGAACTTCATTGTATATCAAGTGTATGTGAAAAGTGCATTTTTAAATGGATTGTTGGAAGAAGAAGTCTATGTTGAGCAACCTCCAGGCTTTGAGCGGAAGACTCTTGGAGACAAGGTGTACAAACTAAACAAAGCTCTATATGGATTGAAACAAGCACCAAGAGTTTGGTATGATACATTATCTCAATTACTGACAGATAATGGATTCACCAAACACAAAGTGGACAGAACACTCTTCAGAATTCAAGATGGGGAGAGTATATTGCTTGTTCAAGTATATGTGGATGACATCATTTTTGGATCCACAAACAAAGAGTTGTGTGATAAGTTCACAAACCTCATGCAAGGCAAATTTGAAATGAGCATGATGGGAGACCAATGAATACACCAGAGACTTAATGAAGAAATTTGGTATGGAATGGACGTCCAAGTATAAGTAGGTGTTGGGAAATTTATTGTTTAGATTTTGATGAATGCCATGTAAAACTTAGAATAGAAAGTTGGCACCCCATTTTCCTTGTAATTTGTATTGTAATAGATAGGGCTGTATGAGTTGAGTCAAGTCAGTTATGCCTGGATATACAAGAAGTCAACTGAGGACTAGGATGACGACTCCGCTGTGAAGTAGCTGAGTGTGACAAGAAAGAAATGTCAAGGAGTCGATTGAAGGAGTATCAACTGAGATACAACTGTGTGAAGAATCGATCAAGTCAACTCAAGAAGCCAAGTCTCAAGTTGAAGTGACAGGATGAGTCTTTCAATCCTTGGAGTAGACTCAAGTCCCCCAGGGGAAAAGGGTGCAAAGAGGAGTTAATCGAAAAGAATCCGTTGCACAAAAGTCAAGAATATTACTTAAACAAGTAATACTTCCATGCTGCCATGTCTTAAAGTGCTCAGTCCCAGAAGCATGCAAAAGGAATAAACCAATGGGAAGAACTGCACCTCGTGTCAGAACCTGAAAAGCTGGACATTCATTTAATACGAGAAAAGGTCTACATATCAAGATTGAAGACAAGAAAAGACAAGCCAACGAACACAAGTGACTTTTGAAAATCAGCCTATCTCTTCAAC
This sequence comes from Rehmannia glutinosa, assembly GCA_016081115.2. NCBI lineage: Eukaryota > Viridiplantae > Streptophyta > Magnoliopsida > Lamiales > Orobanchaceae > Rehmannia > Rehmannia glutinosa. The sequence continues at coordinate 60,879,718 of CM071934.1, read as the reverse complement.
GGGCAGATTTTTGAAAGTTCACTATAAAAGGCTGAGGAATCACTTTGAGAAGAGATTACCTTGCATACCTGAACAACGAACAAACAAGTATTATTCATACTATAACCTGCAGAAATATTCTCAAGTTATTCAAGCAAATCCTCAAGCCTAACTCTCGAAGGAAATCGATCCAACACTACATTGTGAAGGAAAGACAACTTCAAACTTTTGAAGAGAAAACTTTTGAAGAAGCAAAAGGGGTCTACATTACAAGGAGGATTGTAGAAATGTTCTAGGTCGAACCAGTCTCAAGTTATTGGAGGGCTTCGTTATCAAATCCAAGAAGCTTGAGCAAGTAAGTGAAGTAACAAAGCGGCCGCCCTGCGAGTTGGAGTTGAAGAAGCCATTTGTGTGACCAAGGCATCTCAGATCGAGTCCCAAAGGAGCAAGTGTTTGTGTGATCAAGACTTGTATCCGGACTGGTAACCACTTTGTACTCTGATCAATACTTAGTGGATTCCTCCAGGAGTTGGAGAAGAGAGGAGTAGAAGAATTACCCCATCTTCGAACCTCTATAAAAAGTATTGTGTCATTTACATTTCAACATTTTATTTCTACTCATCACTTTATATATGTTGATAATTTGCTATCCAACTGATAATTAACAAAGTGTTAAAACCAATTTAAACAAAATTCAAGGGTGTTAAGTCTTCCGCTGAAAATCTCATCACAGCCAAGTTAAGGTTTAGACTAAACAGATGAGTTATTCTATCAACAACTCAATTGAGTCTGTTGAGTGGCTAACTCTGTTGGTTAACTAACCTAGATGTCCCCCAAGGACTTAGCTGTGTATTTAGATTTGTAATATTCTAAAGGGACTAAAATCGAAAAGTTCGTAAGCTTTATTCAACCCCCCCTTCTAAACCTTACTCACACCCCTTGTGACCTACAGTGGGACGTCATGATCTTCCTCCATATCTAGAACCAAAAAATCCACAGGGAATATAAATTTGTCAACTTTTACAAGCACGTCTTCAATAATTCCCTTAGGATATGCAAGTGACCGGTCCGCAAGTTGTAATGTCACCATGGTTGGCTTCACTTCGCCTAGTCCAAGCTTCCTGAAAATGGACAAAGGCATTGTAGGTCCCAAGGGGTGTGAGTGTAAGGTTTAGAAGGGGGGTTGAATAAACCTGACTAAGTATTGATCAATATAAAGAGTGGTTAACAATCCAGATACAAGTCTTGATCACACAGCTGACTTGATCCTTTGGGACTCAGTCTGGAGATGCCTTGGTCACACATCTGGCTTCTCGTACGACTCAACTTCTTCATAGGGTAACTGCCTTGCTACTACAGCCCACTTGCTTAAGTTCCTTGGATTTGATCACGAAGCCCTCCAAATAGCTTTAGCCTGGTTCGACCTTGAACCTTTCTACAATCCTTCGTGGAATGTAGACCCCTTGATTCTTCAAATGTTTCCTCTTCAACTGATTGAAGTTGTCTTTCCTTCACAGGTGAGTGTTGGATTGATTTCCTTCGTAATGTAGGATTGGGGATTGATCTTGAATGACTTGAGAGTATTCTTGGTTACAGTTCAAATGTTAGCTTGAATGTTCGTGGTTCAGGTCGGTCACCTTCTCTCAGAGTGATTCCTCAGCCTTTTATAGTGATCTTTAAAAAATCTGCCCGTTGAAGAGATATGCTTCTTTTTGAAAGTCACTTGTGGTCGTTGGCTTGTCTTGTTACAGTCCTTGGAATTTACGTTTCCTTGTATGAACGATTCTTCAGCTTTTCAGAGTTCTGACACGGTGCAGTGCTTCCCATTGGTTTATTCCTTTTGCATGCTTCTGGGACTGAGCACTTCAAGATAGGTAGTATGGAAGTATTACTTGTTTAAGTAATTCTCTTGATTTCGTCGGCAACGGATCTCTTTCAATTATCCGACTTGATCGCATTTCCTTGCCTTCCCAGGTGACTTAGAGTCGACTTCCAATCATGGATGACTCTTGTCACTTCAACTTGAGACTTGGCTATCTTGAGTTGACTTGATCGATACTTCACTCAACTCGCATCTTAGTTGCACCTTGATCGAGTTCTGTCTTCTCTTCTTTGCCACACTCACCGCCTCACAATGAGTCTTCCTTTTAGTCTCCGGTTGTCTTCTTGCATGTTGAGGCATAGCCGACTTGACTCGGCTCTACCCAACCTATCTATTACAATGCAATTTATAACAAGAATGGGGTGCCAACTTCCTATTCTAAGTTTTACATGGCATTCATCAAAATCTACAAAATAATTTCCCAACAATTTCCTCCTTTTTGATGATGCCAAAACTTAAAACATTCATACAATAATTAAACAGCAAAGATACATACAGACAAATGTAGAATCATAGAATGTATGCTTAGAATCGATCTTCTGTTGATCATAACAGTCTTGTTCTTTACATAGTTGTTTACAAAGTGTATCAGAGCTTGAACCAAAAGAAAATGTATCAGAGCTTAAATGGAACTTAATGTTACCATGCTGATCTATATCTACACAAGTATAAAAATTGTACAATTTTATTCGATGTACAGAAGACTTACATAAAATGTATTTACATAGTAAAATACATGAAGGGGTGGACAACAACACTTCATCTCCTTCACGCCTCCTTCTTTCATCTCCTTCAACTCTCATCATCTTCGACCTTTTTTCTTCTTCTCATCTTCACCGCCTTCTTTTTCTCATACGCCTTCCGGCGACTTCATCTCTTCTCGATCTTTCTTGTCTTTCCTCCCATAGCCGAGTTTGTCTCTTATTTTCCTCTTCAATTCTCTTCACATACTCAAAGATTATTCTTAGCCACTTGCAGTTGGCTATTTCGTCAAATCGGACCTAATAGATCCCTCCTTTCTTTCCCGGTTCTATATACTCAATGTTTTTGGCTGAGATCTAGTCCGAAACCTCTTCCTCCACCACCGCTTCTTCCTCCTCGCCTGGGCGTGTATTATCGGGGTCTTCTTTTTCCCGGCCGAGTAACTAGCAGAGTGACCAGCAGAGTGATCGCCCGAGTCTCGTCGCTGTCGCCTTCTTCACATAGTTGAGACCTTTTTCCCAAAGTAAAAATCTCGAGGCTTGAGCCATGGACATGTTTGCGAAGTAACCTTGGATGCGAGCGTCTTGAATTCATCAACAGATCTTGGCTTGCCTCCGGCATCCGAAATGGCATAGGTGTCTCGTCATTGGAATGCCTCCATGTTGTTTGAGAATATCCATAACTCGGGCATTCATCTTTCCTTCCACTTCCTTCATCCCCGCTTCAATCGCTTTCTCTTTTCGGCCATAGGTAGTGCGAGTGTTGGAGTGGTGGAGTCATCGGGAGTTTCTTTGATGATATCACCGTGATGACAAGACCTTGTTGGGGGTTTTAGCAATCATCTCGGGAGTTTCTTTGATGATATCAAGCGTAGTAAGGTTGGCGTCTCGTTATCCGACCTCATGTCCGGTGAGGCCTGGTGCCTCTCCATCTTTTCTATATCGGCAAATAAGGCTTTGAAGACTTCTCGAACTTCAATCTGTCACATTTGTTTTCAAATTGACGGCCAAGGCGTCAAAGTCATAGTCATTTGGAACAATGATGTCGATGGAATAACGAGGATCAGTCCGTGGAAGCGCTCACGTTCTCTAGGCGATTCTTCGGGAGGTCGGTACCTCCCAGAGAAGGGAAATGATTCTACAAAAGGATCATCACGGGCAATCGGAATTGTTCAATGATAATTGGTGTTCGTGAAGTCCTCTCGTGGAGTCGAACCGCTGCCGCACTTGGGCGCTGCGTGATGGACTCTGTTTTAGCCGTGGTCTGTTGTGAAGTCGACCCACCTTGCCGGGCCTCATTTGTCTTAATGACCGTCGGTCTCATTTGGTTTTGCCAAACGAGTTGATCGGTCCTCGGCCATATCGAGCGTCATCGGACGATGATGAGATTTCCATGGGTGGCTCATCATCAACGTTGAACGTTTGTCGAGTAGTCTTGAGGTCGACTTACTCGTGGTTGGAACATCCTCGGTGAGTCTTTTGGATCCGCAATAGGGGATGACTCGCCTTCATCTTCACCTTCGGATCCCGAGGAAAAGTTACATCAGATTATCCGGGAGTCGTGAAGAGCACTTATCTCCTTTTTCGATGGATCAATGATAGTAGGAGGGATCTTTCGTAGCTTCAATATCTTTACCGGGAAGTCTCAACCTCCCGTTGGCCTTCATTACCCCCCGCAGTCTCAACTTCGGTGAGGCCATGAGAAGACCGAATTTTCGATCCATGTTCTCTTCCACGCGCAGGAGCTCGTTCTTATTATGTTCACGTAGCAGTTTTATCTCTGAGGTGTGATATTCATGCATTTGTTCGATGTGCTCTTGCAATTTTGTCTTTGCATCAGCATTCTCAGCCTGCCAGACTAGAAACTTGTTGAACAATGTCACGAAATATCGAGCTTGTTCCACTCGCATTTGTCTCTTCATTGTTGCCACCATTCCGGATCCGACTATTATGCCTCGCAAATCGCCAGTAAGGTTGGCGTCTCTGTTATCCAGCCTCATGTCCAGTGAGGCCTGGTGCCTCTCCATCTTTTCTATCTTGGCAAATAAGGCTTTGAAGACTTCCCGAACTTCAGTTGTCACCTCTGTTTCAGCTGACGGCCAAGCAACGTCAAAGTCATAGTCAGCTGGAACAATGGTGTCTAATGGAATAACAGGATCAGGTCTGTCAAAGCGCTCACGATCTCTAGCTGATTCTTCAGGGAGGTCAAGTACCTCCAGAGAGAAGGGAAATGATTCTACAAAAGGATCATCACGGGCAACTGAGCTCGAAGGAAATGATCTCTCTGTTTGGATGTGGTACATTGTGAAGTCGACGACTTGTTGAGCCTTTAGTCTTAATGACCGTCGATCTCGGTGGTTTTTCCAAACGAGTTGGATCTGGTACTCGGCCATATCGAATCGCGAAGTCATTGGATGATGATGAGATTTCCATGGGTGGCTCATCATCAAAGTTGAACGTTTGTCGAGTAGTCTTGAGGTCAGACTTACTCGTTGTTGGAACATCCTCAGCTGAGTCTTTTGGATCTGCAATAGGGGATGACTCAGCTTCATCTTCACCTTCGGATCCCGAGAAAAGTTACATCAGGATTATCTTGGGAGTCATGAAGAGCACTTATCTCCTTTTCTCGATGGATCAATGATAGTATGAGGATGTTAGGCTTGATCTCTTTACCCCGGAAGTCTCAACCTCCCGTTGGCCTTCATTACCCCTTGCGTCTCAATCGCAGCAAGGCCTGACGGTCCCTTCGACGATGTCGGTCATTTGTCTTGGGGTCTTCTAAGGTGGCATCCATCGAGTCTCAACTCCATGGATTGCACTTTCATTGCCCCAGTGTTAACTCGGTAGCATAGATTCCTTCTCGTGCCTCGACCGCATCAGCGGCGTCATGGGCTCGCAGAGCGATTGGCAATTCAAGTGAGAGATCTCAAGCTTCGATCTCGTCGGTGACAACATCTTTGTGTAGTCATCTATTGTTCCTTCTCCACTTCGCCTCCGAGATGCATTGTGGAGTCGGCCTACAAGACATCCTCCGACCTTGCCTGCGGTGGGAGGAGTTTCCCCCCGGTGGCACGCCACCGAGTGACTTGGAATGGGGTCACTCGTCTCCAAACTCTCGGTTGTTCCCACCGAGTATTCAGCCGTTGGGGCGGTGGTAAGACACCTTCATTAGGGGTTGGCTCGTGGGGTCCCAACAATCCCGTTTCATCGCCAATTCCCTTAACACCTTCCTCCGAATGAGCCGGGAAGTGGTGGCGCGACAACAAGTGTGCAATATCGCACCACTCCCATATGATCTATCTCCACCGGTGTGATTTGGATGACTCCCCTGGTCCCTCCATCATTCTTTGCTCATGTAGGATTCTCGATTCTTGCATTGCTTGCTGCATTTGCAACTCTTCGGGCAAAGAATAGGGTCCAGATCCTCATCACTTTCTCGATAGAATGTCGAGGTGAGGATGTGTATGTTCTGCGGGTGCGGTGAGAGGCGATGTTGGCCTTCTCATGTGCCTCGATTTCTTCCGCCAATCTTTCTTTCTCCTTCTCTTTAAAGATATTTAGAATGTCCAAACATTTTTTCTTCATCAAGAGCTTGCACCACATTGGTCAATCCGAGGAAGTTCATCGATTCGTCTTCTTCAATGAATTCGGTCTTTGGAATTTCCTGGATCGACCCAGATTTCCATTTCCTCCATTCTCGCAGCGATTTTGAATGTCCTGGGGTATGGTGGGGATAGGATCATCACATCATTATCCCTGTCATCATCTCCCTACTTGTCCCTCGAGCTCGGGGATTGAGGGTAGCAAACTTTGCCGCCGACATCTTCGATAGCCTCCGTTACGGTGGAGACACAACCCTATCAATAGGTGATTCGGTTGTCTCATCTATTCCTTGTTCCTCAACTATTTTGTCTACAAACTGGTCTTGAGTTGCCTCTCACTGATCGGCCTCAAGAGACTTAGCCGTTTCATCGATAACCCAGGAGACTTTACTTCTCCAAATAGCCTCGGGTATCTTTTCAGTGAGTGGCAGACTCACCGTCTTCTCAAGCTCGTGAGAGCTTGGAAATTCTTATTCTTCTTTTTTTTTCACCGGAGGAACATCCGGTTCCACTTCCTCTAGTTCGTTGAAGGTAAATGCCTTCGCAGATTGTCTTAGAGGTTGCCTTCCTTGTTGTGGCGCCCTCTTCTTCTTGATCACCGGAGAAGGGATTAATGGTTCCTTCTCCATCATGCTGGGCAGTAGGGGCGGAGAGACACGGCTGCGGGGCGGGTGACTCGGCTGCGGGCAGGGGAGGCGGATTTCTTTTCTTTGCTGCAGGGCAGCGGTTTTCTTAGCAAATAGATCTTCTTGGGAGGTGAGGAGGCGGTGAATCTTCAGTGGTGATTCCCCCTCACTCGTGTCAGACGCCCTCTTGGCGTAAGTTCTCTTCTATGCGCCGAGAGAGGTTTGATCGAAACATCCTCTTCTTTACATGGAACGCCTTTCCATGCCGAAGAGGTACCCTTTACTTCCATCATCCGCCAATCACGGGCCGTATCCCGAGGAACCTCCAAACGTACCATCCTCCTTGAAGGATTTGTTCCCAATATTCTCCGCAGAGTCTGTTGTATACAAACTCAGCCCAATTCACCTTCTTTTCTTCAAGGATCGCAGCCATTACAATCAACTTAGCTTTAGACAAACCGGGTCAAAGCGCAAAATTTGATGTCTATGCATTTGACAACAATGTCCAGAATTTGTGGTAGTCCTTTCGTGACCTCTTGTTGTGTAGACCACTTTCGCAAACACAATCGGACTTGGCTACTTCCTTCCAAGCGGCGAATCAGTCAACATCAGCCTCATAAACTCGGTACTCCTTCCGCCGGCAACAAAAGCGGTGTTCGCGGATCATGGCGTAATAGTGAACTCCTTACCATGAACAGAGGACTTGATGCCCTCATCGTGAACTCGGCGTTCACGTAGAAGCGGCGACCTCATCTACGTAGGTCATTGGGAACTCCATCGTCAAAAATGGTTTTAATCCAGATTTTTCCAGCTTCTCAAAGAATCTTCTTCACGAGGTGTCGTCGGACCCCTGTTTAATCATACCATCGAAATCCACAGTGGACCCAGTGTGGATTTGCTTTCTTAGCTTGACGGAATCATGAGTAGGTGCCATTTCTCAGTGTTTTACTGAATGAATCTTAGAAAATGATCTTGAGGAGTTGTAGGGTTTTGAGAGAAAGTTTCTTTCTTTTGCCTTTGAGAGAGATGAACAGTTTCAGTAAAGTGAGAGAAAATCGGACGAAATGGTATAAGTATGGTTTATGAAAGGACGTGCGGGTGGTTTTTGAAATTCGATCAAAATCAACGGCTTAGATCTTGCACGCCGATTAGCATTTAAGTTCTCGCATTTAATGCGGCAGCATTTATATCCAATCATACGCCTGGTGTGCAACTTTTGACTGTACACGTCATAATTATGCTGACGTCATTCTTAAAGACATTCCTGCTTAGTAAAAACGACCGCGTTTTTGTCACTTTGCTCATAAATAACTCAGCTTACTCATTAGTTGATTCAATCCTTCTTCTCACTTCTCTCCTTGTGACTCTACTGTCGCCCTAACTCAAGACTGGTGACTTTTCGATACGGCTAATTCACTTAGCTGAATTAAGAGTTCAGCTCTTTTTTTTCTTTTCGTGTTTCATCTCTTTTCTTGAGTCTTCTGAGTGTTAACTCAGCTCAATTAACCCTAACTCATGCTTGAGTTCTTCAAATCTTGATTCACATAATGGTTTTGTGAATATGTCATTCTAATCGCTTATCGTTGAAATATATTCCAAGGTGATGTCCTTCTTTTCAACATGGTCTCTTATGAAGTGATATCTGACATTGATGTGCTTTGTTCTTGAGTGCAACACAGGATTTTGAGTGATTGCAATTGCACTTGTGTTATCACACATAATTAGAATTTCCTTTTCTTCAACCTCATAGTCTCTCATTTCTTTGTCTCATCCATAAGACTTGGGCACAACAAATGCCTACGCCTATGTATTCTGCTTCTTTGTAGAGGTGGCTATTGAATTTTGCTTTTTTGCTAAACCAGAAATTAGCCTATTTCCAAGCATTTGACATGTGCCTCGAGGTGCTTTTCTGTCAACTCTACATCCAAAGATAGTCGAGTCGAATAACCAATTAGCTTGAATCCACCTTCCTTAGGATACCATAAGCCAACTTCTTGGCTTCCTTTCAAATATCTCAAGATCCTCTTGGTTGCGTCATGTGGCTTTCTTTTGGAGCGATTGAAATCTTGCACATACACCTACAAAGAAAGGTGATGTCCGCCCGCTTCGTGAGATAGAGCAATTATCCAATAAGTGCTATGTATCTTGTTTGATCTACAAGCTTGCCATCCGAATCCATATCCATTTTGATCGATGTATTCATTGGTATTTTCACGGAAGACTTCTCTTCCATACCAAATTTCTTCATTAAATCTTTGGTGTATTTTGTCTCGACTTATGAAGGTTCCATCCTTGATTGTTTCACTTGGAGTCCAAGGAAGAATGTCAGCTCTCCCATCATGCTCATTTCGAATTTGCTTTGCACGAGATTTGAGAATTTATCACACAGCTCTTTGTTTGTGGATCCAAAGATGATGTCATCCACATATGTTTGAACAAGCAGTATACTCTTCCCATCTTGAATTCTGAAGAGTGTTCTATCCACTTTGCCTTTTGTGAATCCGTTCTTAGTTAGGAATTGTGATAATGTATCATACCATGCTCTGGGTGCCTGTTTCAATCCATATAAAGCTTTCTTGAGTTTGTATACCTTGTCTCCAAAAGTCTTCTGCTCAAATCCTGGAGGTTGTTCAACATATACTTCTTCCTCCAACAAACCATTAAGGAATGCACTCTTTACATCCATTTGATATACAATAAAGTTCTTGTGAGCTGCATAGGCAAGAAACATCCTTATAGCTTCCAATCTTGTTACAGGACCAAAAGTTTCATCAAAATCTATTCCTTCTTCTTGGCAATACCTTTTGGCTACCAATCTTGCTTTGTTTCTCACCACAGAACCTTCCTCATTCATCTTGTTTCTGAACACCCATTTAGTGCCAATAACATTTTGATGGGTAGGTCTTTGAACCAATTCCCACACTTTGTTCCTTTCAAACTGATTTAGCTCTTCTTGCATGGCTTGAATCCAATGTGTGTCATCCAATGCTTGTGACACATCTTTTGCTTCTATTTGTGAGATGAAACAAGTGAACATTGCTTCTTGTTGAGTTCTGGATCTAGTTTTTGCACCTTCTCTTACATCTCCAATGATTAGTTATGGTGGATGATCTCTCAGCCATCTTACATCAGGTTGGAGTAAGTTAGCTGGATTCAGTCGTCTTGCACCTGTGTTATTTTGATCAGCTCTCTCATCATCACTTAGATGCATATTTTCCAGCTGTCTTTGAGACTCAGCTATCTCATCTTCATCTGGACTTATAACTCCAGCTTCAGCTTCAACATATGGACTCTTCTGCATGGTTGGTTGATTGATTTTTTATTAGCCGACTCTTCAATGTTTTCTCCATTTACATTTGGTTCATCAAACACCACATGGATGGATTCTTTCGTAACCATTGTCCTCTTGTTGAGCACTCTCAGAGGCTTTGCTTTCAATTTGAGTACCCTAAGAAGATACCTTCATCGACTTTAGCATCAAAATCCTTTAAATTATCTTTGCCATTGTTATGGATGAAGCATTTGCATCCAAATATTTTGAAGTATGAAACATTTGGCTTTCTCCCTGTCCAAATCTCATAGGGAGTCTTTGTCATTTGTCTGTTTATCATGCATCTATTTTGAGTGTATCATGTTGTGTTTATTGCTTGACCCAAAATCTTTTAAGCAACCCCGCCACCTAACATGGTCCTTGTTGCTTCTTTGAGAGTTCCATTTCTTTCTTTCTCGCAACTCCATTTTTTGTGGAGTCCTTTTCTGCAGAGATAATTCATGACCAATACCATTTTCAATACAAGATCTTGAGTTATTATACCATTGACACACTCGGTTCCTCACGATCTTATTTTGATAATGGTTTGACTCTTCTCATTTTGTATTCTCTTCATCACCGTGTGGTAGTTTTCGCAGAGTTTCTTTCTTTTTACACATGAATATTGTCCATGTATATCTTGAGTAGTCATCTACTACCACCAAGGTGTATTTCTTCCCACTTATGCTTTTGGTTCAACTGGACCAAAAAGATCCATATGTAGCGGTGCAATATTCTTGTTGAAGATGGACATGTCTTTTCTTTGAATGATGATTTGATTTGCTCTCCCATCCGGCATGCATCACATATACTCTCCTTCTTGTATATCGAGTCCGGGACGCCCTTCTACAAGATTACTCCTAGCAAGTTTGTTAATTGTTTTGAAGTTCGGTGACTCGGCTTCTTATGCCACGGCCAACTTGATTCAAATTTGTGCTTTTAAGCTATGACAGTGCTTGGTGTTGCGAGTTGACCAATCTACCACATATATGTTCTTTTGTCTGCATCCTTGCAAAGACAACTTCATTGATTGAGTGTCTTTGATTTGGCATATACCCATGTTAAATTCAACATTGTAGCCTTTGTCAAAGAGTTGACTTATGCTTAGCAAGTTGAAATTGAGTCCTTCAACATATGCAACATCTGTGATTTCTAATCTATTTTTCTTGATAGATCCAATGCCTCTTATTTCTCCTGGAGCTTCATTCACTCCAAATATGACTTTTGCACCTCTGACTTCCTTGAATTTTGATAGATTTTTCTTGTTTCCAGTCATGTGTCTGGAACAGCCACTATCCAACCAACCTATAGCCAAATGATTTGACTCTAAGGGGTTGCCATCTATCAGTGCCATAATCATAATAAATTTTGGCAAATTGCTTGGGGGTTCTAGGTTCATACAGCTGCCTCTTTTGTCTGTATGCCTGTGTATGTGTTTTAGCAATTGCCTTCTTTGGGTAGTTGTGATATCTCTGAGTGTAGTGATTGGGTGCATATGAGTGCTGATGAAAGCTCTTATGCCTTTGGAATGGCGTTTGCTGAGTTCTAGGCCTTTGCCACTTAGGCTTATATTCCATAGGTCTTTGCTGATAGTTCACATTATTCCAATCAGTTTGGCTTGGGTATTTTCTACCATTCCCATCATATGTGTTTCTTTTATATAGCTTTTGGGGTTTTTGGTAGCTGTTTCTTCTTTTGAGTATCTCCTGTTTGGAGTTTTTGAGGAACTCTTTGGATTTCTTTTCAAATTTGTCCTCTCAGTATACTCAACTGGCTATTTTCCTTTTCCTTTATAACCAAGGCCAGTTTGCTTGTGATTGTGCTTTGGAATAAATGTGTGTGCATCATTTGGAGTTTTGGATTTTAGAGATACTTGATTGCTTGAAGATCTCTTTTCCAAAATCACTTTTGGAACTTGACATAGCATAGAGGAATTAAATCCTAAGTCTGTCTTGTCTCCACATTCTCTTTGACTCATAATAAGATCATCCAATGATTTGGATGCCTTAGAGAATGAGGCTATCACATTTTTGAGATCATTCTCCCTCTTTTCTATAGCAGCTATCTCTGCTATTAGCTTAGCATTTTCAGCCTTTAGACTTTTATTCTCATCAGCTATTTGACTTAGAGTACTCAGCTCCTTAGTCAGCTGTGAGTTTTGGCTCTTAAGTAGGTTGTTCTCCTCATTTAGTAGTGTGTGTGAGGATTTAATGTGTTCAAAATCTTTCATCATTTTGCCTAATGAATCATAAAGATCAGTGGGTGATGAAGTGTGTGTGTCACAATCACTATCACTAGAATTTGAGTGTGATGAGTTAGAGTGTACCTCATCTTCTTGGTCAGGTTGGTTTTGTTCTTTAGCCATTAGACAGATCAAGGCTTCTTAACAGAGTCACTTGAGTAGTCAGCTTCACTACTCTCTGAGTTAGTTGTGTCTTTTGACTTGACTATCGTCAGCAGTCTCTGCAGCCAACATTGCCTTTCTCTTTTCCTGTCTTCTTTCTCTGAAGACTTTTCTTTCCTTTTCATTCCTGTATTTGTTGACTACAGGATATGGGCATTCAATGGCATAGTGACCAGGTTGCCTGCAGTTCCAGCATAGATTTTCAACTTTTTGATGTTCTGCTCTCTTGGGTGGTCTGTCTTCCCTTGACTTGGAAGGAGCTGAGTGTCTTCTGGAGGATTCATCTTTGCTTCTTTTGTAGTTCTTATTGAAGAACTTGTTGAACCTTTTCACCATGAGGGCAATCTCCTCTTGATCAATGACTTCTTTGACCTCGGCTCTCTTGCCATCCTTAACAATTAGAGCATTTTGTTTTGGGCACAAATTGTTGTCTCCTCTTGGTCTTTTCTTCTCAGCTCAAATTCGTAGGCTTTGAGATCTGAGAATAGCTCATGGTTGGATGTTTTTAATAGGTCCATGGAATGTCTCATGGCCATGACTTTCATATCCCACTCAGTTGGGAGACTTCTTAGAATCTTCATACACATTTCCTTCTGTGTATATTCCTTTCCAAGTGCGATAGTTCATTGGTAATTTCCATGAACCGAGCATCCAGCTGATCCAAGGTTTCTCATGCAAGCATCTTAAAATTTTCAAATTTTTGTACAACAACAGATAGTTTATTTTCTTTGATTTACTCTGAGCCTTCGCAAATCAAGGTTAGCTTGTCCCAGATTTCTTTTGCCGTTTTGCATGATTTGACTTTGTTGAACATGGTTTTGTCTAAAGTTTTGTAAAGAATGTCCTTGGCCACATTGTCCAAGTTATATCTTTTCGTGTCATCATTTGTCCATTCAGCTCTTGGTTTTTCAATCATCGCTGGTCTGGGAGCAACATCTTCTTCTCATTCAGCTGCAGCTCTCCTTGCAGCTGTGTTCACTTTTAACATTTGGAGTGTCCCATCCTCTATCACTATCCACATCTCATCGTGTAATGCTGATAGATGAGCTTGCATACGAATTTTCCAATCATCAAATTCTTCAATTGTGAACATAGGGATGCGTGTCAAATTTGCTTCCATGATAATAACTTTGCTGAATAAAAGAGTTTTGAAAGATTGAGTACTAAAACAAGCTTTGAAAAATTTGGAGATCTAGTTCAAGAACCATGCGGAAGGCTCAATGAACCAACCACTCGATACCACTTGTAGGTCCCAAAGGGGTGTGAGTGTAAGGTTTAGAAGGGGGTTGAATAAACCTTACCAACTTTTCGATTTAGTCCTTTTAAAAATGTTCAGAGTTAATACTTCACGTTTGAGTCCTTGATGGATGACTAAGTTAGTTAATCACAGAGTTAGTCACTCAACGCACTGACCGAGCCGTTGATAGAATAACTCATTGTTTTGACTAAAGACTTAACTTGGTGTGATATGTTTTATTGGAAGACTTAACAACCTTGAATTTGGTTAAGTTTGTTTTAATACTTGGTTTTAGCACTCAGTTGATTATCAATTGGATAGCAAATTTATCAATGAGATATAAAAATAAGATGCGAAAATTAAAGTCTTTGAAATGTAAATGACACAATAAGTTTTTATAGAGGTTCAAGATGGGTAATTCTTCTACTCCTCTCTTCTCCAACTCCTTGAGGAATCCACTAAGTATTGATCAATATACGAGTGGTTAACAATCCCGGATACAAGTCTTGATCACACGGTGACTTGATCCTTTGGGACTAGTCAGAGATGCCTTGGTCACACGGTTGGCTTCTCGACGACTCGCCTTCTTCACAGGGCAGTTGCCTTGCTACTACAGCCCACTTGCTTAAGTTCCTTAGATTTGATCACGAAGCCCTCCAAATAGCTTAAGCCTAGTTCGACCTTGAACCTTTCTACAATCCTTCGTGGAATGTAGACCCCTTGATTCTTCAAATGTTTCCTCTTCAACCGATTGAAGTTGTCTTTCCTTCACAGTGAGTGTTGGATTGATTTCCTTCGTAATGTAGGCTTGAGGATTGATCTTGAATGACTTGAGAGTATTCTTGGTTACTGATTCAAATGTTAGCTTGAATGTTCGTGGTTCAGATCGGTCACCTTCTCTCAGAGTGATTCCTCAGCCTTTTATAGTGATCTTTCAAAAATCTGCCTGTTGAAGAGATAGGCTTATTTTTGAAAGTCACTTGTGGTCATTGGCTTGTCTTGTTGCAGTCCTTGGAATTTACGTTTCCTCGTATGAACGATTCTTGACTTTTCGAGTTCTGACACGGTGCAGTGCTTCCCATTGGTTTATTCCTTTTGCATGCTTCTCCGGGGTCGAGCACTTCAAGAAACGTAGTATGGAAATATTACTTGTTTAAGTAATTCTCTTGATTTCTATGCAACGGATCTCTTTGATTATCTCGACTTCGCATTTCCTTGCCTTCCCCAGGTGACTTAGAGTCAGCTTCCAATCATTGGATGACTCTTATGTCACTTCAACTTGAGACTTGGCTATCTTGAGTTGACTTGATCGATACTTCACTCGATTTGCATCTTAGCCGCACCTTGATCGAGTTCTGTCTTCTCTTCTTTGCCACACTCAGCTACCTCACAGCGGAGTCTTCCTTTTAGTCTCCAGTTGTCTTCTTGCATGTTCAGGCATAGCAGACTTGACTCAGCTCTACCAGCTCCTTTTATTCCTTTTAGTCTCCAGTTGTCTTTTATATTTTGTGGTAGCTTCCTTTGAATTTTCGCGCTACATTCTTCTGTCAAATTCACTGTTTCAAAGCTTGTCATCTTCCTCTTCTTTGACATAACATCCTTAAGAAATTTTGCATAATTTGGCATTTGCTCTAGTGCGTCTGCAAAAGGAATGTTAATGTGCAATTTCTTAAATATATCAAGGAATTTTGCAAATTGATCATCAAGCTTTTTCTTTTGAAATCTTTGAGGGAATGGAAGGGAGATAGGCAATTTAGATACATTAGAGTTAGAAGGAGATTAAAGCTTCTCAGCCCCTGTTTGTTCCTCCTTTTTTCTCTCTTTTTCCTCATCAACTTCGACATCATCATTCATCACCGATTCAACATCTCCCAACTTTGATACTTCATCTGAAATTTTCAGATTTTCAAATTTTTCTTTAGGCCCCTCATATTCCGTACCACTCCTTAGCCGAATGGCTTTGCATTGCTCCTTAGGATTAACTTCCGTGTTACTCGGAAATTGACCCTTTTGATGTTGTCCATCAACAATTGTAGCTAATTGGCCCACTTGAGTCTCAAGATTTTTTATCGAACTACCCATTTGTGTCACTTGTAATTCCATCTTATCCATCCTTGAGTCTTGCCTTGTGAAGCGGCTCCTCGTTTCACTCATGAATGAACGTGATTAATTTATGAGCGAGGTGAGGGCATCTTCCAACGATGATTTACCTTCCACATTAGTATCCCCATTTAACGCATTGAATCCTGGTGGTGGTTGCAACACATTCTTTGTATTGGCATAGGAAAAATTTTCATGGTTTCTCAAGCCCGGGTGGTAGTGTGTTGGAATTGAATTGTTCCGAAAATTATTAAAGTTCCGGTTATTCACATAATTTACTTCCTCCATCGGATACAGAGGGACTTCACTACTCGTGCTTGTGTTGGCATCGGCTCCCTTCGTAAGAACACTTAAATGATTTGTCAATGCCGCCATTTGTGCCGTCAACGCTTTAATTGGGTCAGAATTTGAAATTTCCGCTACTCGTTGTACATTGGACCTCTCGGATGGCCATTGATAACTGTTCATAGCCATTTCTTCAAGAAGATTAAAGACGTTTTGTGGAAACCTTGCCAATAATGCTCCTCCCGCTGCGGCATCAACAAAGGACCGCATTTGCCCCATCAAACCATTGTAAAAGAAACACAACTATTGATCCTCCGAAATGCCGTGTTGTGGACATCTTCTTAGCAAATCCCAAAATCGTGCCCAAGCTTCGTACAAAGGCTCGGAGTCAAACTGTCAAAATTGTGTAATTTCGCTTTTGAGCTGCAAAGTTTTCCTCGGTGGAAAGAATTTAAACAAAAATGTTTGGCTCAAATTGTCCCATGTGTTCACACTTCCTTGCGTCAAAGTACCCAATCAATTCCTTGCCTTATCCCTTAAAGAAAAAGGGAATAGGCGCAATCTTATGGCGTCATCCAAAACTCCATTTATTTTTTATCGTGTTGCATATTTGGATAAAATACGCGAGGTGAGAATTAGGATCTTCGGTTGCGAAACCCCCAAACTGGTTCTGTTGTACCATGTTTATCAGTGCCGGTTTAAGCTTGAAGTTGTTGGCATTTATCGGAATATGAGCAATACCACCATAATTATGATTCGTTTGTGGTCGAAAGTAATCACGGATAGCTTGTTGTTGAACCGGTATTGGTAACTCATTGATCCCGTTGATCCCATTGTTACCCCTATTTTCTTCTTCTGCATCCCCCATAATCAGATTTTGTTGTCTTTCAACCCATCTAGTAGTTGCACTGATTCTCCTTGTGAAAGCCTCAACTTCCGGTATGAGCGGTATTAACTCTCCTCGCCTAGAGCGAGTGTTCATGCACGACCTGGATCAAACTAAAAGAAACAAGTCAAATAATGTAGGATTAAAGTCAAACAAAATAAAAAAATTAAAAATGTCTAAATTAAGAATAATTCTATCTATCGCAATATCAGCACCAAAAATTATAGTAGTCCCCGGCAATGGCGCCAAAACATTGTTCGCCTTATTTCTAGCTTCACCGCAAGTGTACGGTGTAGTTTATAGAATAGGGTGGCAAGGTCATATCCACGGAGACTAATAAATTAATATGCTAAGTATCGAACTAAGATAGTCTTATTTTTATTTAGACGGTCGTAATTGGATGATTGTTGTGAGATTAAGACAATTAAGACTATTAAAACCACAAGATCAAGACAATGAGAATCATAGAAGTATAAAGATAATACAATGGATTCCCGGATTTAGGTTTCGATTAATACCCCTCTTGTTGTCCGATTTAATCAAAGCCAAAGTTATTATCAATATTCCTATAAGACGATCGCAAAAGTATTTTATCCACCCTCTCGAGATGCATATAAAATGTGGATTGAAATATCTATGCTAGCATCTCTACTCAACATGAGATATTCAACTCCCAAAAGTTTAAAAGATCAAATGTCCTCACAAATATTTACAAACCTCTCGATTCATGCAAATATTCGTGTCAAGTACTCAAGATCTAATATTGAAACTCATCTCTCGAATTATGAATCAATATATCAAACATGTTAAATCATTGATCAAATGATAAAACAAGAATAAGCTCAAAGTACTCAAATAGGCTTCAAGATAATAACTTCAACTAAGATTAAAACATTCAACAAAAGTTCATTAATCTACTTCCAAAACCCGGAAATCTCAAGAGTTTAGCTACACATGATATCCAAACAACTTATAGACAAATTGTTCAAAGCCATGCCAAGTTCAAATGAAAGATTCAAATACAAGAGAAGCAAGAAAAACTTAGGAAAGTCGACAATCTCTCGATATATCTTCGTTCCTCAAGCTCCGATGCGACCCGATTGTCTCCTTGATGTCTTCTTGAAAGAATAGAACTTTGACTTGTGTGCTATAGCCAAAGAATGTCAGAATGTCCCTGGTGTGCGCCCCAAAAAGATCTTATATACCTTTTAGAAAGTTTAGGGCACATTGCTGTCATAATGTTGCATTACAGTAGGGACGCACGGGTTACCCGTGCGTCATGCCATAGGCCAAGTCCTCTTTTCACCAACTAGCACACGGGTCGTGCGTCTACGCATGGGTTACTCGTGCGGATTGCCGTAGGCAACTTCAAAATCTTTAGTGGCGCACGGGTGGTGCGTTCACGCATGGGTTACCCATGCGCCATGCCGAACCCATAATTCTTCCTTCCCAGGGCCGCACGGGTCGCGCCCAAGCGCGCACCCTACCCGTGTGTTCTCTATTTTGGCCTTAATTGTCCAACTTCTTTTCATTGCGGATTCCAATCTCGTACATTCACTCGATTCTTGGTGTTTCTACTTCACGATGCTCATATTTGTCTCCAAATTACTTCAAATATCATTAAATTCCTACAAAACAAGCAAAACATAATATATTTCCCACAAAGAGTGAATACAATCGATTTCATATGAGTTTATGCATGTCTAATCACCATTTTTGTCATAATTATACCTCAAAATACATGCAAAACTCACACCTATCAGTGAGTCAAGATTCAAAGAGCTTAAACATAAGCTAGGATTAATTGAGCTGAGTTGACACTCAGAATACTCAATCAGAAGAGATGGAAGATGGGAAGATGAAAATTGAACAAGTTTCACGAATTAACCATTTGAAATAGCTATATCGGGAAGTCAACTGTATCGAGTTAGCTGACAGCTGAGTAACTTAATGAAAGGAGAGAAGCAGAGTTAAGTCATTTTTGATATAAGCTGAGTCATTTATGAGCTAAGTGACAAAAATGTAGTCATTTTTTAATGAGCGAGAATGTGTTTAAGGATGACGTCAGCATAATAATGACGGGTACAGTCAAAAGCTACACAGTAAGCATATGATTGGATATAAATGCTGCCGCATTAAATGCGATAAATTAAATGTGGTTTGACGTGCTAAATCTGAACCGTTGATTTCGATCAAAATTTCTGTTGCGAAATTTATTGTTTAGATTTTGATGAATGCCATGTAAAACTTAAACTAGAAAGTTGGCACCCCATTTTCTTTGTAATTTGTTTTGTAATAGATAGGGTTGTTCGAGCTGAGTTAAGTCAGTTATGCCTAAATATGCAAGAAGTCAACTGGAGACTAGAATGAAGACTCATTTGTGAGGCAACCGAGTATGGCAAGGAAGAGAAGACAGAACTCGACCGAGAAGTATCGATTGAGATGCAATTTGTGTGAAGTGTCAGTCAAGTCAACTCAAGATAGCCAAGTCTCAAGTTGAAGTGACAGATGAGTCATCCAATGATTGGGAGCTGACTCGAAGTCATCTGGGGAAGTTAAGGAACTATGATCAAGTCAATACAATCAAAAGGATCCGTTACGTAAGTCAAGAAAGTTACTTAAACAAGTAATACTTCCATCGCCCTTCTTAAAGTGCTCGACCCGAGAGCGTGCAAAAGGAATAAACAAGTGGGAAGATCGCACGCCGTGTGTCGAGAACTCGAAAAAGTCAAGGTTCATTCAATACGAGGAAATGTCAATTTCAAGGACTGCAACAAGACAAGCCAACGACCACAAGTGTCTTTTGAAAATTAGCCTATCTCTTCAACGGGCATATTTTCAAAAGAACACTACAAAAGGCTGAGGAATCAATTTGAGAAAAGGTTACTTTGCATACCTCAAACACAAGCTTTCAAGCCATTATTCAAACTGTAACCAGAAAAATATTCTCAAGTCATTCAAGCTTAATCCTCAAGCCAGAACTTCGAAGAAAATCAATCCAGCACTTACCTGTGAAGGAAAGACGACTTTAATCAGTTGAAGAGGAAACATTTGAAGAATCAAAGGAGTCTACATTCCAAGGAGGATTGTAGAAAGGTTCAAGTTCGAACCAGTCTCAAGTCATTGGAGGGCTTCGTGATCAAATCCAAGAAGCTTGAGCAAGTGAGTTGTAGTAGCAAGGCACCGCCTGTGAAGAAGCCGAGTCGTATGAGAAGCATTGCGTGACCAAGGCATCTCAGATCGAGTCCCAAAGGATCAAGTCGCCTAGGTGATCAAGACTTGCATCCGGGTGATAACCACTTTTACTCGATCAATACTTAGTGGATTCCTCCAGAGTTGGAGAAGAGAGGATTAGAAGAATTACCCCATCTTCGAACCTCTATAAAATTTATTGTGTCATTTACATTTCAGCACTTCAATTCTGCATATTATTTTATATCTGCTGATAAATTTGCTATCCAACTGATAATAAACAAAGTGCTAAAACCAAGTACTAAAACATACTTAAACCAAATTCAAGGGTGTTAAGTCTTCCGCTGAAAACATATCACAGTAGAGTTAAGCTTTAGACTAAGCAGATGAGTTATTCTATCATCAGCTCAGTTGAGTCTGTTGAGTGGCTAACTCTACTGGTTAACTAACTTAGCTATCCATCAAGGACTTAGCTTTGAAGAATTAACTCTGAACTTTTTTAAAAGGACTAAATCGAAAAGTTGGTAAGGTTTATTCAACCCCCCCCTCTTCTAAACCTTACACTCACACCCCTTGGGACCTACAAGTGGTATCAGAGCAGTTGGTTCACTGAACTAGATCTCCAATCTTTCAAACCTTGCCTTAGTACTTGATCTTTCAAAACTCTTTTATTCAGCAAAGTTACTATCATGGAAGCAAATTTGACACGCATCCCTATGTTCACAATTGAGGAATTTGATGACTGGAAAATTCGTATGCAGGATCATCTATCAGCATTACACGATGAAATGTGGATAGTAATAGAAGATGGACCACTACAAATTTTAAAAGTGAACACAGTGCAAAGGAGAGTCTGCTTTGCGGTGAAGGAGAAGAGGATGATCTTTGCTCCCGCACTGACTATGGTTGAAAAACCCAGAGCTGAATGGACAAATGATGATAGAAAAAGATACAACCTAGACAATGTGGCCAAGGACATTCTTTACAAGAGTTTGGACAAAGCCATGTTGAACAAAGTCAAATCATGCAAAATGGCCAAAGAAATCTGGGATAAGCTAACTTTGATTTGTGAAGGCTCTGAGCAGATCAAAGAAAATAAGCTATCTATTGCTGTACAAAAATTTGAAAATTTTAAGATGCTTGCAGGAGAAACCTTGGATCAATTGGATGCTCGATTCCTAGAAATTACCAATGAGCTATCTGCATTTGGAAAAGAATATACACAGAAGGAGATGTGTATGAAGATTCTACGAAGTCTCCCAACTGAGTGGGAAATGAAGGTCATGGCCCTGAGACATTCCATGGACCTATCAAAAACCTCCAACCATGAGCTATTTTCAGATCTCAAAGCCTACGAATTTGAGCTGAGAAGAAAAGACCAAAAAGAGACAGTTGTGCCCAAAACAGCTGCTCTAATAGTTAAGGATGGGAAAAGAGCTGAGGCAAAGAAGTCATCGATCAGGAGGAGATTGCCTTAATGGTTAAAAGATTTAACAAGTTATTCAACAAGAATTACAAGAGAGGCAAAGGTGAATCCTCCATAAGACAATCAACTCCGTCCAAGTCAAGGAAAGATAGGCCACCCAAGAGAGCAGAGCATCAAAAGGTTGAGTACCAAAGAGCTGACAATCCGAGAATGGAAAGAGATGATAAAAAAGTTGAGAATCTATGCTGGAACTGCAGGCAACCAAGTCACTATGCCATTGATTGCCCATATCTTGTAGTCAACAAATACAGGAACGAAGAGGAAAGAAGAGTCTTCAGAGAAAGAAGATAAGAAAAGAAAAAGGCAATGTTGGCTGCAGAGACTTCTGAGACAGCCAAGTCAAAAGACACAGCAGACTTAGAGAGCAGTGAAGCTGACTATTCAAGTGACTCTGAAGAAGAAGCTTTGATCTGTTTAATGGCCAAAGAACAAGACCAACATGATCAAGAAGATGAGGTACACTCTAACTCATCTCACTCAGATTCAGGTTATAGTGACTATGACACACACACTTCATCACCCACAAATCTTTATGATTCATTAGGCAAAATGATGAAGGACTTCGAGCTCATTAAATCCTCACACACACTGATACATGAGGAAAACAACCAACTCAAAGCCAAAACTCACAGCTGACTAAGGAGCTGAGTACTCTGAGTCACATAGCTGATGAGAATAAAGCACTAAAGGCTGAAAATGCTAAGTTAATAGCAGAGATAGCTGCTATAGAAAAGACCAAAAATGACCTCAAAAATGTGATTGCCTCATTCACTAAGGCATCTAAATCTTTGGATGATCTTATCATGAGTAAAAAAGAATGTGGAGATAAGACATGCATAGGATTCAATTCCTTTGTTCATAATCAAACTCCTAGAGTGATCTTGGAAAAAAGGATCTTCAAGTAATGAAGCATCTCAAAAAACCAAGACACCAAATGTTGCACACACATTCATTCCAAAACACAATCACAAACAAACTGGCCTTGGTTATGAAGGAAAAGGAAATTGAGTTGAGTGTCTTTGAGAGGACTTGAGAAGAAATCCAGCCGAGTTCCTCAGCAAATTCCAAATAGGAAGTACTCTGTAAAGAACAAACAGAGCTACCAAAAGCCCCAGAAGTTCTATAAAAGTAACACATATGATGGGAATGGTAGAAACTACCCAAGCCAAGCTGATTGGTACAATATGAAAATTCAGCAAAGATCTATGGAATACATGCCTAGATGGCAAAGGCCTAGAACTCAGCAAAGGCCACTCCAAAGGCAAAAGAGCTATCTTCAGCACATATATGCACCCAAGCACTACACACAGAAATATCACAACTACCCAAAGAAGGCAATTGCTAAAACACACACACAAGCATACAGTCAAAAGAGACAGTTGTATGAACCTAAAACCCCCAAGCAATTTGCCAAAGTAAATTATGATTATGGCACAAATAGATGGCAACCTCTTAGAGTCAAATCATTTGGCTATAGGTTGGTTGGATCATCTTACAATACTAACCCCTCAGGACCCAAACAAGTATGGGTACCTAAAACCTAATTTCCTTGATTTCAGGTTTAAGGAACAGCAGAGTGCCAAGGAACCTGGTACATGGATAGTTGCTGTTCCAGCCACATGACAGGAAACAAGAAAAATCTATCAAAATTTAAGGAGGTTAGAGGTGCAAAAGTCATATTTGGAGGAAATGAAGCTCCAGGGGAAATAAGAGGCATTGGATCCATCAAGAAAAATGGATTAGAAATCACAGATGTTGCATATGTTGAAGACTTCAATTTCAACTTACTAAGCATAAGTCCAAATCAAGAATACTGAAACCAATGAAGTAGTGTTGCAAGGATGCAGACAAAAGAACTTGTATGTGGTAGATTGGTCAACTGCAACACCAAGCACTTGTCTGCTAGCAAAGAGTACAACCGAATCAAGTTGGTTGTGGCACAAGAAGCTGAGTCATCTGAATTTCAAAACAATTAACAAACTTGCAAGGATCAATCTTGTAAAAGGACACCCAGACTCAGTATACAAGAAGGAAAGTATCTGTGATGCATGCCAGATGGGAAAACAGATCAAATCATCATTCAAAGAAAAGACATGTCCATCTTCAACAAGAATATTGCACCTGTTACATATGGATCTATTTGGTCCAGTTGAACCAGCTAGCATAAGTGGAAAGAAATACACCTTGGTGGTAGTAGATGATTATTCAAGATATACATGGACAATTTTCATGGGTAAGAAGAAAGAAACCTTGCAGAAGCTACCACAGCTGATGAAGAAAATTCAAAATGAGAAGAGTCAAATCATCATTAAAATAAGATCTGACAGAGGAACAGAGTTTGTCAATGGAATAATAACGCAGTATTTTATTGAAAATGGTATTGCTCATGAACTATCTGCAGCTAGAACTCCGCAGCAGAATGGAGTTGCAGAAAGGAAGAATAGAACTCTCAAGGAAGCTGCAAGGACCTTGTTAGCTGAAGCAGGGCTGCCTAAAAGATTTTGGGCTGAAGCAATAAACACAGCATGTTATACTCAAAATAGATGCATTATAAATAGACAGCTGACAAAAACTCCCTATGAGATTTGGACAGGGAAAAAGCCAAATGTTGCATATTTTAGAATATTTGATGCAAATGCTTCATCCATAATAATGGCAAAGACAATTTAAAGGTTTTTGATGCTAAAGCTGATGAAGGTATCTTCTTGGGATACTCAGCTAAAAGCAAAGCCTATAGAGTGCTCAACAAGTGGACAATGGTTACAGAAGAGTCCATCCATGTGGTGTTTGATGAACCCAAGGTAAATGGAGAAGACATTGAAGAGTCACGAAAGTGAATCACCAACCATGCGTAAGAGTCGTATGTTGAAGTCAAGTCGAGTCGTAAACCCGAGAAGAAGATGAGATAGTTGAATCTCAAAGACAATTTGGAAAACTTGCGCCTAAGTGATGATGAGAGAAGAAGCGATCAAAATAACACATCCGCAAGACGACTGAATCCAGCTAACTTACTCCAACCTGATGTAAGATGGCTAAGAGACCATCCACCAGAACTAGTCATTGGAGATGTAAGAGAAGGTGTAAGAACCAGATCCAGAGCTCAACAAGAAGCAATGTTCACTTGTTTTATCTCTCAAATAGAACCAAAAGATGTGTCACAAGCATTGGATGACACACATTGGATTCAAGCCATGCAAGAAGAGCTGAATCAGTTTGAAATGAACAAAGTGTGGGAATAGGTTCAAAGACCAACCCATCAAAATGTTATTGGCACAAAATGGGTGTTCATAAACAAGATGAATGAGAAAGGTTCTGTTGTAAGAAACAAAGCAAGATTGGTAGCCAGAGGATACTGCCAAGAAGAGGGAATAGATTTTGATGAAACATTTGCCCCTGTTGCAAGATTAGAAGCAATAAGAATGTTTCTTGCCTATGCTGCACACAAAAACTTCATTGTATATCAAATGGATGTAAAAAGTGCATTCTTAAATGGATTATTGGAAGAAGAAGTCTATGTTGAACAACCTCCTGGATTTGAGCAGAAGACTCTTGGAGATAAGGTGTACAAGCTCAAGAAAGCTCTTTATGGATTGAAATAGGCACCGAGAGCATGGTATGATACATTATCACAATTCCTAACTAAGAACGGATTCACAAAAGGCAAAGTAGATAGAACACTCTTCAGAATTCAAGATGGGAAGAGTATACTGCTTGTTCAAACATATGTGGATGACATCATCTTTGGATCCACAAACAAAGAGCTATGTGACAAATTCTCAAATCTCATGCAAAGCAAATTTGAAATTAGCATGATGGGAGAGCTGACATTCTTCCTAAGCCAGACAAAGTACACCAGAGATTTAATGAAGAAATTTGGTAGAAGAGAAGTCTTCTGTGAAAATACCAATGAATACATCAGTCAAAATGAATATGGATGCAGATGGCAAGCCTGTGGATCAAACAAGATACAGAGCACTCATTGGTTCATTGCTCTATCTCACAGAAGTAGGCGGACATCACCTTTGCAGTAGGTGTATGTGCAAGATTTCAATCTGCTCCAAAAGAAAGCCACATGACTGCAGCCAAGAGAATATTGAGATATTTAAAGGGAAGCCAAGAAGTTGGCTTATGGTATCCAAAGGAAGGTGGATTCAAGCTAATTGGTTATTCATACTCTGACTATGCTGGATGTAGAGTTGACAGGAAGAGTACTTCAGGTACATGTCAAATGCTTGGAAATAGGTTAATTTCCTGGTTTAGCAAGAAGCAAAATTCAATATCCACATCCACAGCTGAAGCAGAATACATAGCTACGAGCAGCTGTTGTGCCCAAGTCTTATGGATGAGACAACAACTGAGAGATTATGATGTTGAAGAAAAAGAGATTCCAATTATATGTGATAACACAAGTGCAATTGCAATCACTCAAAATCCTATATTGCATTCAAGAACAAAGCACATTGATGTCAGATACCATTTCATAAGAGACCATGTTGAAAAGAAGGACATCACCTTGGAATACATCTTAACTGATAAGCAGTTAGCTGATATATTCACAAAGCCTTTATGTGAATCAAGATTTGAAGAATTCAAGCATGATTTAGGGTTAATTGAGTTGAGTTGACACTCAGAAGACTCAGAGAAAAGAGATGGAGCATGAAAAGATGGAAAAAGAGCGGAGCTCTTGAAACAGCTAAGTGAATCACCAGATCGGAAAAGTCATTTGATCGAGTTAGTACCGGTGAGTCACAAGGTGAATAGAGAGAAGAAGAGTTGAAACAGCTAAGAAGCAAGCTGAGTCATTTATGAGCAAAGTGACAAAAACGCAGTCGTTTCTACTAAGCGGGAGTGTTTTTAAGAATTACGTCAGCGTAATTATGACGTATACAGTCAAAAGCTGCATACCAAGCTTATGATTGGATAAGAATGCTGCCGCATTAAAAGCGAGAAATTAAATGTTAATTGGCGTGCAAAATCTGAGCCGTTGATCTCAATCAAATTTCAAAAACCGTCCGCACATACTTTCATAACCCATACATATACCATTTCGTCCGTCTTTCTATCACTTTACACAAACTGTTCATCTCTCCCCAAAAGCAAAGAAAGAAATTTTTCTCTCGAAACCCTACAGATTTTCAAAGCACATTTTCAAAGTTTCATTCGGTAAATCTTCAAGAAATGGCATCTACTTACGATTTTGTTAAGTTGGGAAAACAAATCCACACTGGTTCTACCGTGGATTTTGAAGGAATGATCAAACAGGGATTCGACGAAACTCTTGTGAAGAAAATAGCTGAGAAAGTGGAGAAGTCTGGGCTGAAACCCTTTCTCACAATGGAGTTTCAAATGATCTACGTGGAGGAGGTCGCGCAGTTCTATGTGAACGCTGAAGTTCACGACGAGGGCATCAAGTCCTCTATTCACGGGAAAGAATTCACAATCACTGCCAAGGATTTGGCGTAATCACTATTTTGCTACGGCGGTAGGAGTGCCGGAGATCTATGAAGCTGATGTAAACCTGGCTGCTGCATGGAAGGAAGTGGCCAAACCTGACTGTGCTGCGAAGATTGTCTATACAGGTGATAAGAAGCTGCTGAAGGAAGATTACCATAAGTTGTTGGACATTGTTGCCAAGTGTGTAGACATCAAATTTGGAAGCTTTAATCAGCTGTCCAAAACCAAGCTGATCGTGATGGCTGCGATCATGGAGGAGAAGAAGGTAAATCGGGTTGAGTTTGTATACAGCAGACTCTGCCAAAATATTGGAAATAAGTACTTCAAGGAAAATGGATCGTTCGGAGGATCATTGGGGTATGGTCTTGTGATTGGCCGATTGATGGAGGTAAAAGGTGTTCCTCACCGACATGGAAAGGCGTTCCATGTTAACAAAAAGATGTTCCGATCAAATCTCTTCGGAGCACAGAAGAGAGTTTATGCCAAGAAGTCGGACACAAGTGAGGGGGAATCAGCTGACCCTGAAGAAACAGCTATCTCCTCCCCTCCCAAGAAGAAGGCTGCCTCTGCGGCTGCAAAAGAAGATCACGCCCCTGCTGAAAGAAAAAAAACCGCACTTTTGCCCCTGCAGCCGAGTCACCTGCCCCTGCAGCCGTGTCTCCTGCCCCTGCAGCTGCAAAGGAAAAGGAACCGTTAATCCCTTCTCCAATGATTAAAAAGAAGAGGACTGCCACAGCAAGGAAGGCAGCTGCCTCTAAGACAACTGCGAAGGCATTTACCTTCGACGAACCAGAGGAAGTGGAACCAAATATTCCTCTGGTGAAAACCAAAAGAAGAAGAAGAATCTTCAAGCGTTCAGAGCTTGAGAAAACAGATGAGTCTGCCACTTAGCTAGAGCAAGTTTTGAGACAACCGGAGAATCTGATCTCGAAATTATAAATGTAACAACCAAGTCTGCTGAGGCCGATCAGCAGAGGCAAGTTGAAGACCGAGCTGTAGACAGAACAGCTGAGGAACAAGGAGTAGTTGAGAAAGCCAAATCTCCTGTTGACAGGGTTGTGTCCCCTCCTACAACAGCCGTTGGTGAGTGTGAAAAGCAGCAAGCCATGTTACCCTCCATTCCTGAAACTGGAGGACAACGCAAAGATGACGATGATGATTTGACGATACTATCCCCACTATATCCAGACATCCAAAATCGTCTGCGAGAATGGAGAAAGTAGAAGTTGAGTCACTCTAGGGTGCAGTTTGAACACCCAGAGTTTATTGAGGAGGAAGAAGAACTCTTCAGGTTCCTTGAAGTTGATACAATGCTGCAAGCCCTTGATGAGGATAACTGTATCAATATATTGCAAATTCAAAAAGAGAACGAACAGGCTAGGGCAGCTGAGGAAGCAGAAGCTCGTGAGGAAGCCAGTATCTGTCCTCTAACTGGAACCACTGATCATACTCATCCGCATGTTGACATGCTTTCAGAGAGCGATGAAGATATGGTCCTTGTTGCTGCGACTGAAGAATTGGAGATGCAGCAAGCCATGCGGGAATCCAGGATCCTACATGAGCAACAGCTGATGGAAGGCCCTGGAGAATCTTCCAAATCACAGCTGGAGATTGATCCTATGGGAGTGGTGCAGCAGATTGCAACTGTTGTTGCTGCGAACACTTCCCCAGCTCACTCACGATGAAGGCATTAAGGAACCGGAGATGAAAGCGGGAACGTGGGGACCCCGGTCAAGCCAACCCCTACATCGAAGGTGTCTTACCACCTGCCCCAATGGCTGACAACTCACAGGAAACAGCCAGGAGTCTGGAGAAGAGTGATCCCATTCCAAGTCACTCAGCTGATGTGTCAGCTGAGGGGGAAACTCCCTCGACTGCAACTAGGTCGGAGAATCTTGCGGTGACTCACAACGAATCTAGGAGGCAAAGTGGAGAAAGAAAAACAAACAGATACACAAACAAGTTGTCAGCGACGAGGCTCGAGGCAGTTGAGATCGCCTCTCACTGAAGTGCCAATCGCTCTGCGAGCCAATGACGCTGCTAAAGCAAAGAGGCCTGAGATGGATCTCGCCCTGGCGATTAACACTACAGGCAATCAAAGTGCAATCCACGGAGTTGAGACTCCGGTGGATGCCACCAAGACCCTAAGACAACCGAGACCGTCGAAGGGATTGTCCAGGCCTCATTGCATTGAGATTGCAGGAGGTAGTGAAGGCCAACGAGAGGTTGAGACTTCCCGAGGTAAAAGAGGCGTAAACACTGAGAACATCCCTCATACTATCATCGATGAATCGAGAAGGAGATAAGTGCCCTTCATGATTCCCAAGACAACCCAGACGTAACTTTTTTGGGATCTGAAGGTGAAGATGAAGTTGAGTCATCCCCCCATTGCAAATCCAAAAGACTCAGCTGAGGATGTTCTCCCAAGCATGAGTAAGTCCAATCTTAAGGCTACTCGCCAAACTTTCAATTTTGATGATGAGCCACCCCTACAAGTCTCGTCATCGTCCGATGACGCTATTGATACGGCTGAGGACCAGACAACTCTTATAGAAAAACCAACTGAGACCAACGAAGCTATTAAGACAGCTGAGGCTCAACGAGCTGGGTCAATACCACAACAGACCCCAGCTGAATCACAGTCAACTGCGCAGGCTCCCAAAGCTGCAGTAGAATCGACTCAACCAGGCACATCACGGCCACAAGTCACAGTTGAACAGATTCCCTATGTTTGTGATGATGCGTTTGAACAAACTTTCCCTTTCACATTAGAGCTGTCTGATCTTGATGAAGAATCAGCTAGAGATCAACAACGTTTCCATAAACCTGATCCAGTAATTCCCACAGATACCATCATCCCAGCAGATTTTGATTTTGATGCTGCTTGGTCGCCAGCTAAGACAGAGGTGGCAGCTGAGGTTCGAGAAGTCTTCAAGGCAATATTTGCGGGGATTGAGAAGATGGAAAGGCACCAGGCCTCATTGGATATGCGGCTAGATAACAGAGATGCTAATCTTACGGCCGATTTGCGTGGAAACATAGTCAGGATCCGTGAATGGTGGCAACAGCAGCAGACAATGCGCGTGGAACAAGTTCGATACTTCCAAGCATTGTACAATAAGATGCTAATCTGGAGCGCTGATAATGCTAACATGAAGAAGAGGATGCAAGAAAACATTGATAGAATGCATACTTCTCATACCACAGAAATGGAACTGCTGCGCGAATTTCATCGAAAAGAACCTGGCAGCGTGAGAGGAGAACATGAATGAAAAATTCAGCCTTCTTATGGCTGAAATGAAGTTGGTGACAACCAAATCCAATGCCACTCGCTTCGAGAATTTCGAGCAAAGATACTCCAAACATAATCCAGCGTAACTCACTATCGATCGCCTAGATTTCATGCTTGCGGCATGTTTCAGGGGTTCCTCTCTCCTTTGATGATGCCAAAAAGGGGAAGAGGAATACCTAAAGACGTTGAAAGGATCCGGTGAGAAGAAGGACTTGTTTGTGAAGGAGAAGACAGTCAAGAGCGAGAATAAAGAAAAGGGAAAATCAGTTGAGGGGGAAGGTTCGAAAGACATGACTTTAATGGTTGCTATAACCCCTCAACAAGGACTTGTCACAGCAGACATAATCAGCAAACTTCCAGTGACTCTGCCGCTCCAACACTCTGTTGTGCCCATGTCTGAGAAGAGGAAAATAGTAGAAACAGAGATGATGGAGATTGAAAGAAAAATGTATTCCCATGCGATGGACATACTGGAACAATATGGAGGCATTCCGGCAGGAAGAGACACTGATGCCATTTCAGATGTCGGAACCGAGCCAAGATCTGTTGATGAATTCAAGACGCTCACATCCGAGGGACTTCGAGAACATGACCATGGCCCAAGCCGGGACTTGTATTGGGAAAAAGGCCTCAAGTGTGCGAAGAAGGCGATAGGCAAGAGACTCCGATCGCTCTACCGGGTCATTCTCCGAAAAGAAGAAGGCTCTAGTACAATACACACCGAGAGGAAGAGGTAGAAGCAGTGAAGGAAGAGGTTTCAAACCTAAACCTTTACCCAAAAACATCGAATATATAGATCTAGGGAAGAAAGGAGGGATCTATTGGGCTGGGTTTGACGAAGTAGCCAACTTGCAAGTGGCCAAGAACAATGCTGAATATGTAAAGAGAATCGAAGAAGAAAATAAAAGACAAACTCAGCTGTGGGAAGAGAGACAAGAAAGAAAAAGAAGAGATGAAGCTTCCAGAAAAGCTTATGAGAAAAAGAAAGCAGCTGAAGAAGAGAAGAAGAGAAAAAGGTCAGAAGACGACAGAGCTGATGAAGAAAGAAGGAGGCAGCGAAGGAGATGAAGTGTTGATGTCCACCCCTTCATGTAATTTACTATTGTAAATGCATAAGTATGTAAGTATTCTGTACATTGAATAAGAAATCTGTAATTTCTCGATATTTTTTTTGCGTAGACATAGATGTTTGCTCTGATACACTTTGTAAACAGCTGTGTAAAGGACAAGAATGTTATGATCAATAAAAGATTGATTCTACGCGTACATTCTCTGTTACTGCACTACCTGTATGTATCTTTGATGCTTACACTTCTGCATGTATGTTTTAAGTTTTGGCATCATCAAAAAGGGGAAAATTGTTGGGAAATTTATTGTTTAGATTTTGATGAATGCCATGTAAAACATAGACTAGAAAGTTGGCACCCCATTTTTCTTGTAATTTATTTTGTAATAGATAGGGTTGTTCGAGCTGAGTTAAGTCAGCTATGCCTAAATATGCAAGAAGTCAACTGGAGACTAGAATGAAGACTCCGCTGTGAGGCAGCTGAGTATGGCAAGGAAGAGAAGACAGGAACTCGACTGGAGAAGTATCAGCTGAGATGCAGCTGTGTGAAGTGTCAGTCAAGTCAACTCAAGATAGCCAAGTCTCAAGTTGAAGTGACGGATGAGTCATCCATGCTTGGGAGCCGACTCAAGTCATCCGGGAAGTTAAGGAACTGATCAAGTCAAGACAATCGAAAAGGATCCGTTGTACGTAAGTCAAGAAAGTTACTTAAACAAGTAATACTTCCATCTTGCGCTTCTTAAAGTGCTCGACCCTAGAAAGCGTGCAAAAGGAATAAACCAATGGGAAGCACTCGCACTGTGTCAAAACTACGAAAAGTCAAGGTTCATTCAATACGAGGAAATGTCAATTTTAAGGATCGCAACAAGACAAGCCAACGACCACAAGTGTCTTTTGAAAATTAGCCTATCTCTTCAACGGCGTGATTTTCAAAAGAACACTATAAAAGGCGAGGAATTAATTTGAGAAAAGGTTACCTTGCATACATGAAACACAAGCTTTCAAGCCATTATTCAAAGCGTAACGAGAAAAATATTCTCAAGTCATTCAAGCTTAATCCTCAAGCGTAACTTGAAGAAAATCAATCCAACACTTACCTCGTGAAGGAAAGACGACTTCAATCAGTTGAAAAGAAAATATTTGAAGTATCAAAGGGGTCTACATTCAAAGGAGGATTGTAGAAAGGTTCAAGGTCGAACCAATCTCAAGTAATTGGAGGGCTTCGTGATCAAATCCAAGAAGCTTGAGCAAGTGAGCTGTAGTAGCAAAGGCATTTGCCTGTGATGAAGCCGAGTCGCACGAGAAGCCTTTGCGTGACCAAGGCATCTCCGCATCGAGTCCCAAAGGATCAAGTCATTTGGGTGATCAAGACTTGCATACGGACCGATAACCACTTTGTACTACGATCAATACTTAGTGGATTCCTCCAGGATTTGGAGAAGAGAGGATTAGAAGAATTACCCCATCTTGAACCTCTATAAAATTTATTGTGTCATTTACATTTCAAAGACTTCAATTGCATATTATTTTATATCTCACTGATAAATTTGCTATCCAACTGATAATTAACAAAGTGTTAAAACCAAGTACTAAAACATACTTAAACCAAATTCAAGGGTGTTAAGTCTTCCGCTGAAAACATATTACAGTCGAGTTAAGCTTTAGACTAAGCAGCTGAGTTATTCTATCAACAGCTCAGTCGAGTCTGTTGAGTGGCTAACTCTGCTGGTTAACTAACTTAGCTGTCCATCAAGGACTTCGCTATGAAGAATTAACTCTGAACTTTTTTAAAAGGACAAAATCGAAAAGTTGGTAAGGTTTATTCAACCCCTTTTAAACCTTACACTCACACCCCTTGAGACCTACAATTTCAAAATCCGAAGACATGTCCTTTCATAACCCTTATATACATATTTTCCAGCTTTCTCTCTCTCATTCAGAAATTGTTCATCTTCAAGCAAAGTGAGAGCAAACCATTTATCTCTCAAAAACCCTAAGTGTCCTCAAGCAAGTTCATCATGTTTTAATCGGTGAAAATCTCTGAAAATGGCATCTAAGTTTGATTTCATCAAGCTATCGAAGCAAATCCACTCAGGATCGTCAGTAGATTTCGAAGGTATGGTGAAGCAGGGTTCTGATGAAACCCTTGTCAAGAAAATCGCTGAAATGCTGGAAAAGTCGGGTCTCAAGGCTTTTCTGACTTTGGAATACTCGCATACCTATCTCGAGGAGGTAGCGCAGTTCTATGTCAACGCGGAGGTGCAGGACGAAGGGATCAAGTCTTATGTCCACCGCAAGGACATTTTGATAAATGTTAAGGACCTTGCAGAGCACTGTTTATTACCTTCGGATGGCATGAAGGAGATTAATGAAGCTGATGTTGATTTGGCTGCTGCATGGAAACAGGTAGCCAAACCGGACTACGCTGCTAAGGTGGTCTACACAGCTGATAAGAAGCTGTTGAAGGACGACTATCATAAGTTGATGGATGTCGTCTCAAAGTGTGTAGACATGAAGTTTGGAAGCTTCAATCAGTTGTCCAAGACAAAACTGATCGTCATGGCTGTGATCATGCAGGGCAAGAAAGTAAACTGGGCTGAGTTCGTGTACAGCAGATTCTGCCAGAATGTGGCAAATAAGTCGTTCAAGGAAGATGGATCCTTCGGAGGATCTCTTGGATATGGTCTCGTGATTGGCCATTTGATGGAAGTGAAGGGCATTCCCCTTCGACATGAAAAACCCTTCCATGTCAACAAGAAGATGTTTAGGGCTAACCTCTCTAATACCCAGAAGAGAGCCCACACGAAGAAAGCGGACACAAGTAAGGGGGAATCAACTGAACCCGAGGACACAGCTGCTACCCCTACTCCAAAGAAGAAAGTTGCCCATGCAGCTGCGAAGAAGAAGGCTGCCCCTGCAGCTAAGAAAAAGGATGCACCTGCCCCTGCAGCCGATTCGCCTGCCCGTGCAGCCGAGTCTCCTGCCCCTGTAGCCGAGGCTGAGAAGAAACCCCAAATCCCTTCTCCAGCCATACGAAATAAGAGGACTGTCAAGTCAAGGAAGGCAGCCCTCTCCAAGAAGGATGTCCTGGCCCCCGCCGCCAAAGATTAAGAAGAAGAAGAAGAACCAGAAATCCCTCTGGTTCGGACCAAAAGAAGAAGAATTTTCAAGCAATCAGAGCCTGAAAAGAGAGTTGAATCTGCTATTCAGCTGGAATCACGAGTTGAGACTTCCGGTAATCTAGAAGAGCAGTCTCCCGAAGTTATTGATGTACCTGCCAAGTCTGCTGAGGGTGATCGTGAGAGGCCTCAAGACTCACTGGGCGGCAGACATTTGAAGAAGGAAGCGAGAGATAAGCGAACATCCCGTTGAAAATGTTGTCTCTCCTCCAACCACTGATGCTGCCATAGGCGAGGAGCAGCAAAGTATCTTGCCTTTAATCCCAGAAAAGGAAGGACAAGAAGAAGATGATGACGATGATATCATCATGTACTCTCCAATATATCCAGATATTCAGCGTCGTCTTAGAGAATGGAGACCATGGAAACTTAATCACTCAAGGGCGCGGTTCGCTCACCCTGAGTATATCGAAGAAGAAGAGGAATTGCTGCAATTTCTTGGTGTTGCTTCAGTGCGACAGGCTCTTGATGCAGAAAATTGCATGGATATTCTTCGAATCATCAAGGAAGAAGAGAAAGAAAAGGCAGCCGAGGAAGCCCGTGTCCTAGAAAAGGCCAAGATGTGTGAATTCACAAACTCTCCATCTCACACTCATACACATCTAGACATATACTCAGAGAGTGATGAGGAACCCATTGTTGCATCCGAAAAGTCAGACATGCAGCAGGCTCTGAAGGAATCCAGGCAAATGCATGAACAACAGATGCTTGAAGGACCAGGGGAGTCCTCACAATCTCTCCTGCAAATAGACCCATTGGGAGTAGTGCGGCATATTGCCACAGACATTGTTGCGCCCACGTCTCGGTTTTTGGAGAATGGGTCCAAAGGAATTGGCAATGAAAAACCGGGACTTTGGGCACCCAAGTTGAGCTAACCCCTGAATAAGGTGTTTTACCACCGCCCTTGTGGTGATCATTCAAAAGAAAAAGCCGCGAGTCGGGAGCAGAGTGACCCCACCATCATCACTCGGTGGTATGCCACCGAGGGGGAAACTCTCTCCCACAAACAGGTCGGAGGATCTGCGGATGACTTCAACATGAAGCGGGCGAAGTGGCGAAACAACCACTGCAGAGTGACATTGATGAGGCTCAGACAGTTGAGTCTGTCCCAGCTGAAATGTAAGCCACTATGAAGGCCAATGACACTGTTCCTACAGTCGAGGCAAAGGAAGGAGATGCCCCGGGAGTTAACACTCTGCGCAGAGAAAGTGCAATCTGCCATGCCCAACCCTACTACTACATTACTAAGCAATATAAAAAGTGAAATTTGACAATGTACCCTATATACCTGTATACATATTTTTTTAAAAATAACAAACAAGCAGGATCACTTTACTAGTAAGAAAAATGACAACCCATGTTCACAAGCAAAAGATGTAACAAACCCTGTTATTAAATACAACAGACATCCATGTGACCAAACTCATAGCCCACATCTCCCAGCTATTTACATGTACATATTTACATCAGCGTTTTCAAAAGAGGGTACAACTCTAAACCAAAATATAATACAAGATCAAAAAGAAAGGTGACCCGTCAACATAGCCCCAAAAAGGTCGTCATCCATCCATGTACTTTGTCCTCAATAACTTTGTAAGAGCTCCGGCTTTGTCCGATAAGCTCATGTAAACCAGCATCACCGACCTCACCTACAATGCATGAACTATATGAGCTAAAGCTCAATAAGCAAAAATCATCTATGTTAATGAGATGATATGAAGTACGAAAGCAAATGCATCCAAGATACCTTTCAAGAATGCCTATTCATGAATAAAAATATTTAAACCAAATTTCTTTTCTTTTGATGGGCCCTTGGCCCCCTACTATGCACCGGAAAGAGCTCAATATCAATTATCACATGGCCAATAATAGATTGACACAGACGAGGGCCCATCCTCTTGTGACTACTAGATGTCCGCCACATGCCTGCACCCGTGATCCACAAGAAGTCATCCCACTCGCTGCACCAATCGAAAGGGTACTATCAAGTGGACCATCCTCCCGTGACCACCAGGCGTCCGCCTCATGCCTGCCCCTGCGATCCTCCGGAAAGTCATCCCACTTGCGGTACCTAAACATCATATACATAAGCCACACAGCTGCCTTGCACTAGTAGCTGCCAAGCAAAATATTTTCTTTTCAAAAATCATGTCGTGCATGCCTCATCTCAACAATGCTCATATGTTATGCATGCACATGACAATGCTAGTGAATACCATGCTCAATGAAATGACAATCATCACATTCCAATATCAACTTGATCAACATATGAACATCACAGTTTCCATAATGCATCCGTGAAGATACAAGAATTGCATTAGTATCAATAAGACAGAAATACTATGTTTATGCATTGTAGTTGCGGATGGATTTTCACTTACATTAAACAACTCGTGCTTTAATTACAAGTTCTTTACAGTTATTCTTCAACCTCGAGTGTATGAATGATGCGTAACAATATAAGGTATTAAATTCTTGAGTTGGTTCAATTCTATGCAAAGCCCTCTTTGGAGTTGATTAGTTTATTTATTTATAGCTAATTTGGATCTCGATTTGAAGCACCATGAAGATTTAATAAGGTAGCTAATTAGTTTTATTTTAACCCAAATCTCTCTTTTTTCTTTCTTTCTTTATTTCTTTTCTTTTTTTTTCCCAGCACACATGATTTATAAGGTAGCTTAATTTAGAACGAAGTACTAATTAGATGGGATAGAGCGGGGGAGACAACCACCTTTTTAGCCAATAAGTTTGAGTTTGAACCAGGAAGTCATAAATGTAAGATTGTTCTTAATCAAATAGCAATATAATATAATAAAAGGCTTTTCCTTAAGCTTAACTATACTTAATATTGATTTTTATTAAAAAAAACTGGACTGTCAAGATTTCTATTATAACAATATCAAAGTTGGCTAAAAGAAACTAAAAGTTAAACTTTTTTTCCCTTCAAAGTTTAAACCTTTAAATTTTCCAATTCTAGATTCCTACAAGAATTTCTTCAATGATTCAATTGTTTAACAATTATGTTGACGTCAAATTTGGTCAACAAGGAATCAAATATAAAAATAGTGAATATAATAAATGGTGTAAGTGCATTTTTGTTTATTAAATGGCCAAGGTAAAATCTGTTTGTTTTTTAGCCATCTCCCGCTTTTTCTTTCTTCAATCCTATTTATACTTATTACATTTGATAGCCTAGCAATCATTACATCTAAGCTTTTAGTGGGACACTTGTCTCCTCCTTATTGTGCATGAGTTGATTAATGGACACTTGTCTCTTTGAGTGGGACACTTGTCTCCTCCTTGTTGTGCATGAGTTTATTAATGGGACACTTGTCTTATTGAGTGGGACACGTGTCTCCTCCTTGTTGTGCATGAGTTGATGAGCTGGTCTTTTGTTAGGCCTTTTTCGGTCTCCGGGCTCTCCGGAGACCCGGGCTCTCGGGGTTTCAGTCCGCTCTTACAGTCTCCGAGGTCTTTGGGCTCTCGGGAGACCGGGCTCTCGGGGTCTCGGTCGGCTCTTCTAGTCTCCGAGGTCTTGGGGCTCTCACTGGGAGACCGGAGCTCGGGTCTCCGGTCGGCTCTTCCGGTCTCCGAGGTCTCTGGGCTCTGGGGACCCGAGCTCTGGGGTCTCGGGAGACCCGGACTCGGGCTCTCAGTCGGCTCTTCTAGTCTCCGAGCTCTCCGAGGTCTCAGGCTCTCAGGAGACCCGGACTCTCGGCGTCTCCGGTCGGCTCTCCGGTCTCCGGGCTCCCTGGGTCTTTGAAGCTCTCCAGAAGACCCGGACTCTCGGGGTCTCCGGTCGGCTCTTGGTCTCTGGGCTCTCAGGGGAGACCCGGACTCTCGGGGTCTCGGTCGGCTCTTGGTCTCCGGGCTCTCGGGCTCTCCGGGAGACCCGAACTTCTTGGGGTCTCGGTCGGCTCTTCGGTCTCCGGGCTCTCAGGGTCTTTGGGCTCTCGGGGTCTGGCTCTCCGGAGACCCGGACTCTCGGGGTCTCCGGTCGGCTCTTCAGTCTCAGGGCTCTCCCGGGGTCTTTGGGCTCTCGGGTCTCGGGCTCTCCCGGAGACCCGGACTCGGGGTCTCCGGTCGGCTCTTGGTCTCGGGGTCTCGGGGGTCTTTGGGCTCTCCCGGAGACCGGTGTACATAAAAAAATATCTGTTTTATTTGGGTATCAACAGGCCCCCAAGTTCTAGGTCGAGGAAGAGATATGTTGAGTCGGGCTGGAACTTTAAGAGTTTAGTGCATAAATGCCTTTTTTTTTCTTTTTTTTCTTTTTTTTTTAGCGTTGTGTTAGGCCAAGCAAGGCCGAGATGAGATGTGCTCGGGCTAGGCCGAGGTGAGCTCGAGCTAGGTCAAGATGAGATGAAATGAGATGATATGTAATAAGATGAGATGAGATGTGCTGAGATGCAATGAGATAAACTCGGGCTAGGCCGAGATGCGCTCGATCTAGGTCGAGATGAGATGAAACGAGATGAGATGAGATGAAATGAGATGCGATGAGATGCAATGGGACCAAGCAAGGCTGAGATGAGACGTGCTCGGGCTAGGCCGAGGTGAGCTCGAGCTAGGTCAAGATGAGATGAAATGAGATGTTATGTAATAAGATGAGATGAGATGTGCTGAGATGCAATGAGATGAACTCGGGCTAGGCCGAGATGCGCTCGATCTAGGTCAAGATGAGATGAAATGAGATGAGATGAAATGAGATGCGATGAGATGCAATGAGACCAAGCAAGGCCGAGATGAGATGTGCTCGGGCAGGCCGAGGTGAGCTCTCGATGCTGGGTCGGGCGATAAGATGAAAGGAGCTCGGGCCAGGCTTTTCTAGCTGGCCTATATGCGCTTGAGCTTGGTGGGTAACCAAGTCTTTGTTTTGTGCTCGGTGCGTAACCAAGTCTTTATTTTGTGCTTGGTGCGTGACCAAGTCTTTGTTTTTGTGCAGTGCGTAACCAAGTCTTTGTTTTGTGCTCGATGCGTAACCAAGTCTTTGTTTTGTGCTCGGTGCATAACCAAGTCTTTGTTTTGTACTCGCGGTGTGCTTGGCGCGTGGTCAAGTGATTTTTTGCGGCGCTCGGCGCATGGCCGAGGCGATTTTTGCGGCGCTTCGGCGTGTGGCGAGGCGATTTTTTGCGAGCGCCGCCGCGTGGCGAGGCGATTTTTTGCGGCGCTCGCCAGCGTGGCCGAGGCGATTTTGCGGCGCTCGCCGCGTGACCGAGATATTTTGCGGCGCTTGCCGCGTGCGATTTTTACACGCTTGATGCTAGGTCGAGCGATCATCGAGATGAAATGAGCACAATGGCCTTCCTCATTATGTGATGGCCCCGGGCTATGGATTGACAGAAAAATTGTACATTTACGAGTAAAATTGACCCGCAAACCACCGATAGATCGTTTGGACGATAATTTTGGGAAGCATTGGCAAGACTTTTCTTAGAAATCATAGGGCTCAAGCCATCGCTTTCAATTGAAGTGAGAAACTATAACATATTTCCAAAATCATAAAAGAATCAATCAAGCCTCGTTTGTCTTTGCCGCCATGTAGAAAAGATATTTCTTTTTCCCTCATTTTTTTAAAAGGTAGGAGGTTCCTTCCTCTAGCGCCAATTTGTTGACGTCAAATTTGGTCAACAAGAATCAAATATAAAAATAGTGAATATAATAAATGGTGTAAGTGCATTTTTGTTTATTAAATGGCCAAGGTAAAGTCAGAGCTGTTTTTAGCCATCTCCCATGCTTTTTCTTTCTTCAATCCTATTTATACTTATTACATTTGATAGCCTAGCAATCATTACATCTAAGCTTTTAGTGGGACACTTTTCTTCTCCTTATTGTGCATGAGTTGATTAATGGACACTTGTCTCTTTGAGTGGGACACTTGTCTCCTCCTTGTTGTGCATGAGTTTATTAATGGGACACTTGTCTTATTGAGTGGGACACGTGTCTCCTCCTTTGTGCATGAGTTGATGATGGGTGTTTGTTAGTTGTCTCCGGCTCTCCGGAGACTGGTCTCGGGGTTTGTTAGGCCTTTTCCGGGTCTCCGAGGGTCTTTGGGCTCTCCGGGAGACCAGGGCAGGGTCTCCGGGGCTCTTCTAGTCTCCGAGGTCTTGGGCTCTGGGAGACCCGGGCTCTCGGGTCTCTCGGGTCTTCGGTCTCCGAGGTCTCTGGGCTCTCGGGGACCCGAGCTCTCGGGGGAGACCCGGACTCGGGCTCTCGGTCGGCTCTTCTGGGTCTCCGAGTCTGGGTCTCTGGGCTCCCGGGAGACCCGGACTCTCCGTCTCGTCGGTCTCGGTCTCGGGCTCGGCTCTCTCCCGAAGACCCGGTCTCCGAGGTCTCGGTCGGCTCTTGGTCTCTGGGCTCTCGGGAGGGACTCTCGGGAGTCTCCTGGGGCTCGGTCTCCCTCTCGGGGGGTCTCGAGAGACCCGGACTCTCGGGTCTCTCGGCTCTTCTCTTGGTCTCCGGGCTCTCCGGGTCTTTGGGCTCTCCGGGTCTCGGCTCTCCGGAGACCCGGACTCTGGAGTCTCTCGGTCGGTCTCCGGGCTCTCCGGGTCTTTGGGCTCTCAGGGGTCTGGGAGACCGGACTCTCGGGGTCTCCGGTCGGCTCTTCTGGTCTCCGGGTCTCGGGGTCTTTGGGCTCTCCAGGAGACAGGTGTACATAAAAAAAAAAAAAATATCCTGTTTTATTTGGGTATCAACAGCCCCCAAGTTCTAGGTCGAGGAAGAGATATGTTGAGTCGGGCTGGAACTTTAAGAGTTTAGTGCATAAATGCTTTTTTTTTTTTTTTTTTTTTTTTTTTTAGCGTTGTGTTAGGATAAGCCAAGCAAGGCCGAGATGAGATGTGCTCGAGCAAGATGAGATGAAATGAGTGAGCTGTAATAAGTCAAGATGAGATGAAATGAGATGATATGTAATAAGATGAGATGAGATGAAATGAGATGAGAGATGAGATAAACCAAGCAAGGCCGAGATGAGATGCGCTCGATCTAGGTCGAGATGAGATGAAACGAGATGAGATGAGATGAAATGAGATGATGAGATAAGATGAGGACCAAGCATGGCCGAGATGAGACGTGAACTCGGGCCAGGCCGAGGTGAGCTCGAGCTCGAGATGAGTCGAGATGAGATGAGATGAAATGAGATGTTATGTAATAAGATGAGATGAGATGTCTTTGAGATGCAATGAGATGAATGAGATGATATGTAATAAGATGAGATGAGATGTCCGAGATGCGCTCGATCTAGGTCAAGATGAGATGAAATGAGATGAGATGAAATGAGATGCGATGAGATGCAATGAGACCAAGCAAGGCCGAGATGAGATGTGCTCGGGCTAGGCCGAGGTGAGCTCTCGATGCTAGGTCGGGGCGATAAGATGAAAGGAGCTCGGGCTAGGCCTTTTCTAGCTAGGCCTATATGCGCTTGGAGCTTGGTGGGTAACCAAGTCTTTGTTTTGTGCTCGGTGCGTAACCAAGTCTTTATTTTGTGCTTGGTGCGTGACCAAGTCTTTGTTTTTGTGCTTGGTGCGTAACCAAGTCTTTGTTTTGTGCTCAGTGCGTAACCAAGTCTTTGTTTTGTGCTCGGTGCATAACCAAGTCTTTGTTTTGTACTCGCGGTGCTTGGCGCGTGGCCGAAGTGATTTTTTGCGGCGCTCGGCGCATGGCCGAGGCGATTTTTTGCGGCGCTCGGCGTGTGGCTGAGGCGATTTTTGCGGCGCTCGCCGCGTGGCCGAGGCGATTTTTGCGGCGCTCGCCGCGTGACCGAGGAGATTTTTGCGGCGCTTGCCGCGTGGCCGAGGCGATTTTTACGGCGCTTGATGCTAGGTCGAGGCGATACTGAGATGAAATGAGCACAATGGCCTTCCTCATTATGTGATGGCCCCCGGGCTATGGATTGACAGAAAATTGTACATTTATGAGTAAAATTGACCCACAAACCACCGATAGATCGTTTGGACGATAATTTTGGGAAGCATTGGCAAGACTTTCTTAGAAATCATAGGGGCTCAAGCCATGCTGCTTTCAATTGAAGTGAGAAACTATAACATATTTCCAAAATCATAAAAGAATCAATCAAGCCTCCGTTTGTGCTGCCATGTAGAAAAGATATTTCTTTTTCCCTCATTTTTTTTAAAAGGTAGGAGGTTCCCTTCCTCTAGCGCCAATTTGTTGACGTCAAATTTGGTCAACAAGGAATCAAATATAAAAATAGTGAATATAATAAATGGCTGTAAGTGCATTTTTTGTTTATTAAATGGCCAAGGTAAAGTCGAGTCTTTTTAGCCATCTCCCATGCTTTTTTTCTTTCTTCAATCCTATTTATACTTATTACATTTGATAGCCTAGCAATCATTACATCTAAGCTATTAGTGGGACACTTTTCTTCTCCTTATTGTGCATGAGTTGATTAATGGACACTTGTCTCTTTGGAGTGGGACACTTGTCTCCTCCATGTTGTGCATGAGTTTATTAATGGGACACTTGTCTTATTGAGTGGGACACGTGTCTCCTCCTTATTGTGCATGAGTTGATGAGTTTGGTCTTTTGTTAGGCCTTTTCGGTCTCCGGGCTCCAGGAGACCCGGCTCTCGGGGTTTCGGTCGGCTCTTCGGTCTCCGAGGTCTTTGGGCTCTCCGGGAGACCGGGCTCTCGGGTCTCCGGTCGGCTCTTTTCCGGTCTCCGAGGTCTTGGGGCTCTCAGGAGACCCGGGCTCCCGGGGTCTCGGTCGGCTCTTCCGGTCTCCGAGGTCTCGGGCTCTCTGGGGACCCGAACTCTCGGGTCTCGAGAGACCCGGACTCTCGGGCTCTCTGGTCGGCTCTTCTGGTCTCCGAGCTCTCCGAGGTCTCTGGGCTCTCCAGGAGACCCAGACTCTCGGGGTCTCCGGTCGGCTCTTCTGGTCTCTAGGCTCTC
Organism: Rehmannia glutinosa; assembly: GCA_016081115.2. Lineage (NCBI taxonomy): Eukaryota > Viridiplantae > Streptophyta > Magnoliopsida > Lamiales > Orobanchaceae > Rehmannia > Rehmannia glutinosa. The sequence continues at coordinate 60,836,134 of CM071934.1, read as the reverse complement.
CGGGAGACCCGGACTCTCGGGGTCTCCGGTCGGCTCTTCTGGTCTCCGGGCTCTCCGGGGTCTTTGGGCTCTCCCGGAGACCCGGTGTACATAAAAAAAATATCCTGTTTTATTTGGGTATCAACAGGCCCCCAAGTTCTAGGTCGAGGAAGAGATATGTTGAGTCGGGCTGGAACTTTAAGAGTTTAGTGCATAAATGCCTTTTTTTTCTTTTTTTTTTTTTAGCGTTGTGTTAGGATAAGCAAGGCCGAGATGAGATGTGCTCGAGCTAGGTCAAGATGAGATGAAATGAGGATATGTAATAAGATGAGATGAGATGTGCTGAGATGCAATGAGATGAACTCGGGCTAGGCCGAGATGCGCTCGATCTAGGTCGAGATGAGATGAAATGAGATGAGATGAGATGAAATGAGACCAAGCAAGGCCGAGATGAGATGTGCTCGGGCTAGGCCGAGGTGAGCTCGAGCTAGGTCAAGATGAGATGAAATGAGATGATATGTAATAAGATGAGATGAGATGTGCTGAGATGCAATGAGATGAACTCGGGCTAGGCCGAGATGCGCTCGATCTAGGTCGAGATGAGATGAAACGAGATGAGATGAGATGAAATGAGATGCGATGAGATGCAATGGGACCAAGCAAGGCTGAGATGAGACGTGCTCGGGCTAGGCCGAGGTGAGCTCGAGCTAGGTCAAGATGAGATGAAATGAGATGATATGTAATAAGATGAGATGAGATGTGCTGAGATGCAATGAGATGAACTCGGGCTAGGCCGAGATGCGCTCGATCTAGGTCGAGATGAGATGAAATGAGATGAGATGAGATGAAATGAGATGCGATGAGATGCAATGAGACCAAGCAAGGCCGAGATGAGATGTGCTCGGGTTAGGCCGAGGTGAGCTCTCGATGCTAGGTCGGGGCGATAAGATGAAAGGATCTCGGGCTAGGCCTTTTCTGACTAGGCCTATATGCGCTTGGAGCTTGGTGGGCAACCAAGTCTTTGTTTTGTGCTCGGTGCGTAACCAAGTCTTTATTTTGTGCTTGGTGCGTGACCAAGTCTTTGTTTTTGTGCTTGGTGCGTAACCAAGTCTTTGTTTTGTGCTCAGTGCGTAACCAAGTCTTTGTTTTGTGCTCGGTGCATAACCAAGTCTTTGTTTTGTACTCGCGGTGCTTGGCGCATGGTCAAGCGATTTTTGCGCGCTCGGCGCATGGCCGAGGCGATTTTTGCGCGCTCGGCGTGTGGCGAGGCGATTTTGCGCGCTCGCCGCGTGGCGAGGCGATTTTTGCGGCGCTCGCCGCGTGACCGAGGAGATTTTTGCGGCGCTTGCCGCGTGGCCGTGGCGATTTTTACGGCGCTTGATGCTAGGTCGAGGAGATCTTCGAGATGAAATGAGCACAATGGCCTTCCTCATTATGTGATGGCCCCGCCTATGGATTGTGAGAAAAAAATTGTACATTTATGAGTAGAATTGACCCACAAACCACCGATAGATCGTTTGGACGATAATTTTGGGAAGCATTGGCAAGACTTTCTTAGAAATCATAATTTGAAGCCATCTTTTCAATTGAAGTGAGAAACTATAACATATTTCCAAAATCATAAAAGAATCAATCAAGCCTCCGTTTGTGCTGCCATGTAGAAAAGATATTTCTTTTTCCCTCATTTTTTTTAAAAGGTAGGAGGTTCCCTTCCTCTAGCGCCAATTTGTTGACGTCAAATTTGGTCAACAAGGAATCAAATATAAAAATAGTGAATATAATAAATGGCTGTAAGTGCATTTTTTGTTTATTAAATGGCCAAGGTAAAGTACAGAGCTGTTTTTTAGCCATCTCCCATGCTTTTTTCTTTCTTCAATCCTATTTATACTTATTACATTTGATAGCCTAGCAATCATTACATCTAAGCTATTAGTGGGACACTTTTCTTCTCCTTATTGTGCATGAGTTGATTAATGGACACTTGTCTCTTGGAGTGGGACACTTGTCTCCTCCTTGTTGTGCATGAGTTTATTAATGGGACACTTGTCTTATTGAGTGGGACACGTGTCTCCTCCTTGTTGTGCATGAGTTGATGAGCTGGTCTTTTGTTAGGCCTTTTCTGGTCTCCGGGCTCTCCGGGAGACCCGGGCTCTCGGGGTTTCCGGTCGGCTCTTCTGGTCTCCGAGGTCTTTGGGCTCTCCGGGAGACCCGGGCTCTCGGGGTCTCCGGTCGGCTCTTCTGGTCTCCGAGGTCTTGGGGCTCTCCAGAGACCCGGGCTCTCGGGGTCTCCGGTCGGCTCTTCTGGTCTCCGAGGTCTCTAGGCTCTCTGGGGGACCCGAACTCTCGGGGTCTCCAGAGATCCGGACTCTCGGGCTCTCTGGTCGGCTCTTCTGGTCTCCGAGCTCTCCGAGGTCTCTGGGCTCTCCGGGAGACCGGGACTCTCGGGGTCTCCGGTCGGCTCTTCTGGTCTTCGGGCTCTCCGAGGCCTCTAGGCTCTCCCGGAGACCCGGACTCTCGGGGTCTCCGGTCGGCTCTTCTGGTCTCTGGGCTCTCCGGGAGACCCGGACTCTCGGGGTCTCCGGTCGGCTCTTCTGGTCTCCGGGCTCTCCGGGCTCTCCCGGAGACCCGGACTCTTGGGGTCTCCGGTCGGCTCTTCTGGTCTCCGGGCTCTCCGGGGTCTTTGGGCTCTCCGGGGTCTCTGGGCTCTCCCGGAGACCCGGACTCTCGGGGTCTCCGGTCGGCTCTTCTGGTCTCCGGGCTCTCCGGGGTCTTTGGGCTCTCCGGAGCAGGACTCTCGGAGTCTCCGGTCGGCTCTTCGGTCTCGGGCTCTCAGGAGGTCTCTAGGCTCTCCGGAGACCCGGACTCTCGGGGGTCTCGGCCGGCTCTTCGGTCTCACAGGCTCTGGGAGACCGGACTCTCGGGGTCTCGGTCGGCTCTTCCCGAGTCTCCGGGCTCTGGGCTCTCCCAGGAGTCCCGGACTCTTTGGGAGTCTCGGTCGGCTCTTTGGTCTCGGGCTCTCTGGGAAGTCTTTGGGCTCTCCGGGTCTGGGGGCTCTCCCGAGACCCCAAGACTCAAGAGCCGACCGAGACTCTTCTCGAGAGTCCGGGCTCTTGAGAGTCCAGGCTCGGAGAGCCCAAAGACTCCCGGAGAGCCAAAGTCGAGACGTAAGAGCCGACCGAGACCTGGAGACAGAAGAGTCCGGGCCTCCGGGTCTCCTAAGAGTCTCGGAGAGAGCCGGGAGACCGAAGAGCCGACGGAGACCCGAGAGTTCGGGTCTCCGGAGAGCCCGAGACCCCGGAGAGCCCAAAGACCTGTAAGAGCCCGGAGACCAAGAGCCGACCGAGAGACCCCAAGAGTCCGGTCTCCGGAGAGCCCTGAGAGCCCGGAGACCTGAAGAGCCGACCGAGACCCCGAGAGTCCCGGTCGCCCGAGAGCCCAGAGACCGAGAAGAGCCGACCGGAGACCCGAGTCGGGTCTCCGGGAGAGCCTAGAGACCCGGAGAGCCCGGAGACTAAGAGCCGACCGGAGACCCCGAGAGTCCGGTCTCCGGAGAGCCCAGAGACCTCGGAGCTCGGAGACCGTAAGAGCCGACGCAGAGCCCGAGAGTTCGGTCTCTCGAGACCCCGAGAGTTCGGGTCCCCAGAGAGCCTAGAGACCTCGGAGACCAAAAGAGCCGACCGGAGACCCCGAGAGCCCGGGTCTCCTGGAGAGCCCCAAGACCTCGAAGACCAGAAGAGCCGACCGGAGACCCCGAGAGCCCGGGTCTCCCGGAGAGCCCAAAGACCTCGGAGAACAGAAGAGCCGACCGGAAACCCCGAGAGCCCGGGTCTCCCGGAGAGCCCAGAGACCAGAAAAGGCCTAACAAAAGACCAGCTCATCAACTCATGCACAACAAGGAGGAGACACGTGTCCCACTCAATAAGACAAGTGTCCCATTAATAAACTCATGCACAACAAGGAGGAGACAAGTGTCCCACTCAAAGAGACAAGTGTCCATTAATCAACTCATGCACAATAAGGAGAAGAAAAGTGTCCCACTATTTTCTAGTTCTTGCCTCTTAGATGCTTCAGCGTTCTTTCTGGCAACTTCTCTGTTAGCAAGTTCATTGAATCCGGCATAGTATAAACGGTATTTCTTCAAGGGATTAACATAAGTGTAATTCAAAGGCGTGCTTGGTGAAGTGCATCTACCACTTCCACCACTTTTTCCCTTTCCTCTTCCAGATGTAGCTCCTCCCCTTTGAGTATACTGAATAGGTTGTGCTCTAGAGGCTGGCCGATCACGACTTGTTCTCTCCTGATTGCCTTTGTTTGAGCTATCCATTCCCTGATTCGAGCAATCTTTTTCTCGGATATCTCTAGAAATTGTTGCATCATGATTATCTAGTCATTGGTTCAGAGCAAATCCCTTCTCCATGTTTTCTATTTCAGCGCAGATAGCATTGAGGTTCGAAAGTCTGTTGAATCAGTGGACTGCTCTTCTAGCCATACAGCATCGAAGTCGAATCCGAACGGCACAACTCTAAGATCATCTGGAGCTTCAAAATCATTAGGTTCGAAAGTCTGTTGAATCAGCGGACTCTGTCTCCAACGGAACCTCATCTACAAAAAGGAAGTAGTCTGAGAACATATCGTTTGGGACCAAACGAATTTCCCCCATTTCTCCTTTAGGAGCATTTCCTTTTCCCCTAAGACTTGCTTCGGCTCTATGTGCCTCAGCTGTTTCAGCTTCATCGGTAGTCGCATTTGAGTTAGCCTACAGAGCTGACTGATCCTCAATTGTCTTAACAGCTTCATTGGACTCAGTGGATTTTTCCTTTTGAGTAACCTCGGCCTCAGCTAATTTATCAGCATCACTGGCTGGTGATGGCACCATAGGGGTGGGCCATCAACCAATGTGAATTTGGAGCGAGCAGCTTTCTCGCTGGCTTCCCTCATTTTTGCCACATCTTCCTCAATCTCTGGGTCCTCTTCTGGTTTTTCTTTTTGAGCGGACTCAGCTTCATCTTCTGTATCAAGAAACTCTCACTACAGGAAAAATGCAAATAGACACCACTGCAAAGATAGCAGTTTTATGACTTTTCTGCTGTCTTTTCCCATATAACATCGGTTTTCAAAGAAAATGAGGTCTAATTGGTGCTGTCTTTTGATAATAAACAGCAGTTTCCCAAAACCGGTGTCTATTGTAAAACAAATCCCCAAATCAACACCCGTTTTGGCATCGGAATTACGGAACCATGGTCTATTATATAAATTATTTTAGATTAGACAACAGTTGTTTTGACATCATTTTAATACCGGTGTCTTTAATTATTTAGAAACCAGATCTTTAGACATCGGTTCAAATACGGTGTCTAATCATATCATATTATACCAGTCTACACAACCGGTGTCATTCAAATAGTTTTATGTTTTTTGACGGGTTTACATTGATTACCACAGAGGTGTTGGTCTATTTTTTTCTTGAAAGGAACCAAACCGCTCGTCGCCTCTCCCTTCCGCCGCTCGCGCCTCTCCCCTACGCAAAAGATTGCTGCTCCAAGTACCCCGTACGATTCCCCCACCTTTAGTGTCTCATTCTCTTGCACCACCATTTTCAACCTCTCGCACCTCGGTCACCGCCGTTCACCGCCATTGCCGGAAAATCAACATTTAGGTATTATAGCTTTATTTTATTCTGCTTAGTTTTCGATTTAGGGTTTAAATCCAATTTTTTTGTGATTCAAATCCGATTTAGATTTTTTCATTTTGAACTAGGGTTTGTGTTTTCTTGTGGTTATGAAGATGGGAACATATTACCTTGTGGTTATGAAGTTGGGAACATATTCTTAAACTTCCTAGTTCCATTACTTAGATGTCATCCTTCACCCTATTCGACCACAAGTTTAAATACTGACAAGTTTATATGAGTTTAATTTGTACAACAGGTTCTTTATTTAAGTTTTTGTATATGCTTCAATTACATTTTTTTCTCATGCTTGTTTCTGGGTTTTGTTAAATGTCTAGTGTTGCCTGTAGATTTAAAAATTATTGTTGGCTGCCCTTTTAGGTTGTGTAAATTACGCACAGAATTAGACTGACTTTATGATAGATTGTAAACAAAATGGAAATAACAATTCAAATTTTTAAGAATATGGATTATATTTTATCTCTACTGAATAAGCAAATTCCTTGTGTTGGTATACATTCTCATATGACTTACAGTTGAATATAGATCAACTGCGTGGACTGAATGTGTTTTTTTCATGTTTTGATTTTTGGGCCTTGTTTGGTTGGGGAATCGGTTGGGTGTGGCTGATAATATGATGGATTCATTTTTTGGCCCAGAGGGTAGGTATTTAATCATGTGACCGGGAATGGATCAATTGATATTTGTTTAGATATATGATTAACATTTTTGTACATGATTTTTCACAATGTTATTTACTCCAAGATTAAGATAACACAATTATATAATTGTTACTTAACCAATGTTATTTACTCCAAGATTAAGATAACATAATTTTTCACGCCGCTCAGCTTCTGAAGCCGGCCTTGAGATATCATGCCTTTGTTAACCGGCTTGTATTTGAGCTGGTACGAGTTTTCCAATGTGAAGCCGCATGAGCCGTTTAGATACCCGTGAACTCACCCGTGGCTCGGCTCAAGCTGTTGCAGCGCAGGTGGCGCCTTTAGGAAGAAGCCCCACTAGGAAGTTGTATTGTTGGAGAGCTTCATAAGGTGAAGGTTTGTTGTTGTGGTTGGGATGGGAAGAAACAGAGAAGAAATGTGGAGAATGAGATGATGATATATGTTATTGTCCAAGCCATGGCTTCTTTCTTTGTTTCTATCTGTTTTTTTTTTCTTTTTTCTCTTTATGACTTTTGGTAAAATTTTATTACAAGTTCAGAGACGGGGGGGGGGTGTACGATTGTTTGTGAGATGGGGTTATTTGGTCCAAATTGCCCTCTATATATATTGTGTTGGCAGATTTTGGACTCCCTATGCTTGGTTTTACCAACTACATATTGCATTGTTAATATATACTCTTAAATAGTCCACGCCTCAATTCCTTTTCAAAAGTGAGCAAATTTACAGTTGTTCGCCTTATTTTTAGCTTCACCGCAAGTGTACGGTGTAGTTTATAGAATAGGGTAAGCAAGGTCGTATCCACGGAGACTAATAAATTTAATCGCTAAGTATTGAACTAAGATAGTCTTATTTTTATTTAGACGATCGAAATTTGATAATTGTTGTAGAAGTAAAGACAAGATTAACCACAAAAACACAAGATACTAAGAATAGTGAAATTATCAAGGGAATGAAATGGATTCCCGGGTTATGGTTTCAATTAATATTCCTCTTGTTGTCCGATTTAATCAAAGTCAAAGTTATTATCACTACACCTATAAGACGATCACAATGGTATTTTATCCTTCCTCTCGAGATGTATATAAAGTGTAGATTGAAATATCTATGCTAGCATCTCTACTCAACATAAGATATACAACTCCCAAATGCACAAAAGATCATATATCCTCACAAATATTCACAAACCTCTCGATTATGCAAATATTCATGTCAAGTACTCAAGATCTAATATTGAAACGCATCTCTCGAATTATGAATCAATATATCAAACATGCTAAATCATTGGCCAAATGATAAAACAAGAATAAGAACAAAGTACTCAAATAGGCTTCAAGACAATAACTTCAATTAAGATTAAAACAATCAACAAGAGTTCAATTAATCTACTTCCAAAACCCGGAAATCACAAGAAGTTTAGCTACCCATTATAAATAAACAACTCATAGACAAATTGTTCATCTTCATAAGAAGCTAAAATGAAAGATTAAAGCACAAAGAATGAGAAAACTTAGGGAAATGGATAATCTCTCGATTGATCTTCAATCCTCAAGCTTCGATTCGACCCGATTCTTCCCTTGGTTCTTCCTTGATGAAGTTGATGTATTTCTTGTGTTCTTGGGTGTATTCCCAGCCTTTCCTTTATAACCTAGATCAAGCCTCCCATGTATGTATTTATAGCCCCTCAAAAGTTCAAGAAATAGGTGGAAGAACTTAGGAATTTTCGTCCAGGCCTGCACGTGAATTTTGGAGTGTTTTGCCCTGTCTTGGGCGCTGCAGCGCCCGTGGAAGGGCGCTACAGCGCCCGCCCGAGTTTTTCACCCAACAAATGTTGGAATTTGCTTTTGAGACCTTCTTCAAAGTTGTAGCCCTATCTCTTAGCTTTCCATAGCCACTTGAATCATATCAATATCAATTTTGTAGAGAGAGTTATGGCCAAAATACAAAACACTGCCAGTGATGGAAATTTCAGACGCGTTTGGACGTTTCTTCAAATCAATCTCTCGTTGTTTGCTCGTTTGTACTTCTTTTGATACACGATTCATTACTATGACTATAAACTCAATATAATTGGCTCTCAACATGGCTTGGCTACTCAAATGACTCAAAATAACAAAAAAAACAACACAAAACTCAAGTCTAGGAAACTCAAATCAATGGTATAAAACCAAGTGAACAACAGTTCTCCTCGGGTTAGGAGTTTTGTTCTCTCCAAGAGTTGTTGTTCCCAATTTGGGTTTGTGTTAGGGTGCTTTACCCTTCTCCCCCACCTCATCCTCTTCCCCGTCGTTTTTCCGGTTTCCTTCTCGTCGTCCCCTCCTCAGTCCTCCCCGCCACCACCATTGTTGTGGATTCTTCTTTCTTTCCTGGTTCTCCTCACCTCCCTTACCACCCTTACTTTGGTTTTTCTTTGCCATTTTTCATTCTTTTTTAATTATTTTTTTATTCCCTACTTTTTAGCCCATTTCATGTTGTCTGCCATGACTTTTGCTTTTACATTCAATCAGCCCTTATTTTCTGCAAAAGTTTTCTTGTCCCAACCACTAAACCCCCACTACGAGTCCTAAAAATAATTAAAAAGAAAAAATAAAAAATAAAAAATAAAAAAAGAATGTCCCATTTTGACTTGGAGGAGAACGTTGAAACACCTAACCCGACGGCAAAGGTTGCTTTGCAACCCCGTCGAACACAATGAGTTGTATTGTATGGAAGCTTCAGGGGCTTGGCAATCCCCGAGCATTCAGGGAGCTCTGTCGCCTTGTTAAAGAGATGAAGCCCTTGTTACTTTTTCTCTCCGAGACAAGGATGACAGATTATAGGTGTCGCCATTGGAAAGTGAAGTTGGGTTTTGAAGGGGTTTTTTTGGTTAATTGTCAAGGTAAAAGTGGAGGATTAATTCTGTTTTGGAAACAACCGTTATCAGTTAGTGTGAAGTCCTTCTCCTCAGGTCATATTGATAGTATTGTGACCGAGGGGGAGAAACTTTGGAGGTTTACGGGTTTTTACGGGAACCCAGATGCATCTCTTCGGAAATATTCTTGGGATTTATTGAGGAAACTATCCAACATACCAGAACTAAAGGATATTCCATGGTTGGTTGGTGGAGATCTAAATGAGATTTGTTTTAGTGGCGAAAAACAGGGGGGGCGCCTAAGAGCTAATTCACAAATGGAGGCTATGAGAGAAGCGTTGGAAGACTGTGAATTGAGGAGTATGCACGCCAATGGAGAATTTTTCACTTGGGTAGGCCGATCAACTTCACAGCAAGTTGTCTTCGAAAGACTTGACAAATATTTGAACTCGGATAGTTGGCGTCATTTATTTCCCACAGCCGTGGCTACTAATCTGGAGTTCTATCACTCAGACCATCGACCGTGGAGATCACGCTTGGCCTGACACGTTGATTGGAGTAGGGTAATCGAGAATTCTCGGAAAAACTTTAAATTCGAGGCGTGTTGGCTTAATGAGGAAAATGTTGAAATGATTATTGAGGAAGGTTGGGGAATTGCTCCATTAGGGAGCTCTCTTCAAGAACGAATCAAGGTGTGTGGAGATTACCCTGAATGCATGGGTTGGCTCTCATTTCAGAAGGATCCGAAAAATCTTTCTTTGAACAAAGGAAGAAACTAAACTCTCTTAAAAATCACCACATTTGGGTTAAGGCGGGTCCACAAATAAATGAACTTGAAATAAATATTGAGAAATTATCTTACCAAGAGGAAAGCTTTGGCGCCAAAGAAGTGAATTCATGGCTTCTTTGGAGGAGACGAAATTCAAAATTTTTCCATGCCAGGCAAATAATCGTAGAATTAAGAACACTATTACAGGCCTTGTATCTAGTCATGGAGATTTGTGTTACGATAGAGACGGATGGCGGTGATTATTTTTGATTATTTTGAAAAATTATTCCACTCTAATCAACCATCTACTAACGATATTCTCAAGATCGCAGAAAATATTGAACCGAAAATAAGTGAGGAGATGAATGATTTTCGTGTCTACCATTTTCAATGGAAGAAGTTCGTAGGGTGTATTTGCACTTGGCCCGGAAAAAACACCGAGACCCGATGGAATGATTGGATCATTTTTTCAAAAATTTTGGAGAATTGTAGGAGCCGAGGTAACAACGGAAGTTCTTAAAGTTTTAAATGAAGGTGCCCCATTTGGATGAATGGAATAAAAGCGTGATAACGTTGATCCGAAAATTAAAAATCCTCTCGACAATGAAGGATTTTAGGCCCATAAGCCTATGTAACTTCTGCTACAAATTATTTCTAGAGCAATTGCTAATCGAATGCGGAAAATTCTCCCTGTTGTTATTGATGAGTCCCAAAGTGCATTTGTTCCAGGTCGGTTGATCTCGAATAATATTATTCTGGGTTTCGAATGTATGCATTGGATACGAAATCACAGAAATAGTAATAGGGGATACGCGGCGCTCAAGATGGATATGAGTAAGGCATACGATCGGGTTGAGTGGGGCTTTTTAGAAGATGTTATGACTAGAATGGGCTTCCATCATTCATGGATACAGAAGATCATGCGATGTGTCCAGTCAGTATCATTCTCTTTCTGTCTTAATCAAAAGGTGTTTGGAGATCTTAAGCCACAACGAGGTATTCGGCAAGGGGACCCTCTTTCGCCGTATTTATTTGTCTTGTGAGCACAAGGCCTCTCATCTCTATTGCAAAATTCTGGGAACCAAAATTATCTCCATGGGGTCAAAATTGCATCAGGATGCCCACCCATTTCGCATCTCTTTTTCACTGATGATAGTCTTATTTTCTTTCGCGCAGATGAATTTGAGGCATGCACCATTTTCGAAAATCTTCAGCTTACGAAAAAGCATCGGGAGACCTTATCAACTTTGACAAGTCGGCACTTTCATTCAGTCCAAACACAAAGCGGAGATTATTGATCAAATTAAAGCGAAACTCACGATACCGGTGACACAAAGCCATGAAGTTTACTTGGGCTTGCCGACTTTCTCAATGAGAAGTAAGAGAGTGCGATTTCCAAAGTATCTACGAGATAGAATTCTTAAGAAAATCCAAGGGGGAGGAAATTCTTCTCGAGAGGGAGGGCGGGAGGTATTGATTAAATCGAGTTCTTCAAGCTATACCGACATACACAATGTCTTGCTTTCATCTTCCGTCTTCACTATGCGATGATATTGAGCGAGATCATGCAAAATTCTTGTGGGGTCAAGATGGGGATAGTAAGAAAATGCATTAGTGTACTTGGGACTCTTTGTGCAAACCAAAGAGTATAGGGGGATGGGGTTAGGAAGCTTACTATTTTTAACAGATCTTTGCTTGCGAAACAGCTCACGGAGAATAATAAAACATCCAAATTCTTTGGTGTCGAGAATCCTTAAGGCGCGGTATTTTAAGCATTGTGATATTTTGAGGCGCCTCTCGGATGCAAAATCCCTATATTTGGCGATCCTTGCATTGGAGTAAACAAATTTTGGAGGAGGGTTTATCTTTGGAAAGTGGGTAATGGAGAATCAATTGAGATCTTCAAAGATAAATGGATTCCATCGAAAGGCGTCAACCATGGAGTAACTCCTCTGTCTCAAATACTCGGGTTACCAAAGTTAGTGAACTTATGTGTCAAGGTGTATGGAATGAACAGTTGGTATCGCAGATTATTTCAGATTTTCTTGCAAAAGAAATTTGTGCCATCCGCTTATCCCAACAACCAACAATTGACACTCGATGTTGGAGTTTTGACAATAAAGGTTGCTACTCTGTTCATGATGGATATAAATTTTCCATCGGTCTTTTTTGAAACTCCGCTTTTCAATCCCAAGTCTTAACCGGTGGTGGAGAAAGTTGTGGACTATGAATACCCCACCAAAAATCAGAAAATTTTGGTGGAGAGTCTCAAAGGATTTCATTCATCTTTGGTGCAAATTTACGAGCACACCATATCCCGACCTCGTGCAATTGTGCACTTTGTAATTCTAGCGAGGACACCATGATTCATTCTTTATTTTTCTGTCTGATGATTAAACACCTTTGGAAGTTTCAACCTTTTGCTTCTTTACTCAAGAAAGCACGTTTGGGTCAACCATGGATCTTTGTATTTGGATGTTTCAAAATCTGTCCAGTGGAGAATTTGACTATTTTGCTACCTTTACTTGGTTTATGTGGAAAGAAAGGCAACGTTTTATACATTGTGGTGGTGGTAGTAATTTGTTGGAAATTAAAGATGGGGTGGGCACTTTTTTGTCTCAATTTCAAAGCACTAAAAAGGCTATGGATCTTACAGCCTCGAGCTCAAATGTTTCTAATGGAAAATGGGCTCCACCACCAAGAGGAAGCTTTCATCTGGACGTTGACGCATGTGTTAATGAGAAAGATGGCAGATTCGGTATTGGAGAAATTGTCAGGAACGAAGAAAATTATCCTATTTTGGCATTTGGTAAAACTGTTGAGCGCCCTTTTTCAGTTGTTGAATGTGAACTTCAAGCAATTGCGGAAGGATTGGAAATTTGTCATTCTGCCAACGTTCATCCTACTCTGATTGCGTCTGACTCCCTACTTGCGGTACAAGCAATTACGGCAGGACGCACGACCCATGCATCCGCCCGTGCGCGGTTGCGAACCTTTACCCAGGTTGCAATCCATTTAATTAATTACAAAAATTAATAAAACATTTATTTTAAAGGTTTTTGGTTCAAAAAGAATGAGGGTCTTGAAGTCCAAGACCAAGCCCGCGGCCCTCGACCCAGACCCGGGCCGGGCTGGCTGGTGGCGGCGGCGCGCGTGTGCTTTGAACCAAACCCACAAGCATGTAGGTCCTCACCCCTTTAAAAACTTGGGTGCCCCCAAGGGCCCAAACCCATAAGTCCAACTTGGGATGTATAAAGTGTGCAAACTTTTCATCCTTTTCCTATGTGGGATGGAGCATTTCTGCTTCCCCACATTTTCCATTTTTCATACCATTTATTTGTATTAAGTGGCTAACTTCTAGCATTAATTTCCCATTCATCCGGAATCGGTTTTGAGAAATTTCAAATGTTATTCTCATCTACTCTTTTAGTAGAATGTTTACAAATAATTTAATTTCATTTTACACTAATGGAAACCACTTAATTATTTGGTCAAAATCGGGTCAACACCCATTTCTCAAGACCAAATTCCAACAGAAACAATTGTCTATAATTTTTTTGGTTGGGGATATAGTTCGGATGAGTCAAAGTCTGTCTCTAATTACTTTGATGGCATTTAACTCATACTCATTTCAGAGGTTGCATGATTAGATACACTAACGAAGTAATACATATGTCCGGTGATTCACTTCTGCAAGTATATAATAGTTTATCCATTTTATCTCCTGTGTTTTATTTATTTTGTACTTCTAATTGCAATTATTACTTTATTATTTCATCATCTGCTTGTTTGTTTAGGATGCAGTTGCTAAACTTTGTACTTCTTGCAATTATTGTTGAATTCATTTCTTGCTTATTTCTTGCATGCTTACTAGTGTTAAACTAGTTTATTGCTTGTTTGGAGTTTTGGAACTCATGGTAATTGGTTTTAATAGTTTGCATAAACACAGGTGCAAATAGAACCCTTATTACATCCAAAGGAAAATGTACTTGAATACAATCGGATTCCTGGTATTTGTTTAATCATTGTCATCTCCAGGGGGGATGCATTTGCCCACCAGTTACAGCATCTAGTATCTCACTCAAGAGAAGGTATGTGTGTCCTCTTTCATAATTTATGTTATTAGGGGCCTAATGCTTGGGCTAAAAGTTGCTGAAAAAAGCGGTCGACTTAAGTGGTTTGAAGCTTGTGCTGATTCAACCCTTTTTGTCAGCATGCTATTTAAAGCATTAGAATTGTCATTCCTCTGCATGGCAATTTATGGATTTTTCATATGGGCTGCTAATTGCAATTCCTTATATCTCTCTTGTTTTCCACTTCACTTGTACACTTTTTCTTTCTAAATTTCGTCTGAAACCATTTGTCTATTTGAAATTTGCCTAGAGGGCCATCTCTGTAGGAGGAATAAACACCATTTCATCTCTGTTTCGATTAGATTCAGCTTTGACAAATTCATGAGCGGATAGAGAGCTCAAATTCGGGTAGGTAAACCTTATTATTCGCAAGGTCTGATGATTGATAAGAAGAAAGCTTCTGATTAAGCAAATATTCAGTAGGAAGCATATCTCCTTCACTTATTATCTTCTCTCCATGAAGAATCTTTCATCATTTGACTGATTTAAATGTTTCTGGAATATTATTTACATCCTACTAACTTTCTCTTGTTGATTTTCATGTAACATGATCTCAGCTGCGATCTTTGGAAGGTACATATCCGGGTCGATGTGGAAATAAAGCGAGGCATCCTTGTCGGAGGTACTTCTTCCCCTGTTTTAGTTATGCATTCTTGATAACATATTTCGAATCTTCATAAATTCCATCTCCCTGTAGTTTAGAAGGATCAAATAAATTGTCACCAAATATTTAACTCTTTCTCTCGAGAAAGTTGTTTCTCATGCCTTATTACACACTCAAAATAATTCATGGGGTTACCTTGGAGCTCCTCTTTGTTTTACATAGTAGTCATTTGTTTTACATGGTACTCATTTGTTTCACTCAATCACTGTATTGAACCTCACGGCTATGTAAGTTTCAATGTTATTTCATATTCTTTTTGGTTGTTTGATTTCAGTTCTAATTTCCTTTTCTGCAAATCATACTCGCACTGGAGCTTTCATTCATCTTTGTTTTATACTGTATTTGGCTTTTACCCTGAATTTCATCAAAATTGCTTAAGATGTCTGCTATATTTGTAAAAGCTCATATCTTTAGTGTTCCCCAAAATGATAAATGAGAAAGATCTACTGTGATCCTATCCATGGTTCATTAATCTGTTTGAACTTTTCTTCAAGTAAAAAATGCTACTATTCCACAAAATCTAA
Source organism: Rehmannia glutinosa (assembly GCA_016081115.2). NCBI lineage: Eukaryota > Viridiplantae > Streptophyta > Magnoliopsida > Lamiales > Orobanchaceae > Rehmannia > Rehmannia glutinosa. The sequence continues at coordinate 60,820,866 of CM071934.1, read as the reverse complement.
AGCTTTCAACGTGCCTTGGATTTATCTAATCAAACTAAAAGTTTAGTATGCTTCCAAGTTGGGGGGTTTACTTTTATGTGGTGGTCCTATCTCATTTCTACTTTTTTGCTCCAGTTACGTGAGATAGGAAATTAACAGGGGCACACTGAAAATGTTTTGATAGGGAGATTTAGCATTCACTTTAATATTCCATTCAAACTGTTGTTTCTTTCACTGATCATGAATATTATGATCATCGTTTGTGCAATTCTACAGAATGTCAAGCTTTGTCGTTGTTTCATTGACTTTCATTGGTTCATCCTCATTCACATGATTGTTATAGTTTAGCAATGTGAATGTCCATTCTCTTGAGAATTCCTATTAACAAAAGTGAGGAATATCCATTGCTCCCATTCCACATCAGTTTACAATTTAACTATATATCAATGAAATATAAATTCTAAAAGTTAAAATTAAATTTTTTGATATAAAACTCTTTCACTGATTCTTTTTAAATATATATATATATATATATATATTGTATAAATATTGTCGATACCATAAACATAAATATGTAAATATATATTATTCAAGACACATTAAAATAATCTTAGATCCACTTATGTGTAATATATATATAATATAATGTTGTCTAAACAAATTCTATTTAAGAGTAATTTGACTTAAAATTATTTTTCTCAACCACCATTATTCATTTATAATTACCAATCAAGAGATTTAAATCAAGTGGAAAAATCTTCATTTCATTCTTTTTTGCATTCCTTTACATACCAAGCATATAAATGATATCATCATATCATTTTTTTATTCCATTCCAGAAATTCATTAAATTACTATCTAATATATTCATTCATGACAATCATGTCATAAAAGGATTAAAGTGTAGAAAATAACCGCGTACCTTACAAATGAGACTAGATGAATTATTTATAGTTGGGTATTGGGTCTTGTATATCAAATGGATCTCGTGGGACAGTAATTTAATAAATAATATAATTTTGAGCCCAAATTGATATTTAAGCAATAATCAAATAAATAAAAATAATTAAAGATAATTAAATTTGAAATTGCACATCAGTAATTAAGTTAAATCTCGTGATATTTTTTGTAATTACCCCTTATTCTAATCGCTAGGGGTAGATTTTAACGAATTTATTCAATTAATATCAGTTTTTTCTGTTAGGGATAGTGCCTTAAAAGCAATTGTGAATTATTTTTTATTATTAATAAAGACGATATTTATTTTCGAACACTTGTGCGTATTGTATATATTTACTTGAACTTCATGAAATTCCCCAGTTTATTTAATGTAACCATAATCTTAGTATATGATTGTTATATACAAGAGGATTAAGATTATGGATAATAAACTTAAATTAAGTTTGTGATGAAATTAATTAAAAGTATGAGATCTTTAATTAAAACACCACTAATGTGGCCCAAAATATTTTGAATGTGACTGTCTTATCCGGCATGGTCGATGTGGAAATATCTTAGTGGGGGCATTATATATGATTTGATTATATAGGACTTGGACCAATTTAATTTGATTTTTTCATACAAATTCTATTTATAAGACTTGAACTGATTTAATTTGAATTATTTATACAAATTCCAATATAGAAATGAAAAATCAAATCGCAAGATGATCATATGTGGATAAATCTTAATCATAAGTGATTATAGACTCCTGTTTATTTCTGTATGATTCTTAATTTGCTAGTTTAAGTTTGTTCTAATTCCCAACATACGCATTTTAGATTCACGTTTGAATTAAATAGCTAGGAATATAAATTCACATATATGGAGTCAATTCCTTCTTGCGAGAAAGTAGAAGACGATTCTCTCATTTGTTAATTCTGGAACTGAATGGTTTGCGATCTCTAATTTATAATCCAATTATAAATTAACCATTCGCTAGTGGATTAATGGTAAATGAGGATAATAAGTAATTGAAAAGGTTTAACGAATACTACCTAGCTTCAATTACGAATTATCTATGGAGGATTAATCCATATGTAATGATTATATAGTCAAATTCGTTGAGTGCATATTTCGAATTTATAGTGGAGTAATATCGGAATTAATAAATCGAATAAATTAATTAAAGAATTTAATTATTTATTCGGTTTATTGGAGCTTGTAATTATAGATCAATGGTCCTCGATTCGCCTTCTTAGAGTAAATGGATTAGAAATAATATTTTATATTCCTAAAGGTTTATGAAAAATAGTTTTTCATAATATTTGGCTTAATATATTAATATCAGTTAATTCCGGGAATATTTGATATTCTACAGTCTTGACTGTATTTGGAAGTAAATAAACATAAGATATTTATGATATTAATATAATTAGTAAGTTAATAATTATAATGGATAATTATCAATTAGAGTTAGAGTGTGTCTAGAGTTTTGAATTCTTGAAAAGATAGAATTTTGATTTGCAGTATGATTGAACAAAGCCTATAAAAAGAGACCACATCTCACAATTCAAAGGGAATTTTTCGGCCGCCAACCTTAAGAATTGGAAAGAAAAATTCATCCACGCCCCTACAATTGAATTGGAGATTTTTTTGGCCAAACTGAAAAGGCAATTTTTATCCAAATCCATAACCAGATTCAGCCTCCAGTTTTTAAGCAAAAACAGTTAGTTTTGGGCAAAAACTTGTATAAGACCGTCTTGCGGGTCTCAATCCGTAAGACGGATCTTACTGACCCGGCTGACCCGCATACCCGCGACCCGTCAGCTTTTTATTTTTTATTTTTTTTTCTTTTCTCTCACACGTTGCTTTCATTTCCCCTTCTCTCTCTAACTTTGCGTCCGTTCTTTCTCTCTCTCACACCGTTCTCAATCTCTCACTGAAACTAGGGTTTATGTTTAGTTTTCTTTCAATTTCCTTCAATTTCCGTTCAATTTCAGTTTTATCACGTTCTCACAGTAACGCTTTCTCACGTTCGAGGTCGGTTCGGCTGATTTTTGTCATGTTCTCTCACGTTCGACCCTATGGTTTTTGATTTTGGAGTTAAATTAATAATTGCTGCAATTGTGAGTTAAATTCGAGTCCTCTCTGGTTCTGGCATTGATGTTCTATCAAGTTCGAGTTCTCTCAAGTTTTTCATCGAACTGCAACGATTTCTCAGCGTTCGTAGGTGGATTTCTCAACTGTAGTTCGAGTTCTCTCAAGTTGCAAAGGTATTTTCGAATATCTCCTCTTTTTTTCATCTTCTTCTTGTTCTCTTAGTTTTGTTAGTAGATACATTGGTGTTATTTGTAAATTCTGGGGAACAATGATATTTAAAAGTAACAGAAATTCGCATAAAAGTATCAGATATTTGGTCAAAAGTATCAGTGTTTTTTTTAATCTAGTTTATGGATTTTTTTCGTTTGTTGTTAAATGGAACTAAAAGTATCTGAAATTGCTTGAAAAGTATTAGTAAATGACTTAAAAGTACCATGCATATGCCCTCTCTGCATGTATATTGATATATGTGATTTATGGAGTTTTGATTTTTTATTTAAATTGTGCGTGTTTTTGTTGATATATGTGTTTATGTTGCTTGAATTTTTTTTGTTTAATATATAATAAGTCTGGGTTTATATCTTGTACACGTGCGAACGTACACTATTATGATTGTTTGTTTAAGTACTTATGTCTTATTCCAAGTATCAGAAATATATGTGTTTATGTTGCTTTAAATTGTATTTTAAAAGTGTCAGTGTTTTGTATATTTGTAGATGGTTCGGCAGAAAGTGTTGATACGTGGTAAAGGAAGGGGAAGGGGAAGGGGAAGAAGCAGCGTGGGAGAAGTCATGGTAGGAGAAAGTCCGAAGAAAAAAGATGTTAGTCAAGGAGATGCTGTGGACAAACATTTGGCAGACGAAGGAAACACTGCTGAAGACATTAAAAAAATGAGGATAAAGATATTAGTTTGCATTTCTCGTTGTTTATGTTAATATATTTTTTAAAATAGTGTATTGATTTTCTATGTTCATGTTAAAATTCTTGTGTTATTTGTAAATTTCTGGGGAACAATGATATTTAAAAGTATCAGAAATTTGCATAAAAGTATCATAAATTTGTCCAAAAGTATCTGAAATTGTTTGAAAAGTATCAGTAATTGAGTTTTTGATTTTTTTTCTTTAAATTATGTGTGTTTTTGTTGATATATGAGTTAAAAGTATCAGTATTTTGCATATTTGTAGGTGGGTCGGGAGAAATTGTTGATACGGAGGGGGAGAGGAAGGCAAAGGGGAAGGGGAAGGGGAAGAAGGAGCCCGGGAGAAGGCATGATAGGAGAAAGCCCGGCGAAAGAAGATGTTAGTTGTCGTGATTTGGTTGCAGAATCTGGAAACGTTGCAGAATTCGAAAACGTTGCAGAAGAGATTGAAAAGGATGAAGATAAGGTTGTTGATGGTCAAGGGGATGTTGTCGAAAAACCTTTGGAAGAAGGAAATGTTGCTGAAGAGACTCAAAAGGTTGAGGATAATGTTGATGTAGAGGAAGATATTGCAGCGAAGGAAGTTGCTGAAGACAAACCTTGAAAGCTTGATGTAGTTGAACCTCGAAAGGCTGCTGCAAAGCGTAAATCTTCGGGTGAGAAAATTGGAAAGCATGATTCTAAAAGTCCCCGAAAGAAAATCAAGTTGTCAGAGGAAGATACTAAGAGGTTTGTGCACTTTTGTCCTATTTCTTTTTAGTATCTGAACCATTCATTGTATTAGTCCATTTGGAATTGCCTTAAAAGTATCATTTTTATGCTTTTAAGTATCAGAAATGGCCTTAAAAGTATCAGTTTTTATATCATGTTTTTATATCAGTACTAATATGGCATTATATTTCTATGCTTGAAAAAGTATCATTTATTTTTGAAAAAGTATTATGTTTCATTGTTTGATATTATTATTTTCTATGCTAAAAAGTATCCTTTTTAGCATAAAAGTATCCTTTTTAGTTAAAAAGTATCCTTTTTTAGCAAAAAAGTATCACTTTTTATATTAAAAGAATCGATCTAAAAAGCGTCACTTTTTTCTTTCAGGGTGATCTAAAAAGTATCACTTTTATATTGCTTTTAAGTATCGTAAATGTCCTTAAAAGTATCGGTTTTTATATCATGTTTTTATCAGTACTAGTATGGCGTTATATTTCTTTTGCAGTTTTCTCTACGCAATGTAGACCTCAAGATCTTTTGATATAGTTAAGGATTTGGTGATAGACGAGAGGAGGATATCGAGAGCATCGACTTTAGGGGGATGTTGAAATTGCAAGTGAAACAACTACTGCTCAAATGTTGTCGTGGCTCGTCAAGAGATTCAACCGGCGGCGGATGCTCGGCGTTGACGATATGTGAAGGTTTGTCATAATCTGCGATGACATATGTGATGTCTTCTTGTTCGAGGAACAATAAGGACGTAGTATTTTATAAGAAGGGTGAAACTTTGGATGAAGTTATCGAATTTAAGAACAAAGTGGGTATTGATGGGAGTTCGACAGTTGGGTTTTTGAAACAAAAATTGATGAAGGACTATAAAGAAGGGGGTGATGATTTCAAAAGGCTATTTTTGTTATATAGCCTATCTACACTTTTGACACCAAGTGTGAATCGCACGGTAGATGTTTCATGTTTTAAATCTTTAATTGATGTATATGGAATCCGACATTTCGACTGGTGTTCGTTAGTGTTGGATAGGTTATGTAGATCAGTGGACAAGTTTAACAAGAAGTCCAAAACACACATAAGTGGTTGCCTTTTGGCCTTGCAAATCATATACTTTCATCGTATTAAATGGCAAGGTAAATCTGAAACTTCGGAGCTGCCACTTCTTCAACATTGGACGACGGAGAAAATAAGAAAAAGAGCAAAAGATAAGAAAGTGGCTAGCGATTTTGGTCAGGGTGATGTTGAAAACATCTATCCTATTTCTGGTGGCGTTAATTTGAAAAATGTTGAGAAAGGTGATGTGGAGAAAGGTGGTGATGGAAAGAATGTTGGAGAGAACCTTGATGTTGGGAAAAAGTCGACTGTAAGCAAGAAAAAAAAGGGGGAGAGATCTGGGATTGAGAAAATAAGGAAATATGATCAATCTTCAAGGTTGATCCAGTTTGAAAGTCCGGCAAAAGATGTAAGTATGTTCAAGTATCAGTTTACTATTAAAAAGTATCATTTTTGTTTGAAAAAGTATCATTTATGTTTGAAAAAGTATTATGTTTCATTGTTTGATATTATTATTTTCTATGCTAAAAAGTATCCCTTTTTAGTTAAAAAGTATCACTTTTTAGCAAAAACATATCACTTTTTATATTGCAGCAAGTGATCTAAAAACTGTCACTTTTTTCTTGTAGGGTGTCGATAAAGTATGCTTGTTGCTCCAAAGGGACATGGAATTTATAACCCATTTCCACATGGAACGATTGTGTCTAGAAATGCAGAACAAAGAAGCAGACCCTTCATCTTCACCGGACGATGAATTCTTCTCCAATGGCAAACTTCATGAGTATATTGATGAAGTTGTGAAGAACTTTCAAAAAATGAAAAAACGGAAGGATTCAATGCTTAGGTTTGATCTGCTGACGCCTGAGCCAAAGTCGCAAGAAGCAATAATCGATGAACCGTTAGGTGACGATGCCCCTGATAACGAAATGTTTGAAAGTCAAGTTGTAGGTAATTCAAGTGATATATTAGAAGTATCAGTTTTTCTTAGAAAAGTATCAGTTTTTCTTAGAAAAATGACATTTTGTTTTTCTTTTGTCTGTTATTGGAACAAATGATTGGCCAGTCAATAAAACTGAATTTCATTGTGAATTTATGAAAAAGAACAATCGCTACTTGACTGGAATGACACGAAAATAGAGAGATGTTGTTGACTTCTGTTTTTCCGATCATAGTTCTGAAAGAGAGTAAGTAACAATAAGATTATAGATTGAAAAATTATTATTTCATTGATTTCTTATTACTCACATGCTACTATTATTTGCGTTCAAATGAAAATAGTTTTGCCACGGGAGGGCATTCATTTATTGTCTTTGGTGATGGAATTGATTCATTACATGATGCATATTTGATTTTTTCAAGTATCATTGATGTATGGACACTTATTTTAAACAAATCAGTTGGTCGGGCAAAGATTTCTGGACATTTTTATTTCAACACTCAACATTCTGTAAGTAATATTTTAATCAAATCTTTTTATGTTTATTTCAGTTTTTTTGATCTTCTTTGTTTTTCTTGCAACAGTTGTATCTTGAAGCTTGTTATGATGGAAAAAACTCGGAAGTGAACTTAGAGGTGTTGGAGGACGTGGTTGAGTACCTTGAACAAATCGGACTTGAACACATGTTGGACCAAGGTAAGATTGTTTTAGTATTTGCTTTCAAAAGTATATCATTTTATTTGATAAGTTTATGATTTTACTTGAAAATATGTTGCATCATTTGGCATGTTAATCTTTGTTGCTCAAAGTATCACAAATTGGATCAAAAGTATCATAAATGATCTGAAAAGTATCAGTTTTATGTTAACATTTGAAAAATTATTTGCACTCTGCATGTTATATATCTGATGCTCAAAGTATCAGAAATTGCATCAAAAGTATCAGAAATTATCTGAAAAGTATCAGTTTTTGTGTTAAAAAAACTGATGAAGTCTCTGTTGTTTTCAAAATTTGTAGATCTTTGTACCATATTGCTACCAAGGCCATTATATTGCCGCTGTCATCAATTTTGTTGACAAGAAAGTGCAATACCTCAACAATATGGTGCATGATGAAGAGGTCGTTGATCAGTATGTTGGTCTCTCGAAGTTGGTGGTAAAGCATCATATGTATTTGTTAACTTTTTATTATGTTTAATAACAATTACAAATCTATGACATTAAATTGTTACTTTTCACAGCATAAGCAAAGTTTTGTCTTCCTCGAAGCGGAAAATCAACCAAAAGCTGGAGAAGTTAAATCATATATCTGGGAAAATGTGTCATTCAAATGGCAAACAAATGAGACCAACATTGATTGTGGTGTTTTCCTCATGCATCATATGGAAAATTTTGTTGGAAAAGTTTACTCATCTCCGGATTTGTCAAAGGTATGAATATTCTCTTAAACAAAGAATTTTTTTGTTTTTATAGCTGTTTTTTATAATTATTTTATCTGTTTTTATATCCGTGTTTTTTTAAGGCTGTGGAAAGATGCAAATTGAGAGCCATATACTGTGCCGAAATCATTTTATCTGAGTTTAATGAATTGAGAGCGGAGATAGAGCAACAAGTGCTCAAATTCAAGGAAACGATCGCTGAACCTGTCAAAAAACCCTCCAAGAAAACCAGCAAGAAAGGCACGAAGAAACCGAAAAAATGATGAGATCTATATTTCTGAAATTTGTAAATGTTGAGATTGCTTATGTTGGTAGTCATTTTGTGATTAGATGCTGAATAGTAGCTGATATTTTGTGAATGTTGGTGGTCATTTTGTGATTAAATGTTGAATAGTAGATGATATTTTGTTAATGTTGGTAGTCGTTTTGTGATAGTAAATTGATTTTTTGCAGTGCAATGTTAGTTTTAAGCACTGAGTGCTGAATTTATTTGATTGTGTGTAGGTGATGTGTTTTCTGAATTTTTTTATCATGTAAACTTCTAAACAGGTTATAAGTATCGAGTAATTATTTAAAAGTATCGAGTAATTACGAAAAGTATTAGTATTCTCGCATTTGGATTTTTAAATTTTGGTAATCTAATTGCATACTTCTATGATTTAAAAGTATTAGTAATTATGTAAAAAGTATCAGTAATTACACGAAAAATATCAGCATTCTGCATTTGGATTTTTAAATTTTGGAAACCTAATTGCATAATTCTAAATAACCGAAAAGTATTAGTAATTATGTTAAAAGTATCAGTAATTATACGAAAAGTATCAGTATCCTGATAGATACTAAGAAGTGATAGATTTAAGAATCTACCATTTAAAACATTGAAAGCTGATAGATTTCAGAAAAAATATATCTAAAATCACAAGTGTATCAAAAATTGCATCATTACAACTGACAAATTTAAGTAAAATATCTCTAAAATAACCGAGGATTCGGAGTCTTTGAACCAAACTCCTTTTCTTGAGAATAATCAGAGACGTCACTTATTTCTTCTTGCTCTTTTCCAAACTTCCCTTTATTCTTTTTCTTCTCCCCTTTGTTATAGATCGTGTAGGATCTTGTAATGTGTTAGTTGTACTTGAAACAACAGACGATTCGATTTGTCCGGTAGAATTTTGCACATTTGTCAAGGCACTAATAGCAAGAAAATCCCTTTCGTAACCTTCTTCAATGATTCTCCTTGCTTCTTCATTTCCTTTGCATTTCAACACAAGATCATAATATCTTCGAGCCATTTCATGACGCCAAGGAATGCAATCATTAGGCTTGTCAGGCTTCTCAAATCTCTTATTTAAGATGTCCCATACTTGAGATTTTGCCATTCTTGTCCATCTCTTAAGAATATATATTTTCGGTATCTTGGCATGAGAATGAAGATGGAGGATCCGTAATGAATGGAAACACAAAATACCATATTCTTCAAATTTCTTACAAGTGCACGTTACCATGTTTCGCAATGGATCAAACATCACCTTACTTACACCTCCATCCCCAATATGAGAAGAAACATCATAAACAGTCAATATCTCATCATTATGAACTAGAGTGCAAGTAGTAGAAATTGATGCGATAAACTCACTCTCAAAGTCTTTAAACATTGTTAGAGTGTATACCTCAGAAGCGTGTTTTAACAACCCAGTCAATGGTATGGAAGTCGATGGTATTGATCTTGATGATTGTAACTCATCATTTTGTTATTTTATTCTCCAATTCTTCACTAGTTCCTTAAAAATTCCATAAAAATCAGTCAAACTTGTCGTCTTCTTTGCATTAAATCCCATGGCGTTGTTAGTACTTTCACTCCTTTGTGAGGAAAGTATTCCAGCAGAAAAGAAATCTTTGCTTAAGGTTGTGCACCATTTTTCCTTTATCTCATACAATCTTTTAAACCATGTTTGATCCTCCAATCCGTACGTTGAAATCATGTTACTCCAAGAGTTCTCAAAATCAGCTTCATTCGTACAACCATACAAGCATTTCCTAAATGCATTCTTAAAGGAATTGTTGCTTTTCAGTTGTCCAAACATGCTTATTGCATTCTGGTAAAGATGCCATTGACATAGCCTATGTTTTGTCCTAGGAAATATCTGCATGAATAATTCGGTGTTAAAGTAACACTTTTTTCGAGTAAAAGTATCCGTTTTTATGCGATAAAGTACCATTTGTTGAATTGATCGAGGAAAAATAGGGGGGATCGAGAACTGGATGAAAAAGAAAAATAATATAGTCAAAGTATCGGTTTTGCAAGTAGAAGTATCTATTTTATGTGATAAAGTATTATATTTTCAATTCAGTTACGTACCTTTTCTATCGCGTTAGAAATCGCTTGGTCTTGGTCAGTGAATATAGTTATAGGAAACTTTCCTCTGATGGCTTTTTTAAAAACCTCAAAAAGCCATTCGAATGTTTCAGTCTTTTCGTTTGATAAGAACGCACAACCAAACATCACATTTTTCCATTGATGGTTGATGCCAACTATTGGAGCACATATCAAATTATATCTGTTTGTGCGATATGTTGTGTCAAAAATGACAACATCTCCAAATATTTCATAATCTTCTCTCATCATCGAATCTCTCCAAAAAAATATTGCTCAATTTGGCCATCTCATCCAGCTTAACTCTGAAATAGAAGTCCTCCTCATCGGATTGTTGTTGGTACAACATTTCAACAAGTGTTTGTGCATCCCCACCTTCTATTTCTTTCAATTTCAGACGATTCACAAAATTTAGATGATCTTTTATAGTATGTCCAACACTATAATCTCCTCCAGATTCATGTGCCATATAACGGTAAGAATCTATCGGTCTCATTAGGAAGAGACCATATCTTCTATCACTTTGCCCTTTTCACTTGTAATCTTTCTCTCGTAGCGATGAAGGTGGTTCCACTCTTTTCTTGTAAATGAATGATTATGCTCCGTGACATGGCTCAAGACTTCATAAAGACCTTCGTCATTTAATTTCACCCTCAATGAAGCATTACATCTGGTACGCGTGATAGGGAAATTTTTCTTTTTTTCATTTTTGGAATTTATTTCCAAATTTTCCGATCTCCTAAATCCTTCACAAGAGCATACAAAATTTGTTTTTCTGTCACAACTCCATTAGCTGGAGTTCGAGTTGTTGCTTTACGAATGCTAAACCCGAGTGCACGACTACGATCCCTATACAAATTATGCATGTCATCAATTGTCTTCCTTTTCAACCCAACAAGGGAACCCGATACATCCACACGTTCCTTTGTTAAGTTAGAAACATTTAAAAAAATCACAGGACAGATTAATAGATGTTGGTACTTTTGGAGAAAATAGTAATACTTATGCTGTAAAATGTGATACCTTCTGCATCTGCCTCTGTGTTTTGGTCTGTAGTATCTCTTGTTTCCAGATTTTCACCTTCAGTGACTTCTATATCATCTTCATCACTAGAAACAATAAGTACCGAATCCAAGTTTTCACTTATATGTATAAATGAAATAAATTATTACATCAAAATATCTAATTGAATATCATTTTTATTTAGTAAATATAAATTTGTAAAATTTAAATGCCTATCGTAAAAATATCATTTTTTCCATAAACAGTATCACTATTTTCAGCAAAAGTATAATATATAATATCAATATTATCACTATTTCCAGTAAAAGTATCATAATTAAATACAAAATTATTAGTATTTCCAGCAAAAGTATCATATTTAAATACAAAAGTATCAGTATTTCTAGCAAAAGTATCATTTTTTCAATGTATGAGTACATTACATTCCTTCATCAATGAGATGTGTGCATCGTCATTCTCCATTGAAGAGATTATCGAAAATCGCACAACAGGTCGAAAGTGCAATATAAGGATGACAATGAAGCTTTTTGTTGCAGCAACAATGGAGATTCTTTCTTACAAAATTTCAAATTTTTTGTAGAAAATAGTTGAATATCGACTTACCAGTGGAGCTTTTGTTGTTAGGAGATGGCAAGCTGAGCTTTTGGAGAAGGAGATGGCGAGCTTAGCTTTTGGAGGAGGAGGTCCTGTTCGATTCTCAGGAGCTGCGGGTTTTGTTTTGAAATTAGGTTTTTAATTTTTTTTTTTTTATTTTGAGCTGGGTCATTGGGCTTTGAATTTGCCAGCTGCCAGGCGGATCATTGGGTCATTGCGGATTGGGGCTGGGGCGGGTCGCGGGTCGCGGATTTGGGCTTTCTCATGAGCTTTTTTTTTAAAATTGACAGTTGTCAATGCGGGTTGGGGCTGGGGCGGGTCGCGGTAGGATCCGTTTTACGGAATAGGATCCGTAAGACGGTCCTATGGGAGACATTCTCTTAGTTTTGGTCACTTTTCTGAAAAGAAATTTTTGGTCAATCGTTGTTTTTGGTTGATTCAAATGCAAAGGAATTTTTTTTCCCCAACTCAATTGATTTGGGATTAACGGCCCACACATTTAATAAGGGACGTTTTCGTGTTCTCCCCAAAGTGTGATCGTGGTTTTGAATATTAGCCAAGTTCAAAAGCCTTACGTATTTTTTTTGTTTTTTTGAGAAGAAAGCCTTACAATATTCAGTTAGCCCCAATCTTACAATATGATGAGTTGAGTACATCGTAGGATAATTAAAATTAGAAACTTATAATTTTTTTGGGTGCCCACACACTGTTGTTAATAAGGAGGATCAAATTAGAAGATCGTAGAGTCTACAATATTCAAGTCGAAGGTTCAAAGAAGACCAAGCGAAGAACAAAAATCGTCGAAAAAGGTAATTTTCTTATTCTTCATTTAGTTAGAATAAATTTAATTTAGGGATAATTACAAAAACACCCCTAAGGTTTGGGCTAATTACAAAAAAAAAAACCTTGAGTTCTTTGAAAATTATAAAAAACTCCTTGATGTTTGATTCTTTCTTAAATTTTTCCCGGTGATTTTCGAAAATATTTCAAAAAAAATCTTGATATTTACAAGAATATTACAGTGACCCCCCTAAAATTAAGACAAAATGAAACTTGAAGGGGTTTTTTGTAATTTTGAAACATGTCTGTTTTTTTTTTTTGTAATTAACCCAAACCTCAGGGGTGTTTTTGTAATTATCCCTTTAATTTATATAATCTTGTCAGTCGTCTTATATCTGAAACTCGATTTTGAAATCCCTCTTTTCGCTTTCATTCGATTAGAACGAAAAACCAGATCTTATTTAACCTGGATCGATCCGAGACCCAAATAATTTCCAACATCTTCCCAATGAGCCATAACGACTGTAAACGGGTTCTCGAAAGTGGAAGTCGTCGGGAACATGTCTCTTTAGTCAACCTTTGTCTTTATCTAGTTGTTAAACTTTCATTATCAAAGGCAACTTGCTGGAGGAATCATCAAAGGCAATGAGGATTAAGAATATGGAAAGACGACAATTTACAAAGTCGTTTTTTGTCCCCTTTCAAATAAATATGCATAGTAATTTGAAAGATAAATGGATTCCAAAACCTAGCTACTTTGGAAGTGTTTGTTTATATATTTTTCTTTTTAATTTCTTCTAGAGAAAATTTGTTGATGTATTTATGCTAAAATCCATGTGTTTGATTGTAATTTTTTTCATCTTGCTCACTTACTCTCACTTTTTAAGGGTGAGGCTATTTACACCCCAAAATTTATTAATATACCCATAAAAATTGCTCACTTACTCTCACTTTTTATGGGTGATGCTATTTACACCCCCAAAGCTTATTAATACACCCTATAAAAATTGAACAAAGATACATTTCCCCAAAAAGATATGTTTGATTATAGGTAATGTCACTTTCCATCACCAATCACATTAAAAACATATTTATTTTTCTTTTTCCAAAATAAATATTTATCACTACAAAAAAGAAAAGAAAAGAAAAGAAAAGAAAAGTTGAAACAAAATATTGCTCATTTCACAGTTGCTTCTAAAGACGACTCATTATGCAAATCTGTATGTTTTTTTTTCTCCATCAATTTGGACGAAGAAATTTATAAATGGTTCGGCAATTCAAGTGAAGCAACTTAAAGACTTTTACCAAGTCTGATGTGAAAAAGTATAACTAGTATACATTTCAGTGATCATTTTCATGTCTTTTATACTTGAGAAGGTCTACGGATCCTAATCTGTAAGACGGATCCTACAATCTGGATTCGGATTCATGTCCACCAGTAAAAAAAAAAAGGGGGAATGAGCGCCCTGAATGGGTTCCCAGGGATTTGAACCTAAGTGCATAACAAAAGAGAGTACTATTCAACCACTAGACCACTAGTGCTTGTTATACAATTTTAGTATAACCATGAGTATAACTCATTCCTTTCAAAAAAAAATATGAATATAACTCATTCATAAATTCTTACAAATTCCCAAAGCTTATCATATTTATTTTCCTTCTTCACTGTACTATGGAATATGATATTTTATCTCAATAAACTGATACTTTAACTCATAAAAGTGTTACTTTAACTCTTGTCAAATATATTTTTCCTTCTTAGATGTACTGAATTCCTAATATGTGACTGTATTAAAGAACATGATACTTTATCTCAAAAAACGGATGCTTTTACTTATAAAGTGTTACTTTAACTATGTCATATTTATTTTTTATTTTTCCTTCTTTCCTTCATCCTTAATTTGTGACAATATTAAAAAACATGATACTTTATCTCAAAAAATAGATACTTTAGCGTATAAAAGTGTTACTTCAACTATGACATATATATATATTTTTTATTGTAATATATTCATAATTTGTGACTATATTAAAAAATATGTTACTTTATCTCAAAAAACAAATACTTTTACTTATAAAAGCATTATTTTAACTCTGTCATATTTATTATTCATCTTTCTTTTATTGAATTCATAATATGTGACTATATTAAAAAATGTGATACTTTATTTAACAAACAAATACTTTTACTCTTAAAACATTATATTTTATCCCAAAAAATATATATATATATACTCATAAAGGTGTTACTTTAACTCTAAGATATTTATTTTTCCTTCACTGTAAGGTAATCATAATATGTGTCTATATTAAAAAAATATGATACTTTATCTAAAAAACCGATACATTTTCTCATAAAACTGTTACTTTAACTGAGGAAGAAAAAAAAAAAAAAAAAAAAAGAGCAGGTGGCTTTGACCCGCGGGTCAATAGGATCCGTCTTACGGATTTGGACCCATAAGACGGTCCTATATGAGTTTTTGCCTTTATGCTTTCATTAAACAAATAATACATCAATTATCTCCATGGTAATTAATGTCACATTCCAACACCAATCACTTTAAAAAAATATTTATTTTCTTTTAACAAGCTATCACTATTCAGATCATTTCACGGTTGCTTCTAAACACGACTTATTCAGCAATCTGTATTCAACTTGGACGAAGAAGTTTATAAATGGTTCAATAGTTCAAGTGGAGCAACTCAACTTGCTGTGTAATACTTTTTCCAAGTATAATATAATGTGATGATCGTCATCTGATTAAACTATATCTAATATACATTTGCCGTGATCATTTCCCAATCTTTGTTCTCCAAAATCGTACTAATTGTTGAGCACCTTCCATTCCAAACAAAAAAAGTGATCAAACTATGGCCGAAATTGCTATTTCCTCAACATTTGTTTTGCTGGAGATCGTTCCACCATTGATCAAAAAACTCAATCTCCGAGAAGATGTGCAGAAAGAAATCGAAATATTGAGGGATTGGCTTAATTCCCTGAAGGCCTTCATGGAAGACAATTATGGCCGTGAAGGAAGCCGAATGCTAGACGATCAGGTGGAGAAAGTTCGCAAAATTGCTTATGATATTGAAAATGTTATTGAGGAATTCATCCTTCACTCATCACAATATACATTTCACAATCACTTAATCACTCAGAAGCTTCACAATTTTGCCCACAATGTCCGTCATGGATTTCCACTTGTTGGGATTTCCAAAAAGATAGCAAGCATCAAGGAACACATAGATGAATTGAAATCAAAGAATGCAGCTTTCTTTGGCAATAATTCCAATCAAAGAGATCGACCATCATCATCAAGTTCTAAAATCATGGCAAGTCCTCTTCTTCTTGATGATGAAATGGTTGGCTATGAAAATCTCAAAAAGGAATTTATTCGTCACTTGGTGGACAGAGATAATAATAGGCTAGCTAGACTAGCCGTGGCTGGTCCTGCTGGCTCTGGGAAGACAACATTGGTGAAAAATGTTTTCTGGAAACCACGAATTTGGGGACAATTTGATTGTCATGCTTGGATTCTTGTCTCTCGAAACTTTGATCTTGAGGAAATCTTTATAAGCATGCTGAAACAACTGTGTTTTTCGAGGAAGGAACCTTATCCACCGATGACGGTTTGAATACGCGAGACAAAATTGCATAAATACCTTCTTTGGAAAGAGGTACGTTGTTGTACTTGATGATATTTGCGAAAAGAAGGCGGGATGCTATAAAGGATGCGTTGCCAAATGCATTTTTGGAAGCAGTAATCATCACAACGAGCTCGTCAGATGTAGCTTCTATATGTGCGTCCTCAAGCGACCATACATATAGATTAAATGGTTTAGAATGGTTAGAAGGGTTGAAACTCTTTTGCAGAAATGCCTTCCCTGACATCAATGGTGAATGCCCTGAGGAGTTGAAGAACTGTTGTGTAAATATCGTCACAAGATGTGAAGGGCTGCCGCTTGCCATTGTTGCAATAGGTCGAGCACTTGAGCGGAAATCAAGACTTCCAGATGATTGGGAAATATTTTATAATAGTCTTGAATACAAAATCAGGACAGATCCTGATCTGTTTGTCGTTAAAAATTCCCTGTTGCCTAGCTACATGGATCTCTCTAGCAATTTAAAGAGTTGTTTCTTGTACTTTAGATTTTCCCTGAGGATTACTCAGTAAAGCGTGGAAGGCTCACACGACTCTGGGTGGCTGAAGGGTTTGCAATAGGAACAGACGGCCAAACAGCCGAGGAGGTGGCTGAGGATTATCTAAACCAACTGATTCACGTGAATTTGGTTCATGTTTCCAAATGGGATTTCGATGGTCGGCCTAGAAATTGTCGTGTTCAAAACCTTGTACTGAATTTTATCATCCAAAAGTGCAAGGATGAAGATTTTGCATCAAGTTTTTCTAAAGAAAAAAATATGATCCACCAAAGCCGGAAGATTCGACGTCTATCAGTCCACAATGATTTCAGCATTTTGCCTCGTGACACTGATTTTGGTGGTGGCGTTCGTTCAATGTTTTTATTGAGGTGTGTTAACTTAATTCTCCTTTTTGATATTGGAAACAATCAACAACCCATATTTATCTGAATAAGACGTGTTATTCATCAAGTAAAGTGAAACTGAAATGAACAGGAAATCTAGTGTTACCTCCATTTTTTTAACATACAAATAAAAGCTACATGTTTTTCGTTTCAGGTTGCTTAAAATATCTGCCGTTGATTTGGAGAAGAATTTGCGCACCCTCAAGTTGCTAAGAATATTAGACTTCCAAGGTGCATCTCTCACAAAATTCCCTCAGGACATCACCCGTCTCACCATCTTAAAGTATCTTAACCTGAGTGATACTAACATAAAGATAATCCCAACTTCCATTACGAAGCTTTTTTACCTTGAAACCTTGGACCTTAAACGAACCAACGTAACCTTACTTCCCAAAGAAATATCTCATCTCCATAATCTCCGTCACCTCCTTGCCTACAAATACAACGTGGAAAATTATGTAAATTTTGACTCAGCACAAGGTGTTGAGATGTTATATGATGAGGGAATCGGAAAGTTAACGAATCTGCAGAAATTGTCTCTTGTGAAGATAGACGAAAAGGGTCAAATCCTACAAGTTTTGAAAAAAATGACTCGACTTAGGAAACTAGGACTTACGGGGCTTGAATGGAAACACGGTACGGAGTTATCTGCATCTGTTGGATTGATGGAAAATCTTAAAACTCTGGATCTATGCTCAACCACCAAACAAGAGTATCTTCAACTGGGAGATATGAGCTATCTTCCTCAGACTCTTGAACGTTTATACTTGAAAGGGCTATTAACAGAATTTCCAGCATCGATTTCATCACTCAGTAAGCTGCACAAGATTCACCTGAAGTGGTCCAAGTTGGATTACAGCCCACTTATGGCCCTTCAGTTCTTACCAAACCTAATCGAGCTTCAGTTGGTCGATTGTTATATTGGGGAAGTTTTGATATTTGAAGCTCTGTGTTTCACGAAGCTAAAGATTTTAGTGATTGAAGAATTGCTCGACGTTAACATGATCGTGATACAAGATGGAGCTATGCCGGACCTTAAACAGATATCACTCCGTAGGTGTCCTAACCTGATGATATGTCCACTGGGGATGCACAATCTTACTAAGGTTGAAGAGCTAACTCTATATGACATGCCCAAGGAGTTGATAGCTCGAATTAGAGAGAATAGTGAAGATCGTGCTATGGTTATATACATTCCTGTCATTCATTCTTTCACTCTCAAAGATCAGTCTTGGGAATTTGAGAATCTTTCTCATTCTTTCTCACAATGAAGCTGCTCTGCTGGTTTCAACAACTCCTCGGTGAGAGACAAATTTCAATTTCGTCCTGATTTGTTTTTGAAAATAAGAAAATATGAATTGTTTAATATGTGCAGCATATGTGCCAGCTCGTCTACGATAGATCGTGCTATGGTTAAATACTATTGTTGTATTGCTAATATGTTTGTCTGTGAAATAAAGTTATAAGACTAAGCTGTTTTTGCCAATATTGGTTTGTCTTGAATATGCTCCCTTATATGAAATATAATAACTTAATTGGTCGTCATAAATTTTGGAAAGAGAATATGAACGGGCCAGATAAAGAGAATGATGAACTCAACTAAACCTGATAGTCATAAATCTTGGAAGGAGAATATGAATATCTCCATTTCTCCATCGCCCTAGGTGAAAGTTTTGGGACTGTAAATTAAAACTCTTTGGATTAAATAGGTTACATGGTACTGAGTCATGCACTTTTAAATAAAAAAAATAATCCCAACCAATATCTACCCATAATGAGTACTTTAGTTCACTCAAAAAAAAAAAAAAAATAATGAGTACTTTAGGATCCAACTCTTCACATTATATCTCTTTTGACTCCCATGAAGACCTACTAATAGCCAATCATCAAAAAATGGAAAATGCTTAAACAGTACTATGGCAATAATGTTGCAGTGAGTTGGACTGATCAGTGAGAGACGTCAGAAAAATAATGGGATCAATAGTTTTTGTTGAACCTGTGGAGGAGAAATGGATTAAGAACTACAATAGTCACTACAACATAAATGACATTAGGTAACACAAATTTTGTAGCACTTTTTACATAAGGTATATATGTAACACATGTTTGTAACACTTTTTACATTACAATATTTATGAAACACTTTTGTAGCACTTTATCAATATGTAACACTTTTATATAAGTTATACTTTTTAAGTATCATTTTTTTTTTATTTCTTTTGTAACGCAAATAGGTAACACTTTTATCAATATGTAACGCTTATATGTAGCACTTTTATATAAGTAACACTTTTTAAGTATCACTTTGTTTTTGTTATTTCTTTTGTAACGGAAATATGTATCACTTTATTTAAGAAGCACTCTTGACAACACTATATTTTATTGATTCTAACACTTTTTAAGCTATATTTTAGTAACACAAAATTATATAACTATCATTAAATCATGTCAAAGATTTATTTAATTAATTGATGTCACCAAACCTAAAAATTGTAGACATCATATACTCTGTTTTTTTAACTGAATTTTTGTTTTCTTTTCACAAAGTATTTTAGTTTTGTTTTTATTTTTTTATTTTTTACGAAGGCAATTAATTCCGTATTAATACCGATGGAAAATGCGCATGTATATATTTTTTATTATTTATTTATTTTTTAATTTTTACTAGAGGAGACCAATTTCATTGTTAACCTTTTTTTTACTTTTTTAAAAAAAAAATACCAATGAAAATTGATGATGTCGGTAATTACTTAGGAATTATTTCCGTCGGTAAATTATTTTTTCGTTAGTTTCTTTATTATTTAATTTTTTTACTATTAGAACTTTTTTATCTATTGGTAAATTAATTTTATATTTTATATATTTTTTATTTTTACTGATTGAATATTTATCATTCGATAAATTTATTTTATATATTTTTGATATTTTTAATTTGTTGTGTCCTTTAATATATAATATAATATGATTTTCAAACTATATACTATACACTATAAAATTTGATATATACAATGCATAATATAATTTAATACATATATTATAAAATATAATATTTATTATATAAAATATATTATATATACATAATATATATATATATGTGTATGTGTATATATAAAACAAAGCAAAAGTTGTAGTAAGAATCAATTTAGCTTGGTGGCAAATTGCCACTTCCATACATAACAGGTCGTGGGTTCGAATCTACTTGGTGGCAAAAAATAGTATTTCTACGAAGTGTTACAAAAAAGTGTTACATAAGATTCATATGTAACACTTTAGAAGTATTTTTTTTAAAGTGTTAGAAATAGAAAAAGTGTTACAAAAAAGTGTTACGTAAGATTCGTATGTAACACTTTAGAAATATTGCTTCAAAGTGTTACCAATAGAAAACTTAGTGTAACACTTAGAAAAAATGTTACTAAAAGCTAATAAAAGTGATACCTTAGACTATAGGTAGCACGGGCAAGTGCATCGCCATAAAAGTGCTACCTATTGTCTATAGTAACATTTTATGCCCATTAGGTAACATTTTTTGAGTGTTACCTAATGTCATTTATGTTGTAGTGAGTCGTCATAAGATATTGCTTGTGTCAAACATGCATGGTTGCAACCTCTCTAGATTCTCAGGGTATGCAGTTAAGTAATTAGTCAATAGATCTAGGCTGGACTTGCGTAGATTATGAGAGTGTTTGCAATCACTAAAAAAAACTGTTTCTCAACTTTTGGCTAGAAAAAACACTTTTACTGTCTGCAATTGCCAACTTCTACTTCTGATTCTATTTTATTTAATCATAATCTAAAAGTAGGAAGATGAATACTTTAGATTTCTGATTCTGCTTTTGGTTTGATTTTACTGACAAATAAACACTTATACAACTTTTTTATCAAACACTATAAAAATTAACCAGGCTTCACTTATACCATAAGAGACTTTAAGTCCCTTGTGGTGGCCAGGTGAGATCTTTCTCCTTTCTAACATTGAGCCTGTTTGTTTATGTTTCCATGGTCCATTTCCAGTTTCTGGAGTTGAAATAGAATTTTGAGAATTTATTGGTTTTCGTGTGAAAATTGGAATTATGTTTTGGATGAATGAATTGAAAGGTGTTTTATGTAGGGTTGGAAATGAGATTGTGTTTGGTTGAGTAGCTTTAAAATATTATTTTATGTATATAATAATTGAAAAGTTGATAGTGGTGGGGTCCACTTTCAATATTTTAATTTGAATATATAATATTATATTTGTAAGATTGTAGGTGGTGGGTCTCATTAGATACATATAATTTAAAAAAATAGTAATATTTTAAGAATATAGAGTTGATAGTGGTAGGTCCGACATGTATAATTGGATTAAAACATGATAATAGTGACTGATGAGTGATGTAGGGTGGTGTATAGGTTTGAGAATAGAAATTATAGGCTTGAGATGTAAAATGGTGATTTTCATTGGAAATTTTATGGACAAACATGATTCCACTTTTATTAATAGTTGGAAAATGGAAATAGGGTCAAAGAAACATAAACAAACTTCTCTTAGTGCTTTCCTAGTTTCAAGAAGGCCTTGGTCATGAGACTCAATGTCGTCCTGGTTTGTTTCTCAAAATAGTAAGAAAATGTGAAAAGAAGAAATTACTCCCCGGTATGAAATAATAAACTTGAATATACTTGGTATAATCATAAATTTTGGAAAGCGAATATGAACCGGTATCAGAACTATACAGTTATGAGTTGTTAATCTTTCCAGCTTACATTTGGATAAATAGACCCTAATCTGTAATCAGTAAACACAGTATGAAATACAGTTTCATTTTCTCCAAATTTACAAATCTTCATTTCTAATTGGATAATTACAAAAACTAGCCCAATAATTACAAAAAACAATAATTATCTTTCACAATCACAAATACCCCCTTAAAGTGTTATTAAATATAAAATACCCCCTAAGTTTATATGTACCTAACAAATGAGGGTGTAGTTTGTAAATAGAAATAAATGTGTCTTTGAAATTTTAAAAGATATCTAGATTTTTTTTGTATAATTAACCCCGAACAAAATGACAAAAACATTAAATCAATGAATTCATAATATTAAGAGAAAATAAAAATTTGTATTTTTGTGATCCAAAACCAAAAATAGAGAAAGAGACTTATATAAATTATAGGGCAAACTAGAATTCTAACCCTAAAAAGACTAAAACTAAATAAGGAATTCTATTATCCTAATAATAAAAAGAGAAAATTATTTTTTGCAATATGTACTATAACCATTTTGCGGGTTTGGTACCTAATTTTCTTTTTGTTTGTGGGAATTTAGTACCTAAACTTCGCAGGATTGCTAAAGTGCAACCTTGGGCATCCTGACGGCGAAATATTCCGACAAGATGTCATCATGTGCTTAACAGTAAGGGCAAAATCGTCAAATCATCTAAAGTGATAAAAGTTATTGCACTTTGCAACCCAAACTTTACATTATTTGTTAATTTGCAACCTAAACTTTTTATATTTAAACTTTACCACCTCACTTTAAAATAAATAATAAAAATACATTAATAAATATGTAGGTATCTCTTTTTATTCATAAAATAAAAATATGTTTTAATAAGTCAATTTATTAAAGTAAATCATGAATATTTTAGGTATTATAAGATAATTTTAAGTTTCATAAAATTAAAAATCTATAATAATGAATTTGTAATTTTTGTATTACACAAAATATTTATTTTATCTTTCTTGTTGAATTATGGATTGTAATGTAATTTATTTTATAGAATTTTAAAAAAAATAAAGTATAAATTAAAAGAGGAGAAAAAAATAAATAATTATATGTATATTTTATGTTTTAATAAAATTTAAAATAGATAGTGATAATTTTTTTAACACATATATAATGCCTTTTGAAAACTATTCTTATTATCTATTTTTTTGGGTGAATTATGAATTCTATTAATTAAGTAACTTCATTGATTTTTGGAAAATAATTTTTTAAATAAAAATGAATAATAAATAAATATCGGCAATTTTAAATTTTAAATTTTTCAAAAATATTTAATAATAAAATTTTGAACATTTTTATAATGCATTCTAAATGTTAAATTTTTTTATTATATATCTTTAATTTATTAACTTAAAATGACCGTATAATTATTTGAGTTTAATAAACTAACTTATCAATATATTTCCGTATTAACTATTAAAATATACATTTTTTAATAAAAGAGATAAATACATATTTATTAATATAAATTTTATTATTTATTTTGGAGTGAGGTGGCAAAATTGGAAAATGTAAAAAGTTTAGGTTGCAAATTAACAAACAACATAAAGTTTGGATTGCAAAGTACAATAACTTTTATCACTTTAGATGATTTGACAATTTTACCCTCATATGTTGCATGCATGATGGCATCTTCTTGTAATATTTCGTCGTCGGAATGACCTAGGTTGTAATTTAGCAATCATGCAAAGTTTATGTACTAATTTCTAACCCAAGAGAAAAAAAATTAGGTACCAAAACAGTAAAATGGTTATAGTACATGTTGCAAAAAAATAATTTCGCCTGAGAAAAACAGGGGACAATGCATCTCAATTGAAAACAATGATAGGTGAGTAGAAATTTGAGCGCCAATAAACATTCAATCCGCCTTTCCTTTGGTACAAATACATTGTATTCAAAACCATTATCGATCAACCAACTCAATTATATGTTTAAATATAATTAAAAATAAATTAGTCATTTTGTAGCGATCGGGATTTTTATACCTTAATAAGAACGTTATTAATTATGTTATTAGTTTATTTCATGGAATTATAATGGTTCATTAGAAATTTATTAAGGATTTTACTAGATCGTTAATTTGTTAAATTACGGATAATGAAAGTGTCTTTTTAATTGGACTGTGAATTTATTTTAATTTGGGCCTTATAATGAATAATTGGACTTTTAAATAGTTTAGAGTTTTAAATCAGACCCATATTGTTAGTAAGTTAATTATAAGCCCATTTTCCAAAACCTAGTCTAATTGAGAGTAGGTTAAAATACAGATATAAGACACGTAAACACATATACAGAACACACAAAAACAACGTAGAGAGTGAGAAAGAGAACGCCCCTGGCGTTCAGAGCAGAACGCAGGAAGAAAAAGAGAAAAGAGAAAAAGAAAAAAAAAGTGATTTCCTTAGTTTTCACGTGGGTTTAGGTTTGTAATATTGTTATATGATTTTCATTATGTTAGCTTTATCATAACTGACTGCAAGGCTTGTCGTTCTATCATATTTGACTATTACAAGAATTGACTCTGTGTATGTATTGACTTGCCGCCTTATGTGAATTTATGTGTTGATGTGATAAATTGGTTTGCCGCTTTATGTGATATTTATGTATTGATGTGATAAATTGGGCTTGCCTATGATTTGAGTGTATGCTTTATTAATTAAATAAATGTAGGGTATTCCCCTAACTAAGCGAACATAGAACTTTTTCCTAGTATATTTGAATCTAGAGTTCACTAATTAATTGAACGTAAGGTTTTCCTGATTAGTTGAGCATTAGTTTATCCCATGAATTGAATGTAGGGATTTTCGTTTAATGAGTTTGAATAATAGAGGTGTTGATCGTATAACGACATGCTCAAATGCCTTGAATCTAACAGATACATATAAGATATATACGCTATGGACACTTCTAATTATCCTCTCAATCCGTGCATGAAAGTGGTTATAATCAATATATCTATCTAATTGAATTTGTTAGATTCCTACTCCACTGCGTACAAGCTAGCTTAGCAGGTTATTTATGTTTTTGGAAGGACTCTATCGTGATACTTTTATAGTTCAATTATAATAAATGGTCAATCTTTCTTAACAGTTAGATAAAATTAAGCATAAACCAAACTCGAACAGTAGACCTTGTTTCAAGATTAGTTTACACACATCAATTCCAATTTCGTTAATAAATTTAGAAAAAGCTATGTTATGCTCATTAACATGATTAGTTATTTTAATTAGTTATTTGTTATGTTGGTTGTGTTGGAATTGGTCTTTGATAAATGGGGTGTTGACCCGATTTTGACCAATTAATTAAGTGGTTTCCATTTGTGAAAAATAGAATTAAATTATTTGTAAAAATTCTACTAAGAGAGTAGATGAGAATAGCATTTGGAATTTCTCAAAACCGATTCCGGGTGAATGAGAAATTAATGCTAGAAGTTAGCCACTTAATACAAATAAATGGTATGAAAAATGGAAAATGTGGGGGAGGAGAGATGCTCCATCCCACATAGGAAAAATGAGGTAAAGTTGCACACTTTATTTATCCTAAGTTGGACAAATGGGTTTGGGCCCTTGGGGGCACCCAAGTTTTTAAAGGGGAGAGGACCTACATGCTTGTGGGTTTGGTCAGCACACGCGCTGCCGCGCCGCCCCGCCCGCCGCCGGCGCTCGCCCGGTCGTGCGTCCAGCCGTGCTCCCTGCAAGCGTCTGTTCAGTGCAAAAGGTGTCTTTTCGAGCCAAAAGACATGTTCTTTCCATACGGGGCGTCTAAAGCCTATAATAGTCGATCCCTGGTGTCTGAAAAACATACGAAAAAGACGAGATTAATCAGATAACATAAAATCGAGCATTGCATTTTGCATCTTGCCCATTTTCCTCCTTGAAAGCTTGAAAGTAGTCCAACACTTTGCTTGTTCGCTGTTGTTCCGGTTTTTTTGTCTTTGGCCGCGAACCTAACGATTAAAGTCGTTGTATCTTAGGGGCGAGCGTCGGAACCGTAAGCACTAGTATACGGGGCGTTTTCGTCTTGCGGAGACTAATTCTAAATCAGGCCTCGACTAAGCCTAAACACTCTATTCCAGCCATTTTTTCTTCAAACAGAAACCTTCACCAGAAATTTTACCCAACAATCGCAAGACGAAAAGATTATTTCGTTTTTATCTTGTTTCTGTTGAAGACGATGGCTTCAGGATCGTTCGCTCCAGTTTCGAAGGTTGTTGCTCCTGCTCATGGCGAGAAACCGGCGAAGTTCTCCGGTGCCGACTTCAAGAGATGGCAACAGAAGATGCTGTTCTACGTGACAACCTTGGAGCTGTCTCGTTTCGTGGAGGAGGAACCCCCTACCGTTGGTGATGAAAAATCCGACAATGAACGGAGAATCGCTGTGGATGCTTGGCATAACAGTGATTTCCTGTGTCGGAATTATATTTTGAATGGACTAGACGATACCTTGTATAACGTCTATAGTTCGTTCAAAACGTCCAAAGAGTTGTGGGACTCTTTGGAGAAAAAGTATAAAACAGAAGATGCCGGTGCAAAGAAATTTGTAGTCGGTAAATTTCTGGATTATAAGATGGTTGACACCAAGACGGTGATTAGCCAAGTTCAAGAAATTCAGATCATACTTCACGACTTAGTGTCTGAAGGGATGATTCTGAATGAGTCCTTTCAAGTGGCTGCAATTATCGAAAAATTGCCGCCTTCGTGGAAAGATTTTAAGAACTGCCTCAAGCACAAACGTAAGGAAATGGGGCTTGAGGATTTGATAGTTCGACTTCGGATTGAGGAAGACAACCGGATTCGAATGGAAATCGGCGAATGTGGGGGTATGATCATACTTTGTGGAACATCAAATGGAATTTACATTTGCATTTATAAACATAACAGAAGGTGTTGCCAAAAGTGTTGTAAACACCGAAACCACATTTGCATGAGGTGTAGTCGAAAGTGTTGTAACACTAAAGGCAGACACCGTAACAAGTTAAATCTGAAGTCTTACTAAAGATGTGATAACATCAAAGGTTACACACCTTGTAAAAGATGGAGTTGTTGGAACTAAGGTTTGAAATCAGGTAGAACGAGATTCTAACTGGATTGTCGGAACAATGTTCTAACAATATAACATAAAAATGGCCGAGAGCCATAAGAACTCTAGATGATCTTGTGTTAAACAAGATACCGGAAGTTGAAAGGGGAGCTTGACTTTTAAGCAACCACATAAAGGAGATTGCATTGAAATGTGGGGGTGCTTTGGAAAAAGTAGAAGCACCAAAGAAATAAATTCAGCATTTATGATATAAGTGATGGTACGATCATTAAAATCATGAAATGTTGTATTTGTTAAAAGTGTCCTTTCAAGTAAAGGAAAGAGGTAAGTCTAGACGTTTTTGTCGTAGACACAATACCAATAAACAATTGATTTCGAATGGGGTTATTTCGATTGACTACGTGAAGTCAAAGGAAAACCTTGCGGATCCGCTTACAAAAGGCATAAATCGAGATCAGCTGTATAAATTGTTAAGGGGAATGGGTTTAAAATCCACAACTTAAAGAATGTTCATAGCGGTAACCCAACCATGTGAATTGGAGATCCCAAGACCTTGGTTCAATGGGACAACTAAGTTATGAATGTTCACCAACACTTGAAAATGTGTTAGCTCATTCTCGATACATCCAAGTGTATTTAAACCTCTTTGAATGTGGTGAGGTTAAGTTTAAGACTTTTAATGATTCCTATACCGAAAGGTGGAGTATTGCAGATACTCTTCAATAGGAGATCACCTATATAAGTGAGAAGTAATGGCCGCTTCAAATGAAACACTTATGAATCTAAGATATGGTCCAGGGCGAAATGGACACAACGTGAGAACAAAAGTGTTAGAGTTGTTATTGTGTAAATCATTGTTGTCTTCTTGGTTTACACAAACGGTGAGTAGTTCAAGACATCGCGTCACTAAGCAGCTAGTAAACCGATAGTACCTTACTAAGGAAGGTTCAAAGCCACAAGCTACCTATCCCGATGCAATAACGATTCTCCGAGACTTTCAAGCTTAATCGCATACACGCATGCATTAATTTCATTCATGTGGGGGATTGTTGGAATTGGTCTTTGATAAATGGGGTGTTGACCCGATTTTGACCAATTAATTAAGTGGTTTCCATTTGTGAAAAATGGAATTAAATTATTTGTAAAAATTCTACTAAGAGAGTAGATGAGAATAGCATTTGAATTTCTCAAACCGATTCCGGGTGAATGAGAAATTAATGCTAGAAGTTAGCCACTTAATACAAATAAATGGTATGGAAAATGGAAAATGTGGGGGGGGAGAGATGCTCCATCCCACATAGGAAAAAAGGAGGTAAAGTTGCACACTTTATTTATCCTAAGTTGGACAAATGGGTTTGGGCCCTTGGGGGCACCCAAGTTTTTAAAGGGGAGAGGACCTACATGCTTGTGGGTTTGGTCAGCACACGTGTGCGCCGCCGCCCCGCCCTCCGGCCGGCTCGGCTCGGCCCGGCCCGCCCGGCCGGTCGTGGGCTTCGGCTTGGGCTTGGGCTTCAAGGCCCTTATTCTTTTGGACCAAAACCTTTAAAATATTTAATTAATTTTTGTAATTAATTAAATAGATTTAATTAATTTTTGTAATTAATTAAAAGAGTTCAACTGGGAAAACTTTCGGCCCGCGACGAGATTAATCGAGATAACATAAAATCGAGCATTGCATTTTGCATCTTGCCCATTTTCCTCCTTGAAAGCTTGAAAGTAGTCCAACACTTTGCTTTTATTGTTGTTAGGTTTTCTTTGTCTTTGCTGTCTGGCCGCTAACGGAACAGTTAAAGTCATTGTATCTTAGGGGCGAGCGTCGGAACCGTAAGCACTAGTATACGGGGCGTTTTCGTCTTGCGGAGACTGATTCTAAATCAGGCCTCGACTAAGCCTAAACACTCTATTCCAGCCATTTTTTCTTCAAACAGAAACCTTCATCAGAAATTTTACCCAACAGGTTGGAAGTTATATTAGTTGAGGTATCCCTAACTAATTAAATATATGGTTTTCCCTTAGCTAATTGAATATATGATTTTTCCTTGATTTATTAAATGTAGGTTTTTCCCTTGACGAATTTGACGAATTGAACATATATGGTTTATCCCTAACAAAATGAATGTAGGGTTTTCCCATAACTAATTGGAGCTAAGGTTTTTCTCTAGCTAACTGAATATATGACTTTCCCTTAATAGTTTTGAATCATTAAAAGTAGGGTTTTTCCTTTGAATGAGTGGTTTTCCTTATCTAGTTGAATAAAGAGTTTTTCCTTAACTAGTCGAACGAAGAGTTTTCCCTTAACTAGTTGAATGTAGGGTTTTTAATCTAATAAGTTCATCATGTAGGGTTTTTCCTAATAAGTTTAATGTGGTGTTTCGTTCTCAAATTGTTCAAGTTAATGTGATTTAATTATTATGCTATGCATTTATGTTGATTCTCGCATTCAATGAAAAGTTGCATCACTTAGGTTCATGCATCATATTAATGTATGTTCATGGCATTTCATAAGCATATGAAGACCAAGTCAAGTCAAGTTTTAATGTTTATACTAATAATGTTTTTCAAAAAGAAATGGGTGCACATTGTTCTATGATGCTGGAGTGCGTGGGAAATGGGAGCGGGGGACCGGCGTTCCGACCATGTAATGTATTAGTTCAAGGAAAAGGGCCTTCGGGCAAAACGAATGGAAATGGGCCTTCGGGCAAAACGAATGAAAATGGGCCTTCGGGCAAAATCACGGGTTCCAAATAACAAGGCCAACTACGACCCTGATTAGAACAATGTGTTACCAAGTGAGCTCACGTCCTAAGAATGTTTCATGCAATGAAAGGCAAAGTTTTATGCAAAAGAAAGTTTTAAGAAATGAAAGGAAGGTTTTTAAGTAATGAAAACGTAAAGTCTTTTAAGTTATAAAAGTTAAGATATCATTAGCATGCATTCATGCATGAAGTTACTTGTTGAGCTCCTTTAGCTCATTCCACGAATGTTAAATTTTTCGAGATGAGAATGCGAAGAGGAAGGAGATGGTCGGGCGATGACTCGGGGAACCCATGTCAATGGAATTCTTTTATTTTCAATGTTTTGACTTTTTAGTTTATTAAATGTCGAATGTCGTTTTATTTTTAGAATGGATATTTTTGGATAAGTAATTATTTCAGTTATAAGTATTTATTTTCGCTGCAAAGTTTTCAAAAGAAGTGAGATTTTTATTATTCCATATTTTTAAGCATTCTATTAAAGTATTTCCTTTATTTAATTGTTATTTTCGCATTAAAATTCAAGTAAGCTAGAAAGGGTGCTACATTTAGTGGTATCAGAGCCCATGATTTTCTAAAATCGGTTCTGTAGACTTTGAAACGATTTAATTTACGAAATTTTAAAGTCAACTAGTCATGGGTTCTGAGTCGCGCTTCGAGCATCTCCCTCCACTAATCGGTAAGCTTTTTATGTGTAATGTTATTATGAATATATGTTAGACACTATGAAAAGTTTGCTTCTGTTTTTACTGATTTTAGTTTTTTATGTCATTAATTACTCTTGTCTTTATTTAGATGAAATGATTTGTTGCTCAAATGAATGTATATATGTGATCACTATTACTGTCTAGAAAAAAAAAAACTGAATTGAGACTTGTTTTCACGCCTTGGTATATTCGTATTTTATATTTAACAAGTTTCGAGGATGAAACTTTTATAAGGTGGGGAGAATGTAACGACCGGGATTTTTATACCTTAATAAGAACGTTATTAATTATATTATTAGTTTATTTCATGGAATAATAATGGTTCATTAGAAATTTATTAAGGATTTTACAAGATCGTTAATTTGTTAAATTACGGATAATGAAAGTGTCTTTTTAATTGGACTGTGAATTTATTTTAATTTAGGCCTTATAATGAATAATTGGACTTTTAATTAGTTTAGAGTTTTAAATCAGACCCATATTGTTAGTAAGTTAATTATAAGCCCATTTTCCAAAACCTAGTCTGCTAATAACTTGCTTTACAAGAAAAGCTTTAAAACTGCAAGTGTTGTTTTTTTGAAAAAAGAATGAGATCTAGTTCAGAACCCAGTGCGGAAGGCTCAATGAACCAACCACTCTGATACCAGTTGTAGGTCCCAATGTGTGATAAGTAAAGTCTAGAAGGGGGGGTTGAATAGACTTTACCAACCTTTTGAATTTAGTCCTTTTTTTCAAAGTATACTCAAGTCAGTTGGGTCTTTGGTGGACAACTTACTTTACTTATACAACTGAGTTAGCCACTCAAGCACTGACCTCGAGCCGTTGATAGTATAACCAGATTGATTGATTAACTCTTTAAATATTGAGAGACATGGTTTTTACAGCGGAAGACTTTCACCATTAGTTTGAAATATGTTTTTCAACACTTGTTTTAAGCTTAGTTATTATCAGTTGACTTAGCAAATTAACAAACAACAATAATAATGTGCAGGAATTAAAGTATATTGAATGTAAAATACACAAGCAATTTTATAGTGGTTCGAGGATGGGGTAATTCCTCTAATCCACTCTTCTCCAACCTCTTGAGGCAATCCACTAAGTAACGTTGACTCTGTTACAAAAAGATGGCAGTCTGAGACAACCTTGATCACACAGCTAGCTTCTCTTGGGACTCAGCTTCTTCACAAGACGGTTGTCCTGCTACTTTAATTCCTTCAAACTCTTGGATTTGTTCACACATCCCTCCAACGAGTTTAAAGCCTCTGGTTCGATCTGGCACCTTACTAGACCTCCTTCAACCTTAGAGTGCAGACCCCTTGTTCATTGAAACAAGTTTTTCCTCTTCAACAAATTGAAGTTGTCTTTCATTCACTGAATGTGTTGGATCAATTTCCTTCGAGTTTAGGCTTGAGGATATGAATTTGAATGCTTGAGAGAGTTTATGCTTTGATTGCTTGATTTTCCATGTGTGTCTCAGATTGCATGTGTCTTCTCTCTTAAAATCCTCAGCCTTTTTATAGTGGCAGTTCGAAAATGTTTCCGTTGAAGAGATAAATGCATTTTCAAACAACACTTCTAAGTCGTTAGCTGACTAAGACAATTTTCTATCACTTGACTAAGACTTCCCTGCACTTCACTCAGATGCCACATATTTGGGTCTTCTCTTCAATCTTCAGTCGAGTCCTGCATTCTTCAACTTGGCTGCTTCTACTCAGCTTACAAAGTCCTATCTATTATAAGTAGATTTACAGTTGAATTGGGGTGCCAACTTCCTTATCCAAGTTTTACATGGTATCATCAAAATCTATTACATAAATTTCCCAACACATAGACATAGATCACACTGCAGTGGTTCCACATGAGGGATACATCGACCCAGACCTCTTGAGTCCCTGGCACATGGGTGTCTAAAGCAACCGTACTACACTTCATGAAAAACAACTAAGCATTTAACAAGGACAATAAGAGTTTAGAAAACAAACCCCACCTCGAAACTTTGCTTGAAAAATTGTGAATGATTTGATGCAATATCCTTATTGAACTTCAGGGCTCGCCATCCTCGTAACCTAACATGGATATTGTTCGCCAAAAATACTTGGATCATACAACTACAAGTGTACAATATAGCTTATGGAATAATGCCAAGCAATGTCGTATTCCGCAAGGATTGATATGCGAAACACTTAGGCTATAATAACATCTCATCCCAATTTTATTGAAGCGACCGAATATTGAGTATTAATAAAAATCAAAAATTAAAAAGAAAAATAAATAAATTTGCGAACCCCACAAGTATTTTCAACAACTACAGGAGCAACCTTAGGCATATAATCTCAACATGTTTCTTCAATATTAAATGCAATTAAAGTTTTAAAAACCAAGTCATGCAATTCTATGGGTTCAATTCCTAAGATAGTTTATTCCCCTCCTAGGGTGATAAATAAATGAAGATTAATAAAAATTGTAGATCTCCGATACATTACAACTATTATTAACTCCCAAAAGATTTATAAATTTAATGACTCCCCACAAACGATTTGTAGGTCTCCGACACGTTACACCCGTTTATGTCGAATTCAATTTCCATCTTTGTTAGAACTCATCTCCCGAATCTCGCACTAACAAATATGACATGCATATTATTCTTGGCAAATAAAAGAAATTATAAATAAGCACTCGAATTCATAAAATAGAAATCATGAATCAATTAAGAAAATAATTAATCATATTTAACATGAATCCACAGTTTTGATTATGCCCCTAAGATCCGAAAGATATGCCAAACATTGATTACAAACTCATACACAAATTTGAGATCAATATTATGACATCGTTTATGCACAGACAAGAGATCTTAGACATAGAAAGAAAACCCCTTCTTGTCAGGATAGATTCTCCTTCCAAACCTTCGAAGCTCTTATGCTCGTAGATGCAAAAGCCTTGTGGTGTTCTTCGCGACCTAGCCTTCCTCTCTCGGAAGATCTTCGATTCTTGCGTTCGGGAAAAGGGTCTCACGTTATGTGAAGAAGGCGACAGCAAAGCAGACTACCGCGATCACTCTCTTTGGTCACTCCGCCGATCACTCAATTTGGAAAGAAGAAGACCCCAAAGACAATACACGCCCAGGTAGAGGAAGAAGCGGTGGTGGAGGAAGAGGTTTGGACCCAGGCCTCCGCCCAAAAACATTGAATACGTAGATCTAGGAAAGAAAGGAGGGATCTATGGGTGGGGGCTTGACCAAATAGCAAATTTGCAAGTGGCTAAAAGTAACGCCGAGTATGCAAAAAGAATAGAAGAAGAAAACAAGAGACAAACTCAGCTATGGGAGGAAAGACAGAAAGATTAAGAAGAGATGAAGGCGCCAGGAAGGCATATGAAAAGAAAAAGAAGGCGTTGTGATGACGATGAGAAAAAGAGAAGAAGAAGAAGAAGATCTTTGAACAAGATGAAAGAAGGAGACAGTGAAGGAGATGAAGTGTTGTTGTCCACCCCTTCGTGTATTTTATTATGTAAATACATACAATGTAAGTCTTCCGAAATAAGCTATAAATTCTTTATTTTCGTGTAGACAAATATGTGCTCGATACACCTTGTAAACAATGATTGTGTAAAAGAACAAGAATGTTATGATCAATAAAAGGATTGATTTTGCGCACACATTCTATGTCAATACACTATCTCAGTATGTATCTTTGCTATTTGCATTTTTGAAGCAGTTTAAGTTTTGGCATCATCAAAAAGGGGAAATTGTTAGGAAATTTATTGTTTAGATTTTGATGAATGCCATGTAAAACTTAGAATAGGAAGTTGGCACCCCAATTTTGTTAAAAATGCATTGTAATAAATAGAGTCGCAGCCGAGTTAAGTCGGCCTACGCCTAACATGCGAGAAGACAAATCAAGACTAGAAGGAAGACTCATTGCGAGACAAAGTGAGTATGGCAAAGAAGAGTAGACGGAACTCTATCAAGAAGCGGTGAGATGCGGTGAGTGGAGTATCATCAAGTCAACTCGAGAAAAGCCAAGTTTCAAGTTGAAGTGATGTAAGAGTCATCCAATGATTGGAAGTCGACTCTAAGTCACTTGGGGAAAGCAAAGAAATGCGATCAAGTCGAGATAATCGTAAAAGATCCGTTTGTACGTAAATCAAGAGAATTACTTAAACAAGTAATATCTCCATATCACCTTTCTCGGGTGCTCAGTCCCAGGAAGCGTGCAAAAGGAATGAACAATGGGAAGCACTACACCGTGTCGTAACTCGAAAAGGTGAAAGAACAATTCATACGAGGAAATGGTAATTCCAAGGATCGCAACAAGACAAGTTTAACGATCGCAAGTGACTTTCAAAAATAAGCCTATCTCTTCAATGGGCAAATTTTTGAAAGATCACTATAAAAGGTGAGGAGTTTATTTGAGAATAAGAGACACAAGTTTCAGACCTGAACAAAAAAAAAAAACGTTCAAGCAATTATTAGAAAATCAAACATTCTCAATCCTCAAGCCTACACTACGAAGAACATCAATCCAACACTCATCTGTGAAGGAAAGACAACTTCAATCGAGTTGAAGAGGAACATACTAAAAAACAAGGGGTCCACATTCCACGAAGGATTGTAGGAAGGTTCAAGGTCGAACCAAGTCTTAAGCTTTTGGAGGGCTTCGTGATCAAATCCAAAGAGCTTGAGCAAGTGAGTGTAGTAGCAAAGCACTGCCCCGTGAAGAAGTTGAGTCGCACGAGAAGCCGGTGAGTGATCAAGGCGTCTCAGATCGAGTCCCAAAGGATCAAGTCACTGTGTGTGATCAAGACTTGTATCCGGGACTGTTACCACTTTGTATAACGATCATTACCTAGTGGATTCCTCCAGAGTTGGAGAAGAGAGGAGTAGAAGAATTACCCCATCTTCGAACCTCTATAAAAATTTCATTGTGTCATTTACATTTCAAAGACTTTAATTCCTGCATTTTAATTGTTTAAATCACTTGATAAATTTGCTATCCACTTGATAATTTCTAAGTACTAAACTAAGCACTAAATCCTTGCTTAACCAAACTTAAGGGTGTTAAGTCTTCCGCTGAAAACAAAACCACAGTTGAGTTAATTTTGAGCCAACAGTGAGTTATTCCATCAATAGCTCGGTTGAGTCCGTTGAGAGATTAACTCTCCGATTGACTAAATTGATTTGTCCATCAAGGACACACTGTAGTAAGTATCAACTCGTATATTTAAAAGGACTAAATCGAAAATTTGGTAAGGTTTATTCAACCCCCTTCTAAACCTTACACTTACACCCCTTGGGACCTACAAGTGGTATCGAGCAGGTTGGTTCATTGAACCCTCCGCACCGGTTCTTGAACTAGATCTCCAAACTTTTCAAAGTCCGCTTTAGTACTTAAACTCTCAAAACTCTTTCTATCATTAAAAGTTATTATCATGGAAGCAAATTTGACACGCATCCCTATGTTCACAATTGAAGAATTTGATGATTGGAAAATTCGTGATGCGAGGCTCATCTATCAAAGATTACATGATGAGATGTGGATAGTGATAGAAGATGGGCCTCTGCAAATCTTAAAGGTGAACACAATCGTAAGAAGAGCTGCAGATTTGAAGGAGAAGAGGATGTTGCTCCCACCGTCATGGTTGAAAAACCAAGAACCGAGTGGACAAATGATGACAGAAAAAGATACAACCTGGACAATGTAGCCAAGGATATCTTTTACAAAACTTTGGACAAAGCCATGTTCAATAAAGTCAAATCATGTAAAACGGCTAAAGAAATGGGACAAACTCACATTGATTTGTGAAGGCTCGGAGCAAATCAAAGAAAATAAATTATCGGTGGTTGTACGTAAATTTGAAAACTTCAAAATGATCTCGTGGAGAAAACCTGGATCAACCTGGATGCTCGGTTCACGTAAATCACCAATGAGCTATCCGCACTTGGAAAGGAATATACACGAATGAAATGTGTATGAAGATCCTACAAAGTCTTCCAAATTGAATGGGAAATGAAGGTCATGGCACTAAGACATTCCATGGACCTATCAAAGACATCCAATCATGAATTATTCTCGGACCTCAAAGCCTACGAGTTTGGTGAGAAGAAAAGACCCGAGGAAGAGACAATTGCACCCAAAACAACTCGCTCTAATTGTTAAAGATGGGAAGAGAGCCGAGGTCAAAGAAGTCATTGATCCGTAAGAAATAACCCCGATGGTTAAAAGATTCAACAAGTTCTTCAATAAGAACTACAAGAGAGGAAAGGCGAATCTTCCGGAAGACACTCGGCTCCCTCCAAATCAAGGGAAGATAGGCGCCCAAGAGAAAGATCATCAAAAAGTGAATATCAAATGGCCGACAATCCAAGAATGGAAAAAGAGCGATCAAAAGGTGAATATCTATCTTTGGAACTGTAGACAACCAGGTCACTATGCCATTGATGCTCATATCCTCGTAGTTAACAAATACGGGAATGAAGAAGAAAGAAAGGTCTTTGAGAAAGAAGACAAGAAAAGAAAAAGGCAATGATGGTCTGCAGAGATCGAAAAAGCTTGACCAAGTCAAGAGAGACAATTGATTCAGAGCGATGAAGCCGACTACTCAAGTGACTCGAAGAAGAAGCCCGATCCGCTTGATGGCCAAGGAACAAGATCAACCCGACCAAGAAGATGAGGTACACTCTAACTCATCAAACTCGGACTCTAGTGATAGTGATCGTGACACACACACATCATCACCCACCGATCTTTATGATTCATTAGGAAAAATGATGAAAGATTTTGAACACATTAAATCCTCACACACACTATTAAATGAGGGAAAACAGCCTACTCAAGAGTCAAAACTCAAAGCCGACTAAGGAGCCGAGTACTCTAAGTCAAAAATAGTGATGAGAATGAAAGTTTAAAGGTTGAAAATGCTAAATTAATAGCGAGTAAATTGCTGCTATAGAGAAGAGGGAGAATGACCTCAAAAATGTTATTACCTCATTCACTAAGGCATCTAAATCATTGGATGATCTTATTATGAGTCAAAGAGAATGTGGAGACAAGACAAAGCTTAGGATTTAATTCCTCGTGCTATGTCAAACCTCAAAAGTAATTTTGGAAAAAGGATCTTCAAGCCATGAAGAGTCCTGAAAAATCCAAAACTCTAAATGTTGCACACACATTCACTCCAAAACACAATAACAAGCTAAGCGGCCTTGGTTATAAAGGAATAGGAAAAAACCCGAGTTGAGTGCACTGAAAGGGCGGTGAGAAGAGATTCACCGAGTTCCTCAAAGAAACTCCAAACAGAAAATACTCAGTAAAGAAGAAGCGAGCTACCAAAAACCCCAAAAAATCTATAAGAGAAATACATATGATGGGAATGGTAGAAAATATCCAAGCCAAGCTGATTGGAATAATGTGAACTATCAAAGATAGACTTATGGAATACAAGCCCAAATGGCAAAGGCCTAGAACTCAAAGAAAGGCCATTCCAAAAGTATAAGAGCTTTCATCAAAGACACATATGCACCTAGACACTATAATCAGAGACACCACAATTACCCAAAGAAGGCGATTGCTAAAACCTATATACAGGCATACAGACAAAAGAGACAGCTGTATGAACCTAAAATCCCCAAGCAATTTGCCAAGATTAATTATGATTATGGCACTGATAGATGGCAACCCCTTAGAGTCAAATCATTTGGCTATAAGTTGGTTGGATCATCTTACAATTCTAACCCCTCAGGACCCAGACAAGTATGGGTACCTAAAACTTAATTTCCTTGATTGCGGGTTCAAGGAACAGTGAGTGCCAAGGAACCTGGTACATGGATAGTGGTTGTTCCAGACATATGACAGGAAATAAGAAAAATCTGTCAAAATTCAAGGAAGTTAAAGGAGCAAAAGTCATATTTGGAGGAAATGAAGCTCCTGGTGAAATAAGAGGCATTGGATCCATCAAGAGGAATGGATTAGAAATCACAGATGTTGCATATGTTGAAGGACTCAACTTCAACTGCTAAGCATCACCAACTCGTGACAAGGGTTATAATGTTGGATTTAACATGGGTATATGCCAAATCAAGGATATTGAATCGAATGAAGTTGTGTTGCAAGGATGCGCAGAAGAACATGTATGTCGTGGATTGGTCAACAAAGAACACACCAAAGACTTGTCTACTAGCAAAAAGCGCAAATTGAATCAAGTTGGTTGTGGCACAAAAAAGAGAGTCATCCGAATTTCAAAACGATCAACAAGCTTGCACGAAGTAATCTTGTGGAAGGACTTCCGACTCGAAGATACAAAAAGGAGAGTATATGTGACGCATGTCGAAGGGAAAACAAATCAAGTCATCATTCAAAGAAAAGACATGCCAATCTTCAACAAGAATATTGCATCGCTACATATGGATCTATTTGGCCCAAATGGAACCAACTAAAGCATAAGTGGGAAGAAATATACATTGGTGGTAGTAGATGACTACTCAAGATATACATGGACAATATTCATGTGTAAGAAGAAAGAAACTCTAGAAACTACCACAAACGGTGATGAAGAGAATTCAAAATGAGAAAAGCCAAACCATTATCAAAATAAGATCGACAGAGGAACCGAGTTTGTCAATGGAATAATAACTCGATATTGTATTGAAAATGGTATTGGTCATGAACTATCGCCAGCAAGAACTCCACAAGCAGAATGGAGTTGCGAGAAAGAAGGAACAGTAACTCTCAAAGAAGCAGCAAGGACCATGTTAGTCAAGGGGTTACCAAAAAGATTTTGGGCAAGCAATCAACACGACTTGCTACACTCAAAAAGATGCATGATAAAATGATTAACCGACAAAGACTCCCTATGAGATCCGGATCGAAGAAAACCAAATGTTGCATATTTGAGAATATTTGGATGTAAATGCTTCATCCACAACAATGGCAAAGACAATCTAAAGGCTTTTGATGCTAAAGGTGATGAAGGTATCTTCTTAGATACTCACCAAAGCAAAGCCCTCTGAGTACTCAACAAAAGGACTATGGTTGCGAAAGAATCCATTCATGTGGTATTCGATGAGCCAAATGTAAATGGAGAAGACATTGAAGAGTCGGTGACAGTCAATCATCCAACCATCTGAGAAGAGTCCCTATCTTTGTCAAGTCAAGTGGAATTATGAACTCGAGAAGAAGATGAGATAGTGAATCTCAAAAACATTTGGAAAATTTGCGGCTAAGTGATTACGAGAGAGTCGAACACAACAACACAAATTGCAAGACGATCAATCCGGCTAACTTACTCCAACTTTGATGTAAGATGGCCGAGAGACCATCCACCGTAACTTGTCATTGGAGATATAAGAGAAGGTGTCAAAACAAGATCCGTAACTCAACAAGAAGCTATGTTCACATGCTTCATCTCGCAAATAGAGCCCAAAGATGTGTTACAAGCATTGGACGACACACATTGGATTCAAGCTATGCAAGAGGAGTCAATCGTTTGAAAGAAATAAAGTATGGGAACTAGTGCAAAGACCCATACATCAAAATGTTATTGGCACCAAATGGGTGTTGTAAATAAGATGAACGAGGAAGGTTCTGCGTGGTAAGAAACAAAGCAAGATTAGTAGCCAAAGGATATTGCCAAGAAGAAGGGATAGATTTTGATGAAACATTTGCCCTCGTAGCAAGATTGGAAGCTATAAGGATGTTTCTTGCCTATGCGACTCACAAGAACTTCATTGTATATCGATGGATGTAAAAAGTGCATTCCTAAATGGTTTATTGGAAGAAGAAGTGTATGTTGAACAACCTCCAGGATTTGAGCAGAAGACTCTTGGAGATAAAGTATACAAACTCAAGAAAGCTCTATATGGATTGAAACAGGCACCCAGAGCATGGTATGATACCTTGTCACAATTCCTAACCGAAAATGGATTCACAAAAGGAAAAGTAGATAGAACACTTTTCTTAATTCAAGACAAAAAGAGTATCTTGCTTGTTCAAATATATGTGGATGACATCATTTTTGGATCCACAAATAAAGAGTCTGTGTGAAAAGTTTTCAAACCTCATGCAAAGTAAATTTGAAATGAGCATGATGGGAGAGTCGACATTCTTCCTGGACTCCAAGTGAAACAAACCAAGGATGGAACCTTCATAAGTCAAACAAAATACACCAGAGATTTAATGAAGAAATTTGGTATGGAGGAGAAGTCTTCAGTAAAAATACCAATGAATACATCACCAAGATGGACATGGATGCGATGGGAAGCCTGTAGATCAAACAAGATACGAGCACTTATTGGATCATTGCTCTATCTCACAAAGAAGCCGGACATCACCTTTCTTTGTAGGTGTATGTGCAAGATTTCAATCTGCTCCAAAAGAGAGTCATATGACAAAAGCTAAGAGAATATTGAGATACTTGAAAGGAAGCCAAGAGGTTGGCTTATGGTATCCGAAGGAAGGCGGATTCAAGCTAATTGGCTATTCAGACTCGACTATCTTTGGATGCGAGTTGACAGAAAAGCACCTCGAGCACATGTCAAATGCTTGGAAACAGGTGATTTCTGGTTTAGCAAGAAGCAAAATTCAATAGCCACGCTCACATTTGAAGCAAAATACATAGTTGCGGGCATTTGTTGTGCCCAAGTCCTATGGATGAGACAAAGAATCGAGAGACTATGAAGTTGAGGAAAAAGAAATTCCAATCATGTGTGATAACACAAGTGCAATTGCCATTACTCAAATCTCGTGTTGCACTCAAGAACAAAGCACATTGATGTCGTATCACTTCATAAGAGATCATGTTGAAAAGAAGGACATCATCTTGGAATACATCTCAACCGATAAACAATCGGCCGACATCTTCACAAAACCACTATGTGAAGTCAAGATTTGAAGAACTCAAACATGAGTTAGGGTTAATTGAGTGAGCTAACACTCGGAAGAATCAAAGAAAAGAAATGGAACACAAAAAGGAAAAAGAGTTGAACTCACAAATCAGCTAAGTAAATCACCAGTCGGAAAGACAAATTTATACCAAGTCATTGTTAAATTTGAGTCACTAAGAGAACGTGAGAAGTAGAGTTAAATCGGCTAAGGGATGTTTCGAGTCACTTATGAGCAAAGTGACAAAAACGCAAATCGTTTGACTAAGCGGGAATGTTTTTAAGGAATACGTTAGCATAATGATGATGTGTACAGACATAAAGCTGCACACCAAGCTTATGATTGGATATAAATGTTGCCGCATTAAATACGAGACATTAAATTCTAAATAGGCGTGCAAAATATAAGCCGTTGATTTCGATCACATTTCAAAAAAACCACCCACACGTCCTTTCATAAACCATACTTAAACCATTTCCGTCCGTTTCTCTCTCACACTACCAAAACTGTTCATTTTTCTTTCTCTCAAAAGCAAAGGCAAAAATTCTCTCGAAACCCTATCTATCTTCAAATCAATCTCTGAGTTTTTCTTTGATAATATCCTGAAAAATGGCACCAACCTATGATTTCGACGGCATGGTGAAACAGGGGTCCGACGACACCCTAGTGAAGAAAATCGCTGAGAAATTGGAAACGTCCGGGCTGAAACCGTTTCTGACGTTAGAATATCCGATGACCTATGTGGAGGAGGTCGCACAATTCTACGTGAATGCTGAGATTCACGATGAAGGAATAAAGTCATTCGTTCACGGAAAGAAGATCACCATCTCTCGCCAAGGATTTGCTCAACATCGCTCTCTACCAATCTGAAGGAGCATCGAAATTAACGGCGATGTAAACTTGGCCGATGCTTGGAAAGAAATAGCCAAGCCCGACTATGCTCATAAAATAGTGTA
Organism: Rehmannia glutinosa; assembly: GCA_016081115.2. Lineage (NCBI taxonomy): Eukaryota > Viridiplantae > Streptophyta > Magnoliopsida > Lamiales > Orobanchaceae > Rehmannia > Rehmannia glutinosa. The sequence continues at coordinate 60,778,365 of CM071934.1, read as the reverse complement.
CACAACAAACAAGAGATGCCAAGGAGGATTATCACAAGTTGTTGGACATAGTTGCCAAATGTATTGACATCAAATTTGGCGACTTTGATTTAACCAATCACAAAAGCAAAGTCGATTGTAATGGTGCAATCATCGCAGTAAAAGAAAATAAATCGGCTGAGTTTGTCTACAGCAGACTCTGCTTTAACGTAGGAACAAATCCTTCAAGGAAGATGGCACGTTTGGAGGATCCCTAGGATATGGCCTAGTGATTGGCCGGGTGATGGAGGTGAAAGGAGTCCTCTAGACATGGGAAGGCATTCCATGTTAACAAGAGGATGTTCGAGCAAACCTCTCGGCGCACTGAGAGAAGAGAGCCTACGCCAAGAGAGCCGACACGAGTGAGGGGAATCGGTGACCTCAAGATACGATTGTTTCCTCTCCACCCAAGAAGAAAGCGCCCCTGCAGCCGCTAAGAAGAGCTGTTGCCCCGCAAAGAAAGAAAGTCAAAACCGCTGCTCCCCCCGCAGCAGAGTCACCGCCCCTCGCAGCCGTGTCTCCCGCCCGCAGCAGCAGTGGTCGAGAAGGACTCACAAATACCTTCTCCGATCGTCAAAAAGAGGAAAAGCCCGACAAGCTAAGACGGCCGGCTCTCCTCGAAAAAGACACCAAAGACGGCCCCGCCGCCCAAGACTCGAGATTTAAATCGTCTCTCGAACGAGAAATCCCTCCGGTACAAACTAGAAGACGAAGAAGAATCATCAAGCGATCCGAGCTTGAAAAACCGGCCGAGTCAGCCCACTCATTGGAACAAATACTTAAATCCAAGCAATCGAGTCCCAGTGTAATTGATGAAACAGACCAAGTCTCACAAGGCGATCAGCAGAGGCAACTCAAGACACAATTTGTAGTCCACACAACAAAACACAAGAAGAAGTCGATAGAGCCGATAGTGATGTGATGATCCTATCTCCACCTTACCGGACATCCAAAATCATCTGTGTGAGTGGAGGAAATGGAAGTTGAGTAAATCAAGGGGAACAGTTCCAACGGCCCGAGTTTATAGAAGAAGAAGAGGAATCGTTAAACTTCCTGGACTAACCACGTGCTCCCAAAGATCGACGAAGACAATCGCACGACATCCCGCAGATCTTCAAGGACAAGGAGAAGGAAAGGCAAGCGAGAGGGAAGCCGAGGCACGTGAGAAGGCCAAAGATCCGCCCCTATCTCCGGCACACGTAACACACACATCCTCTCCTTGATGTCTTCTCCGACGCCGTGATGAGGATCCGAGAATGTCGCCGCTACGTAAGAGTTGCAAATGCGAAGCATTGCACGAATCCGTAATCCTTCACGAGCAAAGATTGATGGAGGGACCAGGAGAGTCCTCCGAACACACCGAAATTGATCCAATGGGAGTGGTTCAAAGAAATCGCCATCGTTGTTGTTGCCACCACTTTGACTCACTCGGAAGAAGGCGATAAGGGACTTGGCGATGAAATCGGGATAGTGGGGACCTCACGAGCCAACCCCTATTGAAGGTGTGTTACCACCGCCCCAACGGCTGAACATTCAATCGAAACAGTGGGAGTTTGGAGACGAGTGACCCCATTCCAAGTCACTCACCTGGTGCGCCACCGAGGGGAAACTCCCTCCACGCAGCAAAGGTCGGAGAATGCCGCAGATGACTCAACAACGAATCCAGGAGGCGAAGTAGAGAAAATACAAACACAAGAAGAACAACAAGTTGTCATCAACGAAGCTCGCACGATTGAGACTGTCTCACCGAGGTGCCAACCGCTACTCGAAGGCTAATGACGCGTTCTTGATGCGGTCGAGGCACGAGATGGAACGGCCCGGGAGTTAACACTGGGGATGAAAGTGCAATCCATGGGGTTGAGACTCCAATGGATGCCACCACGAAGACCCTAAGACACCGACATCGCCGAAAGGGAGGATCAATGCCTCATTGCATTGAGGCTGCGGGAGGTAATGAAGGCCCACGGGAGGTTGAGACTTCCGGGGTAAAGAAGTCAAGTAGAGAACATCCCTCCCGCTATCATCGACCCATCCGAAAAAGGAGATAAGCGCGCTTCATGATTCCCAGGATAATCCCGATGTAACCTTTCCGGGATCGAAGGCGAAGAAGAAAGTCGAGTCATCCCGATGTGATGATCCAAAAGACTCATTTTGCGGATGTTCCAAGCACGAGCAAATCGACCCCAAGACTACTCGTCAAACCTTTAATTTTGATGATGAGCCACCAATGGAAATCTCATCATCGTCCGATGACGCTCGATAAGGCCGAGGACCGATCTACTCAATTGGAGAAATCACCGAGACCAACGGTTGCATTCGTGTTGAGGCTCGGCCAGTCGGGTCCACTTCACAAAAGACCCCAGTGAGATAGAGTCCACTCGCGCAGCTCCCAAGCCGCGCAAGAGTTCGACTCAAGAGGAACTTCACGCGCACCTCTCATCATTGAGCAAATACCGGTTGGCCGTGATGATTCCTTTATAGAATCTTTTCCTTTCTCTCCTGGAGGTAGGACCTCCCCAAGAATCGAAGAACGAGCTAGCATGCTTCCACAGCACCAGCTCCCATTTTTTCATCGTGCACCATTGTTCCGGTGATTATGATTTTGACGCCGCATGGCCATCACCGCAACGGAGGAATCGGTGAAGTCCGCGAAGTGTTCAAGCGCATTATTCGCCGAGATTGAACGGATGGAGAGGCATCGGCCTCTATGGACATGCGATCGACAATGAGATGCCAATCTTATCTGCGATTTAAGAGGCATAACAATCGGGATCGGGAATGGTGGCAACAAAGAAGAAACAATGCGTGTGGAACAAGTTAGATACTTCAGACATTGTTCAACAAAGTCTGGTATGGAGAGTCGAAAATGTTGATGCAAAAACGAAGTCGAAAAGAATATATTGAGCACATGCATAAAGCTCACACCGCCGAGATAAAGCTCGCTGCGTGAGCAAAATAAGAGTGATCTACAACGTTTGGAAGAAACCATGAATACAAAATTCAGCCTTCTCACGGCCGAGATGAAGTTGATTTCAGCAGAGTCCAACGCTACTCGATCCAATTTCGTCGTGGCCGCATACTCTGCAGCGGCAGACTCGAGAGAACTCTACCATCGCCAGCTCGACTTCCGCTTGCAATATGTTTCAGTGTCCCTCTCTCTTTTGATGATGCCAAAAAGGGGAAGAAGAATACCTTAAAGCACGTAAAAGATCCGAAGCCGAAAAGAGGATGCACTGTTGTGAAGGAAAGACAGTGAGGAAGCTAAAAACAAAAGAAAGGAAAATCACGAGGGGGAAGGATCGAAAGATGTGACCTTAATGATTGCACAAACCCCCAACAGGTCTGTCACTGGTGACATTATCGCAAAGAAACTCCCTGTGTGACTATGCCACTCCAACACTCGCTATATCTATGGTCGAAAAGAGAAAAACAATTGAAGCGGGGATGAAGGAAGTGGAAGGAAGAATGGATGCCCGGGTTATGAACATCTTGAAACAAGAGCATGGAGGCATTCCAAGAGCGAGAGACACTTATGCCATCTCGATGTCGGGACGAGCCACGATCAGTTGATGAATTTAAAACGCCGCATCTCAAGGATACTTTGCAAATATGTCTTAAAGCTATAATAACATCTCATCCCAATTTTATTGAAGCGACCGAATATTGAGTATTAATAAAAATCAAAAATTAAAAAGAAAAATAAATAAATTTGCGAACCCCACAAGTATTTTCAACAACTACAGGAGCAACCTTAGGCATATAATCTCAACATGTTTCTTCAATATTAAATGCAATTAAAGTTTTAAAAACCAAGTCATGCAATTCTATGGGTTCAATTCCTAAGATAGTTTATTCCCCCTCCCGGGTGATAAATAAACAGAAGATTAATAAAAATTGTAGATCTCCCGATACATTACAACTATTATTAACTCCCAAAAGATTTATAAATTTAATGACTCCCCACAAACAGTTGTAGGTCTCCCGACACGTTACACCCGTTTATGTCTGAATTCAATTTCCATCTTTGTTAGAACTCATCTCCTGAATCTCGCACTAACAAATATGACATGCATATTATTCTTGGCAAATAAAAGAAATTATAAATAAGCACTCGAATTCATAAAATAGAAATCATGAATCAATTAAGAAAATAATTAATCATATTTAACATGAATCCACAGTTTTGATTATGCCCCTAAGATCCGAAAGATATGCCAAACATTGATTACAAACTCATACACAAATTTGAGATCAATATTATGACATCGTTTATGCACAGACAAGAGATCTTAGACATAGAAAGAAAACCCCTTCTTGTCAGGATAGATTCTCCTTCCAAACCTTCGAAGCTCTTATGCTCCCGTAGATGCAAAAGCCTTGTGGTGTTCTTCGCGACCTAGCCTTCCTCTCTCAGAAGATCTTCGATTCTTGCGTTCTGGGGGAAAAGGGTCTCACGTTATGTGAAAGAAGCCGACAGCACAGACTACGGAGTCACTCTCATTGGTCACTCCGCCGATCACTCAGTGGAAAAAGAAGACCCCAAGATACAATACACGCCCAAGAGGTAGAGGAAGAAACAGTGGTGGAGGAAGAGGTTTGAGACCAGGCCTCCGCCCAAAAACATTGAATATGTAGATCCAGGAAAGAAAGGAGGGATCTCTTTGGGCTGGGCTTGACCAAATAGCAAATTTGCAAGTGGCTAAAAGTAACGCCGAGTATGCAAAAAGAATAGAAGAAGAAAACAAGAGACAAACTCAGCTATGGGAGGAAAGACAGGAAAGATTAAGAAGAGATGAAGCCGCCGGAAGGCATATGAAAAGAAAAAAAGAAAGCGGTGTGATGAGAAAAGAGAAGAAGAGAAGAAGATCTTGAACAAGATGAAAGAAGGAGACACGAAGGAGATGAAGTGTTGCGGTCCACCCTTCGTGTATTTTATTATGTAAATATATACAATGTAAGTCTTCAAATAAAGCTATAAATTCTTTATTTTCTGTAGACAAATATGTGCTCGATACACCTTGTAAATGATTGTGTAAAAGAACAAGAATGTTATGATCAATAAAAGGATTGATTCGCGCATACATTCTATGTCAATACACTATCTCGTATGCATCTTTGCTATTTGCATTTTTGAATGGTTTAAGTTTTGGCATCATCAAAAAGGGGGAAATTGTTAGGAAATTTATTGTTTAGATTTTGATGAATGCCATGTAAAACTTAGAATAGGAAGTTGGCACCCCAATTTTGTTGTAAAATGCATTGTAATAAATAGAGCCGCCAAGCCGAGTTAAGTCACTACGCCCTAACATGCAAGAAGACAATCAAGACTAGAAGGAAGACTCCGCGAGACAATTGAGTATGGCAAAGAAGAGTAGACGGGAACTCTATCAAGAAGCGGTGAGATGCGGTGAGTGGAGTATCATCAAGTCAACTCGAGAAAAGCCAAGTCTCAAGTTGAAGTGCCGGAAGAGTCATCCAATGATTGGAATCGACTCTAAGTCACCTCGGGGAAAGCAAAGAAATGCAATCAAGTCGAGATAATCAGAAAAGATCTCATTGACGTAAATCAAGAGAATTACTTAAACAAGTAATATCTCCATATCACTTTTCTGAGTGCTCATCCCCTTAAGCGTGCAAAAGGAATGAACAATGGGAAGCACTACACCGTGTCGAACTCGAAAAGGTGAAAGAACAATTCATACGAGGAAATGGCAATTCCAAGGATCGCAACAAGACAAGCTAACGACGACAAGCAAGTGACTTTCAAAAATAAGCCTATCTCTTCAACGGGCAAATTTTTGAAAGATCACTATAAAAGGCTGAGGAGTTTATTTGAGAATAAGAGACACAAATTCTGAGACGAAAAAAAAAACGTTCAAGCAATTATTAGAAAATCAAACATTCTCAATTCTCAAGCCTACACTACGAAGAACATCAATCCAACACTCACCGTGAAGGAAAGATAACTTCAATCGGTTGAAGAGGAACATACTAAAAAACAAGGGGTCCACATTCCACGAAGGATTGTAGGAAGGTTCAAGGTCGAACCAAGTCTTAAGCTTTTAGAGGGCTTCGTGATCAAATCCAAAGAGCTTGAGCAAGTGAGTTGTAGTAGCAAGGCAATTTGCCTGTGAAGAAGTTTGAGTCGCACGAGAAGCGGTGAGTGATCAAGGCGTCTCGATCGAGTCCCAAAGGATCAAGTCATTTGTGTTATCAAGACTTGTATCTGGGACTGTTACCACTTTGTATCTCGATCATTACCTAGTGGATTCCTCCAGGAGTTGGAGAAGAGAGGAGTAGAAGAATTACCCCATCTTCGAACCTCTATAAAAATTTCATTGTGTCATTTACATTTCAAAGACTTTAATTCCCTCGCATTTTAATTGTTTAAATCACTGTTTGATAAATTTGCTATCCACTTGATAATTTCTAAGTACTAAACTAAGCACTAAATCCTTGCTTAACCAAACTTAAGGGTGTTAAGTCTTCCACGAAAAACAAAACCACATTGAGTTAATTTGGAGCCAACAATTTGAGTTATTCCATCAACAAGCTCGATTGAGTCTTTGAGAGATTAACTCTACCGATTGACTAAATTGATCATCCATCAAGGACACAATCGTGTAGTATCAACTCAGATATTTAAAAGGACTAAATCGAAAATTTGGTAAGGTTTATTCAACCCCCCCCCTTCTAAACCTTACACTTACACCCCTTGGGACCTACAGATGTGTTTTCTCTGTATGAAGTGATCTATCTTCGTGCAAGCCTTGGGTCCCTTTTGTAGATGCTCTGAGAGATCACTAGTAGAGTTGGAATGGGAAAAAAGCTCCGAAAAAAGCGTCTTGGCAGAGTCCCATGTGCCACATGGCCGTGTGGTTTGTTGCTCAGCCTTTCTTCACACGGTTGTGTGAGTTCACATGGCCTGGTCGTGCGGTGCGATACCCTTTCCCACATGTCTGTGTGGGTTCACACGGTCCGGCCGTGTGGGCCTGGTTTCGTCCCCTGTTTTTCCCCACTTCACACGGTTGTGTCATTTCACACCGGCATTTTCACACGGCCGTGTGACACCACACGGTTCGGCCGTGTGAAGTGTTTTTGTCCATTTTCTTCGTCGTTTTGATCTTCTCTTCGCATTTGTCAATCTTAGTCGGGCATTCCAACTGATATTTCTTCATTTTAAGCTGCATTTCCTGTAAAAATTACAAGAATACGCAGTATCATGCCCTTTTAAGGAAACCAAGTAAAAACATACTAAATATGCGTGCAAATGCATCATATATATATTATTTTAAGCCCTAAAATGCACATATATATTTTACACACATCAAAATCCCCCAAAGTTAAAGCATTGCTCGTCCTCGAGAAAATTAAGACAAATAATATAAGGGGTAAACACGAACACCCAAGAACATTATGAACATTAAATAGCATTTAACTCCATACTCAAGGAAACCATGTAATTCATTATCAAGAAGTCATCATTCATAAACTTGGCTTAATTAATACTCTCTTGGGTACTTGACATCGCGACTCACAAGTAGATAGTGTATCACTCGACTCTCAAAAGTGTATAGATAGTGTTTACGCTCAAATTCAATTCAGTGAAAGTAGAACTACCATAGGCTTGCAAATTGTCTTAACATCTCTACCACTTTTGTGTGCACAACTTAAGAATCAAAAATGACTTTTATTAGTTTGTAATGTAGGATCTTTGGTAAGTGTAGGAAAATTTGGATTAAGTGACTTGACTTGAGCAATTAGAATTTAAGCATACAAACTTGCAATCCACCAACCCAATTTCATATAATACTCATTTTCTTTTTCAATTCCACCTTTTTTTCTCCTTTTTTATTCTTAGGCCTTTTTGCCTATTTTTCTTTTTTCTTTAACCTCAAACTCTCATTTTTTTCACAAATTTTCAGAATTTTTCTTTTGCTTTTCTCCATTTTTTCAGAGATTTTCTTTCTTTTTCGAGCTTCATACTTTTTTCATTCACCTAGACATTGCTCGTCCTTCTTTCTTTTGCCAACTTCCTCTCTTTTTTCATAAATTTTCCACCACATCTCCCCCAAACGTATTCATTTTTCTATAAGCTCAAGAAATTTCAGTGATAAAATCATGTTTAAATTTTAAAGATCAATGTGGCTCAGAATAAAAGTTTTGGTTCAAAATTGGCTAACTAGAAAATCATGAGTTCATTTAGGCTAAGTAGGCTAAAAGAAAGATGGCCTTAAATTATTTTCAAAATTTGCACACACACATGGCTTCAATGAAGATACCAAATCAAGTTCTAGAGTTCTATCAATCATGAATGACACACTCAAGAAAACATAAGTCTGCATAATATAAAGCAGTTTAAGGCACAAAAGATCACAAGCTTATTTTTCGCAACATGCTCAAATACCCAATTTTCTCAATTAATGCTAAGCAAATAAATGACATCTTCCCAACAATTCATCACATTATTCCCAGAAGTATGTTATCTCATTCTATAAGATGTTTATAGTAAAATCATACGGGAGCTGGGCATTTAAAAAACTTAACTAAAATCACACACAAAAGCAATTAAACGTGCTAAAGCGGTAAACGTGCTGAAAAATAAACAAAAAATAGAAAATTCTTTTTTTGTTTTTTTTGCAAAGTGCTCTACATGAAATCCTAAATGCAATGCAAAATGCAGGAAAGTACTAAATTATGCATTCTTGACAACCCCCCCAAACTTATAATATGCCTCGTCCCGAACATTTGAGAAAATTATCAAAAGAAAGAGGAATGCGTAATCAGTACTTACATGGATCATTGTGGTGGTGGAGGTGGAAGGTAGTGGCCCTGTGAAATATGCGGTCCATACGAGACATCATCTCGTACATATGTTGTTGTTGCTGGGTGATAGCATCGAACCGCTGTGAGTACTCCTGGTGGTACTCATTAGATGTCACCGTCAACTAATATATGTCATCTATCAATCTACCCACGTCAACTTCCACCCTTTTGAGCCTCTCACTCATAGTTAGTGGCCGGTTACCCCCTTGTCTAGAGGATTCCGGCTCATCATGCTCTTCTTGAGCAGTAGCCCCCTGTTCCTCCCTAAGCAGCCAGTTACCCCGATTTCTAATAGATGTCGCTTCAGGGTTAGGAAGCCTAACTTTTGTTCTATCTGCTTAATTGAGCCAGTAATCACGCCCATCAAATTTTATCATTTTCATAGCAATTAGAACATTCAGATCAATCAATTTAGGCCCCGCCGCCTCTTCATACCCCTCCAAGTCAATATTGAAATGTTCAGCAATAGGGGTAATCATCCCCCCAATACAAATTCCACCGTTTCTCAGATTTCCTTATCCTATCATATTGCCGGGCTATCATAGCCCCGATGTTAGGCACAATTTCAGTCCCCAATGCCATTCACCATATGATAAATAACTCGTCTACCCTCAACGCCCCTCTACTCTCCTCCCTCACAAAAATTGTTTCAGCTAAGACTCGCCGAACATATCGAAATACTGGGTTTCGAATACTAGACACCTTTGAGGTACCTTGCATTTAGATTCATTTCCCAGTCATCTTTCTCCAAAACCTATCCTTATTGAACTCCTCGTGCTCCTCAACCCCATAAGTCGGAGTTTGGTAAATTTCATTTAATTCATCAATACTTAGTTCCCTCGACTCATTTCCCAGTTGAAACATAATTCCTACCAAGTTTCTTTTTCGAACCACCAATTTAAAGCTACTCAAAAAGTCAAGTGTGATAACTGAATAGGTGGCCCAATGCCAATTTAAAAATTCATGCCAATCAATTCTACCACACAAAGCTCTAAAATCTTCCAATAAACCTAAATTAGTAAGAGTAGGTTCATCGGGATATCTTTTGTTAAACCATGGACAAAAGTAGAGTATCGCCCATCTAGCTCGGTGTGTGTCATTTGGCAAGAAGACATTTGAAGCTTCAGGCTCCTCGGGGTCGAATATTGGTTGAGGCTCGGGTTCGGGCTCCGGGGTCGGCTCCCTTCTTCTTCTTGTATTCTCCTAGTTCCTCTTTCATCTCTAGAAGCCATGAATTTCAATATTTTGAGGAGAAAAATCTGAAATTTTGGAGTTTTGGAGTACCCCCAAACTTGGTGGAGAACTTGGAGAAGTTGGAAATTGAAGGTATTTGGTGGTGTGTTTCTTGAGAGGGTGAAGGATTTGTGATTTTGGTATGAGATTTGTGGTGAATTTGGAGAGATTTGGAGATTAGTTTGGGAATTTATGGAGAAAATTTTCGTATGTTATGGTTTGTGTAGGAGAAAGTGGGAGAAAAAGTGAGATTTTGGGGTAAAAATAGGGGGACTTTGTGTTCTGCCTATTTCTGGGTGCTGGGCCACACGGCTGTGTGATATCACACGGGCTGGTTGTGTGGCCCTGGGTGTGTCTGCCTGTGTATACCTGTCGTCGGCCCTTTGTGTGCTGGGCATTCCGTCCTCTCGCACGACCTGGTCGTGTGGTCTCACACGCCCGTGTGGGATTGTTTTCGTACTTTTTTTTTTGATAACCGATAGTTTGTCGTGACGTCTCCTATACAACAACTCAAGAAAACTAAACAAAACTAAAAATTAAGCTAATAGAAAATAGAAAAAAAATTAAAATTAAAACCCCTTCCTGTCAGGATGGATTCTCATTATGACATCGTTTAAGCACAGAAAAGATATCCTAGACATAGAAAGAAATTAAAACCCCTTCCTGTCAGGATGGATTCTCATTCCAAGCCTTCGAAGCTCTTGTGCTCCTGTAGATGCAAAAGTCTTGTGGTGTTCTTCGCGACCTTGCCTTCCTCTCTCAGAAGATCTTCGATTCTTGCGTTCCTGTGTAATTTGATGTGTTTTCTCTGTATGAAGTGATGTATTTTCGTGCAAGCCTTGGGTCCCTTTTATAGATGCTTGGGGAGATCACTTGTAGAGTTGGAACGGTAAAAGAACTCTTAAAATTGCGTCTTGGCAGATTCCCACACGGCCGTGTGGTTTGTTGCTCAGCCTTTCTTCACATGGTTGTGTGAGTTCACACAGCATGGCCGTGCGGTGCGATACACGGTCCGGCCGTGTGGGCCAGGTTCCATCCCCTGTTTTCCCCACTTCACACGGTTGTGTTCTTTCACAACGGCATTTTCACACGACCGTGTGACACCACACGACCCGACCGTGTGAAGTGTTTTTGTCCATTTTCTTCGTTGTTTTGATCTTTTTTTCGCCTTCGTCAATATTAGTCGGGCATTCCAACTGATATTTATTCATTTTTAATCCCCGTTTCCTGTAAAAATTACAAGAATACGCAGTATCATGCCCTTTTAAGGAAACCAACTAAAAGCATACCAAATATGCGTGCAAAGGCATCAAATATATATTATTTTAAACCCCAAAATGCACGTATATTTTACACACATCATATATATATATATCTTAGTTCCTAGAAGTCAAAACTTAAATATTACCCTTGATATCAGAAGCACTAACATACATTCTTGTAAGCTCATGGTATTTTCCTAAGGTTTAGGGTTCAACTTGGTAGTTTTGAACGATACTAAATCTCTACGTAGTTGGGAACGAATAATATTTTCTCATAAACCGTATACTTTATTCAATATATTTTTTACAGTAGATAATAAATTCAAAAATAGATATCATATAAAAGTTTCACGAAGATTCGAAATGTTTTTCTATGAGTTTTGAATTTGTGAAACTGAAATTAGTGTAACACTAAATCCTGCACAACTATGGAATAAAAATCATATTTAAATAAATACAGTACTATCGGATTTGAAATTTTACAGACGTATAATATACATACCATAGTTTAACATGTCAAAAAATAAAACATTTGGAATTCGTTCACTTTAGGTTTTGAATTTCATAATCTAAAACATTTGTCATAGCTAAAACTGTAACGTTTTGGAAAATTGTTAATATTTACATAAATAGTTAATATTTACACAAGTATAAGTTATAATGGTCTAATATTTTACCATACGGTATTACACATTATATTACATAACATATCAAAATTTCAGATATTTTGAAAGTCCTTATTCATGGGTTCTTAAATTTATAAATCAGAAATAGAGTATATTCCAGATTTGGAAAACATAAATGAAAATTCTATACAAAATAAAATAAACCAAAGTATATGAAATTTTAACTGAATATTATACATGTATGGTAACATAACCTATTAAAATTTCATGAATTTTAGATATGTATAAGTAGGGTGTTGGATTTTCTAAAACGAAAACAGGGAATAACATAAATTCTGGAATCTTAATTTGAAAATTCAATAACTACAAAAGTACTCATCGGATTAATATGAACTTTCAACTGTGCAATAAAACCTTAATGAAGAATAACATATTAAAATCTCAGAAAATTTGGAACAGTATATCTTGGGTTTCAAAATTTAGAAGTAAATTACCTTAGGAGTTGAGAATGAAATAGGAAGTCAATTGAGGGATCATGGCGTTGAAGAAAAACTTCGTCGTGGTTGTATGGTAGACGATGGAGGATGTGATGGTGCAGCGAAATAGAGCTGGAACGTTTTTTTTTTGTCATCTCTAATGTGGTATAATAAAATCCTAATAACGAAAGACTTCTAAATATAAGTATCCTAGCAGTTTCCCAAGCACCTTAGGATTCCTCATGGGCCATGTAATTGGATAATAAATCCAATAATTATAATAATTCACTAATGGGCTATATAACTAATTAAATACACATCTTTGTTTCTCGGGTGTTACAAATTGCCCCTCTTAAAAATTTCGTGCTCGAAATTTAGTTAACTTAATTCGATCTTTGTTCAAGTATCTTGCTACAATATCATCATCTCATTCTCAAGGTGTTTTGTCCTGGCTCAGTTGTGTCCAAGTAATTGTTGTTATAAGCAGACTCCACTATAGGTAAATATGCGTCTCAATCATCCCTCAAAACCAAAATACATGTCCTATAGAAATGCATTGTTCTTTCAGTGTGTAGATCCGTTTGTGGGTGATATATTGTAGCAAGACTTAACTCTATTCCCATGAAATTTTTTGAGCTTCTCCAAATATTTAAATGAACCTAGTATCCATATTCAATAATCTCAATATTTCTCTTATGTATAATTGGGAAAATTAATCTAAACCATGTGTCATCTTGACTGGCAAAAAGCATGCTAATTTGGTTAATCAGTCCATAATAACCCATATAACATGATTTTCCTTAGCTAATTGCAACAAACCTACAACAAAGTCAATATCAATATGCTCTCAACTTTCGTTCAAGGATATTTAGTGTCCTAAAACAAATCTAGACGGTCGTTGGTACTTGACCTTAACTTGTTGATGTGCCATGCATCTATCCACAAGGCGTTGATAGTTCCTATCATATCCCTCCACCAAAAATACATTTCGCATATCTTGATAAATCTTCGTAACTCGTGGGTGAGCGGTGTACGATATATAATGTGCTCATGCTAATATCTCATTCTTTGTTATTCATCCTTGGGTATAACTAATGTTCCTTCGTAGGCTAATACACCATTAGAAGCTAAAACAAATATGTTGAGATTTTCGATTAGATCATGGTTTCTCATCTTGCATAAAACTCATATGTCACTTGTGCTTCATTAATCTTGTCTTTAAGTACGAGTATTTCAACCATTGTTACAATATTTGATTTTAATCCACTAAAAGGTGTTACGATCTCGATTCTCAACTTAGCAAACTTTTTCATCAACTGTTCTTACTCTATTGGTCAACTCTTCTTTTGAGTTCTTGAAAATATTATTCACACTTCCCTGTCCTCTGGAACTTCTCAAATTTTCTCGTCAAACTTGTCATTGGTATTGTCATATCCAAAAAAAAAGAAAAAATTCTATAAACCTTATGTAATACCTAGAGATTCTTAGGAAACTCCAAACACCATTCACAATCATAAACGTCATTATTAACAACTTCGAATTTAACCAGGTCGACTTATATTCTTCATGCGGTCAACCTGACAAATAAATATTACATAGTCTAATAACAACTTAAACTTATTGAAATTCAGTGGGTGATATCTAGACCTCAAATCGATCTTAAATCAAACACCAGCTCCTTTAAGTAATTAAATGAATCATTTATCCTTAGCAATGGGTACTTGTTATATAATAATTTAAATGCTCCATGTATTCAACACTCCATAGACCCATCATTCGTTAAACATAATTGGCTCTCCCCATAGTAATACTCTAAGTCGGATAAGTCCTTTAACCATGTTAGGACATTTATTTGTTAGATTTTGATGATAACATGTAAAACTTAAACTAGGAAGTTGGCACCCCATTTTCCTTGTAATTATGCATTGTAATAGATAGGACTGGAACAGTTGAGTTAAGTCAGCTATGTCAAAGATTACAAGAAGTCAACTGCAGACTGGAATGAAGACTCTGATGTGTGTCAGCTTAGTGTGGCCAAGAAGAAAGTCAAGGACTCGACTGAAAGAGAGTCAGCTGAGGAACAGCTGTGTGGAGTGTCAGTCAAATCAACTCATCAAGACGCCAAGTCTATCAGTTGAAGTGATAGTTGAGTCGATACCATGATTGGAGAAGATTCAAGTCACCTGGGGTAAAGACAGCAGTCAAGTGAAGACAACTGACTTAGATCCGTTGGAATAAAGTCAAGAATATTACTCGATATAGTAATATGTCAAGTTGCTAGGTCTTAAAGTGTTTGGCCCAGAATTGTGCAAAAGGAATGAGCCAACGGGAAACACTGCACCTTGTGTCAGAAACCTGCAATGTCGGAATGACATTTAATACGAGGAAAGGTCAACATCATCAAGGCTGCAGACCAAGACAAGACAAGCCAACAAACACAAAGTGACATTTGAAACTAGCATATCTCTTCAACGGGTAAATTTCAAATGTGCACTATGAAAGGCTGAGGAAGCTATTGAGAAAAAGGTTACATTGACAAACCTGAACCACGAACGAACAAGTTATATTTAAGCAAGTAATCTACAAATTTCTCAAAGCATTACAAGCTATTCCTCAAAGCCTGAAACTCGAAGAAACTCGATCCAACACAAACTGTGAAGGAGAGATAACTTCAACCAGTTGAAGAGAAAACTTTTGAAGAAACAAAAGGGGTCTACTTTCCAAGTTGAAGGATTGTAGAAAGGTTCAAGGTCAAACCAAGTATCAAGTTTGTTGGAGGGCTTCGTGATCAAATCCAAGAATTTGAGAAATGAGCTGAAGTAGCAAGGCAGCTAGGTGCCATGTGAGGAAGCTGAATCGCAAGAGAAGCCAGCTGTGTGATCAAGGCTATATCCAGACTGATAACCGCTTTGTAAACTGATCTGTTACATAGTGGATTCCTCCAGAAGTTAAAGAAGAGAGGATTGGAAGAATTACCCCATCTTCGAACCTCTATAAAATACTTGTGTCAATTTACTTTCAGCAATTTACATTCCTGCATATTTACTTCAATCTGATGTTAGTTTATATTTGCTATCCAACTGATAAATAACTAAGTGCTAAATCAAGTGTTAAAAACTGGCTTAATTCAAATCAAAGGGTGTTAAGTCTTCCGTTATTAAAAACCAAATCAGCCAAGTTAAGTATTTGGCTTAAGCAGCCGATGTTATATTTTCAACAACTCTATCGAGTCTATTAAGTGGGTAACTAGCTGAATAGCCAACTTAGCTGTCCCCCAAGGACACAGCTACTTTGAGTCAACTCTGTTGAACTATTTAAAAGGACTAAAATCAAAAATTTTGCAAGGTTTATCAACCCCCCTTCTAAACCTTACACCACACCCCTTAGGACATACAAGTGGTATCAGAGTGGTTGGTTCATTGAGCCTTCCGCACTGGTTACTATACTAGATCTCTATCTTTTTAAAAGGTTTTAACACTTGTGTTTTTCAAAGTCTTTCATCTTCTAAGCAAAGGTATTATCATGGAAGCAAATCTAACGCGTATTCCAATGTTTACTGTTGAAGAATTTGATGATTGTAAAATTCGTATGCAGGCTCATCTATCTGCATTACATGATGAAATGTGGCTTGTGATGGAGGATGGGCCACTGCGAATACTCAAAGTCAACACAGATGTACAAGATGTACTGCAAAATGAAGGAGAAGAAGCTCTTTCGAGAAGTAAGAAGACCCTATGGTTTAAAAACCAAGGACTGAATAGACAAATAAGGATAGAAAGAGATACAACCTGGACAATGTGGCCAAGGATATTCTCTATAAAACGTTGGAAAAATCCATGTTCAACAAAGTCAAATCTTGCAAATCTGCAAAAGAGATTTGGGATAAGCTGACCTTAATTTGTGAAGGATCCGAACAAACTAAGGAAAATAAATTAACTGTTGCTGTTCAAAAATTTGAAAATTTTAAAATGCTTGCAGGTGAATGATAAAGGGTCTTTTTATGCATGTTTTATGTGTATATTTGAGTAGAATTTGAGTTATTTTATTGTTAGTTTTGTAAATATTTGATTGTACATAGTTCATTTTACTCTGAGGTGCTTTTATTGATGTAGATTGACCATTAGGGGCTAATTTTGGTGAATTTCGGACCATGGATTCATGTCAAAACATACTCGGGGGTTTATGGATGCAAAAACACTCTAAATCCCAAGCTAAACGCGTTATTTCAGGGCCTTTTGAGCTGAACACAGCATGGGTGTGCTTTCGAACACGGACGTGCTTTTTAGGGTGCAAAAACACGTACAAAACATGGCTTGGCCGTGCTTTTTAACATGGCCATGTTCGTAGAAAAATTCCCAAACACGGCATGGACGTGCTTTGAAGCACGACCGTGCTTTTGTCGCTTTTTTGTATCTGCTTTTGGCGGAAATTATGGAGGCTTTCCCACCTAGCTTTTTGACAACTTTTGTGCAACTTTTACATCTCATTTTGCTGCACCAAGCTCTATTATTCTCTCAATTATCACATGAAAACAATGATTCAACAACCCAACTATGGAAGTGGAGCAATTATTTGTCAAAAGATGACATTGTTAATGTGTTCTTTCACAACAACAATGTCTATAAAAGCCAAGAGTTTGGGTTGGAGGATTCATTCCATTCATAATTCATTAATTCATTCACTCTAAGTTTCCAAGCAAAATACATTGAGAGGATAAAAGAGAGGTAGAGTTGGAAGTTGAAGAGCATTAGAGGAGAAGGATTGGAGCTCAACATCATTGCAATCAACCAAGAAGGAAGTCTTGTATTGGCCTTGAATAAAAGCTAAGTACACCATGTCCATTTTATTCAAATCTTCTTGTGTAGTATATTCTTTTATCAAAGCCATGTGTAGCTAAATTTCTAGTGTTTGAATGTAATGAACTCTAGAATGAATTTGTGATTACGGGTTGTATGTTTTTAATAAATTCTTCATGTTTTATGTGATTCACTTATATTATTTTTTTTCATTCGAGTTAATATTTCCGGTATATTGATTTGAAATCTATTCCTCATCGGGTAATCGAGAGATTTATGGTGAGAAAGAACCTTTATAAGTGAAAAGAGTTGCATGTAATCCTAGATATAGGACGACATAAATCTTCTGGATTAGGGTCAAACCTAATATGGGCATTCACAAATCGCTTTAATGCAATCTTGGGGGTTTTAACTAGAAAGAGATTTCAGTTAATCAACTTGAGATTATGAGTTTTTCACCTTGAGAAAGGGTTTAACTTAAATCGGGAATTTCTACGTCCATGAAACATGAGATTTTATTAAAAGAGGATTTGCTTAAGGGCTTATGGTTGTATTTTCATCTTGTTGAATCACAAAAACATTCTAGAGGGATTTACATTCAAACACATTTCTAGCTCTTGATTTCTTATTCTACAATCTACTTTTATTTGATCTATTGTAAGTTGTGATTATTTCAAATTCTTTACTTTTCTTTTTTATCCAACAAAAACTATGGAAATTGCTAGATTAGATCACAAAAACACGGTAATTACTAGTATTTACAATCCTCGTGGGAATGACACTCGGTACTCAATAATCTATTCTATAAAACGATAGCCTAAGGTTTTAAAGGAAGCTTTTGAGCCATCAGTGAAACTCTGGATTAGCTGGATACCAGATTTACTGAGATTACAAATGAGCTTTCAGCTCTTGGGAAAGAGTATACACAGAAGGAAATGTGTATGAAGATTTTAAGAGCCCTCCCAGCTGAATGGAAAATGAAGGTCATGGCCCTGAGACATTCAATGGACCTCTCAAGAACATCTAACCATGAGCTATTCTCAGACCTCAAAGCCTATGAGTTTGAGCTGAGAAGGAAAGAGCAAGAGCAAACAGTTGTACCCAAGACAGCTGCATTATTGGCTAGTGATGGGAAAAGAGCTGAGTCAAAGGAAGCCATAGACCAGGAGGAGATTGCCTTGATGGTTAAAAGATTCAACAAGTTCTTCAATAAGAACTATAAAAGGAATAAGGGTGAAACCTCCATAAGACATTCAGCACCTTCCAATGCAATGGAAGACAGGCCACCCAAGAGAGTTGAACATCAAAGAGCTGATTATCGTAAAGCGAGATAATCAAAGAAAGACAGAAGAGTCGATCAAAGAGCGAGAACTCGTGTTGGAATTGCGAGACAACCAGGACATTTTGCTGTTAACTATTTCTATCCACCAGTCAACAAGTACATGAATGAAGGAGAAAGAAAAGTCTTCAGGGGAAGAAGACAGGAAAATAAGAAAGCCATGATGGTTGTTGAGACTGTTGAGCCAGCCAAGTGCAAAGAAACAGCAGACTCAGATAGTAGTTAAGCAGACTACTCAACTGATTCTGAGGAAGAGGTTATGATCTGCCTCATGGCCAAAGAACAAGATCAAGAAGATGAGGTACACTCTAACTCATCTCATTCTGATTCAAGTGATAGTGACTGTGATACACACACTTCATCACCCACGGATCTTTATGATTCATTAGGCAAAATGATGAAAGATTTTGAACACATAAAGTCCTCACACACTATTCTAAATGAGGAGAACAGCCAGCTTAAAAACCA
The DNA here is from genome assembly GCA_016081115.2 of Rehmannia glutinosa. NCBI lineage: Eukaryota > Viridiplantae > Streptophyta > Magnoliopsida > Lamiales > Orobanchaceae > Rehmannia > Rehmannia glutinosa. Next base: position 60,759,321 of record CM071934.1, on the reverse strand, counting down.
AAACTCACAGCTGACAAAAGAGCTTAGTACTCTGAGTCACATAGCTGATGAGAATACTAAGCTGAAGGCTGAAAATGCCAAGATAATAGCAGAGTTAGCTGCTACATAAAAGAGGGAAAAAGATCTTAAAATGTGATTGCCTCATTTACAAAAGAATCCAAATCATTGGATGAACTTATCATGAGTCAAAAGGAATGTGGAGACAAGACAGGTATAGGATTTAATTCCTTTGTGCATAGTTAAACTCCAAGAGTGATTTTGGAAAAGGGATCTTCAAGTAATGAAGCATTCCAAAAACCCAAAACACCAAATGTTGCACCAACATTCACTCCAAAGCACAATCACAATCATACTGGCCTTGGATATAAAGGGAAAAGAAAGAAGCCAGTTGAGTATGCTGAAAGGACAGCTGAGAAGAAATTCAGCCAAGTCCCTCAGCAAACTCCAAACAGAAAATACTCTGTAAAAAGCAAACAAAGCTACCAAAAACCCCAAAAATTTCATCAGTATGGGAATGGTAGAAACTATCCAAACTTTGTTGATTGGAATAATGTGAAACATCAGCAGAGACCTACGGAATATAAGCCAAAATGGCAAAGACCTAAACCTCAGCAAAGGTCATTCCAAAGGCAAAAGAGCTTTTATCAGAACACATATGCACCCAACCACTACACTCAGAAATACCACAACTACCCCAAGAAAGCAATTGCTAAAATACACACACAAACATACAGACAAAAGAGACAGTTGTATGATCCTAAAACCCCCAAGCAATTTGCTAATGTGCACTATAATTATGGCACTGATAGATGGCAACCTCTTAGAGTCGGATCATCTGGCTATAGGTTGGTTGGAGCATCTTACAGCACTAACCCCCCAGGACCCAGACAAGTATGGGTACCTAAAATCTGATTTCCTTGATTGCAGGTTCAAGGAACAATTGAGTGCCAAGGAACCTGGTACATGGATAGTGGTTGTTCCAGACATATGATAGGAAACAAGAAAAATCTGTCAAGATTCAAGGAGATTAGAGGTGCTAAAGTTATATTTGGAGGAAATGAAGCTCCAAGGGAGATCAAAGGCACAAGATCCATCAAGAAAAATGGATTGGTAATCACAGATGTTGCTTATGTTGAAGGCCTCAACTTCAACCTGCTAAGTATCATCCAACTCTGTGACAAAGGCTACAATGTAAGATTCAACATGGGAGTTTGCCAGATCAAAGATGTTGAGTCCAATGAAATAGTATGTGGTAGATTGGTCTACTACCACACCAAGCACATGTGTGTTAGCAATGAGCACAGCCGAATCAAGTTGGCTGTGGCACAAGAAGCTGAGTCATCTGAACTTCAAGACAATCAACAAGCTTGCAAGGAGTCATCTTGTAGAAGGATTGTCGACTCCAAGTGTACAAGAAAGAAAGTGTATGTGATGCATGCCGGATGGGAAAGCAAATCAAATCATCATTCAAGGACAAGCCAAGTCCTTCTTCAACAAGAATATTACATCTGTTGCATATGGATTTATTTGGTCCAGTTGAGCCAGCAAGCATCAGTGGAAAGAAATACACATTAGTGGTGGTGGATGACTATTCAAGATATACATGGACAGTTTTCATGTGTAAAAAGAAAGAAACACTGCAGAAGTTACCTCAGCTGATGAAAAGAGTTCAAAATGAGAAGAGTGAAACCATTATAAAGATAAGATCAGATAGGGGAACTGAGTTTGTCAATGGGATAATAACTCAGTATTGTGTTAAAAATGGTATTGCTCACGAATTATCAGCAGCAAGGACTCCACAGCAGAATGGAGTAGCTGAAAAAAGGAACATAACTCTCAAGGAAGCTACTAGGACTATGTTAGCTGAAGCTGGATTGCCTAAGAGATTTTTAGCTGAAGCCATCAATACAGCATGCTATACTCAAAATAGATGCATGATAAACAGGCAATTGACCAAGACTCCCTATGAGATTTGGACAGGGAGAAAGTCAAATGTTGGATACTTCAGGATATTTGGATGTAAATGCTTCATCCATAACAATGGCAAAGATAATTTGAAGGCTTTTGATGCTAAAGCTGATAAAGGTATCTTTTTGGGATACTCAGCTGAGAAAAAAGCCTATAGAGTGCTGAATAAGAGGACTATGGTTACAGAAGAGTCTATCCATGTGGTTTTTGATGAACCTAATGTGAATGGAGAAGACATTGATGAGTTAGCTGATAAGCTAAATCAGCCAACTATGCAGAAGAGTCCTTATGTTGAAGCTGAAGTGAGAGCACTCAACCCAGATGAAGATGAGATAGTTGAATCTCAATGACAGCTGGAAGGTCTACAGCTGAATGAAGATGAAAGAGTTGTTCAAGACAACTTAGCTGCGAGACGGATGAATCCAACAGACTTACTTCAACCTGATGTGAGATGGCTGAGAGATCATCCACCAAAATTAGTTATTGGAGATGTAAGAGATGGCATAAGAACCAGATCCAAAGCACAACATGAAGCTATGTTCACTTGTTTTATTTCCCATATAGAGCCTAAAGATGTGTCTCAAGCATTAGAAGACACACATAGGATTCAGGCCATGCAAGAAGAGCTGAATCAGTTTGAAAGGAACAAAGTATGGGAATTAGTTCAAAGGCCAACCCACCAAAATGTTATTGGTACTAAGTGGGTTTTCAAGAACAAGATGAATGAGGAAGGATTTGTTGTAAGAAATAAAGAAGGATTGGTAGCCAAAGGGTATTGCCAAGAAGAATGTATAGATTTTGATGAAACCTTTGCTCATGTTGCAAGATTGGAAGCAATAAGGATGTTCTTGCTTATGATGCACATAAGAACTTCATTGTATATCAAATGGATGTGAAAAGTGTGTTTCTAAATGGATTGCTAGAGGAAAAAGTCTATGTTGAACAACCTCCAGGTTTTGAGCAGAAAACTATTGGAAATAAAGTCTATAAGCTCAAGAAAGCCTTATATGGATTGAAACAAGCACCAAGAGCATGGTACAATACATTGTCTCAATTTCTAACTAACAATGGATTCACCAAAGGCAAGGTTGACAGAACACTCTTCAGGATTCAAGATGGAGAGAGTATACTACTTGTTCAAATATGTGAGGATGACATTATTTTTGGTTCCACAAATAAAGAGTTGTGTGACAAGTTCTCAAACCTCATGCAAGGCAAATTTGAGATGAGCATGATGGGAGAGCTGACTTTCCTCTTAGGACTTCAAGTTAAACAATTGAAGGATGGAACCTTCATAAGTCAAACCAAGTATACCAGAGATTTGATGAAGAAATTTGGTATGGAAGAGAAATTTTCTGTAAATATTCCTATGAATACATCAGTCAAGATGGACATGGATGCGGATGGCAAAGTGTTGATCAAACCGGATATAAAGCCCTCATTGGATCATTGCTCTATCTAACAAAGCAAGCCGAGCGGACATCACCTTTGCAAAGTAGGTGTATACAATCGCATTAAGAGAGCCGCATGTTGCAGCCTAAGAGAATCCTAAGGTATTTGAAGGGATGCCAGGAAGTCGGCTTATGGTATCCAAAGGAATGAGGATTCAGGTACGATACTCGGGATTTCGGACTATCTTTGGATGTAGAGTTGACAGGAAGAGTACCTCTGGTACATGTCAACTGCTTGGAAATAGATTGGTTTCTTGGTTTAGCAAGAAACAAAACTCAATACCTACATCCACAGTTGAAGCATATACATAGATGCGGGCAACTGTTGTGCCCAAGTCTTATGGATGAGACAGCAGCTGAGAGATTATGATATTAAAGAAAAAGAGATTCCAATTATGTGTGATAACACTAGTGCTATTGCAATCACTCAAAATCCAGTGTTGCACTCAAGAACAAAGCACATTGATGTCAGATATCATTTTATAAGAGATCATGTTGAAAAGAAAGACATCACATTGGAATACATCTCAACTGATAAGCAATTAGTTGATATATTCATAAAGTCATTATGTGAATCATGGTTTGAAGAGCTCAAGAATGAGTTAGGGCTAATTGAGCTGAGTTAGATTACTCAGAAGACTCAATTAGCAGAGATAGAAAATAAGAAAATGGAAAATAAGCAAGTTTCACATTTCAGCCAAGTGAAACAGCCTAGTCAGGAAGTCATCTGTATCGAGTCAGCTGACAACTGAGTTACATCATGAGAAGAGAGAAGCAGAGTTGAGTCACTTTGGAAAAAAGCTGAATCATTTATGAGCTAAGTGACAAAAACACAGTCGTTTTATTCGAGAGGGAATGTTTTTAAGGATGACGTCAGCGTAGTAATGATCACAAAGATAAAAGTTACTGAAGAAACCATATGATTGGATATAAATGTCGCCGCATTTAATGTGGGGAAATTAATGCGATTTTGAAGGCTTAATCCTCGACCGTTGATTTTGATCAACATTTTCAAATTCCAAAAACTGTCATTTTACGTCCCTTATATACGAAATTTCACTCTCTCTCTCGTCAAGCAAACCTCCTCATATTCAGCAAAGAAAGTTCATTCTCTCTGCAACTAAGATCGAAACCCTAGTTATTCAAGTTCGTTTTTCGCATTTTTAAACGGTAAAATCTTCTGAATATTGCAACTACTCATGATTTTGCGTTGTTGTCCGAGAAAATCCACTCTGGATCATCTGTGGATTTTGCTGGCATGATCAAACAGGGCGTTGATGGTGCCTTTGTGAAGAAGATAGCTGAAAAGCTAGAGAAGTCCGGCCTGAAGGACTTTTTTACGATGGAGTTCACGCACACGTATTTGGAGAAAGTTGCCATGTTCTACGTGAATGCAGAGGTGCATGACGATGAAATCCATTCATCCGTCCACATCAAGGACATCAAAATCACTGCAAAGGACCTTGCTGAGCACTGTTTTTTGCCCGCAGAAGGATTGAAGGACATCACTGAGAAGGATGTTAACTTGGTTGCAGCTAGGAAGGAAGTTGTCAAGCCAGAGTATGCTGCGAAGGCTGTGTATACAGCCGGGAAGCTCTCTCCACCACAGCAAGGTCGGAGAAAGTTGTGGGAGACCAAACATTGCAGTTTGGAGGCGCAGAAGAGAAAATCACAGAACAACATAGTGACGTTAATGACGCTCCAACAGTTGAGTCTGTCTCAGCTGAGATGTCCACTGCTTTGAAGGTTGATGAAGCTGCTGCCGCAGCTAAGGCAAAAGATGGAGAGACCTTGAGAGTTGAGACTCTGGGTCCTGAAAGTGCAATCCAAGGAGTTGAGACTCCGATGGATGCCACGGTCCAAGACCCTAAGACAGTTGCGTCTGCCAAAGGGATTGTAGAAAACCCTAAGACAGTTGAGACTGTCGAAGGGAATATTGAAGGCTCTACAGCGGGAGGTTGAGACTTCCCTAGGTAAAGAGCAAGAAACACATAACATTCCTCAACTTGAAGGAGTTGCTGCAGAAGAGGAGATCAGTGCCCTTCACGATTCCCAAGAGCACATTGATACTTCATTTTTGGGATCAGAGGATGAAGCCGAGTCCACTCACCCTGAAGATTCTTCGATGGACAAGGCTGAGAATGTTCTGAAATCTCAGAGCCATGTCAGTGATAAGACAGCTTGAATGAGGTTTAATTTTGATGATGAGCCAACTCCAAAGGCCTCATCATCCTCCTATGACGCTAATGAATCAGCCGAGGACCAGGTTACTCATTTGGAAAAACACATTGAGATCGAGGAAGTTGTTAAGACAGCTGAGACTCAGTCAGCTGAGCAAACAATCTCAACTGCTCCAGCTGGAACCGAGTCAATTGCGCAGGCTACCACAGATGCAGCATTAACGACTCCTACAGCTCCGTCACAGGCTTTCACAGCTGCACCACCATCTGCCGATGATGCTGCCGCAACTGAAGCACAAAGAGTTGAATCAAGGCAAGAACCTCATAGTCAAGAACCCCAAGGTGAAGCCTCGGGGATACCATTCATTCGCAATGTTTTTGAAGATATATTCCCATTCAATGCTAAACTGCCCGACATGGAGGATGAATCTGCCGCAAAATTGAAGAAATATTCCGTGCAAGAAGAGTCTATTATTCCCACATATACGATTGTACCAATGGACTATGATTTCGATGTAGCTTGGCCGACAGCTGAGTCAAATCCGACAGTTGCGTTCCGTGAAGCCTTCAAGAAGATCTGTGAAGAGATCGAGAAGATAGATCGCCACCAGGCCTCTCTATATTTGAGATTGGACAATCGAGATGCCACCCTCACAACCGATTTGAGAGGGATTATAGTTCGTATAAGGGAATGGGCTGCACAGTAGACCGCCATGCGTTCGGAGCAGGTCCGTTACTTCAAAGCTCTTTTTGGCAAAATGCTTGTTTGGAGTGCGGACACCTCAATGTATCAGCAGAGGATGAAGGAATATATAGTGAGGATTGAAACTTCCCATAAGTTGGATATGGTGCTGCTACAACATTTTCACAGGACTAGATCACTCGACTCGAGAACAATTTGAATGAAAAGTTCAGTCTTCTCATGGTTGAAATGAAGTTAGTGACAGCGGAGGCGAAGGTTACTCGCTCAGAGTTTCGCAGAGGCTAATCTACAGCAGACTCCAAGCAGAACTCGACAAACAGCCGACTGGATTTCCTCCTGAGTGGACTATTCCCTAGGATACCTCTCTCCTTTAGTGATGATTCCAAAAAGGGGAAAGATGAGGCCCCTAAGGGATTGAAAGAAGAATTGAAGAAATGAGGTGACAAAGCTGAGGGGGAAGGAAGTTCAACCAAAAATCTTCCTTTGAAATTGATGTATGCTGAAATCCCACAACTAGATGAAGTCACGGCCTCAATTCTTAGCAAGCTACCCCTGAATCTACCCGTTGAAAGAGCTGAGGTGGCCATGAAGGATAAAAGGAAGGCCTTCGAAGCTGCATTCACTGAGAAGCAGTCAGCTCATGTGGAAGAGCTTTTGAAGCAATATGGTGGTCCTCCAGCCAGAAAGGACTATGCTGCGATAAAGCCCCTGAAGGACTAACAATGCTTGATGCTGGATCTGGGCCCAGATCTCTAGAGGAGTTTCAGACTCTAGAAGCAGAAGGATGTTTTCAAGGAATGACTCTACCTCAAGCGTTGGATGTGTATTTGGAGAAGTGATTGGAAGTGTGTTAATCAGCTGAAAAGCAGTAGACTTCCAGCAGTCACTCAGCTGGAAAGTCTAAGGCTCCGGTATAGTATACGCCAAGAGGAAGAGGAGTTGAGTCAGAACGGAGACAACATGGTGGCAGTAGAAGAGGTTCTCAACCACGGCCAATACCAAAATATGTAGCGTATGTTGGTCCACAGAAGAAAGGGATCACATACTGGGCTGGACATGACCACATTGCAAACTTGAAGTTGCACGCAAGTTGGCTGAAGCCAAGAAGAGGCAAGATGAAGAAAATGAAAGAGCTGCAAGAGAATGGCTTGAGAGGCAGCGAAGGGATGACCCTGCTGCTAAACGAGCTTATGAGAAGAAGAGGAGAGAGGAAGAAGATGAGAAGTCCAGAGGGTGACAGGAAGAGAGCTGAAGAAGAAGAGAGAAGAAGGAAGCAGCAAAGGCGTTGAAGTGTGTTGCGAACCCCTTCGTGTATGTTACTTGTTGTAATTACATTCATGTAAGTCTTCTGTAATAAGCTCAGTGAATTTCCCTGTAATTATCACCCTCTATGTATCTTAGCTTAGATATACTTTGTATTGTCATGTTTATATGAAAAGCTCTGATACTTATTGTAGACAGCTTTGTAAAGGACAAGAATGTTATGATCAATAAAATGGTTATTCAAAGCATACATTCTTTGTTACTGCACTGCTTGTATGTTTGATGTTTACTTTTAATTGAATGTTTTAAGTTTTGGTATCATCAAAAGGGGGAAATTGTTAGGAAATTTATTTGTTAGATTTTGATGATACCATGTAAAACTTAAACTAGGAAGTTGGCATCCCATTTTCCTTGTAATTATGCATTGTAATATATAGGACTGCAAGAGCTGAGTTAAGTCAGCTATGTCAAAGATTACAAGAAGCCAACTGCGGACTGGAATGAAGACTCTGTTGTGTGTCAGCTGAGTGTGGTCAAGAAGGAAGTCAAAGACTCGACTGAAGGAGAGTCAACTGAGGAACAGTTGTGTGGAGTGTCAGTCGAGTCAACTCATCAAGAAGTCAAGTCTATCAGTTGAAGTGATAGTTGAGTCGATCCCGTGATTGGAGCAGACTCAAGTCACCCGGGGTAAATGCAGAAGTCAAGTGAAGACAACTGACTTAGATCCGTTTGAATAAAGTCAATAATATCACTTCATATAGTAATATGTCAAGCTGCCAGGTCTTAAAGTGTTTGGCCGCAATTCGCAAAAGGAATGAGCAATGGGAAACACCGCACCTTGTGTCGAAAACCCGCAATCTTTGGAATGCCATTTAATACGAGGAAAGGTCAACATCATCAAGGTCGCGGATCAAGACAAGACAAGCCAATGAACACAAAGTGACATTTGAAACTAGCCTATCTTTTCAACGAACAAATTTCAAATGTGCACTATGAAAGGCTGAGGAAGCTATTGAGAAAAGGTTACCTTGACAGTCCTGAACCACGAACGAACAAGCTATATTCAAGCAAGTAATCTGCAAATTTTTCAAAGCATTACAAAATATTCCTCAAAGCTTAAAACTCGAAGAAACTCGATCCAACACAAGCTGTGAAGGAGAGATAACTTCAACCAGTTGAAGAGAAAACTTTTGAAGAAACAAAAGGGGTCTACTTTCCAAGTTGAAGGATCGTAGAAAGGTTCAAGGTCGAACCAAGTATCAAGTTTGTTGGAGGGCTTCATGATCAAATCCATGAAGTTGAGAAATGAGCTGAAGTAGCCAGGCAGCTAGATGCCCTGTGAAGAAGCTGAATCGCAAGAGAAGCCAGCTGTGTGATCAAGGCTGTCTCCAGACTGATAACCGCTTTGTAAACTGATCTGTTACATAGTGGATTCCTCCAGGAGTTGGAGAAGAGAGGATTAGAAGAATTATCCCATCTTCGAACCTCTATAAAATACTTGTGTCAATTTACTTTCAACAATTTACATTCCTGCATATTTACTCATATATGTTGTTAGTTTATATTTGCTATCCAACTGATAAATAACTAAGTGCTAAAATCAAGTGTTAAAAACTAGCTTAAATCAAATCAAAGAGTGTTAAGTCTTCCGCTGTTAAAAACTAAATCAGCCAAGTTAAGTATTTGGCTTAAGCAGCCGAGTTATACTATCAACAGCTCTATCGAGTCTGTTGAGTGGGTAACTTAGCTGAATAGCTAACTTAGCTGTCCCCCAAGGACAACTGATTTGAGTTAACTCTGTTGAACTATTTAAAAGGACTAAAATCGAAAATTTAGTAAGGTTTATTCAACCCCCCTTATAAACCTTACACCACACCCCTTGGGACCTACAAACCAATAATTTTGTAATCGCACATTTAACTCTTAGAATTCCTTCGTCGCTATTCTATTTGGTGAATTTGATATCGTGTCATCCCAAGTAGAAAAGTCAATGGTGAAATCTATAAGTCTGTCATGTGGAATCCCAAATATTCTTTTTTAAAACATATTACATAATATCGAATAACTAGCACATTGACCATTATCAAATCAAAATATTGGTAGCTTACAGCAATATCCAAATACCTCAAACATTTATTTTCTTAAACTTTCCCTTCTTTCCTGACATGATTAGGGGTACTGTACTAGCCTTTGTGCCGTCGGAAAATAAACTCATGCATTCAAACATTATCTTCTTATGTACTTTATTGACTCTTACGAAGTTCATCCATGCTTAAGATCACATCAAAATCTCTCATTCCTATAACATATAAATCCACTTGTAAATCCTTTCTGTTAACCTTCAGTTTCATGACTTTAGACATCCGAACAAGAATTATTGCCTTTCCAAATGATATACTAACACCATAACTATATCAATGTATTATCATTAACTCTTGAAAAATGAACATGGCGTAAATCATGAATATTCAACTCGAAGGCACTAAAGTTTATCCATAATCTATGTTGCTAATAATCTACTCATAGTCAGTCTTAATATTCTCGATCGCTTATAAATTCGTAATGAATCTCATGTATTCTATCACATGAGGCATCTTCCAAGTCCTCTATAGTCTATATTATCTTTTCCATATTCTCATACAGTGTATCAAAATCTTGTAGTCAATAGCTCTATGGTACATTTGTATGCATCAATAAATAAAGCAAATCATTTTTTTCCACAATAGAAATCATGCGACTTGTCAGTAGCGGTAGCAATGGTAATAGCATGTCAATAGCAATAGCAGTAGCAATAAAACTTTTAAAATTTGAATTCATACCTTGGCTTTGGAGTTGGCATGGCATAGCGGTGGTGGATATATAATTCTTTTCCATTACATTAAAAATTCTTATTTACTCATTATTAGAATTACACACCCAAAAATTACAAATATATATATTTCGCTAGTCTACAAGAAAGTAGACATGCTCTGATACCACCTGTAACGCCCCAAAATTTGAACTATAAAATATACGCAAACATTCATTTTGAGAATACTTTTTTTTAAACATAAGAAAGACAACTCGTTATAGAGAGCCATTTAATTTTCAAAAAAAAATTAATTACAGTAGAAGCAATCGTATAAAATAATTTGAATAAAATTTGAAATCTATATAATTCTAATAGACCATTTGACAGTGAAAGACTTTAAAAAATCACGTACATATTTTTGTTTATAAGAGAAAATAGGCCAGTAAATATATTTCATTCAAAATTCAATAGCACCAGTGGAAGCAAATTATAAAGTGTAGAAAATTCATATATTCATTTATTTCTAACAAATTCATACATTTGTCAATTTATAGAAAAATGTCCCTTTAAATCTATCTACATAAATAAAACTTAGAAAGTCATAGTAATTCGACATTTATCATCCCAAATTGAAAAAACATAGAAGTTGGAAATTTTTCTCAATATTAATAAATTATTCACACTAAGTCTAATAGCAAATTAAATACTTAGAAAATCGTAATTTGTTTAACAGTTTATTATCCACCCTAAGTCTAACAACGTAAATAAATACTTAGACAAATAATACCTTATTCAATTGAAACATACTTTTAAAAGTATAGGCAATACTTCGGTAGTTTCATAGACCATCCATTATTCACCGCCAATAACCATCGCCAACTCCTTAACCTGAAAAGTTGGATTATAATTGGGGTGAGCGACACAGCTCAGTGGAGTTAAAATTGTCCAAGCTAAATACACAGAAATTTCACATTAACATGCAAATACAATCCAATAGAACATAACATAGATTCTTTGAAAAACTACAGACATAGACATCGACCCCGGACCTCTTGAGTCCCTAGCACATGGGTGTCTAAAGCAACTGCACTACACATCTATAAAATAACTAAGTATTTAGCAGGGACAATAAGAGTTTAGAAAACAAACATCACCTTGAAACTTTGCTTGAAAAATAGTGAATGATTTGATGCAATATCCCTAATGAACTTCAGGGCTCGCCATCCTCGTAACCTAACATGGATATATATATAAATCTTAGTTCCTAGAAGTCAAAACTTAAGTATTAACCTCGATATCAGAAGCACTAAATTACATTCTTGGAAGCTCACGGTATTTCTAAGGTTTAGGGTTCAACTTGGTAGGTTTGAACGATACTAAATCTCTATGTAGTTGGGATCGAATAATATTTTCTCTTAAACCATATACTGGAATTATTCAATATATTTTTTTACAGTAGATAATAAATTCAAAAATATATATCATATAAAAGTTTCACGAAGATTCGAAATGTTAAGCTATAGGTTTTGAATTTGAGAAACCAAATTATCGTAACACTAAATCCCGCACAACTATGGAAGAAAAGTCATATTTAAAAATATAGTACTATCAGATTTGAAATTTTACCGATGTATAATATACATATCTTAGTATAACATATCCAAAAATCAAAACATTTGGAATTCGTTAACTTGAGGTTTTGAATTTTATAAACTGAAATTTTTGTCATAGCTAAAACTATAACGTTTTGGAAAATAGTTAATATTTACATAAATATAAGTTGGAATGATCTCATATTTTACCATACGGTGTTATACATTATATTACATAATATATCTAAAATTTAGATATTTTGAAGGTCTTTATTAGAGCTGGCAAAATCCAGCCCAGCCCGTGGGCCGGCCCGACCGGCCTGAGGTTTAAGATGTAATATATTAGGCCCAAAAAGTTCGGGTTTTTTTGGCCGGGTCTGGATGGCCCATGGGCCAAGTTTAGCCGACTTTTGGCCCGGCCCGACGATTTTAGTGTATAAAATATATACATGGATTGGGTTGGGCCATGCATTTTTGTGGCCCGACCAAAATCGGGCCGACCCGACCCGGACCAATTTTTTTTAAAAGCCTGACATACTTGGGCAGGGCCAGCCCAACCCGGCCCATTGCCAGCTCTAGACTTTATCCATATGTTCTTGAATTTATAAATCAGAAAAGAGTATATTCCAGATTTGGAAAACATGAATGAAAATTCTATATAAAATAAATTAAACCTCCAAAGTATATGAAATTTTAACTGAATATTATACACATGATAACATAACCTATTAAAATTTCATTAATTTTGGATATATATAAGTAGGGTTTTGGATTTTCTAAAACGAAAATAGGGAATAAAATAAATCCTGGCATCTTAATTTGAAAATTCAATAACTACAAAAGTACTCATCAGATTAGTATGAACTTTTAATTGTACGATAAAAACTTAATGTAGAATAACATATTAAAATCTCAGAAAATTTGGAACAGTATAGCTTGGGTTTTGAAATTTAGAAATAAATTACCTTAGGAGTTGAGAATGAAATAGGGAAGACAATTGAGGGATCATGGCGTTGAAGAAAAACTTCATCGTGGTTGTATGGTAGGCGATGGAGGCTGTGATGGCACAGAGAAATAGAGCTGGAACGTTTTTTTTTTTTTCGTCCTCTCTAATATGGTATAATAAAATTCTAATAACAAAAGACTTTTAATTTAAGTACCCTAGCTAGTTTCCCAAGCACCTTAGGATTCCTCATGGCCATGTAATTGGATAATAAATCCAATAGAAATAATAATTCACTAATGGGCTATATAACTAATTAAATACATATCTTTTTTCTCCCGAGTATTACAGGGTCCGGGTAAGACTCAGACTTGAACTAGACCAGCCTTCTTTGGGGTGGGTATGGGTCCAATAAATGGGTATGATGCGGGTAACATCATTGATTTTTAGACCCGGGTGGGTATGGGGCAGGTAACGGGTATGGTAGGACCCGATCCAGACTCGGCCCATATAAATTTTATTTTATTTTTTTAGTTTATATATAGAGTGAATATATTGTTTGTTCAAAGACTCTTGAATTATAAATATTGGTGTTTGCTTCATAATTCATATAATATCTATAAAATTATATAAATATATAAGTTTTGAATACACTATTTGAGTAAAAATCGTGCTAATTTGGAAAAATATATGAGGTTGGCGGGTCCAATGGGTCTAACGAGTTTTACCTGCTAGACACGGGTATGGGTGGGTGGGTATAGGTCCAAAATGAGATAGGTTGGGGCGGGTATGTATTGCATTTTCTTAACGGGTCAGGTCTCAGGTCCAGGCGGTCCCGACCCATACCCGACCCATTGACATCCCTAGTTAACTCTCGTGTTGAAGTTTGACCCAGCTACCTCTCAAGAGACTTAGCTGTTTTCTTGTGATAACTCTGAATTTGTTTTAAAACGGAAAATTGGTTAAGTCTATTCAATCCTCCTTCTAGGTTCAACTGACACAGCTTGGGACCTACATATATCATTTTTAATTGATAAAAATGCACATTGCTTTTACACACACAAAATATTGTTAGAGAAATTATTAAGGAATCATCTCTCCCGTACATGGAATTTTCGCATTTTTACAAGTCCAAGGAATCCAGTGTTTCTTTGTTGAGTTTTAATTTGCGTGTTTGAGAGAGAGGGAGAGAGAGAAGTTGAGTTGTGTGTGAGGGAGAGAGGGAGATATAAGTTGAGTTTAGATGTTGGAGGCTAGGGTTGTGCACGGGACTTGGAGAATATCGAAATTGAACCGATATTTAGACCGAAAAATCTCCGAACTGAAAATTCTCGTGACTTTTTGACTTTCTCCGAACCGTACCGTCCCGAAAATATTTCTAGTACAGTTCTGGAGATTTCTCAAATACCCGTACCGAGAACCGTAACGAACCATATCGAACCACTCCGAACCGAGGACCCAAAGTTAGAACCAATTTTATTTATATTTTGATATTGAATTAACTACAAATTATTTTAAATGAAATTGAATATAAAGCATATTTCTAAAAAAAAAAACCATAATAGTCTAACTATATGAATTTTAAAAAACTTTAATATTAATAATAGAGTAAATCATTTGAAATTAAAATTAGTTAAATGTTTAGTAAATTACACTTAAAAGAGAAACATACTCTAAACAAGTAATAGTACCATATTATAAGTATAATTTTATTGATTATGTTAGGTTGTTAAGTAGGATCAGAAGGACAATTGCCCAAATAATAGAATATTACTGTGTTACCTACTATGTTTTTAGAATTTAGAATTTTGTTACCTATTATGTTTTTAGTTTTTATTTTGAGACTACACTAAAAGGAGACTAGAAGTATATCAGTTTGATGATTTTTATACTGATTTTTTTTTCAAATTTGTATATTTTATTTATGATTAATCTCCGAATCTCTATCCCAAACCGAATTGTACCGTACCGTCCAATTCGAATCGAATCTCCATCCCGAACCGTCCCGAACTTTGCATTGCGATTTGAGATGGAGATTTTTTCTATTGTTTGTTTCGAAATTTATTTTTAGAATCTCCGAACTTCGGGACGGTTCTGGAGATTTCTAAATCTCCGACCGTCTCATCCCGTGCACACCCCTAGTTGAAACTCCTTCTCATGAATTTAGACCCGTAAAACGATCTTACAAGAGGCTCAATCTTGGTTTTAATATGGGATGCATACACTAGATGTAACATATGTGCAACACAGTCGCAATACTTCCGCAAATAATATATCATAATGCGAAACAAGTATCATTTAAGTAAATTAGATATTTTTTAATTATAAAACAATCCAACTTAAATTTCCCCAAAACCATACATAGAACACAATCTTTTTTTTTTTTTTTTTGAAAGGTATATAGAACACAATCCACTTCATTACTTCACAAGCACCCAAAATGTATTGTCACGTGGATGAAGTTTGACTTGTGCAGTTGTGCTCAATATTTTTTATTAGTTAAGCTGGCGCAAAATATTCTAGTAATTTAGGAGAATAATTATTATTAATGAATAGTATTTTTTAAGTTATGTCATAATTATAAATATTACATATAAGTACATAAAAATATTTTATATAGAAAAGACAAACACATATAATAATAACATTAATGCAATAAAGTTTACCCTAATTAACTTTTTTACGTGAAGGTTTAGAAATTTTCTCGCTAATTGTATCGATATATTTTGGTTGATCTTTTAAACGTAACTTTTGATGAGAATTTATAATATATTCATATTTATATCATATTGATTTTTTTTGTTCCTTATGTAACAGAGATTTGAACTGCTTGAACTTAAACAACCAGGACAATCAGGTTATATGAGATAACAAGTAGATGGACATTAAACATGAGGAGGTATTCGATTATTGGCAAAAACTTGTGTAAGACGGTCACACAGTGCGACTGGGTGATACTTTTAGTGTAAAAAGTGATATCTTATATGAATACACTAAAAATTAAGTGTAAGTCACTTTTTAACTTTGTCTGAATACGTTAAAAGTTAAGTGTATCCGGACAAAGTATTACTTTTTACACTAAAAGTGTGATCCATTGCACCATGCGACCGTCTTACAAGAGATATGCTCTTGATTATTTGATGGTACAAAGGGCAAAATTAAGTTTGATTTAAATTGAAGACAAACATTTGTCTGAGACAATCGCACCGTGCAACAAAAAAAATAATAATACTTTTTTGCAAAAAGTAATACTTTTAGGGTAAACATAATACATTATTTGAACATATTTTTTTACCCTAAGAGTATTACTTTCATGGACGGAGCCAATGTAGGCCGAGTGCGGTCTATGGACCACACTCAATAAGCTAAACCATAGCCATTTATTATATTAAAATATAAAAATATTATTTTCTCTCCATATAGCCGCACTCAGCGAGGAGACAAAAGGTCTTGGGAGAAAACTTTTGACTACTTTTATAGTTTCATGAGAGGACAAAAGACATAAATTAGGGAAACTAATTAAATATGGTGTATACCAAGGACAACCAAAAGGTGTATACGGGACTTATGGTGGATTAGCATACAAGTAGTGGACTAGTGGTGGAAATGAAATTGAATTAATGGGCAAATAATGTAAGCAATCATTTGTGAACTAGAAATGCATGTTTCCTATATATACGTGTAATTTGCTTGGATATAATTTGCGGTTCGGTTCAGTTTATGTCCAAAAAATTTCGGTTCACACCGAACCGAACCGCATTCCTATTAAAGCTAAGAATTAAGCTGATTAACCTGTCTTGATTTGTGATTTGATGAATTGAAGTTGAATGTTTTTTTATGCTGATAGTTTTTCACTCTTATCCCAAGAAATGGGGAATATTGTAATGGGATTTTATAATTTATTAACTTATCACAACATCATTATCCACTATATTATATTAAACTCTTTTATCAATTATACCTAATTAACCATGTATAGTGTGTTCTGTGGCTAAAAATAATGTCAACTTGAAGTTTTTACCCTTTCGTTAACGTGAAAAAAGAATCATAATTGTCAAATATTTGTATTTTTAGCAAATAAATAAAAAGCCCAAAATAAAGCTCAAACCGATAAATGAACCAACCAAACCGAAATAGTTCGGTTTGGTTTGGTTGGTTTTTTACCAAACATGGTTCGGTTTCGGTTTACCAAACCACACTAAATCGGTTTTGGTTTTTCAGTTCGGTTCGGTTTTGAACCGAACCGGTCGTTTGCTCACCCCAAGCATCAGGTACAAATATGGCACATCTCCCAGGGCCACTTTCCGCCGCCACCCCCACAGTGAGCCAGGTCCATTCCACACTTTTCTTTGAAATTCTATCTTCTCTTCTATGCGCTATAATTTCATTCAAGTTTGGGGGGAGAGGTAGTAATTTAATTGAAGGGTGTGGCAATTTTTTGCATTCATATAGTTGCATGTAGAGCATATAGGTTGCATTGCATTAGATGCTTATTTTTTATTTTAGCACGTTTATTGCTTTAGCACGTTTACTGTTTTCTTAGGTTTTTAGGGAGTGAGTTGACCGCTGTTGTGTGCTTGTGGTGATCTTGGGAACATTTTTTGAACGGTTTATGTTGTTTTGAATTGGGTGATGAGCGTGAGTTGACCGGGTTGAGAATAGATAATATGGAGCATGTGAATATTGAAATCATGGTTGATATACTTTGAATTATGCAATTGCAAGCCTATGAGCTTTTTGAGCCTTTACTGCTTTTATTATTATGCGTCTTGTTTGTTGATTGAGTGTGTCATTCATGTTGATTTGAATTCTAGAACTTGCTCGGGATCTGTTGAGGTCACATGTTGTATGCAATTTATGAAGATGATTTTAGGCCATTTTTGTTAAGCCATTCAAGCCTTTTGCCTACCTAATGACATTTAATTTCCCTAGTTAGGCAACTTGAGCCTATTGCCTGATTTTTGGTAGCCACATTTCAAGCCTTAAACTTGATATATCTGTCACCCTAAGCTTGAGCGTATAACATTGAGTAAGGAGATTGAATAAAGGTTGAATATGGGGATATTGAGAATTTAGATAATGATGTACATGTTGGAAGTGGGAATAGAAGAAGAAAAGGAGGATATACTCACAAAAGAGTCGGAAAAAAAAAATCGACTGCATAAGTGAGTTGGCCTTAAATGAATTTTTAGGCAGAGGTTATGATGTAAGGAGAGCAGATTGTAGGGAAAAAAAAAGGGAGAAAAAGAGAGGTGATTAGAATAAGAGATAATTGGGGGTGCATATTTGATTTGAATGAGAATATTTGAGTGAAAAAAGATGTGCTTACCAGTCTATACGCTTAAGTTTGAGTCAATTTCTCTATATTTCCCTACCTTAACCAAAGAGCCTTTATTACAACAAAAAAAGTCCTTTCTAATTTATGAATTGCATACAATCGAGTGGCGGAGATGTGAGACGATTTGTAAGCCTATGGTAATTCTTCAACATTGACATGATTTGAGCGAATACACGTCCCTTAATATTCTAGAGAGGAGAGTATACACTTTATCCATGAGAGGCGTGATTTGAAGTATTTACCATGATTTTAATTGACTTGTGCTCTATGTTAGATATTCAAAGCTTGGTTGATTTGTTGCTTGACGTCTAGGGATAAACGACATGAATTGTGATGCGTTGTTCTTGAGTTGCTCTTCATTACCCCATTTGTGTTTTGTCTTGAGTATAAAGTGTTGAACGAGACTGTCAACAGTTTAAGTTTGGGGGTTTGATTGATATGTGTTTTGCATGTATTTTGGGCTTAATTGTAGCAAGAATTAGTTGTTATGCATACATTACATGAGTAAAAAGGGCTTTATTACTGTTTTGTGGAAAAGGTATTACGCTTTGCTCATTTTGTAGGAAATGAATGACAATTGTAGCATACTGGCAACAATTCTAAGCATTGTGATAAAGAATCGCCGATACTTGAAGTAAAGTACGAAGTTTGGAGTTGAATCGGGAAGAAGTCAGACGAACCGGGCGAGAAACGGAAGAAAATGGACAAGTATAAGTTCCAAAGCCCAGTGCGACGGGCGGGCGTCCCCAAGACGGCTGGTTGTCCGTGATGCGCACGTCCCGTGCGCCCTTCAGCGATTGGAAATTTCTTGCAGCACCTAGCACGGGCTGGGCATGCGCTAGGCGCACGGCCCGTGCGCCTGTGCGGGAAAATAGAGTTTGACAAGTTTTGAACTAGGTTTCGATCCAAACGAAGTACAAATAGAGACGAGGCAGCCACAAACGAGGATACGCTGACTTTTGCCCTAGAACACAAAAAAAAGAGCAATTTTCTACCAGAGAATTGGGGAGATCGATCAAGGCAACAACAACACGCTTGAGGATTGAAGATAGATCGAGAGATCACTGACGTCCCCGAGTCTTCGCATTCCATAGTATCTTTATTTTCAATTAGTTAGACATGAACATGGATAATTTGTCTATAAATTATTTGTTTTCTATGTGTGGCTAAACATCTTGTGATTCTCGGGTTTGGGAGTAGGTTAATGGATACTTTTATTTGATGATTAATTACAATTGAAGTTATTGTTTTCCAATCCTATTCAAGTACTTTGTTTTAATTCTTGTTTTATCAAAAGGCCTTTGGTTTAACATGGTTTGATGTATTGATTCACAATTCGAATAGATGAGTTTCAATACTAGATTTGTGAATACTTGACATGAATATTTGCATGATTGAGAAGTCTATGAATATTTGTGAGGATATTTAATCTTTTGTGCTTTTGGGAGTTGGATATCTCTTGTTGAGTAGAGATGCTAGCATAGATATTCCAATCAACGCTTTTACATGCATCTCGAGAGAGAGGGTAAATTACTTATGTGATTGTTTTATAGGGAAGAATACGTATAACTTTGGTTTGATTAATCTGATAATAAAAGGGGATATTAACTGAAACCATAACCCAGGAATTCATTCATCTTCTTGATCTTTCAATCACTCTTTACTTTGTTTATTTTAGGATATATTCTCGTTTTAGTTTACAAAACCAATCCATCAACTTTCGATCGTCTAGATAAAAATAAGGCTATTACAATCCAGTACTTATTACAATAATTTATTAGTCCCTGTGGATTCGACCTTGCTAACCCTATTCTATAAACTGCACTGTACACTTGCGGTGAAGCTAAAAAATTAAGGCAAACACATAGCTCGATCCACTCTAAAATCCGAGTTCATTGCTTTAGATAAAGCTGGAGAAGAAGCAGAATAACTTAGAAACTTCTTAGTGGATATTCTTTGTTGGATAAGCCGATTACTCTTTGTTTTGATACATTGTGATAGTCAATTAGCAATTGGAAAGGCACAAAGTAGTATGTATAATGGTAAGTCTAGACATATTCGTCGAAGACACAATACCATTAGACAATTGATTTCGAATGAGGTTATTTCGGTTGACTACATGAAGTCAAAGGAAAACCTTGCGGATCCACTTACAAAAGGTATAAATCGAGATCAATTGTATAAATTGTTAAGGGGAATGTGTTTGAAATCCACAAAATAAGGAATGTTCATAGCGGTAACCCAACCTTGTGAATTGGAGATCCCAAGACCTTGGTTCAATGGGACAACTAAGTTATGAATGTTCAGCTGAACACTTGGAAAATGTGTTAGCTCATTCCCAGAACTTCCAAGTGAAATAGAAACCTGCTGAATGTGGTGAGGTTAATTTTCAGACTTTTAATGATTCCTATACCGAAAGGTGGAGTATGACAGGATACTCTTCAATAGGAGATCACCTATATAAGTGAGAAGTAATGGCCGCTTCAAAGAAACACTTATGAATCTAAGATATGATCCAGGGCGAAATGGACACAACGTGAGAACAACAAGTGTTAGAATTGTTATTGTGTAAGTACTGTTGTCTCGGTTTACACAAACGACTGAGTAGTTCAAGACATCGCGTCACTAAGCAACTAGTAAATCCAATAGTATTTTACTAAGGAATGTTTAAACCCACAAGCTACTTATCCAGATGCAATAACAGTTCGCCGAGACTTTCAAGCGAATTTGCATACACACATGCATTAATTTCATTCATGTGGAGGATTGTTGGAATTTCTTGTAGAAATTGGGTGTTGACCCAATTTTGACCAAATATTAAGTGGTTTCCATTATTGAAAAAATAGAATTAAATTATATATTAAAATTCTACTAAGTGAGTAGATGAGATTGACATTTGAAATTCCTCAAAACCAATTTCGGGTGAATGAGAAATTAATGCTAGAAGTTAGCCACTTTAAACTAGAAATTGGTATGGAAAATGGAAAATATGGGGAAGGAGAAAAGCTCCATCCCACATAGAGTAGAAAGCCAAAGTTTGCTCAATTTATAAATCTCAAGTTGGACAATTGGGTTTGGGCCCTTGAGGCACCGAAGTTTTTAAAGAGGTGAGGACCTAGATGCTTGTGGGTTTGGTTCAAAACACACACGCGCGTGCGCACTGTAGCCGCCGCCCACCCATCGGCCGGCTAGGCCTGGCCCGACCCAGCCCGGGTCATGGGTCGCGGGTCGTGGGCTTGGGCCTCAAAGCCCATATATTTTTTGGACCAAATTTATTTAAAACCCTTTAAAATTAATTAATTCTTTTTTAATTAAATAATTAATTTTCTCCAACTTGAAGTGCGCGGGCGCGCACAAGTGCGCATCGCGCGCCATAGATAATGAGCGATATTGATCGCGTGCAGGTGTGCACGGATGCGCACGTCTGAACTGTTGCTCCTGTTCGAGCAACCAAGTGCATTTTTTGGCTGTAGACATGTCTTTTCGATCCGAAAGAAATATCTTTTCCATTGGGCACCTTGATGCCTATAAATACAAGGCCCCTGCAGATGAAAACGAATACGAAATTCAGATAATAAAATCGACCCATTTGCATCTGCATATTGAATTACTCTTTTCAAAAGCTTGAAAGGCTCAAACAATATATAGTTCGCTGTTGGTTCGACTTTTGCAAGTGATGCTAAGTCGAACCTGCTAAAGTCATTGTATCTTAAGAACGATCGCCGGAACCATAAGCACTTTGTATACAGGGCGATTTTGTCTTGCGGAGACTGTATTAAATACAGGCCTCGACTTAGGCAGATTTTCCTAAATACTTACCCATTCTTCTTGTAAACAGTAAACCACCCAAACAACAGTCAACATGATTATCAGAATTGTGAATATAGTAGGGATGAGAAGATGTTGGAATTTGGTCTTGGTAAAATGGGTGTTGACCCGATTTTGACCAAATAATTAAGTGGTTTCCATTAGTGAAAAATGGAATTAAATTATTTGTAAAAATTCTACTAAGAGAGTAGATGAGAATATCATTTGAAAATGGAAAATATGGTGAAGGAGAAATGCTCAATCCTACATAGGATAAAGAGGCAAAGTTTGCACACTTAATATATAACAAGTTGGATTTATGGGTTTGGGCCCTTGGCGCACCCAAGTTTTTAAAGGGGTGAGGACCTACATGCTTGTGGGTTTGGTTCAAAGCACACACGCCCGCGCGCGACGCTGCCCGCCGGCCGGCTCGGCTCGGCCCGAGTCGCGGGCCGTGGGCCTGGGCTTCAAGTCCCTATTCTTTTTGGACCAAAAACCTCTAAAAATAAATGTTTAATTAATTTTTGTAATTAATTAAACGATTTTCAACCTGGAAGTGCACACACCCGAGCATAAGGATGGCAAAATGACTCGTCCCCCCGTGACCCGAGGCGGGGTGGGGCGGGTCTCACCTCCGCCCCGCGGTACGCCCCCCGCTCCGCCCCGTACTATTTTTTATTTATTTTTTAATATATTTAATGTATATTTTATATATATATTATATAAAATAATATAGTTTTATGTATTTAATATTATATTTAACATATATAATGTAAAATTTTATAAATAATATGTATTTATAATACAAAATATAATATAAAAAATTATTAATAATATAAAATTTAAGATAAAAAATAAAAAAAAACCACCACGGGGCGACCCGCCCCGTGACCCGCGACGGGTCGCCCCGCCCCGCCCCCGTCCCCCCCACGGGGCGGGTCTGGGTATCGAGATACCCGCCCGCCCCCCCATTGCCATCCCTACCCGAAAGACGGGCGACGACCGCCCATGCATCGGGTCGTGCGTTAGTCGGTTTGGTTCGTGACCGAAGACGGGCCGACGCACGGCCCCGCGCGTCGAAGTTTATCGTCAGGCCGAACCTTCGCGCATCCATGCATGGGGGGGCGACGGCCGTCGGCGCCGATCGTCGTCGATGAACCGTGCGCTGCTCGGTCTGCAAAATGTGTCTTTTCGAGCCAAAAGACGTGATCTTTCCATACGAGGCACCTGAGGCCTATAATAATCGACCCCTGCAGATGAAAAACAATACGAAAATCTTCAGATAATTAACCTGTCATTCTGCATTCAAGCATATTCACTTCCGTCCTTCCAAAGCTTGAAAGTTCAGACATTTTTTGCTGTTCGCCGAAGTTCCGGTTTTGCTAGTGCTGCTAAATCGAAATAGTTAAGTCGTTGTATCTTAGAGATGAGTGTCGGAACCGTAAACACTCGGTATACGCGGCATTTTCGTCTTGCGGAGACTGAATCAAATTTAGGCCTCAACTTCAGCCTAAACACTCAAACCTTAGTCATTTCCTAAACAGAAACCATACACTTTTTACTTACAGAAGAATCATTAGAAGTGGTTGTGGGTATTTGAGTGGTGTCTGTCAGATTAGATTTAGTAAAAAGACAACAAAGACAATGGAAAAAAAAGGTGGGTGACGTGATTTGAGAAGATGATAATGAACAGAATATTATATAGAAAATGAAGAAAAAGAGATGATAAGAAAACTTAGAAAAATGGCACACTATGGAGAAAACCTTACTGATACCATGTAAAATAATATCCCAGTAAATGATATCTTTCATTGATATTGTGTTACAGTATATAAAGGAATTTACAACAAGAAATCTGCCTTCAATAAAGGAAAGAATATTACAACTAAGGTAAATGGACATTCTTGGTGCTAAAGAATTGCTTGATTGATTTGTTTCCTTTCTTTCTTTAGGAGCCGTTTACATGAATACAATAAAAAATATATATTCCAAAATGAAAATAACTCATATGAGACGGTCTCACGGATTAGTTTAGTGAGACGGATCCTAATTAACCCATATTATATAACCCATTTGGATTTGGATCTAACTTACTTTGATTTGTAAAATGGGCTTGATCCATCTCATTAATTTAAACCCGTGAGATGATATCACATGAGACCTACTCTTCCAAAATAAGTATAAACAAGACTCATATAAAAATTATTTTAAAAAAAACAATTTCTTGCACTTAGAAATCTTTTACATACGGAGTCTATTTATTTCGTAGTCGATAATTTCACCTTTTTGGCCTTTTCCTTAAGTTTTGGAATTCAGATTGCTTTTCGGAGTTCCCGCGGGCCACGTCCTATATATATATATATATAAGGCAAAATTATTTTTTTAGTCCTCTAAGTGGCGCCACTCGGAGATTTAGTCCTTTTTTCTTTCTCGACTTTGAGTTTAGTCCTTTAAATGGACAAAATTCGGACTTTTAGTCCTGTTACCTGCTATAACAGGTAAATGTTACCTGCTAGTGGATTTTCTTTAATTCAAACTTTAAATAAAATTTAAAAAATAATAGAATATTATCCATGATAAAAAAATGAGTTTTAATTTTATACTTTTAGTTTTTATTTGAATTGTGAATTTCATATTTTAGAAATAAAAAAATCTATTTCCTACAAATATTTTACTAACACATTTTTTTACGAAAACTATTTCAAAAAAAAATATTTATTTTTATTTCCTTTTTTGGTTTAAGTTACTTATTGATTTTAAAAATAATAAAAAATATAAAATTCACATATAGTTATTGAAAATATATTCAATTCACTATAAATAAAATAAAATAGTTTATAATATTGAATAATTTCATAATTTATAAATATAGAAATTATTTTTAAAAATAAGAAAAATACTATTAAAATATTTTATATTTCTAGCTAAAAGTATACTTAAATATCTATATTTATAAAATTTGAAATTATTAATATTGTAAACTATTTTTATTTTATTTATAGTTTTAGTAAAAGATTTTTTTAGTAAAATATTTGAAGGAAATAATTTTTTTAATTCTAAATATTAAATTCACAATTCAAATAAAAATTTAAAATATAAAATTAAAACACATTTTTTTTTATCATGCATAATATTCTATTATTTTTTAAAATTTATTTAAAGTTTGAATTAAAGAAAATCCACTAGCCGGTAACATTTACCTGTTATAGCAGGTAATAGAACTAAAAGTCCGAATTTTGTCCATTTAAAGGACTAAACTCAAAGTCGAGAAAAAAAAAAGGACTAAATCTCCGAGTAGCTCCACTTAGAGGACTAAAAAAACAATTTTGCCTATATATAAAATATGTATTTATTTTGCCGAACAACTTTGCATTCAATTTTTTTGTTTTTGAGGGAACTTTGCATTCAAATTTGAGTGTGTTCACAGCACAGGAAAGTCCCAAGACTCCCAACAATAGTCTCCCTCATACACCTTCCTCCGGCCCCTCCGACGTCCGGCGCAACCACCTTCTTCCGCTGCATTCGCATATTATATCATCATCCTCTCTTCTCTGACCACACCTCCAGACTTCCGATTCGGCTTCTTCTCGCCGAAATCATCGGAGACAAATCCGAAATTCTTGCCCGGCGAATATATCGTCTGCTGATCAATTTCTGTTAGTGAGTAGCCATGGAAGAGCAGGAGGCTTCAGAATCTTCCTCGGTAACTATCAGAAGAATGGAAAAGGGCTCTCACGATTGGGTTTTGAATAACTACTTCCTCTACAAAGAAATTGGGGTTAAAAAAGCAATTAAAAGTAAAGAATTTACGGTTGGTGGTCACCGATGGTTGATTTACTTGTATCCCGGCGGAATGACGGTTGATGACTACAATAATGGAGATGCATCTTTATTTGTAACTTACAAGAGCAGTGTTCCTGTTCAAATTTTATATGAGCTGTACCTCTTGGATCAGTCTGGTAAAGGCAATCATCGAGGTTACTCGTTTTTTGAAGATTGGAAGAAAATTACACATCTCAAACCTGGTTTTATGATTGAAAAAAATAATTTCATTAGGCGAAAAATTCTTGAATCTCCTATCTGAAAAATGATTGTTTGAAATTCCAATACAATATTGGAGTCTTAACTTCTCAAATTCAAAACCTGCCTGTTATCAAGGTTCCACCGTCTATTATCGGGGCAGACTTTGGGAAGTTGTTGGAAAGCAAGGAAAGTGCTGATGTGTTCTTTAAAGTAGGCGATGATTTTGGGGCCATAAGTGGATATTAATTGCCTCTTCTCCTGTGTTTCTGTCCCGTCTTTCAGATTGCCATCAATCCCAGGAGATTATTATTTCAGATATGGAGCCTAGCATATTCAAGGTTTAATTCCTTTTACATTACATATAATTAATTTTGACAATATTCAGATAACATGAGCTCTAATTAAAAATGTGTTGGCATGTTTGTTTTTGTTGTTTCGTCGGTTTTGAAGATTTTGTGCTTGAGTTGAAATCTATTGATATTTCATTGTCTAATTTGTGGTGTGTTTCTTGAATTTGTGCTCTCAGTTGCCCAAGTTCGCGCGTAATTGGTTGACATTTGTTTTGAATTAAATGCATGCTTGTTTTTGATAACTAGTTAGGTGACTCCACTTGACACTTAACTTTATGTTGCTGAAAGTCATTCTGAAATTCATTATTTCCCTTGTAAGACTCAATGATCTTTAATTATTATGATTCTACATATTCTATTTAGATGCCATTAATTGAATTCTTTTTCATTTTTCACCACTAGTAATCTCTGGTCTACTTTTCTTTTAATGTTTACTATAACCTCACAGTGGTCAAACTCAATTTAGTTCCTTTTACTTGGCTAGAAAATAGTCAATTCTCTTGTATATGTCTTTTGTTACTTAGCAATATTGTTCTAAGTCTCGTCTAATGTAGTTTCTTGGCAAGAAAATCTCCTATCCTCTTGTATGTTACTCTGCCAGCTTATATCTTATATTTAGTTGCATGTATGCAGCATACAATAGTTGAGAACTAGCGTATCAATCTATTTTTGTCTGAACCTTAATTGTGGGTTAGTCTTTAAAACAGTTTTCTAGTCCATATTTTTTTTAATACTCTCTAATTTTCGTGCTCCTTGGAGAAGATTAATGATTTTCCATTTCATTAATTATTTTTTCGCCTTTTTTTGTGCTTTATTTGAAACTTATTGTTTTTTCATGTGTATTTGATTGTCTAATTTGTATCATGCTTGTTGAACTTGTGCACTCAGTGCCCAAGTTCATGCGTAGTCTATCGGCGTTTGGTTGAACATGGAAATGCTTGTTTTTAGAACTTATCTGCCAATTGGCATCTGGTTGAATTGGAAAATCATGCTCACTTTTTAGAACTTGGCTATTCCTTGCTGAGAATCACTTTAGCATCAGTTATTTCCCTTTTAAACTCCAAAACATCTTGTATTTGCTAATACCAATATGTTCATTCTCTTGTTTCAACACAAAAAGTGATTTCCCATATCGATATTTCCAACACAAGCTACTTTTCTTAATGCTTGCCATTACGTGATCATTGTAGAAATCAATGTAGTGGTAAACTTCAGTTTTGCGTGAAGAATTCTACTTGGTTATAAAATAGCCTAATCATTTGTGTACTTCTTTTGTTAGTTCGTCTTGCATATTACATTACGTGTTCTATTTTGTTAATATATTTTATTGCCTTGAAAATTATCTTAACCTCTTGTATAGTTCAGTCTTGGCATGTTTTATTTTAGTTGGGTCTATCAACTTATTTAAATTTGGAGCCTTGTAAACTACCTAGAGTCTTTTGAAAAGTGTTGTAATCTATTCATGTTGTTTGCTGTTATTGTCTAATTTCCCTGCCCCCATTGTGGTTCCATTACACAGGGCTGAGTAACAAAGCTAATTTATTCTTCTATTTTCATTTTGTAGGCAATGCTCTGGTTTATATACACAGGACTTCTCAAGGAAGAAGAGCAAAAAGCTGCCAGTTATTTTGGTTCGTTCATGCCGAATTCATTTATGGCGAAAATGCTTGCAGCAGCTGATCAATTTGAACTGAAAAAACTTAAGAAGTTATGCGAATCACGCATTTCGGAGAAACTTTCAGGAGAATCAGTTGCATACTTGTTGCATATCGCAGACCTTAATCATGCTACAGAACTGAAAGTTGCATGTCTTAGATTTGCAGCTGAAAATCAAGATGGTATGTATGCTAGACAACCCTCGACATATAATTTGATTAAGATGCTAAGAGGGATTTGTTATCTTTCTCTCTTTCTTTGTATGAGGTCTTTGAGCATTATAGCTATGAAGGTTTATATAGTGACACTTATGTGCATAATGTGGTTGTTCTTTCAGATAATTGAGAAAGTCTTTTGCGTAGAACATATTGTATTAGGATGTTTCAATCCAGGATTCAATTACCTAATTAATTTCTTTGTGAATTTTCATTTGTAAATTTTCAATCTGATTCAAATTGGTCATTCCCGTGGAATGCACTAGTGTATCCAATGAAGGATTAATAGCCTGCTTTATTTGGAATTAGGTTGCATTCTGGTATTCATCTTGATTCGTACAATAATAATTTTACCTAAATTTATTATAATGAACCTAGGGTATCACCTTTCATATGCTTCCTTAATTTTGGATAACAACATTATTTTGCTGTCAATTTTTCAGCTGTCTTGGAATCTGATGGATATGAATACCTTAAACAAAATTGCCCATCATTGTTTCTAGAGCTGGCATACAAAGAAAATCCCTCTAGCAGCGGAGGAGAGGTAAGGCTTCAACTTGATCTTTTGTACAATAAATTTATATTTGTTAATATGTTCAAACAGATTTTTAAGTGCTTTTTTAATGGTATTATGTTTCTCAAGCTAGTGCTTCTTAGTTAATATGGTTCACATATTCTCTGTAGGAACTTAACTTTTGCAGCAAAATTGTATCTGCTGTAAAGGAGTCTTTTGCCAGTCTGTTCTTCTCTCAGGGTGCAAGTGATATGATGCACAAAATAAAGGAGTCTTAGGGCCTTCAAGGTTTGTTCTTCAAAAGTAGGATTTATTGATTTAAGATGATTTTTGCACTGAATTTTTGTTTTAGCACTAAAAATTTGACATTTTAATATGTGTTTATAAGGTACTAATAGAATAGGACTCAGTTTAGATATTCCAACTTTGTTAAACTAGGCATAGTGTCGCTTAAAGGAATCCTTTTAATCAATAATGCTAGTTTATCCTGTATCGCAACTTTAAAGGTTGGAATTCCTTTTCAAATTGAAACTAAAGATCATAAGATATGCAGAGGACAGTGAGATGATGCGTGAAATTATATAGGATCCTTTAAATCCAAAGTAATGTTTTTATGACATGGATGCCGTAAAGAACCAACTGAATAAATACATTTTGTGTATGACCTGACCGTGATTCTAATATTGTATAACTTAATTTTCAAGTCAATTGTTTTTTATGGCTTTGCTTATTCTTTAATTCGCTTTTATGTCATTTTGTTGGCTTCTATATTATTCAAATTGTATCCTGTTACTTGCGGAGATTGTTTAGAGATGAGAATAGAGAAGCTTAAGAAAGTTGTGTGTTATATATCCAATAATGAGATTGATTTAAAGGTTTAGGCAGCTTAAAGAGCTTCAATTTAATCTCATGGATTTTAAGCAGGATCAAATTGGTTTCTCTATATCTTCAAAACAACACGACAAATTTGTTATAGTTGGTTTACTTTTACTGATTACACATACTTTTTCGTTTATGCATTCCCTTATATGCTCTGCTGTTAGGCTGATTGTATAACTTGTTATTTATTTTATTTTTCTTTTTAACTTGTTTATGAACCTTGTAGGATATTTTCTCAGGTAACAAACATTATGCGAATATGGGTGTTCAAGGGTTTCTCTTGAATCTTTTGAAAATTGGTCTATGGTGTTTTTTTATAATTAAACTGTAGCATCTCTTTTTCTGTTTAAAATTACTGATGTTTGATTCAATATTCTTTTCAATGTGATTTAGTTAGTGGTGTCATTCATTATTACTCAACTCCTCCAATACCACTCAAACTTGTATGTTGATGATGCCTGAAGATTGTTGTGTGTTAGCCTTATTCTTCTCTGTTGTTAGTGCTTATTATTGTTTTGGACTTGTTTAAAAGACCTCGTAAGATGTGGTCATGAAATTGGAAAGGTTAATTTAACATGTTTGGTTTTCAAATTGTTTGACAGGTTTGTTTTGCTGGTGCGCAACCGAAACATATCAAACTTATGCAACAACTTGTAAATAAGCTGCTGCTCATCGTAGACCTTGCTCCTCATCTCCAATAAATCCGTGAAAGATCCTTTTCTTTATAACCATACCAGTGATGTGAGACAATTGGAGGCTGGAAATACGACAACCTTATTTTCTGGAGAACCACTGAAACTCCCATATTAAAGAACTCTACATAATTTCAATAATAAGAGGAAAAATCATAGATTGATACACAAACTAGATTTAGCTGAATAGGCAATAAGTTTCTGCATTTTGGGGTGTATATTGAGATCACCAACTTCAACCAAGGACGAATTATTTTGCAGATGTACAACATGTGATATAATACAAATTATCCATGCTAACAAAGTTCATATGCTTTTGGTTTTTCATTGGTTTATGCATTGATCAGATTGTTGAATAAATTACAATTTGCAATTCAACTAAAGGTTATTTTAGTCGAATAGAAATTTCACCATGGATCCAATTATCCAACTGATGACCACGAAGATTATCCAGACCAGCCAACGGATGACCAAGAAAACTATCCCATATATGCGTTGATCAGATTGTTTGGTTTTGCGTTGATTGCTGTTGCACAAAGAATTAATAATTACCCCAAGAAGAAAAATAGACAAAAAATTGCAAGAAATGTTGAATTTAAAACTGACAAAAAAACATGAAAAGGATGAAAAACCAAGTTGTTAGGTCTTGGGCCTCTTGGCCCAACAATTCAAGCCACTAAACCGTAGTGACTCTTATGTTTAAATAATTGTCCGCCATGTGTTTATTAATCTACTTACGAAAGTTGACCGTCTCATGTTAACCGCCTCACATGAGACGGTCTTACGTAAGTATTTGTGTATGAGTTTTTGCCAATAATAAGCACTTTCAACTTCAATAATACGGCATATAATGATAAAATTATACTCTCAAATTTAAACCTTCATATAGTAGAATCACATAAGGTAATAAGGTAATACATATCGAGAAGGATTCTACTTGCTTTATAAATAAGTTCGAATAGATAAGGCAAATACCTGTATTTCAAGAAATCCAGATTTGGTAAGATTTTTTTATGCAAAATTAGAGTTAGTTTAGGACTCAAACTGAAAGGTGTTTCAGTCCTTCCTGCCTTCTTTATATTAAGTCTTTAATCAATATCAGATATACAACAACGTCCAAATATTAGAAGAAGTAGGCCCCTTTTCTAAACCGAATCACGATTTATATATATATATATATATATATATATATATAATAGAAGTGGAGGATGGAGGGAGGTCTGGAGAAGAAACGAAAACCAGAGCCAACAACAAAAACTCGCCTCTCGACCAAAAGCAGGAAACTGGAAATCCGCAAACGGGAAAACAGATAGTGACAAGACTTGCTGCTTTACAAGGTTAACATATTTTCTGTTGCAATTTACCTGCTCCGTTAACTTTCTTATTACTATTTTCCCCAACTTATTCCCACTTAACAAACATTCTTCTTATTCCTCTCAAATTCAAATTGACCCACACTTTGACTTGCATTTTTGTCTCCATGCAAGAGACAAATTACAAGACACAATTTGAACAAAAATTTCTCTCTTCCTCTCTCACTTGGACGGCCATTATGGCATTTTACACAAAAAATTTCATTTCATTTCTCATCAACACATTCTAACACTCAAAGCCTTTCTCCTTCTCTCTAAAAACTCCCAACACCTCTCTATTCTTTCTTTCACTTTCTTCTTCCATACTTAGAAAATTTTCAACATTTTCCTCCTTATCCTTCATAAAAATCGAACCACTATACTAAAAGGTAAGAAATTTTAGCTTCAATCCATTTTTGGATATCACATTGTTCATCTCTTCCACCTTCTTAACTTAAGTTTAAATTTGGTTTTGGAGGTACATTTAGAAGACTTTGAAGGTTAGAGCTTGACAATATTTTGAAGAAGGACCTCAAGCTTGAAGAAGAAAATAGTAGAGAAAATTTGACTACAAGGTAAGAATTGTGTACTAGACTCCTTCTTTCCTACTCTTCCTATTTTTTTCAAAATTTTAACACCCCTTTTCATTTTTGAGAAATAGGGGCTGACTTTAGGGGATTTTTTTGGAGTTGAGCCAAATTTCCAATTTTTGAGCTTCAACTAGTCTCCAAACATCTACTACACAAGGTAAAGTGTAGTCCTTTTCATTTTCTTAATTCCTTCTTTTTCTCCTTAATTTTTCTCTCATTTTTCTAACTCCAAATTTTGATATTTTCTTGACTTAGGGGCTGACCTAAGAAGCCTCATCCAAAAATTGTGAAATTATCCTTTTATTTCACAATTTCCAAAATTAAGGTGGGTGGAAAATTATTTTTCCAACTTTTAGGTGTTTTATTAAAATGCATGTAGAAAATTTGATCATGAGCCTTGAGATATATATAATCTATGTATTGCATGTCAATTTCATATATCAAGTCATGAAAATTCTCAAGAGTTGCTCAAATTTGCTATTTATTGAATTTTAGGTGCATGCATGTACACTTTAATGCTTTAATTGATGAATTATTGTATGTATTGGACATGCATGTTTATGATCTTTAAAATCTATGTTTTGGATGACTTATAACCTGGAAA
Source organism: Rehmannia glutinosa (assembly GCA_016081115.2). Classification (NCBI taxonomy): domain Eukaryota; kingdom Viridiplantae; phylum Streptophyta; class Magnoliopsida; order Lamiales; family Orobanchaceae; genus Rehmannia; species Rehmannia glutinosa. Next base: position 60,726,410 of record CM071934.1, on the reverse strand, counting down.
AGTCGAGCATAATTGATTAAATTTCAATTTTGGACTTAAAAATGCAAAAATGGAAAGTTGGTGGACTAAATTGCAAGAAAATAAAAGTTAAAGGACCCCTCTGCAAATTTCGAAATTTGGGACTGTACTCAGGTTCAAAAATGACTTTTGGACATTTTAATAATGTTTTAATAGTTTTAGATAAATAAAATCAACCTTTAAAAGCCCAAGGACTAAATTGTAAAATTTTGAAAGTTTAAGGGCTACTTTGCAATTTTAAAAACTGTACCAGACCTAACTTTATAAATTGAAATTTTTACTTTTAAGTTACTGGGAATCCCATATTTTAAAAGTATTCCAAAAAAATCCAAGTGGTTAGGGCTTGGAAAACAATTTTACTAAAAATGAGGGACTAATGTGAAAATATTAAACTTGAGGACCCAAATGAAATTTCCAGGACTTATGCAGCCCATGCACCTGGAAATACTAACTTAACTATAACTTAATTGTATTTTGGACCCAAGGTTCAAATTTCATAACAATTGGACCCCTAAAAGCCTTAAAGGCAATTATTTTAAAATGGGACAAAAATGATATTTTCAAAAGTTAAAGGACCTACACATATTGTTTCTAAAAACTGCTTTTGTCCCAATATCCTACTAACCTTAGTGACATTTTCCAACTGGAACCACATTAAAATCCCTTCCGGTTTGTGAGTTCGAATTTTTAAAATTTAAGGTCCGAATTGGCAATTTTTACAAATTTGGGGCCAATATGAGATTTTTATAAAAACTCGACCATAAAACTTTAAAACCTGAATCTCTGGACAATTTGGAGAATTTAGGAACTGACCTCATAATTTTTCAAGGTCGGGATATTTATTTATTCAATTTTTAACCCCAAAAGTGTTGGTTTTTACAAAACGGGGCTAAATTACAATTTTTCCTTTATAAAGGACCTAACTCAAATTATTTTCTCTTTTACTAAAATAGCCCTGGACTCTCTGAAATTGAGATTTAATTTAAATATTTTACTTTCCCAAAAACCCTAACTTATCGGATCAATTTTGATTAATACCCGATCGCGGAGCGACCTCCGCCTTGCTAATTGATTCTATAACGGGACTTATGTTCCACCCAATCTTTCAAGATATCGAAGGTTGCTTATCCTTCCGATAATCATCTTCATCCAAAAACTCCACCAACGCCATAATTGCCACTCGCGTTTTCCAAAAATTTTCCTAAATCGCTTCCCAAATCAATAATACTCGATTTGCTGGTTGATTTGACTACCCGTAATTGTAATTACTTTCCCGCCGAGTCAACTTGGTGTGTCGAGCTCACGATCGGAATGGATACGTCGGGGATGGAACCGGGCGGCTCAGGCCGCTATTCCACTCTTCCCCCATCGCCCTAATCCCGCAACCGAGGGACGGAGTTTGTCCAAGGGAAGGGGTCGTAGTAGATCGAGGTATAATCATGATTATGACAGATCCGAGCCTCGCCCACTCTCGGGATTTTGTCTTTGCCTACGGAGCGATAAGGTGCGGTCTTGGACCATACCGACCGGGAGTTACAAGGTAGAACGAAGGAATCATTTGTCCGATCCACACGATTCTCGGGAGTTATCGTCCCGTTTTGGTTGGCGTTACATTCCCGCACGCAACCGCTACATTTTGCATTGGTTGGCGCTACAAGTCCGTAGAGACGCAACCATTAATTGCCTTGCATAGGATTTGCGTTACACTTCCGTACGCAATCCTACTGTCTTCGATGTATCACATAGTGCTGTGTGACCATGAATCAATTTTCTTAAATCGTATAATTATATTACTTAAATAATTTATCATGACGCTTGTGAATCGTGTGTGAAACCATGCATCATACTCACGCGTTTTTCGTATAATCGCTTTCTCACATTAACTATATTACGCCACACTCGCATTACCCGATCACCCCATCCATCGAGATTTTTGTCTCATCACTTTGTTTTCTAACCTTAGATGAGGATTTCGCTGGGGATCTTTGCCGAACCGCTCTGGATTGAGACATTGTACTACGCTTGTTGGTTTTATCGCATCTTGTTGTTGATCGGACTCTTTTCTTATTATGTTGTTGTTGGACTCTTGTATCCTAATCAATTCGGGTTTGTAATTGAGGGGCGTATGATCCCTGACTTTAAGTTACTACCTTGTTGAATTTCGGGATGTAATTTGGATGTTGGAATGTAGACTTTAAGTGATAACTTGTATCCGTTATTTATTTCACGCTATTTAGACTCTGTCTTATGGGTTCTCATTGGTATTGTCCGGAATGTTAGTCCGTTTGTATTTAAGTTGTGAATCGTTCGTCGCGTCCCGTTTGGGGCGTGACATTTCAAGGTCGAGATAGTTATTTATTCAATTTTTAACCCCAAAAGTGTTGGTTTTTACAAAACGGGGCTAAATTATAAATTTTCTTTTATAAAGGACCTAACTCACATTATTTTCTCTTTTACTAAAATAGCCCTGGACCTTCTGACTTGGAGATTTAATTAAAGTATTTTATTTTCCCAAAAACCCTTGACTTATCGGATCAATTTGACCGATTAATACCCGATCGCGGAGCGACTTCCTCGCCTTGCGATTTGAATCTATAACGGGACTTATGTTCCACCTCATCTTTCAAGATATCGAAGGTTGCTTATCCTTCCGATAATCATCTTCATCCAAAAACTCCACCAACGCCAAAATTGCCCTCGCGTTATTTCAAAAATTTACCTTCCTGCCTGAGTCAACTTGGTGTGTCGAGCTCACAGTTGGAATGGATACGTCGGGGATGGAACCGGGTAGCTCGGCTGCTATTCCACTCTTCCGGCCCCATCGCCCTAATCCAACCGAGGGACGGAGTTTGTCCAAGGGAAGCGGGTCGTAGTACTTGAGGTATAATCATGATTATGACAAACCGAGCCTTGCAAGCTCCTTTGTAGATTTTGTCTTTGCTATGGAGCGATAAGGTGACCGGTCTTGGACCATCCCCGCTCGGGAGTTACAAGGAAGAACAAAGGAATCGTTGTCCGATCCACACGATTCCGGAGTTATCGCACCCGTTTGGTTGGCGCTACAAACCGTGACGCAACCATTATCTCCGCCTTGCATGGGATTGGCGTTACATTTCCGCACGCAATCCTACCTGTCTTGATCAATCACATAGCACTGTGTGACCATGAATCTATTTTCTCGAATCGTATAAGTATATTATTTAAATATATTTATGACGACGCTATGAATCGTGTGTGTGAATTCATGCATCATACTCACACGTTTTTCATATAATGTTTTCTCACATTAACTATATATCGCCACACTTGCACACACCGATCACCCCATCCATCGAGATTTTGTCTCATCCCCACCTATTTTCTAACCTTAGATGAGGACTTCGTTGAAGATCTTTGAATCGACAACGGATTGAGCCTTGTACTCCGCTTGTTGGATTTACTACTTCTTCTTGTTGTTGTTGGACTCTTTTCTTGTGTTGTTGTTGGACTCTTGTATTTCTTTCCATTCCAGTTTGTAACTGAAGGGCGTAGGACCCTTTGACTTTAAGTTGTTATATTTGGTTGATTTTTTCGGGTATGTAATTTGGATTATGGATTGTGGACTGTAAGTTGTATTTGTACTTGTTATTTATTTCCGCTGCTATTTAGACTCTGTTTCATTGGGTTCTCGTTGATATTTGTCTAGACTGTTTGGTTATTGTATTTAAGTTGTGGATCGTCGTCGCGTTCTGTTTGGGGCGTGACATATTATTTATTTATATATTTCTAAAATTCATTAATTGTATAAATAGGTTGAATTATTTTTTAATAATGAATTTTTGGTTAATTTTTTGTATTAAAATTGTAAGTTATTTTTATGAATTCCATATTTTCTCAAACTCATTTAATATTTTTTTTATAGAAAACTGTACAGTTTCAGTAGGCACATCTTCGAATCTGGCGAATAGAATTTGTAGGTCCCAAGGGGTGCGAGTGTAAGGTTTAGAAGGGGGGGTGAATAAACCTTACCAATTTTTCGATTTAGTCCTGTTAGAAGTTGAGTTAATACTTCACGGCTAAAGTCTAAGTCTCTTGATGGACAAACTAAGTTAGTTAACCAAATAGGTGTTAGGCACTCAATGCACTGATCGATTTGTTGATAGAATAACTTAGCCGCTTAGTCTAAGACTTAACTTGACCGTGATATGATTTTATTTGGAAGACTTAACACCCTTGAATTGGTTTAAGTTTGTTTTAATACTTCGTTTTAGCACTTTGTTGATTATCAATTGGATAGCAAATTTATCACAGATATTGAAATAATATGCGAAATTAAAGTGTTGTAATGTAAATGACACAATAAATTTTATAGAGGTTCAAGATGGGGTAATTCTTCTACTCCTCTCTTCTCCAACTCCCGGAGGAATCCACTAAGTATTGATCAATGTACAAAGTGGCTATCACCCGATGCAAGTCTTGATCACACAATTGGTGACTTGATACTTTGGGACTCGACTGAGATGCCTTGGTCACACGGTGGCTTCTCGTATGACTCGGCTTCTTCTTCAGGCATTTGCGCTTGCTACTACCCCCACTTGCTCAAGCTTCTTGGATTTGATCACGAAGCCCCAGGAAACTTGAGACGGTTCGACTTGAACCTTTCTACAATTCTTTGTGGAATGTAGACCCTTGATTCTTCAATTGTTTCCTCTTCAACTCGATTGAAGTTGTCTTTCCTTCACGGTGTGAGTGTTGGATTGATTTCCTTCACAATGTAGGCTTGAGGATTGAACTTGAATGACTTGAGTAGGTTATAGTTTGAATAAGAGCTTGAAAGTTCCGGTGACGATTGTTAACCTTTTCTCAAATAGATTCCTCGGCCTTTTATAGTGTTCTTTTGAAAATTTGCCCGTTGAAGAGATAGGTTAATTTTCAAAAGACACTTGTGGTCGTTGGCTTGTCTTGTTGCGATTCTTGGAATTGACATTTCCTCGTATGAATGAGTCTTGACTTTTCGTAGTTCGACACAGTGCGAGCTTCCCATTAGTTTATTCCTTTTGCACGCTTCTGGGATCGAGCACTTTAAGAAAGACAAGATGGAAGTATTACTTGTTTAAGTAATTTTCTTGACTTACGGCAACGGATCTCTTTCGATTATCTCGACTGACCGCATTTCCTTGACTTCCCAGGTGACTTCGAGTGACTTTCAATCATGGATGACTCATCATCACTTCAACTTTAGACTTGGCTATCTTGAGTTGACTTGACTGACACTTCACTCAGCTGCATCTCAGTTGCACCTTCAGTCGAGTTCCTGTCTTCTCTTGTTTACCACACTCAGCTGCCTCTCAGCGGAGTCTTCTTTCTAGTCTCCAGTTGGCTTCTTGCATATTTTGGCTTAGCTGACTTAACTCAGCTCGATCAGCCCTATCTATTACAATGAAATTTACAACAAAAATGGGGTGCCAACTTTCTATTCTAAGTTTTACATGGCATTCATCAAAATCTAAAAATTAATTTCCCAACAGAATTTATTTGCAAGTTTCATCGAACAGGACTATTTATCAACTGTCGAGCTCATCGCTTAGTGACATCACAAATGGTATATTCAATATTTTGTTTTGTCTGTTCATTTTTTAAATAATAAATAATTCATGTACATATATATGTTTTCTTTGACACATGCAATTGAACTTTTGGCAGTCGTGGTTCCCAGCTTAAAAGGTCTATCTCGAAAAAATATCAACAATGTTAGCACTTCATTTGGTGATATATCTGTAACATCTTCCAATAGGAGCTCTAATACAGAAGTGATCATTGATCTCACTCTCGATGATTATGATCAAACTGATGCGAGTGGAGCAAATACTATAATCAGTGAAAATTTTAGGACTGATGTAACTCAATCTCATTTAATTGAGTCTGTCACCTTGATTATCATTGGTAATTATAACTAATTGTTTCGTATGCAATGACTATTAACAAGACCCAAGGACAATCTCTCTCCAATGTGGGGTTGTATTTGAAAATTCATATTTTTAGACATGGTCAGTTACACGTTGTTGTCTCTTGAGTTACGAATCCTAAGGGGCTGAAAATATCAATTTGTGGAGACGATAAATCAAAAAACAAACAGATGAATAATGTTGTGTACAAGGAAGTATTCCAAAATGTATAATTATTGGATGTAGTTATTTAACTTGATTTTTTTTCTCGAGTTTCTATTGTTCAGTTATACATTATTTTATATTGTAATTCTTATATACACATAATTTACATTCAACAACACAATTCATCCCATCCCGTGCGTCGCACGGGTGAAATACTAGTTAATATGAAAACCAGATAATCAGACTAATGGGTATTTACAGTTTTTTTTTTTTTTTTGAGAATGTATTTTAATTTTACGCACGGGTGAAATACTAGTTAATATGAAAACCAGATAATCAGACTAATGGGTATTTACAGTTTTTTTTTGTTTTTTTGAGAATGTATTTTAATTTACTATTTCCATCCATATATAAAATAACAAAACAGGTTGGTGCTTGATATAATCATGAGTACCCAAATATAAATATTCATATATTAAGGACACTTAGGACTTTTGACCAGCCAGGTTGAACACGTTGTGGAATAGGAAGTGAAATAGGAGAATGGAACGCATTCGGTCTTTAATCTTTATGGTTATGTTTCCATGGTTCATTTCCAGTTTCTAGCATTGAAAAATGAGTTTTGAGAAATTATTGGTTTTCGTGTGAAAACTGGAATTATGTTTGGATAAATAAATGAGAATGAGTTTTATGTAGTTTTGAAAATGAAATTATGTTTGGATGAGAATTGAAATTATATGTTTAAAATGTTATTTTATGTGAAAAATAGAAAGTAGAAAATGATGATTTTCATTGGAAAATTTATAAATAAATGATTATATTTTTATAAATAGTTGGAAATTGGAAATGGCCATAAAGATAAACAAACAAAAGTTTGGTCCCCAAATTCGAGGTCAACTATTCCAAATTTCCAACTAACACTTTTGATTTTTGACTTTGATAAAATCAATTTATGTATAAAATGATCATTTTTAATTTTTATAAAAAAGAAAAGTAAATGACCGGTACTTTAATCCCTCAGAGTTAATTATTTTGGCATCCCATTCTTAAAAATAAATATTCCTATGATATTATTAGATCAATTTTTTTATCCAAAACCAATCTTTGTCAGTAGCTGGTGGCATTTTCCGCCGGGTTTTCACTCAAAAGCCAATAAAAGGACTTTGTAATATATTTATGTCATTGTCAATTGAGAAGACACGGCAAATTATAATATTTTGACAATTTCTTTTATTTCAATTTGGGTTCTTACTAGCCATTAGAAAAAAACACTCATGGAACCGCCAAGTGGTGCATAGTCATCGCATATGAAATTTTGTAGGTCCTCTTTTGTGTTCTTTGCCCACTTGATCAATTAACATGTTCATCTCTTTATTTTGCATTGTAGTGTTGGGCCACTTCCATGAAATGTTCCATATCGTTTGGTGGTTTTCTAACCAAATCCGAAGCAAAAGGCCATTTCTTTTGTTTTTTGAGGAACAAAAGGCCATTTCTTTAAACCATGAAGGATGTCTGACCATCATGTCATCCATGAGACGTTGCAATTCAAACATTTTGTTATTAAACCAAAGTATAATTATAAAAACTATCCCTGAGGTGACCAAATTACCAAAAAAAGGAAGGAAAAAAAAACTCAACTAATTTTTAAATTAGAAAACTACACTTGAGGTTTACAAAAACCCCTCTGACAATAAGAAGTTTAGTCAAACTAACGAACTTGTAAAGAGTCAAAAATACCTTTAGGGTCCATTTGGATAGAGGGATCTGAAATGCCAAATGAGTTCAAATGAATGGACTTCAAACTCCTTGAATTTGAAATCCACCTTTTGTTTGAATAATGTGGATTTGTGTAGTGATTTCAAATCCATTATAAATTTTGATAAAAAAATTTAAAAGCTCTATTCGTTTTCATAATTGATATTTAATAAATAAAAATAAAAGATATAATCTTATTATTTTATAAATAATTATAATTTAATACACTATAAAAATATGAAATATTTAATTTTTATTATGTGTGAATATGTGTGCGAGGATAGTGTGTGTGTGAATATGTGAGAGAGCGTATGTGTGAGTGTGTGTAGTGTGTGTGTGTAAATATATTTGTGCAGAGCGTGTAAATATGTGTACTTTGTGCAGTGTGTGTAGTGTATGTAAATGCGTGCAGTGTGTGTAAGTATGTGTAAATGTGTGTAGTGTGTATAATTATGGTGTGCAGTGTGTGTAAATATGTGCAGTGTGTGTAAATATGTGTAAATGTGTGCAGTGTGTGTAGAGTGTGCAGTGTGCGTGTGTGTGCAGTGTGTGTATTGTGTGCATAAATGTATGCAATGTGTGTGTGAATGTGTAAATTAAAAAAAATATAATTTTATCCCAAAACTACTTGAGCTAATAGAATATGAATAGTTTGGGGGAGATGTGGTGAAATTGAAAAAGAGAGAAAGTTGGCAAAAGAAAGAGGGATGAGCAGCGCTTAGGCAAATGAAAGAATAATGAAGCTCGAAAATAAAAGAAAATTTCTGAAAATGAAAGAGAAAAATCGAGCAAAAGAAAAAGAAAAGAAGGAAGAAAAATTCTGAAAATTTTGAAAAATTGAGAGCTTGTGGTTAAAGAAGAAAAAAAAGAAAAGAAGGCAAAAAGGCCTAAGAATGAAAAAAAAAGATAAACAAAAGGGATGGAGTATGAGTTGAAAAAGAAAATAACTCGAAAGAATGGTTCTTTAGAATAAAATTGGGTTGGTGAGTTGAAAGTCTGTGTACTTACATTATATTAGCTCAAGTCAAGTCACTTAATCCAAATTTTCCCTACCCTTACCAAAGAGCCTACATTACAACCAAATGAAAAGTCTTTTTTGATTCTTAAATTGTGTACTCTAAAGTGGTAGAGATGTTAAACGATTTGCAAGCTTATGGTAATTCTATGTCATTGAATTGATTTTGAGTGCATACACATCTCATACACTTTGAGACTTAAGTGATACACTATTTCTTGTGAGTCGCGATGTCTAGTAGCCGAAAGAGTATTGATTATGCCGAACTTGTGATTGATGATTTCTTGATAATGAATTGCATGGTTTACTTGAATATGGAGTCGAATGAGATTGAATGTTTATAGTGTTCGTGTGTGTTCTTTGCACCTCTTGAGATTATTTTTCTTAGTTTGCTCGAGGACGAGCAATGGTTTAAGTTTGGGGGATTTTGATATGTATAAAATATACGTGCATTTAGGGGCTTTTTTTGATACATATTTGATACATTTGCAAGTATATTTAGTGTGTTTTGGTTGGTTTCCTTTGTTGGGCGTGATGCTATGTACTCTTGTATATTTTACAGAAAGTGGAGCTAAATTGGATAAAAAGTGATAGCACGTTCAAAAGGATAGTCAAGAGCCAAGGTACGAGCAAAGATGTGAAGGAGAGAAGCATGGACGTTCGAACAAAAGAGAATTACTTTCGAAAATGTCCAACCGCGCCAACAATTTTCAGCACTTGCATGGTTTAGTATTTTGGTCATAGTGTTCTCTACAAAATTGATATTGAGATTATTCAAGTGGCTATAGAAAAATAAGAGAAAGGGTTATAACGTTCATGAAGACCCCGAGAGCAAAAACCAATCGCACGACCCGACTGTGTGAGTTGCACACGGTCGTGTGAATTGTCTGGGGCTGAATTTGATTCCTAATCCTGTCAGAACTCTACCAGTAATCTCTCAAAGCACCTATATAAAGGGATCAAGGCCTTGCACAATATATTGGATACATCTGAAAATACACTACAATATACTAGGGTTACATAAATCAAGAGTCTTCTGAGAGAGGAGGGCTAATCTATGAAGAGCACCACAAGGCCTTAAGCATCTACGAAAACACAAGAGTTCAAAGGCTTGGAGGGAAGATTCATCCCGACAAGAAGGGTTCTTTCTTTCTTAGTTTAGATCTCTTGTTTGTACTTAAATGATGTCAAACTATTTTATTTCAACTTTGTCTATGAACTTGTTATCAAATATGTTGGACTAATCTTTTTGATCCTAGGGCATAATCAAAACTGTGGATTTATGTTAAATCTTTATTCATTGTTTTCTTAATTGATTTATGTGTTCTATTATATGAATTTGAATGCTTATTTCTTGTAGATTATCTGATCAATAATTTGCATGTCATATTTGTTAGTCCATAATCTGCGAGGTGAGTTCTAACAAATGAAAATCGGGTTCAGACATAAACAGGGGTAATATATCGAGAGACTACAAATGTTTGTGGGGAGTACTTCAATTCAAAGATCTTTTGGGAGTTGATAATAGTTGTAATGCATCGAGAGACTACAATTGTTATTAATCTACTGTTTATGCGCCACCCGGGAGGGAGAATAAACTAAGTTAGGAATTAAACCCATAGAAACACATGAATTGGTTTTGATGAACATTGATTGGATTTAATATTGAAGAAGGATGTTAAGATTATGTGCCTAGGGTCGCTTTCGCATTTTTTGAAAAGACTTGTGGAGTTGGGGTTTTTTTTATAAATTTATATTTTTTTATTTGTTAACTTAGGATTCATAAATCTTGTGATTTTCGGTCGGTTCAATAAAATTGAAATACGATGTTATTATAGCTTAAGTGTTTCGTATTCAATCCCTGAGGAAATACGATCTTGCTTGCCATTATTCTTTAAACTACGCTATACACTTGCAATATAGTGAAAATATTTTCGCAATCATGATTGTTCGTCTATTTTGTAACTCGTTGTTGCATTAGTGGATTACCTCAGGAGTTGGAGAAGAGTGGAATAGAGGAATTACCACATCCTTGAACCACTATAAATTGCTCTGTGTCTATTTAATTTCAACACATTTATTTCTTGCACATTTATATATGCTTATTGATTAATTTGCTAAGTCAACTGATAATAACTAAACCTTATAACAAGTGTTGAAAAACATATTTCAAACTAAGGGTGTAAGACTTCTGCTGAAAACCAAGTTAGTTGTATTTATAAAAAGGTCACTTCACTCAGCTGAGTTATTCTATCAACAGCTCTCTCGAGTCTGTTGAGTGGCTAACTCTACTGTTGAGGTTGAACTAAGTTGTCCCTCAAGGACTTAGCTCACTTGTGATTAAAACTCTGATTTAAGTAGAAAAATCGAAAATTGGCTAAATTTATTCAACCCTCCTTCTAAACTTAACACTATCACCCCTTGGGACCTACAATATTGATTGGAGAGGGAAGAGGACTTGCACAATCTTTTGTGTATGCAAGTGTGAATCCAACAGATCACTAGCCAATTTCAAGTGGTATCAGACGCTTACCCTTTACAAGGGTGTTGATCAGGGTTCAAACCTGAGTCATTGTGTTTCCTTGAAATTTATCCCCTTCTTTCCAACTATTCTACCCAACTAACTAAAAAAAGTGTGAATCTATCACGTACAACACGGATATAAAATTCCATGAATATAAATAAAGAAAATAAATATGTCTACACAAGAACTTTTTATCTTGTTTATAACCAGAAAACTTTTGGTTGGACAAAGAAAATAAAACATCTGAAAGCAAAAATAAACTAAAAGCACTAAACCGAGAACAATGCTTACACATTCAGGTTCTTCTTTCGATTCCACGGTAACCCGGTCCTTTATTTTAGTTGGTGAGAAGAAATCCGTAACTAGAACTAAAACCTGTAAAATCCACGTTGAGTATCAAAAGTTCTCCATGTCATAAACAAGTAGCCGGATAAGTTTTTAGAAGATACAAATTAGTCAGAGGTGTTGTGCATCCACAATAAAAATGTACTTGGCCACTCCTTGAGTTTCCTTCCTCAATAGAGAACAGTAGAACAGATTAAGGAAGAAGCTTTGTAAAGAGATGTTCTGAATTTATTGGCTCGAGTAGAAAAGATTTTTGTATCTCCTCAAATCTCTTTTATCTTGAGTCTCTTAGCCTCCTTTAAATTAAACCCATTCAAATACTAAAAATTTATATAACCTCATATGTGAATTACATTGTTGCCATTAATTTTAATATATAAAAAATTTACGTAAATATTCGGGCTTTTATATGAGTTATAGATTATAGACTATAGATTATAGATTAGATATAGATATAGATTATAGATTATAGATTGTAGTAAATAGTAGCAGGGCGGCCTTGGAGCGACGCAAGTGGTGCCGCCGCACAGGGAGGCCCTCCAGCAAGGGCCCCCGAGTTTTTTTTTCTTTCTTTTATATGTATTACGTATATATAGTATAAAGGTCGACACAAATAACAAAATAGTGAAACTGTAAGAGTGGTTGAGCTTCTCCTCCAAATTTCAGAGGTTAACTGATTTTTTTCCACTTTACTTTACCTCTTAACTTTTTGTTTGTTTGTTTATTTTTTTTTTTCTTAACTTTATGTTTGTTTGTTTGTTTATCTTATATATATATATATATATATAAAACTGAAGTGAATTTTTTCCCCTTTTGTTTGTTTTTTTTTTGAATAAAAACAAAGTTAAAGTGAATTTATGTTATCTTTGAATCAGGATATGATCCAACTTTGCAAAATAAAAAGAAAAATTACTTTAACTTTGTATTGACTTTTATTTCAATTGAGAGTATTTTTAAAAAAATTTGATTATAAAAGATTGATTAATGACTTTGCATATAAAAATGCAAGAAGATCAAATTTTCATAACTAGTTCACTGATATTCATTTTTTTTTTCTTTTTTGTCTTTTCTTTATGGTAAATTATATTGAATGGTATTTTTCCTGACTCATTTATAATACGACCGGAATGTTAAAGTTGGAGTATGATATTTTGTTATTATATATCTTATTTTATATATGTTAGATAAATGAAATTGTATTTGTAATATTATTTTTGTTAAAATTTTTTTTAATGTAAATAGAAGGGCCTTTTTTTAAAATTTTGCTCTAGACCCCTCGAAATATAGGACCGGTTCTGAATAATAGATAGTACTGTGAAGGTAGAGAACGCGATAAAGTGACGAATGATATAGTAAGGTAAAATAAAATTTACACTAAATAAAACCTATTGACAGGATATGATTACTTTGTATTATACTTTATTTTTATTTTTATCTTGTTGGACTTGTCAAAAATGTTAAAAAAATGTATTTCCTAGAAATGGTATATTTAGAAACTCCTCAAGTTATTGTTAAAAAAAAGAGGGAAAAGGACATGAATACTCCATTTTCCATACCCAATCCCTGCACAATACTCATTTTCCGCTGATTTTGGACAAAAATACCATTTTTCGCTGAATTTTGACAAAAATACCCATTTTCCGCTGATTTTTGACAAAAATACCCATTTTCCGTTGATTTTTTTGCGTTGGTTTCTTTGTTGTTTCAAACATGTTTCTTGTTTCTTTGTTGTTTCATATCTGTTTCATTTAGGTTTCTTATATGTTTCACTTAGCCAACTTTTCATTGAATTCCACAGTTGCATGGAGAAAATCTCAGGTGGTATGCCACAATGGACAATGAGAAGAAAATAGAGAGTATATCAACTTTGTTCTAGGGAGTTGGTGAATATTTCCGTTTACTTTAGCTTTGGGATAAAGATTTATGCTATTTGCAAACTTTTTTAGTCTCTAATCAAATAAGTAAAGTATCTTCCTAGGAGATGGATGTACAATACAGATTGATTTAATTTTTCGAATACACTAGTTTGTTATCATTTGTAACCCGCTTATACTTTGCTCAATTGTGCTTATGATCACTACATCTTGCTACTTTCTTTAATTTCATCAACATATTGAGTTTATTCACGTGAAAACTGAAAAAACCCATGTAAATCAAGTTTTGCTTTCATCAGTTACTCATCCTTGGGTTGACAATTACTCCCTCAGATTCTAGGATATAAGATATATTTTTGTTAATTAAAAATATGTTTCTAATAGTGTTTCTTTTTAATAATATTTTTCAAAAGTTATAAAATAAGTTAATTAATGGAATTAATGGTTCTAGGACTAAGTCTAAGATTGGATTGAGTTTAAATATGAGTTCTTAAAAGTTTCAACATTTTCGAGTTTCGAATGCATACAAGCTCACTCCAAAACACACGACTCATTAGACTGTGCTAATTTACTACAAACTTTTATCACATGATCCCCTGTTTCACAATTGTTTCTTACATGTTTCATTTATGTTTCTTACATGTTTCAACTCATTACACCATCATTAAAGATTTACATAACAACAATTCTCTAAAATCATTAGGAAGTGGAGGTAGAATCTCAATGTCGTTGTTATCGTCATCACCATTTTGCAGCTTCAACTTAGCATGATTGTGAAGCAGATGACTGAGCCTTGCTTGTTCATTCTCTATCTCAAACGCTTCGACGTCCATAGCCTTTCCACCAATAAAGTGCTCGGCATAACAAGCAACAAAAATCCCACATTCACTACAAAAGAAATAAAAAAAGATACACAGTCAGATAGATAACACAACAAATCAAAAACAACAAAAAAGAACAAATAAATTGAAAATACATAAAAGAACAAAAGAAACATAAAAGAAACAACTTCGAAACAACATCGAAACAAACGAAAAACTTCAAATCACAAAATAATAAAAGAACCCAGAAAATTGGGTTTAACCTCTGAGTCTTCGATCGACATTTCATCAAACAGTTGCAGAGCCTCACCCCGTCGGATGAAAACTCGAAATCAACCACAAAATCTTCACCCCAATCCTCGTCGCCCCGTTCGAAACATTCATCATCTTCTTCGACACGGCCGTGATTCCCAGTCCGTGCTCGATAAACGCCAATCTCCCGTCAGCGCACTCACACATAAACTTTATCAGCTATAGAATTTTCTCACATCTCGATCTGTTCGAATCGGGCAAAAGCTCAATTGCAAATCGCTCCAGCTTCGATCGCTTTTAGCCTCGATTTTTTCGACGCCTCCAGAATTTGAATAAGCAATTCTAGGGCACACAAAATTGTTTTACTGCAAATCCCATCCGACGCTGTTTTGAGCAAGGATTTGAAGAAATCGATGCCCTGATCCTGTGCGACGTAGTTCCACTGATAATCGACTTTCGACATTTTCTGGAAAATCTGAGATTGCAGCACTTAAAGAGAAAGTTGGCTTGCTGGAAATCTCAATTCGAAGACAAAAAAGCGATTATGAGGAATCAGAAATCCTCCTTGAGCAGGCTAAAGAAGAAGCACAAATGGTGAAGAAGGTTGAATCTTTTAAGGCCGAGCTTGAAACAGATTAAAGAAGAGAAAACTTAGTCTTTAAGCAATGAGAAGCTTATATTGCCGATTGTCCAAACACTATTGGAAGAAAAAAACAAGCTCATTGATAAGGGTCTTTTTATGCATGTTTTATGTGTATATTTGAGTGGTATTCGAGTTATTTTATTGTTAGTTTTATAAATTTTTGATTGTACATAGTTCATATTACTCCGAGGTGCTTTTATTGATGTAGATTGACCATTTGGGGCTAATTTTGGTGAATTTCGGACCATGGATTCATGTCAAAACATACCGGGAGTTTAAGGATGCAAAACGCTCGAAATTCCAAGCCAAACGCGCGTCATTTTGGGGCCTTTTGGTCCAACACGGGCAGGGGGTGTCGGGCAACACGGCCGTGTTCGCCGGAGCTAAAAACTCGATTTTTTCGCACAAAACAGCCTCTCCGACACGGCCAGGCCGTGTTCCCCAACACGGCCGTGTCCCAGACACGGCCGGCCGTGTTGGGGAGCACGGCCATGTTTCCTCGAGTCCCTGTGTGATAGAACAAAGACGGCCCGGCCGTTCGGGGCGACACGGCGTGTCCGGACCTCTTTTTGCAACTTTTCTTTGCGGAATTTGGGGAAAACTCACCAACCAACCCATTTTGGCCACTTTTGTACACTTTTAACACCCTATTTTTTGAAACATGTCTCCATGTCCCCTCCTCATCACTTGAATACAAGAATTCACCAACCAACAAGGAAAATGAAGGCAATTGTTTAACAAAAGAGAGTACTATCAATGTATTGGTTGCCTATAAAAGCCGAGGTTGAAATTGGGAGATTAATTCATTAGATACTCGGGAAATATTCATTGTATTCATCTCATTAAGTAGAATTGGGATCAAGGGGTCTTGGAGGAGAAAGCTTGGGACAATATTGGAGAAGAAGGCTTGGAGCAACATCATCAATCAAGAAAGAAGTCAATTGAGATTTTGAGAAAGATAAGTACACCATGTCTACAATACTTAAATCTTCTTGTGTAATTTATTCTTTGGTCAAAATCATGTGTAGCTAAACTCCTAGTGTTTGAATATAATGAACTCTAGAATGGATTTGTGATTAAGGTGTGTATGTTTTTAATAAAATCTTCATATTTTGTGTGATTCACTTATATTATGCTTCGTTCATTCGAATTGATATATGCGCACATCGATTTGAAGTTTATTTTTCATCCGGAAATCGAGAGATTCATGGTGAAATAGAACCTATATAAGTGAAAAGAGTTGCATGCAATCCTAGATATAGACGACATAAATCTTCCCGGATTAGGGTCAAACCTAATATGGGAATTCACAAATCGTTATAATGTTGTCTTGGGGGTTTTAACTAGAAAGAGATTTGATTAATCAACTTGAGATTAGAAGTTTTTCGCCTTGAGAAAGGGTTTAACTTAAATTGGGAATTTCTACGGTCCACAAGACATGAGATTTTATTAAAAGAGGTTGGTTTTTGCTTAAGGGCTTACGGTTGTATTTTTAACTTGTCAAATCACAAAAACATTCTAGAGGGATTTACATTCAAACACATTTCTATCTCTTGATTTCTTATTTTACAAATCTTCCTTCATTTTTACAATTTATAATTTGTTTTCCTTTTTCATCAAACAAAAACTCTGAAAATTGTTAGATTAAATAACAAAAAGACGGTAATTATTAGTACTTACAATCCTCGTGGGAATGACACTGGTGACTAATAATCTATACTATAAAACGATAGGTGCACTTGCCTACGGTTTTAAAGGTAACTTTTGAGCCATCAAGTTTTTGGCGCCGTTGCCGGGGATTGTAATATTAAGAACGCTTTATTTTTGTTAATTTAATCATTTTTTTTATTTTTTACCATTATCTTTCTTTTTATCTATCTTTGTAAGTCTTGGTTTATACTTATCCTCTTTGTTTACCGCAGTGCATGCCTACTCGTCGCCGAATTTGGAAGCGCGACACCGCCGGTAGCAACACAGAGGAAAGTATTAATACAGACCACGAGGAGGATATTAACGAAGGCAAGGATCCTAATATGGCGGATGAACAACAAAGAACCATGTACGACTATGCCAAGCCGTCTATGGACGGCACATCGTCTAGTATCGTAAGGCCCATTTTGCGACCAATAATTTCAAATCAAACCGAATGTCATTCAAATGGTGCAACAATTTGTTCAATTCGACGACCTACCGGACGAAGATCCAAATAATCATATCGCGAATTTCCTTGAAATTTGCGATACATTCAAAATAAATGGGGTCTCGATGATGCCATCCGTTTACGCCTATTCCCATTTACTCTTGGGGACGGGCTAAACAATGGCTAAATACTTTGCCAAAGGAACGATTATAACGTGGAACATCATGGCGAAAAGTTCCTTTTGAAATATTTTCCACCGCCAAAATCGCACGATTGAGGAATGAAATCTCTTCATTCACTCAAGAAGATGACGAGACCTTGTACGACACTTGGGAGAGATTCAAAGAATTGTTGCGGAAATGCCCACACCATGGCCTACCTATTTGGATGCAAGTCCAAACATTTTATAATGGGCTACTCGCAACAAGACAAATGATCGATGCGGCGGTCGGGGAACTCTTAATAACAAAACGCCTAAGCCGCCAGGATTTGATTGAGGGAATGGCCATGAACGGCTACCAATGGCAATCCATACGAGGTAAAACTAACAGTCGGTTGGTGTGTATAATGCAGATCACGTGTAGTTACGCTCGCCGCACGTGTCGAAGCATTGACCCAAAAGATCGACGATCTAGCAACTCCTAAACCACCACCACCGCATGTTTTATCTTGTGAAACTTGCGGAGGATTGCATAATCATCAGGATTGTCCACACACAATTCCTCACGCCGAACATGTTAATTACGTTGGGAATCAGGCGTAAATTACCCAAGTAATCCTTATAGCAACACATATAATCCTGGGTGGCGACAACATCCTAATTTTGGTGGGGAAATCAAGGCCAACCACGACCTAATCCCAATCCCGATCTACACACGTCTCCGGATTTCAACCAAATCAAGGTAAGCCTAACTTGGAATATCTTATAACAAAGTTTGTGCAATCAATGATACACGATTCCGGTGGAAACATCCTTGAGAAATCAAGAGGCATCTATCCATAATCTGGAAAACCAAATAGGCCAAATTGCGAAGATGATTTCCGAAAGGCCACAAGGTAGTTTGTCGGGTAACATCGAGCCAAACCAAGCGGAGCACGTAAAGGCAATCACCATCGTTTTCCACATGAGCATGATTATGCCAATGCCGCCATGCGTAAATACGTGGAGGATGACATGCCCAAAGAAAATCTCATGAAAAAGGGGGTTGCGTATCACAAGCCCAAGATCCCTTACCAAGTCTAACCGAAGAAGATAGAAGGGAGGACAAATTTGGTAAGTACCTTAATTCTTTCAAACAATTACATGCCAATATTCCATTTGTTGACCCTCCTTCAAAGCATGTTAGGGATCTTAATGACATCATTCCTAGTGAAAATAAGCTTAACAAATTATCAAATGTGCAATTGAATGATAAATGTCCTTCCAATGAACTACCACAAAATTTAATGTTCCGGAAGCTTTATTATCCCTTGCACAATTGATGATTTACTGTTGATAGGCACTAGCCGACTTGGAAGCTAGTATCAATGTGATGTCTTATGAAACATTTAAGCATGCAGATTAGGTGAACTTAAACCTATTAGGATGGACATTCAATTAGCCGATAAATCGATTAAACATCCTAGAGGTATTATTCATGATGTGTTAGTCAAGATTGACAAATTCGTGTTTCCAGTCGATTTCGTTATTCTTGACATGCATGATAATTTAGAAGTTCCCTTAATTCTAGGGCGTCCCTTTTTGGCTACCGCTAAATCTCTCATTGATGTGCATGATGGAAAGCTTACTTTGAGAGTAGGGGTGAACAAGTTATCTTTAAAATTCCTTTGAGAAATCCTATAAATGATACTTGTTTTCCTATAAACTTGATTGAGACAAGGATAAATGATTCTTTGCTTGATATGTCTTCTAATAAATCCTTGAAAGTATGTGATGTTCAATGTGCAAAAGTTTCCACAGATAAATCCCATTTTGAGAATAACATGCAGAAAAATAGGACCATGAAGGTCAATTGTTCGAAAATGGATATTGGTGGCGATGTTGTTCAAAGAGATAAAAATTTTCATAAGTTCAAGGCTCCGCCCGATTAAATCTTCACATTTAGGTGAAATGGTCCTATACGACGTTAAAGACGTTAAAGAAGCGCTACCCGGGAGGCAACCCGATGTTTGTGTGCAATTGTTTTCATTTATTTTTATTTTTTTATTTTATTTTCTTTCAAAATAATCACAAGTCCTAGAGTCATTTTCAAATCAAAAAAAAAAAAACTCTTGAACATCTTCTTGGTTGTCCTAATTGGGAATATTTGAGATTTCACGGTGTTCGAGTTGTGTGTTGCTTAACTTTGATTAGGTATGAAGATGCCGTTGAAGGTCCCGTACCAAAACAACCCAATGATCACTCAACACCGATTCCACTATTGTAGTAAGGTCGTATTTTTCTTTTTCCACTTCTTTTATATCATTCTAGTTTTTTTTTTTTTGAGTGTGTTGTGTGTGTTTGTCCATTTCTTTCTTTCACATTGAGAACAATGGGAATCATAAAGTTGGAGGTGGGTACAATAACATTTTCGGAATGCTTGTATGCTTGTTTGTGAGAGATATGATTTTTTTTTTTTTACAAATTGAATGTTTGCTAGTCAATAACTTAGCCCAATTATACCTACATTAACTTGTTAATTTGTGTTTTCAATGTGAAGCAATTGATTGTCTAGGATAGATTGACGTGGATGCAGGCAAAATTTTGATGAGATTTCTAACACCATAAATACTTGATGTGTTAAGGCATATACGACGATACCTAGCGCTATGAACGTCTGAGAACTCGTGATTTAGTAGTGGTTAACGAGTTGTTAAACCAAGCTTGCGAATAAAAAAAAAGAGAAAGAGAAAAATGAAAAAAAAAAAAAAAAAAGAAGAAAAAAAACGGACCAATCGAGGTTATACTCCTCTATTTGTTGTTGCTTAGTAACTAGGAGCATTCATGAGCCCCATGTTTGTCTTTTACGTAAAACGGCGACACGAATATGAGTATGGGAAACCACCCTAGGAGTGTTTGAACAGAAATTCAAAATATAAACCTAGTGGAAGCATGTCTCGAAAGGTCCCAAAAAAAAAAAAAAAAAGAGAACGAAAAAAAAAAGGAGAATGAATACTCCTTGACTTCTCATTCCAATAAAGTTCAAGAAGCTTGGTTATATGACTAGTAAGCTAACTACTATGATCCATTGAGTTCTTGTATTTTCATAGCATTATTGAATTGAAGTTGTTCATAACTATCAATATTTGTGGCGTGATGATTTCAAGTCTCAATAATGCCTACTGATATTACGGTCTTTCTTGACAGTCGATCGATCGCTTTGCAAAATAATTTTTTTACCTTGAATGGTTAATTCGGGTTGAGAAGGCTAAGAACTTGATTTGCTTGTGTTCAATGTGTTGAAAAAAAAAAAGAAAAAAAAATTTGTGTTGTGATTTATTGAATCCCTCTTTTTGATATAATGTTTTGCTTGAGGACAAGCAAAGTTCAAAGTTGGAGGTGGTTTGATAAGGGTCTTTTTATGCATGTTTTATGTGTATATTTGAGTGGTATTCGAGTTATTTTATTGTTAGTTTTATAAATTTTTGATTGTACATAGTTCATATTACTCCGAGGTGCTTTTATTGATGTAGATTGACCATTTGGGGCTAATTTTGGTGAATTTCGGACCATGGATTCATGTCAAAACATACCGGGAGTTTAAGGATGCAAAACGCTCGAAATTCCAAGCCAAACGCGTCATTTTGGGGCCTTTTTGGTCCAACACGGGCCGGGGGTGTCGGGCAACACGGCCGTGTTCACGGAGCTAAAAACTCGATTTTTTCGCACAAAACAGCCTCTCCGGGACACGGCCAGGCCGTGTTCCCCAACACGGCCGTGTCCAGAGACACGGCCTGGCCGTGTTGGGAGCACGGCCATGTTTCCCTGAGTCCCTGTGTGATAAACCAAGACGGCCCGGCCGTTCTGGGCGACACGGGCGTGTCCGGGACCTCTTTTTGCAACTTTTCTTTGCGGAATTTGGGGAAAACTCACCAACCAACCCATTTTGGCCACTTTTGTACACTTTTAACACCCTATTTTGCTGAAACATGTCTCCATGTCCCCTCCCTCATCACTTGAATACAAGAATTCACCAACCAACAAGGAAAATGAAGGCAATTGTTTAACAAAAGAGAGTACTATCAATGTATTGGTTGCCTATAAAAGCCAAGGGTTGAAATTGGGAGATTAATTCATTAGATACTCAGGAAATATTCATTGTATTCATCTCATTAAGTAGAATTGGGATCAAGGGGTCTTGGAGGAGAAAGCTTGGGACAATATTGGAGAAGAAGGCTTGGAGCAACATCATCAATCAAGAAAGAAGTCAATTGAGATTTTGAGAAAGATAAGTACACCATGTCTACAATACTTAAATCTTCTTGTGTAATTTATTCTTTGGTCAAAATCATGTGTAGCTAAACTCCTAGTGTTTGAATATAATGAACTCTAGAATGGATTTGTGATTAAGGTGTGTATGTTTTTAATAAAATCTTCATATTTTGTGTGATTCACTTATATTATGCTTCGTTCATTCGAATTGATATATGCGCAATATTGATTTGAAGTTTATTTTTCATCCGGGAAATCGAGAGATTCATGGTGAAATAGAACCTATATAAGTGAAAAGAGTTGCATGCAATCCTAGATATAGACGACATAAATCTTCCCGGATTAGGGTCAAACCTAATATGGGAATTCACAAATCGTTATAATCTTTGTCTTGGGGGTTTTAACTAGAAAGAGATTTGATTAATCAACTTGAGATTAGAAGTTTTTCGCCTTGAGAAAGGGTTTAACTTAAATTGGGAATTTCTACGGTCCACAAGACATGAGATTTTATTAAAAGAGGTTGGTTTTTGCTTAAGGGCTTACGGTTGTATTTTTAACTTGTCAAATCACAAAAACATTCTAGAGGGATTTACATTCAAACACATTTCTATCTCTTGATTTCTTATTTTACAAATCTTCCTTCATTTTTACAATTTATAATTTGTTTTCCTTTTCATCAAACAAAAACTCGAAAATTGTTAGATTAAATAACAAAAAGACGGTAATTATTAGTACTTACAATCCTCGTGGGAATGACACTCGGTACTCAATAATCTATACTATAAAACGATAGGTGCACTTGCCTACGGTTTTAAAGGTAACTTTTGAGCCATCAAGTTTTGGCGCCGTTGTCGGGATTGTAATATTAAGAACGCTTTATTTTTGTTAATTTAATCATTTTTTTTTATTTTTACCATTATCTTTCTTTTTATCTATCTTTGTAAGTCTTGGTTTATACTTATCCTCTTTGTTTACCGCAGTGCATGCCTACTCGTCGCCGAATTTGGGCGCGACACCGCCGGTAGCAAACACGGAGGAAAGTATTAATCTGAGACGAGGAGGATATTAACGAAGGCAAGGATCCTAATATGGCGGATGAACAACAAAGAACCATGTACGACTATGCCAAGCCGTCTATGGACGGACATCGCCTAGTATCGTAAGGCCCATCACAGCTGTTGTACCAATAATTTCAAATCAAACCGAATGTCATTCAAATGGTGCAACAATTTGTTCAATTCGATTGCCTACCGGACGAAGATCCAAATAATCATATCGCGAATTTCCTTGAAATTTGCGATACATTCAAAATAAATGGGGTCTCACGATGATGCCATCCGTTTACGCCTATTCCCATTTACTCTTGGGACGGGCTAAACAATGGCTAAATACTTTGCCAAAGGAACGATTACAACGTGGAACATCATGGCGAAAAGTTCCTTTTGAAATATTTTCCACCGCCAAAATCGCACGATTGAGGAATGAAATCTCTTCATTCACTCAAGAAGATGACGAGACCTTGTACGACACTTGGGAGAGATTCAAAGAATTGTTGCGGAAATGCCCACACCATGGCCTACCTATTTGGATGCAAGTCCAAACATTTTATAATGGGCTACTTTCGCAACAAGACAAATGATCGATGCAATGGCCGGGAACTCTTAATAACAAAACGCCGGAAGCCGCTCAGGATTTGATTGAGGAATGGCCATGAACGGCTACCAATGGCAATCCATACGAGGTAAAACTAACAGTCGGTTGGTGTGTATAATGCAGATCACGGTAGTTACGCTCGCCGCTGTGTCGAAGCATTGACCCAAAAGATCGACGATCTAGCAACTCCTAAACCACCACCACCGCATGTTTTATCTTGTGAAACTTGCGGAGGATTGCATAATCATCGGGATTGTCCACACACATTCCTCACGCCGAACATGCTAATTACGTTGGGAATCAAGCGAAATTACCCAAGTAATCCTTATAGCAACACATATAATCCTGGGTGGCGACAACATCCTAATTTTGGTTGGGAAATCAAGGCCAACCACGACCTAATCCCAATCGATCTACACACGTCTCCGGTTTTTCAAACCAAATCAAGGTAAGCCTAACTTGGAAGATCTTATAACAAAGTTTGTGCAATCAATGATACACGATTCCGGCGGTGGAAACATCCTTGAGAAATCAAGAGGCATCTATCCATAAACTGAAAACCAAATAGGCCAAATTGCGAAGATGATTTCCGAAAGGCCACAAGGTAGTTTGTCGGGTAATCAGGCGAGCCAAACCGAGGGAGCACGTAAAGGCAATCACCATCATTTTTTCCACATGAGCATGATTATGCCAATGCCGCCATGCGTAAATACGTGGAGGATGACATGCCCAAAGAAAATCTCATGAAAAAGGGGGTTGCGAATCACAAGCCCAAGATCCCCTACGAGTCTAAGAAGAAGATAGAAGGGAGGACAAATTTGGTAAGTACCTTAATTCTTTCAAACAATTACATGCCAATATTCCATTTGTTGACCCTCCTTCAAAGCATGTTAGGGATCTTAATGACATCATTCCTAGTGAAAATAAGCTTAACAAATTATCAAATGTGCAATTGAATGATAAATGTCCTTCCAATGAACTACCACAAAAATTTAATGATCGGGAAGCTTTATTATCCCTTGCACAATTGATGATTTACCTGTTGATAGGGCACTAGCCGACTTGGAAGCTAGTATCAATGTGATGTCTTATGAAACATTTAAGCATACGCAGGATTAGGTGAACTTAAACCTATTAGGATGGACATTCAATTAGCCGATAAATCGATTAAACATCCTAGAGGTATTATTCATGATGTGTTAGTCAAGATTGACAAATTCGTGTTTCGATCGATTTCGTTATTCTTGACATGCATGATAATTTAGAAGTTCCCTTAATTATAGGGCGTCCTTTTTGGCTACCGCTAAATCTCTCATTGATGTGCATGATGGAAAGCTTACTTTGAGAGTAGGGGTGAACAAGTTATCTTTAAAATTCCTTTGAGAAATCCTATAAATGATACTTGTTTTCCTATAAACTTGATTGAGACAAGGATAAATGATTCTTTGCTTGATATGTCTTCTAATAAATCCTTGAAAGTATGTGATGTTCAATGTGCAAAAGTTTCCACAGATAAATCCCATTTTGAGAATAACATGCAGAAAAATAGGACCATGAAGGTCAATTGTTCGAAAATCGATCTTTGGTGGCGATGTTGTTCAAAGAGATAAAATTTTTCATAAGTTCAAGGCTCGCCCCGATTAAATCTTCACATTTAGGTGAAATGGTCCAGCTATACGACGTTAAAGAAGCGCTACCCGGGAGGCAACCCGATGTTTGTGTGCAATTGTTTTCATTTATTTTTATTTTTTTATTTTATTTTCTTTCAAAATAATCACAAGTCCTTAGAGTCATTTTCAAATCAAAAAAAAAAAAAAACTCTTGAACATCTTCTTGGTTGTCCTAATTGGGAATATTTGAGATTTCACGGTGTTCGAGTTGTGTGTTGCTTAACTTTGATTAGGTATGAAGATGCCGTTGAAGGTCCCGTACCAAAACAACCCAATGATCACTCAACACCGATTCCACTATTGTAGTAAGGTCGTATTTTTCTTTTTCCACTTCTTTTATATCATTCTAGTTTTTTTTTTTTTTTGAGTGTGTTGTGTGTGTTTGTCCATTTCTTTCTTTCACATTGAGAACAATGTGAATCATAAAGTTGAGGTGGGTACAATAACATTTTCTAATGCTTGTATGCTTGTTTGTGAGAGATATGATTTTTTTTTTACAAATTGAATGTTTGCTAGTCAATAACTTAGCCCAATTATACCTACCTTAACTTGTTAATTTGTGTTTTCAATGTGAAACAATTGATTGTCTAGGATAGATTGCGTGGATGCAGCAAAATTTTGATGAGATTTCTAACACCATAAATACTTGATGTGTTAAGGCATATACGACGATACCTAGCGCTATGAACGTCTGAGAACTCGTGATTTAGTAGTGGTTAACGAGTTGTTAAACCAAGCTTGCGAATAAAAAAAAAAGAGAAAGAGAAAAATGAAAAAAAAAGAAAAAGAAGAAGAAAAAAACGGACCAATCGAGGTTATACTCCTCTATTTGTTGTTGCTTAGTAACTAGGAGCATTCATGAGCCCCATGTTTGTCTTTTACGTAAAACGGCGACACGAATATGAGTATGGGAAACCACCCTAGGAGTGTTTGAACAGAAATTCAAAATATAAACCTAGTGGAAGCATGTCTCGAAAGGTCCCAAAAAAAAAAAAAAAAAAAAAAAGAGAGAGAACGAAAAAAAAAAAAGGAGAATGAATACTCCTTGACTTCTCATTCCAATAAAGTTCAAGAAGCTTGGTTATATGACTAGTAAGCTAACTACTATGATCCATTGAGTTCTTGTATTTTCATAGCATTATTGAATTGAAGTTGTTCATAACTATCAATATTTGTGGCATGATGATTTCAAGTCTCAATAATGCCTATCGATATTACGGTCTTTTTTGATCGATCGCTTTGCAAAATAATTTTTTTCTTGAATGGTTAATTCGGGTTGAGAAGGCTAAGAACTTGACCGCTTGTGTTCAATGTGTTGAAAAAAAAAAAAAAAGAAAAAAATTTTGTGTTGTGATTTATTGAATCCCTCTTTTGATATAATGTTTTGCTTGAGGACAAGCAAAGTTCAAAGTTGAGGTGGTTTGATAAGGGTCTTTTTATGCATGTTTTATGTGTATATTTGAGTGGTATTCGAGTTATTTTATTGTTAGTTTTATAAATTTTTGATTGTACATAGTTCATATTACTCCGAGGTGCTTTTATTGATGTAGATTGACCATTTGGGGCTAATTTTGGTGAATTTCGGACCATGGATTCATGTCAAAACATACCGGGAGTTTAAGGATGCAAAAACGCTCGAAATTCCAAGCCAAACGCGTCATTTTGGGGCCTTTTTGGTCCAACACGGGCAGGGGTGTCGGGCAACACGGCCGTGTTCGCGGAGCTAAAAACTCGATTTTTCGCACAAAACAGCCTCCGACACGGCCAGGCCGTGTTCCCTAACACGGCCATGTCCAGAGAGACACGGCCTGGCCGTGTTGGGAGCACGGCCATGTTTCCCGAGTCCCCGTGTGATAGACAAGACGGCCCGGCCGTTCGGGCGACACGGCGTGTCCGGACCTCTTTTTGCAACTTTTCTTTGCGGAATTTGGGGAAAACTCACCAACCAACCCATTTTGGCCACTTTTGTACACTTTTAACACCCTATTTTGCTAAAACATGTCTCCATGTCCCCTCCCTCATCACTTGAATACAAGAATTCACCAACCAACAAGGAAAATGAAGGCAATTGTTTAACAAAAGAGAGTACTATCAATGTATTGGTTGCCTATAAAAGCCAAGGGTTGAAATTGGGAGATTAATTCATTAGATACTCAGGAAATATTCATTGTATTCATCTCATTAAGTAGAATTGGGATCAAGGGGTCTTGGAGGAGAAAGCTTGGGACAATATTGGAGAAGAAGGCTTGAGCAACATCATCAATCAAGAAAGAAGTCAATTGAGATTTTGAGAAAGATAAGTACACCATGTCTACAATACTTAAATCTTCTTGTGTAATTTATTCTTTGGTCAAAATCATGTGTAGCTAAACTCCTAGTGTTTGAATATAATGAACTCTAGAATGGATTTGTGATTAAGGTGTGTATGTTTTTAATAAAATCTTCATATTTTGTGTGATTCACTTATATTATGCTTCGTTCATTCGAATTGATATATGCGCAATATTGATTTGAAGTTTATTTTTCATCCGGGAAATCGAGAGATTCATGGTGAAATAGAACCTATATAAGTGAAAAGAGTTGCATGCAATCCTAGATATATGACGACATAAATCTTCTGGATTAGGGTCAAACCTAATATGGGAATTCACAAATCGTTATAATCTTTGTCTTGGGGTTTTAACTAGAAAGAGATTTCAGTTAATCAACTTGAGATTAGAAGTTTTTCGCCTTGAGAAAGGGTTTAACTTAAATTGGGAATTTCTACGGTCCACAAGACATGAGATTTTATTAAAAGAGGTTGGTTTTTGCTTAAGGGCTTACGGTTGTATTTTTAACTTGTCAAATCACAAAAACATTCTAGAGGGATTTACATTCAAACACATTTCTATCTCTTGATTTCTTATTTTACAAATCTTCCTTCATTTTTACAATTTATAATTTGTTTTCCTTTTTCATCAAACAAAAACTCGAAAATTGTTAGATTAAATAACAAAAAGACGGTAATTATTAGTACTTACAATCCTCGTGGGAATGACACTCGGTACTCAATAATCTATACTATAAAACGATAGGTGTGCACTTGCCTACGGTTTTAAAGGTAACTTTTGAGCCATCAAGTTTTTGGCGCCGTTGTCGGGGATTGTAATATTAAGAACGCTTTATTTTTGTTAATTTAATCATTTTTTTATTTTTTACCATTATCTTTTTCTTTTTATCTATCTTTGTAAGTCTTGGTTTATACTTATCCTCTTTGTTTACCGCAAGTGCATGCCTACTCGTCGCCGAATTTGGAAGCGCGACACCGCCGGTAGCAACACGAGGAAAGTATTAATCTGCACTCACGAGGAGGATATTAACGGGCAAGGATCCTAATATGGCGGATGAACAACAAAGAACCATGTACGATTATGCCAAGCCGCCTATGGACGGCACATCGTCTAGTATCGTAAGGCCCACGTTGCGACCAATAATTTCAAATCAAACCGAATGTCATTCAAATGGTGCAACAATTTGTTCAATTCGAATGACCTACCTGGGACGAAGATCAAATAATCATATCGCGAATTTCCTTGAAATTTGCGATACATTCAAAATAAATGGGGTCTCGATGATGCCATCCGTTTACGCCTATTCCCATTTACTCTTCGGGACGGGCTAAACAATGGCTAAATACTTTGCCAAAGGGAACGATTACAACGTGGAACATCATGGCGAAAAGTTCCTTTTGAAATATTTTCCACCGCCAAAATCGCACGATTGAGGAATGAAATCTCTTCATTCACTCAAGAAGATGACGAGACCTTGACGACACTTGGGAGAGATTCAAAGAATTGTTGCGGAAATGCCCACACCATGGCCTACCTATTTGGATGCAAGTCCAAACATTTTATAATGGGCTACTTTCTCCGCAACAAGACAAATGATCGATGCGCACGGGGAACTCTTAATAACAAAACGCCGGAAGCCGCCAGGATTTGATTGAGGGAATGGCCATGAACGGCTACCAATGGCAATCCATACGAGGTAAAACTAACAGTCGGTTGGTGTGTATAATGCAGATGCGGTAGTTACGCCGCACGCATGGTCGAAGCATTGACCCAAAAGATCGACGATCTAGCAACTCCTAAACCACCACCACCGCATGTTTTATCTTGTGAAACTTGCGGAGGATTGCATAATCATCGGATTGTCCACACACAATTCCTCACGTGAACATGCTAATTACGTTGGGAATCGCGTAAATTACCCAAGTAATCCTTATAGCAACACATATAATCCTCGGGTGGCGACAACATCCTAATTTTGGTTGGGGAAATCAAGGCCAACCACGACCTAATCCCAATCCTCGATCTACACACGTCTCCGGATTTCAAACCCAAATCAAGGTAAGCCTAACTTGGAAGATCTTATAACAAAGTTTGTGCAATCAATGAGATACACGATTCCAAAGCGGTGGAAACATCCTTGAGAAATCAAGAGGCATCTATCCATAACTGAAAACCAAATAGGCCAAATTGCGAAGATGATTTCCAAAGGCCACAAGGTAGTTTGTCGGGTAATACCGAGCCAAACCTGGGCGGAGCACGTAAAGGCAATCACCATCGTTTTCCACATGAGCATGATTATGCCAATGCCGCCATGCGTAAATACGTGGAGGATGACATGCCCAAAGAAAATCTCATGAAAAAGGGGGTTGCGTATCACAAGCCCAAGATCCCTTACCGGAGTCTAACAAGAAGAAGATAGAAGGGAGGACAAATTTGGTAAGTACCTTAATTCTTTCAAACAATTACATGCCAATATTCCATTTGTTGACCCTCCTTCAAAGCATGTTAGGGATCTTAATGACATCATTCCTAGTGAAAATAAGCTTAACAAATTATCAAATGTGCAATTGAATGATAAATGTCCTTCCAATGAACTACCACAAAAATTTAATGATCCGGGAAGCTTTATTATCCCTGCACAATTGATGATTTACTGTTGATAGGGCACTAGCCGACTTGGAAGCTAGTATCAATGTGATGTCTTATGAAACATTTAAGCATGCGGGATTAGGTGAACTTAAACCTATTAGGATGGACATTCAATTAGCCGATAAATCGATTAAACATCCTAGAGGTATTATTCATGATGTGTTAGTCAAGATTGACAAATTTCGTGTTTCAAATCGATTTCGTTATTCTTGACATGCATGATAATTTAAGTTCCCTTAATTATAGGGCGTGCCCCTTTTTGGCTACCGCTAAATCTCTCATTGATGTGCATGATGGAAAGCTTACTTTGAGAGTAGGGGGTGAACAAGTTATCTTTAAAATTCCTTTGAGAAATCCTATAAATGATACTTGTTTTCCTATAAACTTGATTGAGACAAGGATAAATGATTCTTTGCTTGATATGTCTTCTAATAAATCCTTGAAAGTATGTGATGTTCAATGTGCAAAAGTTTCCACAGATAAATCCCATTTTGAGAATAACATGCGGAAAAATAGGACCATGAAGGTCAATTGTTCAAAATCGACATCTTGGTGGCGATGTTGTTCAAAGAGATAAAATTTTTCATAAGTTCAAGGCTCGCCCGATTAAATCTTCACATTTAGGTGAAATGGTCCAGCTATATGACGTTAAAGAAGCGCTACCCGGGAGGCAACCCGATGTTTGTGTGCAATTGTTTTCATTTATTTTTATTTTTTTATTTTATTTTCTTTCAAAATAATCACAAGTCAGAGTCATTTTCAAATCAAAAAAAAAAAAAACTCTTGAACATCTTCTTGGTTGTCCTAATTGGGAATATTTGAGATTTCACGGTGTTCGAGTTGTGTGTTGCTTAACTTTGATTAGGTATGAAGATGCCGTTGAAGGTCCCGTGCAAAACAACCCAATGATCACTCAACACCGATTCCACTATTGTAGTAAGGTCGTATTTTTCTTTTTCCACTTCTTTTATATCATTCTAGTTTTTTTTTTTTTTTTTTTTTTTGAGTGTGTTGTGTGTGTTTGTCCATTTCTTTCTTTCACATTGAGAACAATGTGAATCATAAAGTTGGAGGTGGGTACAATAACATTTTCGGAATGCTTGTATGCTTGTTTGTGAGAGATATGATTTTTTTTTTTTTACAAATTGAATGTTTGCTAGTCAATAACTTAGCCCAATTATACCTACATTAACTTGTTAATTTGTGTTTTCAATGTGAAGCAATTGATTGTCAGGATAGATTGACGTGGATGCGGCAAAATTTTGATGAGATTTCTAACACCATAAATACTTGATGTGTTAAGGCATATACGACGATACCTAGCGCTATGAACGCCCGAGAACTCGTGATTTAGTAGTGGTTAACGAGTTGTTAAACCAAGCTTGCGAATAAAAAAAAAAAAAGAGAAAGAGAAAAATGAAAAAAAAAAAAAAAAAGAAGAAAAAAAACGGACCAATCGAGGTTATACTCCTCTATTTGTTGTTGCTTAGTAACTAGGAGCATTCATGAGCCCCATGTTTTTGTTTTTACGTAAAACGGCGACACGAATATGAGTATGGGAAACCACCCAGGAGTGTTTGAACAGAAATTCAAAATATAAACCTAGTGGAAGCATGTCTCGAAAGGTCCCAAAAAAAAAAAAAAAAAAAAAAAGAGAGAAAAAAAAAAAGGAGAATGAATACTCCTTGACTTCTCATTCCAATAAAGTTCAAGAAGCTTGGTTATATGACTAGTAAGCTAACTACTATGATCCATTGAGTTCTTGTATTTTCATAGCATTATTGAATTGAAGTTGTTCATAACTATCAATATTTGTGGCGTGATGATTTCAAGTCTCAATAATGCCTAACCGATATTACGGTCTTTCTTGACGATCGATCGCTTTGCAAAATAATTTTTTTTTGAATGGTTAATTCGGGTTGAGAAGGCTAAGAACTTGATTTGCTTGTGTTCAATGTGTTGAAAAAAAAAAAAAAAAAGAAAAAAATTTTGTGTTGTGATTTATTGAATCCTCTTTTTGATATAATGTTTTGCTTGAGGACAAGCAAAGTTCAAAGTTGGAGGTGGTTTGATAAGGGTCTTTTTATGCATGTTTTATGTGTATATTTGAGTGGTATTCGAGTTATTTTATTGTTAGTTTTATAAATTTTTGATTGTACATAGTTCATATTACTCCGAGGTGCTTTTATTGATGTAGATTGACCATTTGGGGCTAATTTTGGTGAATTTCGGACCATGGATTCATGTCAAAACATACCGGGGAGTTTAAGGATGCAAAAACGCTCGAAATTCCAAGCCAAACGCGCGTCATTTTGGGGCCTTTTGGTCCAACACGGGCGGGGGTGTCGGGCAACACGGCCGTGTTCGCCGGAGCTAAAAACTCGATTTTTTCGCACAAAAAAATGACCTCCGACACGGCCAGGCCGTGTTCCCCTCTAACACTGGCCGTGTCGAGAGACACGGCCTGGCCGTGTTGGGGAGCACGGCCATGTTTCCCTGAGTCCCTGTGTGATAGAACAGCACGGCCCGGCCGTTCTGGGCGACACGGGCGTGTCCGGGACCTCTTTTTGCAACTTTTCTTTGCGGAATTTGGGGAAAACTCACCAACCAACCCATTTTGGCCACTATTGTACACTTTTAACACCCTATTTTCTTTGAAACATGTCTCCATGTCCCCTCCCTCATCACTTGAATACAAGAATTCACCAACCAACAAGGAAAATGAAGGCAATTGTTTAACAAAAGAGAGTACTATCAATGTATTGGTTGCCTATAAAAGCCAAGGGTTGAAATTGGGAGATTAATTCATTAGATACTCAGGAAATATTCATTGTATTCATCTCATTAAGTAGAATTTGGATCAAGGGGTCTTGGAGGAGAAAGCTTGGGACAATATTGGAGAAGAAGGCTTGGAGCAACATCATCAATCAAGAAAGAAGTCAATTGAGATTTTGAGAAAGATAAGTACACCATGTCTACAATACTTAAATCTTCTTGTGTAATTTATTCTTTGGTCAAAATCATGTGTAGCAAAACTCCTAGTGTTTGAATATAATGAACTCTAGAATGGATTTGTGATTAAGGTGTGTATGTTTTTAATAAAATCTTCATATTTTGTGTGATTCACTTATATTATACTTCGTTCATTCGAATTGATATATGCGCAATATTGATTTGAAGTTTATTTTTCATCCGGGAAATCGAGAGATTCATGGTGAAATAGAACTATATAAGTGAAAAGAGTTGCATGCAATCCTAGATATAGACGACATAAATCTTTACGGATTAGGGTCAAACCTAATATGGGAATTCACAAATCGTTATAATCTTTGTCTTGGGGGTTTTAACTAGAAAGAGATTTGAGTTAATCAACTTGAGATTAGAAGTTTTTCGCCTTGAGAAAGGGTTTAACTTAAATTGGGAATTTCTACGGTCCACAAGACATGAGATTTTATTAAAAGAGGTTGGTTTTTGCTTAAGGGCTTACGGTTTGTATTTTTAACTTGTCAAATCACAAAAATATTCTAGAGGGATTTACATTCAAACACATTTCTATCTCTTGATTTCTTATTTTACAAATCTTCCTTCATTTTTACAATTTATAATTTGTTTTCCTTTTTCATCAAACAAAAACTCTGAAAATTGTTAGATTAAATAACAAAAAGACGGTAATTATTAGTACTTACAATCCTCGTGGGAATGACACTCGGTACTCAATAATCTATACTATAAAACGATAGGTGCACTTGCCTACGGTTTTAAAGGTAACTTTTGAGCCATCACTCATTAATGAGTTGGGAACTTCCAGAGATGAAGAAGAGAAAGGCAAGAAGGCATTGGAAAGTTTAGCTTCTGCCTTTCATGAAGTTTCTTTATTACCACAACGAAGAAGACGAAGTATAACTAAAACGGTGGAGCGGGTGGGTATTTTTGTCATGGGATGGAGGGGGTAAGGTATTTTTGTGATGGCTTGGTATTTTTGTCATTTTTCTAAAAATCAGAGTATTTTGTGTAATTTTATCAAAAAAAAAAGTATACACGTACATAGGCCCAACAACACGCAACCCACTTCATTTCGTTCAGTGTCTCAGATCAACTTCACCCAAAAATCATTAGAAATCAATAGTGAAAGGGCGCTGCTGTTACGACTTACGAGCTAGCTTGGCTTAAAAATCATTCGTACCATAAAATTTGTTGGTTCCCGCGCTCCTAATAATTTGGCGCGTCAATGTTCAAAAATCAAAATACACATTTCAGAACCAGAAAAGCTTTCTCAAGACTCTACCCTTCCCTGAAGGCTGAATCCACCTCCCACACCAGAAGACACCCCAACACAGGCACACACAAATACGGTGAAGATACAGTTAAAGAATGCTAGGGAGAGTAAGAGCATCACCGATTAGCTCATTGGAACTACTCGAAATGGAAAGACCATCTCCCAAGATCATCAAACACGACTCTCTCTCCATCTATGGTACCTCCTTCATTCCTTTCTTTATTCTTAATTGTTGCAACTCGGTGGAAATAGATTTGTTCTCGATTTATCATATTTATTTTGTTACTTAATTTGTTTCAGTTTACTAGATACCGCACCGCACATCCCAATGCTTACATGTATTTTTCTGTCCTTTTTATTCTTTATTTTTTGCTATAGTTTTTATCGTCTTACCATGGTGTAATTTGAAAGGGAATTGACATTTTTGGTTAGGGTAATTAAATGTTCACGGAGTAAATAGTTAGGGCTTTTGGTGTGAAGGTTTTTTTGACTCGGGAAACAATTGAAATTTTTGAAAATGGGCGCCTAGTTTTGTTGAAACTCAAACACCGGCTAGTTTGTGGTATTTATATTCAATTTCGTTTGTTTTTACTCAACTTGGAATATGGAGGAACAACATCACCACATTAAGGAAGAATTCAGAAAATATGTATTTGTGATTTCTTTGCCTTGTTATAACTTTTCAAGAAATTTTCCTTTATACTTCTTGCGCATAGCCAGCCAATGGAGTCTCGTAATTGCTTACTGTAGTTTACGGACATTTCTCATTGTATACTAGTTATCTTCATGAAGATCGTTCAATTGTTATTGATTCTCGCGGCTTACCTGATTGTCATGGGTATGTTGCAGCTTATGTAGGTTTTCCGTTGGTAACTGAAAAACAGTACAATCGATCGTCAGTTTAGAAAATAAACGAGAGATTGTTTTTCTTAATTGCAGTGGTCGACAAAAATCCTTCCAGAAATAATTGTTTCTTTTCTGCACTGTGTTTGTTGTATGTTAGTAGTACTTTATTATACTTTGTTATATTTGCTTCTTTCATTAAATGTAGTTCCAAAAATTTAAAATGTTAGGTTAAAGACTGAGGTTGAGTGTAACAAGGTAGGGTTGTTTTCCCACTAATGGTGTAGCAAAATGTGTTCTTATCAGATTCCTTCTCTGGACAGAAGTAAGATGATATAAGTATGAGGGTTTTCGCATTAGTCAGAGAATTATGACAAACTGTGAAAGAATAGTCATTAGAACACATTCCTAAACATTCGTAATTATGAGAAAATCATAATTGTTTGAGTTGGTACATTGGTGCTATGATACTAGTTGAACAATTTGTGGGTTGGAAGTAAATTTATTTTTTTATCAAACTGTGAAAGAATAGTCATTAGAACACATTCGTAATTATGACAAAATTATAATTTTTTGAGTTGGTACATTGGTGCTATGATACTAGTGGAATAATTTGTGGGTTGGAAGTAAATTTATTTTTTGTTTCTGTGCTCCAATTGTTGTAGAGTCCACCCTTCTGAAACTTAAACAAGGCTCTCATTGTAATCCGAGTTGCAACCCCGAGGATTCTGGTAAGATGGATGCATATTGTACCATGGCAGTTGATTTACCTGAGGAGAAGACTATGACTGCTGATGCTGATTGTTCCTCAACTGATTCTTTTCCAAACTCTACTTCTACTTTTCAATCTACTGGCTCCTCAAAAGAGCCAGGGAGCAGGAATATGTCAATTATTTATTTCTTCTCGAAATTTAAGAGTTCACAACATGCACACAACTTGAATGACAAAGAGGTGATGATTATTGAGTATTCTTCTTCTTCCAGTGGTTCGCCTACGTCTAGCAGTTGTAGGGATGGCAACGGGGCGGGTTTGGGGCGGGTTTGGCCAAACCCGGGACCCGCCCCGCCAAGGAGAAGTAAGACCCGGGACCCGCCCCGCCCCGCCTCAAGACCCGCCCCGCCCCGCCCCGCCTCAAAACCCGCCGGGGCGGGTCTAGACCCGCTAGACCCGCCAAATATATTTTTTAATTTATAATAATTTATATTTTTCTATTTATGGCCAATTTTTCAAAAGTAATCAAATGCCAATAGGTTAAAAAATAAATAAATATAATTATGCAACTTATTATAACTATTTTTTTAGAATTGGCTACTATTAAGATTTATTTTAAAAAACAAATACTATTATACTACATAGTACTCAACTAATACTTAAAATAAATATTCAAAGTAGAGTATTAATAATTTTGCCAATTTTTCAAAAGTAATTAAATGCCAATAGGTTAAAAAATAAATAAATATAATTAGCAACTTATTATAAATTAAATACTTAAAATAAATATTCAAAAAGAGTATTACAAGATATTATATTAGTAAATTAAACTTTAAAAGTAAATAATATTATATTAGTACTCAACTAATATTTTTAAACATATAATACTCAAATTTTAAAGTAAATAATGCAAAAATATTTTAATATATATTTAAAAATTTAATAAAAATTAACATGCGGGGCGGGTCCGGGGCGGGTCCTATAGGACCCGGGACCCGCCCCGGACCCGGGCGGGTTTTGTAACCTTGGACCCGAGACCCGCCCCGGGACCCATTTGTCCGGGTCTAGACCCGCCCCATCGGGGCGGGTTTAAAGCGGGGGCGGGTTTTGACCCGCCCCATTGCCATCCCTAAGCAGTTGACAGTTAATAAGTGGCCGAAGAAAGAACTGGGTTATGAAAATGTTGATTCCTTTCACTCTGGCTTGGGCTGAGCATTTAAGTTATAGAGAGTAACTTGCAGAAATCTGTTGTAAAGGGGGTAATATTGTTTTCTTGACAAATCATAAGAAATTAACACTGCTTGATTCTGATGTAATTGTAATGCTCTTCATCATGTATTCTTCAGTTTTGTTTAGTTATTATTTTGTATTAGATGCTATGCAGGCAATTCAATTTTACCTTTTCTGTTTAGGGTTAATTACAAAATATACCCTTGAGGTTTGACCTAATTACAAAAAAACCTAGCTAACTTTCAAAATTACAAAAAATTACAAAAATATCTCTGAGGTTTTATTTTGTATAATATTTACCCCCTCATAGGCAAAAAAAATTCCAGAATCCCTCTCATATTTAAAATAATATTACAGTTTACCTTTTAAACATTGAATCAAACCTTAGGGGTATTTTTTGTAATTTTAAAAGTTAGCTGGATTTTTTTGTAATTAGGTACTTTTTGTAGTTATCCCTTTCTGTTTATGAATAGAATGTATTACTAGCATTTGGTGGCAACTTCAAACCTTTTCTGTTTCTGATAAGAATGTAATTTGGCAAACTCTCCTCTCTTAATTAGATTACTGTGAGTCATAAGTTATTAAGTGATCTAAATGATAGTCTGCAATTCCGCAATCATATGGTGGTAACGATCATTAAGAGAGCCTTCATGTTGCTCAATTTGTTTTCTGTGAGTTATACCGAGAGTAAATGATTATTACTCTTTTATTTGAGCATTAACTTAATGTTTTCCACTTATGCATGGCTTATGTACTCAGTAATCAGCTCCGTTAGAAGTTAATCAAGTTTGCCAATCATCAAAGCACTATCTTAAGGCACTCAACTTTTGAGATATTGGACCTGGAATTTGAGTTGGGAAAAGAAAAAAACAGAAAAGCTTATAAAAGTAAAGTCTATTATTATTATTTTTATATAAAATAAGTATCAATTTCTAGTATTAATAGAACATAGTTGAGTATCATCACTTGGGAATCGAATAGTGGTCGAATTAAGACTCTCAAGCCCGAACGAGATGTCTAGTGTTCGATTTTCATCACTCTTCCCCTACTCTTCTCCCCAGTTATGTACGGAGAAAAAGATTATAAAGAAAGAAAGCTTGGTGGGCGGATGGAAGGAGAAAAGGAAAGAAAGAATTCCTGCGCATTTTTCTTGAAACCCAAAATTGAAAGAAATTCGGCATTTTTATCATTAGCCTCACTAAAATACAAGATTAAGTTAACCTAGAATCTCATAATTATAATAGATGATATTCTTACTTTATAAACCTTACCCTTAGAAAAAAAAAAAAAAAAACGTAAAAAGTAGTAATAGCCGTGTCTACTCTTTTTTGGAGTACAACTTCAATGTAAAGCATAATGACTTGAGTGAATAAAATCACAGATTACACAAATGCAGAATCAAACAATTTATTCAAATAGATTGAAAATTGAACCATTGTTACATTTCTCTTAAGTTAAAATTACAAAAATGAATCAAGAACTCCCGTTAAGGTGGCTGGACAGGAAACTCAAACTGGGTCGTGCCATAACAAAATTATTCCTTCAGCCACGGTTCTTGAACTGGTGCCCATTCGCATAATTCTCCTTCTTTGAACCACAAAGCTGCAAAGTATTAAACATGAATCAGTTGTGATTCCTAACACAAAAACATAACTTTGTATCACGGAAACATATTAAACTACATAGTACAAATCCCAAACAGTTGTGCAGAGTAGGAAGATTATCTGCTATACCGGATTTTCAAGTTTCTAAAAAAAGGGAACCAATGGAATTTGATTTTGTGCTTACTTTCTCTCGGAAAGAGTTCTCACACAAAAATAGTACATAGAATTTTCATCTTTTTTAAATGATAAAATCTCTGCTTGTGGGCTTTGGTGAAATCTACAAGGGATAAAGCAAAAAGAGTATGCTAAAACTTCGAAGGAATGTTTAACATACTAGTCATACTTGTCCAAAGGTAGATGTAATTTTATATGGGATAATTACAAAAAGACCCCTAAAGTTTGGGCTAATTACAAAAAACCAAGAAGTTTTTGAAAATTACAAAAAAAACCTTGAGGTTTGATTGTGTCTTAAATTTAAGGACCCAAAAGACAGACACAAGAAAAGTAGTATGAAACATCACCTATTTCCCGTTTGCCGTTCTCAGGACTGTCACTTCCATGAACCACATTCCTGTAATGGGATAGTATAAAATCTTGAGAATTAATGGTTCAACAGTTCAAGTGCTTAAAAAACAAAAAAGGTTCATATCGAAATCCAAACACTTTCTGCCACAATCGCAATCATATGAAAAAATGCATATTCGTAGAGGATATTAGTGGTTTGACCTTCCAGTTTGAACAGCAAGATCTCCTCTAATCGTGCCTGGCTCGGCATTAAGAGGATTCGTTGCTCCAATTAACTTGCGTGCTGACGCAACAACACCCACGCCTTCCCAGGCCTTGCCCAGATAAATTATCAAGAAACAATTTCAAAGACAAACACATAATTTTTACAGGAAAAAGGAAATTGTAAAATTGAAAGGGAGAAGCATACCATACAAACAACAGGACCAGATGTAATGTAGTCAATCAGTTTGGGGAAGAATGGTTTTGACTGTAGATCCTTATAATGCTCCTGTAACCATTATTAAACACACAAAAAACAGCATAACTACTTAATTATAACTCCAAAGCCAAGCAATTACAAAGCTCAAAGCAGAGAGAAACAAATAAAATTATGCCAAAACCTCTTTACATCAAAGGCCTGATTTTCAGCTAGACATTATCACAAACACATTATTAAGCCAGTAAAATATTCCCATTAAATTCTCATAAAACGGACCTGTGCTAGTTCTTTGGGGCACTGAAATAGCTTCAATCCTGTTAACTTAAACCCTTTCTTCTCAAACCGGGAAATTATTTCTCCGACCTAACCATTCCACAAATTTCATCAACACATGAATGAAACTACCAAAAAAAAAAAAAAAATTAACACTAATAAAACCAGATTAAATTTTCTGAATAAATAAAATCTTACAAGGCCGCGTTGAACCCCATCAGGCTTAATCATAATATAAGTCTCTTCCACTTCTACCTGTACAAACCACAAACACAGATACTAGAAATAGAATAACGTAACTATAGAAGAAAAATTCTCAAATTCCTGAACGAAAATGAAAAGAAATACCATGGCAGCAACTAAGTGGGGAAGGAAAATGTGGGTTTTGTGGAGTTTCTTGGAAGCATAGGGGCAAGATGGGGAATGAGTGAAAAGATGAGAAGGCGGTCGGAATGCGGCGAGGTGGGAGGTGCGCAGGTTAAGGCTGTGGGCGGGTGCGTAGGATAAGCGACCATTTCTTGCTGCAAGCGAGGAAGAAACATAGGGAGTCGTCACAGTTGCACCACCCAACACAGCTATGGCATCCATTTTCGTCTCTCACCTCAATCCTTCTGTGCCCAACCAAGACTAAAACTGACCCATGTTGTCCAATTACTTGATTACCCCTACACATTTAATTTTGTTTTCATTTGTTCATTCTTAGAAAGGGTTAATTACAAGAAGTATCCTTGAGTTTTACCTAATTACAAAAAAACCCTGCTTTTTTTTGAAATTACGAAAAATACCCCTGAGGTTTTATTTTGTCTAATATTTAACCCTTCATAAGCTAAAAAATTTCAAAACCCCCTTCATGTTAATAAAATCATTGCAGTATACCCCTTAATTTTAACACTGAATCAAACTTGAGGGGTTCTTTTTGTAATTATCCCTTCTTAGAAATTAATTAGTATGTCAAAAAAAATCACATTGTCAAATATAGCTTACCTGACATGAATAATATAATCTTTTGACTGGATTTCATAATTATTTATCAATTGACCCATCATTTAATTGCTATTAACCATGAACTCCTTTTCGAGGAATTATTTGATAATGTTGTGTCCATTCTATACTTATTTTTAAAAGTTCGGGTGCATATTCTGAAGAGAGCATTCTCGAAATTAAGGATGTGAAAGTAAATAATTTGAACTTGTTAAAACAAATTCAACATATTTGTCTGGATGATTTATAATTGAAATTCTTTAGCAAATAGATTTAAATGCTTTGAAGAGTCATTTGAAATTTCGAACCAAATTTCTTAAATAAACAACTATTTCCCGAAAAGAGAGCAGCATTAGTCAACATAAAAAGTGACATCAATTAAAAGTAAATTGATAAATATATTGATTAGTGCATGAGATAGACATAATAATAATATTAATAATGATAATAATAATAATAATAATAATAATAATAATAATAATAATAATAATAATAATAATAATAATTGTTAGCAAATGGAACAAAATATTTGCACATAAATGTGGATCGAGTATACTGTTTGCAGGCCGATCCACATAGCTGAATTAAGTCGTCTACAAACCTCGTTTGAATCTTGGATTAAGCCCATCTACAAGTATTCTATGATTGAACCACGAACCACGAATATACACCATGTATCAATTGAACCACGAGCAGTCTCTTGGTTCGTCAGGAATCTTACCACACCCCTTAAATATAAGGCAATGTAGATCCCAGTTTGTTTTCATAAAAATTCATCTTCAACTGTTGAAATTCCTTCTATCTTTCACTGAAAGTGTTGGATGAAGTGTTTTTGATGAAGCTTGAGGATTGCAGGCTTAACTCGAGAGAGATTTTTGAATTTTCAGATTCTTGCTCTTTCGCTTGTGTTGTGTCTCTTTTTTTCTCTTTGAAAAATCCTCATCGTTTATGGTGAGAATTTGAATTTTGTCTGTTGAAGTGATAGACAAATTCAAATCCAACCGTTGGACAGTTGGCATGTCCTTTCTTGCAACTTTGATGTTGACCATTCCTTGTATTCTTATTCCTTCTGCAGCTTTCCGAAAATGGCAATCTGCAGGTGCTCTTTAATAGGTTGAATCTCATTGCCTTCATAAATTTCTTGTACTTTTATGGTCAAACATCGTACTTTTGATGATATTAATGAATATCTTCCTTGGACACAGTGCAACGGACTTCTTCACTTGTCTTAGTCCTTCAGCTTTACCTCTTTGTGACTGATACTTGAGTCTTCTAAGTAAGTCTTCTATCTCACTCTG
This sequence comes from Rehmannia glutinosa, assembly GCA_016081115.2. NCBI lineage: Eukaryota > Viridiplantae > Streptophyta > Magnoliopsida > Lamiales > Orobanchaceae > Rehmannia > Rehmannia glutinosa. The sequence goes on along the minus strand of CM071934.1, from coordinate 60,684,058 downwards.
CTATCAGTCTTTTGCTTTGACTTGGTTGGCATACTCTACTGAGAAACTTCTGCTTTGCTACTCAGCTGAGAGTTAGCTAAAATTCTACCATTCACAACTGCGAGTCTTCTGATACTCCTTCAGCAAGTCTTCTGAGATTCCACTTGGCTGCGTTTGAGTTAATCTAAGTCCTATATATCGCACATGCAGAAATTACATTGAAATGGGGTGCTAAATTTCTAATATATAGTTTTCTAAGCATCATCAAAATCTATACAATAAATTTTCCAACATTGGCTCTCCTAAAGACGTTCTGGAATTTATCCTTGAATTCATCACAACTGATATAAATCACGCTTTGACCTTTCCAGTGGACAGAAAATAAGTTAAAAAAGCACTCATGGATTAGCACCCAAACAAAGCACCTGGAATGAATGGTATGTCCCCTATTTTCTTTAAGCATTTATGGCCTTCTATTAAGCATGAGTTTGTGAGTGTTGTTCAAGAATTTTCAAATTCTCTAAACTCCCTAAAGTCACAAGTCACACACTCATCACTCTTATCCCTAAAATCAAACACCCCACTACCATTGTACACTTTAGACCTATTAACCTTTGTTTTGTTACTTACAAAGTCATTTCAAAAATCATTGCTAATAGGATCAAGTATGTGCTTTATCTGTGCATCGGTAAAAATCAATATGCTTTCATTCCCAGGAGACAAATTATTGACAATGATGGCCATCTATTAAGCATGAGTTTGTGAGTGTTGTTCCAGATTTTTCAAATTCTCTAAACTCCTTAAAGTCACAAGCCACAGGCTCATCACTCTTATCCCTAAAATCAAACACCTCACCACCATTGTACACTTTAGACCTATTAACCTTTATTTTGTTGCTTACAAAGTCATTTCAAAAATCATTTCTAATAGGATCAAGTCTGTGCTTCATCTGTGCATCAGTAAAAAAAATCAATCTGCTTTCATTCCCAGGAGACAAATTATTGACAATGTGGTTATTGCTAATGAATGCATTCATCATTTGAATAGTTTTAGAAAATGCAAAAAAACATTTATGGCCATAAAATTTGACATGGCAAAAGCATTTGATAGGGTGGACTGATCTTTCATTGTTGCTATTCTTGCTAAAATGGATTTTTCCACAATTTTTATCTCTTGGATCAAAGCTTGTGTTGAGTCTATTGTCTTCTCTTATAACCTGAATGGGAAACCCTTTAGTTTTATTTCCCCATCTAGAGGTATTAGGCAAGGAGATCCCATTTCTTCTTACCTATTCATCTTACTTTCTGAGGCTCTGTCCAACCTCTTCAAGCAAGCAAGAAGAACCTTTGATTTCCAAGGCATTCAAATTAGCCCTTATTCCCCTGTCATCACTCATTTGTTTTTTCCAGATGATTCTATCATCTTTTGTAAGGCTAATGCGAAACATGTTGTTCTAGTGCAAAACATTTTGAAAAAAATACTACGATGCTTCAGGGCAACTGGTCAATTTTGACAAATCATCTATCATGTTTAGTAAAAACACTTCTACTCCTATCAAGTCCATAATCTATCTCATCCTTCATGGAATTTCTAAGCATCATTCTGCAAAATACTTGGGGTTACCTATTATTATTGGCATGTCTAAATGGGACACTTTCAAATTCATGTTAGACACAAGGCAAACCAGAATGCTTAATTGGAAAAACAATCTCTTAAGCTTTACAGAAAAAGAAGTGTTTCTTAAAAATGTCATTTGTGCTCTTCCAACATATGTTATGTCTTGTTTTAAGATCCCAGTGGGAATGCATAAAGATATTTGTAATATGGCAGTTAGGTTTTAGTGGGGCAGTCAAATGGAGGGTTAGTGTAAGATTCATTGGTCTAGCTGGAAAAAAATGACTTCTCTAAAAGAGAGTGGGGGATTGGGGTTCAAAGATATCCAATTGTTTAATGATGCTCTTTTAACTTAACAACGTTGGAGGCTTGTTACTCAAGCTAATATCCTTGTTTGCAAGTTCTTAAATGCAAATATTTTCATAATAAGAGGTTGTTTGACATTGTGTCTCGTAGCTCTAACTCTTGGCTTTGGAAATGGTAGATCTCTTCTTTGAACTCTTTGAAAATGGGTATTAGGTATCAAGTCAAAGATGGTAAAATCTATTCAAATTTGGAATTCACCTTGGCTCCTAAAACCCCCTTTTTTTAAACATAGGCAAGGTAGTCATTTGAGTTATAACTTAGTGTGGGGAAGAGAACTAATGAATGATGATAAAAACTGGAATAAGGACCTCATTTTCAATGTCTTCTACCTTGATGATGCTCGTTGTATTCTTAACTTTCCTATCAGTTAATGTGGAGGGAGAGATGGATAAGCTTAGTTGGCACTTTGATCCTAAAGGCAAATTTTCTGTCAAATCAGTATATGATACAGGTCTGCAGAGGATTATTAAGGTTGTTAATGAGGCTGAATCTAGCTATGCTAAAGCTGATCTTGTTTTATGTCGAAATTAAATTGGAACTCCCTTTTAAAGGAAAGCCCTTCTAATGGAAGTGTTGGCATCAAATATTACCTACTATGGTGCAGCTGAGCAACGAAAGTATCAATTTGGACACTAGATGTGGTTTCTGTGGGGAGCAAGATGAATCTGTGGAGCACATCTTTTTTTCCTGCAGTAGGGCTCAACTGGTTTAGAGGATTGCCCCACTTTCTTGGGATGGTCCTATGTTCTCAAATTTGAGCTTCCAATAGTGGTGGTTCTTTATGTGCAAAGCTGGAAAAAAGGTGGTTGCTTTAGATAGAATACAACTGTCCACATATTTATTATGGTGTCTTTGGAAAAGGGACATATGGATCTTCCAAGAGATCAAAACATCTAAATTGGAAATTGTGAACTATGCTCTTGAGGAATGGCTTGAACTGCAGGACTGTAACAGACAGACTTTGTTGGATATTACACTGAAACCTGGTTTTGTTGCATTTCAGAACTAGGATAACATTGATGATAATGGGGAAGGGCCGCACCTGGTGTTTGTTAGTTCTTCGAGGATCAACAATGGTGTGGTTGGGTTAGGTTGTTTGGTGACTGGTGTTGTAGCAACTTGTAGCTTATTTAATTTTAATCCGAAAATAAGTAATTATAAAAGAAATACTTTAAAGATTTCTTAAAAATACGGAATAATAAAACATTACTTCGTTTCAAAGTTTGCAGCGGAAATAAAGACTAATAATTGAAGCAACTATAAATCCAGAAATATCCCTAATGAAATGAAAATGAGAGTCAACATCCCAATTGAAATTAAATTCAAACTCTTTTTTTTGAAACTTGAAAAACATGAAAATCATGAAAAACGTGGGTTCTCGAGTCACTGCGCCCCGCCATCCTCTTCTGCCTCATTATTCTCATCTGAAAAAAAAAAACAACATTCGTGGAATGAGCTTAAAGGAGCTCAACAAGTAATCTCATGCATGAATGCGTGCTTAATGCAATGACTCAACTTAGTTAAACTGTATAATTTCTTTACTTAAAATCCTTTCGTACATACTTAAAACTTTCTATTTCTTTCTTTTCATAAAACGTTCTCAGGATGCGAGCTCGCTTGGTGACATATTGTTCTAACCAGGGTCGCAGTGGGCCTTGTTATTTGGAACTCGATTAACATTTTTCCTGAAGGCCATTTCCTTTCATTTCGCCCGAAGGCCCGTTTTCCTTTAACATTAACATTAGCCGCAAGTGGCACATTGTCAGAACGCCGATCCCGCGCGCCCATTTCCCACTCGCTCCAGTATCATAGAACAATGTGCACCCATTTTTTTTCTTTTGAAAAACATTATTAATTCTAAACCTTTCAACTTGACTTTACTATTCTTTGTATGCTTGTGAAATGCTATGAACATACATTTAACATGATGCATAAAAGTGATGCAACTTTTCATTGAATGCAAGAATAACTTAAACGCATAACATAATAATTATATCACATTAACTTGAACAATTTAAGAATAAAATACTACAATTAACTACTCGGGGAACCTTTGTAGGTCCCAAAAGGGGTGTGAGTAAGGTTTAGAAGGGGGAGGGTTGAATAAACCTTACCAACTTTTCGATTTTAGTTCTTTTAAAATAATACGAGTTAATTTCACAAACTAAGTCCTTGAGGGACAACTAAATTAGTTAACCAAATAGAGTTAGCCACTCAACGGACTCGATTGAGTTGTTGATAGAATAACTCATCTGTTTAGTCTAAACCTTAACTTGGCTGTGATGAGATTTTCAGCGGAAGACTTAACACCCTTGAATTTGGTTTAAGTTTGTTTTAAACACTTGATTTTAGCCATTTGTTAATTATCAGTTGGATAGAAAATTATCAGCAGATATAAAGTGTTATGCGTAATTAAAATCTTTGAAATGTAAATGACACAATAATTTTTATAGAGGTTCGAAGATGGGGTAATTCTTCTACTCCTCTCTTCTCCAACTCCTGGAGGAATCCACTAAGTATTGATCAGAGTACAAAGTGGTTATCAGTCCAGATACAAGTCTTGATCACACGGTGACTTGATCCTTTGGGACTCGATCAGAGATGCCTTGGTCACATAGTTGGCTTCTCGTCCGACTTAACTTCTTCACAGGCAATTTTGCGCTTGCTACTTTGACTCACTTGCTCAAGCTTCTTGGATTTGATCACGAAGCCCTCCAATAACTTGAGACTGGTTCGACCTTGAACCTTTCTACAATCATCCTTGGAATGTAGACCCCTTTTGATTCTTCAAAAGTTTCCTCTTCAACAGTTTGAAGTTGTCTTTCCTTCACAGCTTGGTGTTGGATCGATTTCCTTCGAAATTTAGGCTTGAGGATTTGCTTGAATAACTTGAGAATATTTTGCAGGTTACAGTGTGAATAAATGCTTGATTGCTCGTGGTTCAGGTATTAAAGGTAACCTTTTCTCAAAGTGATTCCTCAGCCTTTTATAGTGAACTTTCAAAAATCTGCCCATTGAAGAGATAGGCTGGTTTTCAAAAGTCACTTGTGTTCGTTGGCTTGTCTTTTTGCAGTCCTTGATGTTGACATTTCCTCGTATTAAATGAATGTTCAAACTTTTGAGTCCGACACGAGGTGCGATCTTCCCATTGGTTTATTCCTTTTGCACGCTTCGGGATGAACACTTTCGACATGGCAAGACATGGAAGTATTACTTTATTAAGTAAGCTTCTTGACTTTCGGCAACGGATTCTTTTCAATTGTCTTCATTTGACTGCGCAGTTCTCTAACTTCCCAGGTGACTTGAGTTAGCTTCAAATCAATGGTTGACTCATCTGTCATTTCAACTTGAGACTTGGCTTCTTGAGTTGACTTGACCGACACTTCACCCAATCGTATCGGTGATACTTCTTCGATCGAGTTCTTGACTTCTCCTCCTTGGCATACTCGGTTGTTTCACAAATGAGTCTTCATTTCGATCTTTAGTTGACTTCTTGTATATCCAGGCATAGCCGACTTGACTCACTGCATAATCTTATCTATTACAATGCAAATTACAAGGAAAATGGGGTGCCAACTTTCTAGTCTAAGTTTTACATGGCATTCATCAAAATCTAAACAATAAATTTCCCAACAATTTCCCCCTTTTTGATGATGCCAAAACTTAAAACATACATACAAAATGTAAATATCAAAGATACATACAGACAATGTAGAAACAGAGAATGTATGCGTAGAATCAATCTTTTTATTGATCATATCATTCTTGTTCTTTACACAGCTGTTTACAATGTGTATCATAGCAAACATAGCATTCTATATCTAAACAAAAGTATCGAAATTACAGATTTCTTATTCAACGTACAGAAGACTTACATACATGTGTATTTACAACAGTAAAATACATGAAGGGATGGACAACAACACTTCATCGCCCACGCTGCCTCCTTCTTTCTTCTTCAGCTCTGTCGTCCTCTACTCTCTTTCTCTTCTTTTCATCTTCAGTTGCCTTCTTTTTCTCGTAAGCTCTCTTTGCAGCATCGTCTCTTCTCTTTCTTTCTTGCCTTTCTTCCCACAGCTGATCTTGCCTTTTGTTTTCTTCTTCAATTCTTTTGACATAGTCAGCATTCTTCCTAGCCACTTCCCGGTTGGCTACTTCGTCATATCCAGCCCAGTAGATCCTTCCCTTCTTGCCCGGATCTACATATTCAATGTTTTTGGGTAGAGGTCTAGGTTGAAAACCTCTGCCTCCACCACTCCTTCCTCTTCCTCTGGGCGTATATTGTACTGGAGTCCTCTTCTTACCAGCTGAATGGCTGCTTGTAGTCTGCTGCCTATCAGCTTCTTAACATAGCTTTAGACCCTTCTCCCAATACAAGTCCCAGGCTTGGGCTATGGACATATTTTTGAAGTATCCCTCGGATTCGAGCATTTTGAATTCTTCCACTGATCGTGGCTCGTCTCCGAAGTAAATGCCTGGAATGGCATCGTGTCTTTTCTGCCGGAATGCCTCCGTATTGTTTCAATATATCCATCACACGGGCATCCATTTTTCCTTCGACCTCCTTCATCCCTGCTTCTACGATTTTTCTCTTCTCAGACATAGGTACAACAGAGTGTTGGAGCGGCAGAGTTACTGGAGGTTTACTGATTATGTCAGTTGTGACAAGGCCTTGTTGAGGGGTTTCAGCAAACATTAGAGTCATATCTTTTGAACCTTCCCCCTCAACTGCTTTTCCCTTTTCTTTCTTCGTTTCTTTCAAACTGTTTTCTTCTTCTTCTCAACATCGGGTCCTTAACTTTCTCATCCATGACCCTTTCAACATCTTCGGTATTCATCTTCCCCTTTTTGGCATCATCAAAGAGAGTGGAACCCCGGGAACATGCATGCAAGCATGAAATCTAGGCGGCCGATAGGCGAGTTTTGCTTGGAGTCCGCCGCTGAGTATCTTTGACTGAAATTTCGAGCGGGTGCCTTTGGATTCTCACGCCACCAGCCTTCATTTCAGCCATGAGAAGGTGAATTTGTTATTCATATTTTTCTACGCGTTGAGAAGTTCTTTCTTGTGAAATTCTCACAGTAGTTCCATTTCAGTGTTGTGGGAGGCATGCATTCTGTCAATATTTTCTTGCATCCTCCTCTTCATGTTAGCATTATCAGTGCTCCAAATCAACATTTTGTTGTACAATGCCTTGAAACATCTTACTTGTTCTAGTCGCATTGTACGCTGCTGTTGACACCATTCCCTGATTCTAACCACTATCCCACGCAGATCGGCCATAAGATTGGCATCCCTATTGTCCAGCCGCATATCCAATGTGACCTGGTACCGTTCTATCTTCTCAATCTCTGTAAAGATTGTCTTGAAGACCTCTCGTACCTCAGCTGTCACATCGGTCTCAGCTGGCGGCCAAGCAGCATCAAAATCAAAGTCTACTGGGACGATAGTATCTGTGGGAATAACTTGGTCAGGTCTGACGTTGAAGCGTCGCTGCTCTTGAGCTGTTTCTTCATCAAGTTCAGGCAGCTTAAAAGAGAAAGGGAAAGTTTCTTCAAATGCATCATCACGGACATATGGTATAGATTCCACCGTTACTCTTGCCTGTGATGTGCCCGGTTGAGTGGAGTCTACTGCAGCTTTGGGAGCCTGCGCAGACGACTCGGTTTCAGCTGGGCCTTGGTGAGTGGTTTGGCGGTGACCGAGCCTCATTGTCTTAATGCCTTCTTTCGGCCTCGTGGATTCTACTAAATGAATTTGCTGTTCCTCAGCTGCACCATCAGCGTCATCGAAAGATGATGAGTCTTGAAGGCTTGGCTCATCATCAAAATTGAATGTTTGACGAGTAGCCTTGAGGTTTGGCTTGCTCGTACTTGGTAGAGCGTCCTCAGCTGAGTCTTTTTGATGTGCAGTTGGGGTAGACTCAGCTTCATCTGCAGATCCCAGGAAGGTTGTATCAGGATCATCCTGGGAGTTATGAAGAGCACTGATTTCCTTCTCTGAATCAGCAATTATGGTCTGAGGAAAGCTCTTATCTCCTTGATTTTTACCTAGGGAAGTCTCAACCTCCCTTAGGCCTTCATTACCTCCTGCAGTCTCAACTACAGCGGGGCCTTGTACAATCCCTTCGACAGCGCAATTTGTCTTAGGGTCTTTAAGCGTGGCATCCACATGAGTCTCAACTCCGTGGATTGCACTTTCAGTGCCCAGAATGTTAACTCCCGGGGCAGATCCATCCTGTGCCTCGACTGCATCAGCAGCGTCCTCAGCCTGCAGAGCCGTTGGCACTTCAGCGGAGATAGTCTCAATTATCCGAGCTTCGTTAGTGACAACTTGTTGTGTTTCCTTTTCTTGTTCCTTCTCCACTTCGCCTCCTAGATTCATGGTGGAGTCATCTGCAGCATCCTCCGACCTAGCTGCAGTGGAGGGAGTTTCCCTTCACCGGTGGCGCACCCAATTTGAGTGACTTATGTTGGGGTCACTCTGCTAGACTCCGGCTTTGTCAAATGAATGTTCAGCCATGGGGGCAGGTGGTAAGTGTAAGTCCAAGTGGCTACGATAATCTAGAGAGGGGGTGAATACATTATCCCGGTTTTTCAGATTTTGCCCTCTTTTTTGAAAGACTCAAGCAAAGATGAAATGCAAAGTGCGGAAAGTAAATAGCACACGTCGATTTATAGTAGTTCAACCCACCTAGGGCCCAATCTACTACCACCCCAAAGATATCAGGGATGGATTTCAAAAAAAAAAGGATTTTATTAATTTACCAAAAATTAATACAACACCTTGAGGATTACCACAACCCTCTTTCACCACCTTAAGGATTACCACAACCCTCTTACAACACCTTGAGGATTACCACAACCCTCAAACACCTATCACCTAGATCACCCAAGTGTATTCTTACCACAAGAATACTCACAAGGATGTCTTGTGTTGAATGATGACCAAAATCAAGATTACAACTCAATAATGATTGAAACAATATGAGTACAAGTGTAATCAAGAATTGAAAGCCTAGACCTCAAATTTGTGCAAGTGAAAGTGCTTAGGCTAATACAACAAGATATATGAAATTGTATGCTTGATTGCTCTTTGCTTGTATAGAGTGTTATATCTTGTTGCTTGAATGAAGCCTCTATTTATAGGAGAGGACTTGGCTTTCATTTCCAGACATTGGCTCCTTCTTGGGGAGTGATTTGCTGCAAAAGAAACCATTTAAAATGATCAATATAGCTGTTAGAAATTAATCCCACAAAATAGGGAAAAGTCATGCAAAAACGCAACGGATAGTTTTCGATAAAGCGGGTTCGGGTCGCACGAGATAAGATTGAAATTGAATTATGCGAATTTTTACACAGGGGACCGGTCGGAGGGGGACCGGTCACCCTTAGTCGTGACGGTTGGAGTTGAAGAAATTACGAAACAGAGAAGTCTCGAACCAAGAGGGTTGCTCCAGTGCACGGTCGCCCTCACCGGGTCGCCGCCCTGGTCGACCGGTTGCCCTCTTTTTTTTTTCTTACGTCCCATTTTCTGTTTCAAAACTCAACTCAGGTACGGGTTGCCCTATAGGGTGACCGGTCGAGCCTGAAACAAATGTGTTGTCCAATTTTTTATCGAAAATAAACTCCAAAAATACTCCGAAAAATAGTAAAAACATTTTAAGACGATCGGAAGTATTTAGACAACATTTAGGGATATTGTTTTGGTTTAAAAACTTATTTGAACAAAATCGAACAAAATCATCAAAATCATGATAAAAACATTTATCTAACAAACTCCCCCTTTTTGATGATTACAAACCAAAACAATTTTCTCGAGGACGATTTGAATTCCGGTTTTACAAGTAAACTATCCGTTAATGACATTCCATACAAAGCTCCCCCTATCTATGAGCATATCAACAAAAGATTATTATAAGTTAGAAGCACAAGCTATAACAAGCTTATATAAGGTGCATATAGATATCATGAGCTAAGAAGCTCCCCCTGTCACAATACTTATAATCATGTGCACTTGAGTCCATAATACAAGCCATGGACTAGGTATACTTGGCTTTAGGAAGCCATAGCTTATAGGCTTTTAATAGCTTCTTTTTTGGCTAACGAGCTAATTTCTGTTTCTCCCCTTTGGAATCATCAAAAAGAATGTTAGGATGATAAAAACATCATATATGTATATCAAAGTGCGCAAAAGAGCCGGTTTATCAACCGTTGAGCCATTTAGGCTTAAACAACCAAAGAAAATGGGAGAAATGTATCATGAAGAGTTCATACGCTCGTTTTGTTTGCCAAAACATGATCTCAATAAGTATAGAAGACTTTTGAAAGCAAGAGAATCATGTAGAAGTTGAAATTTTTATTGTGACATTTTATCGAACACTTTGTGGGCGTGAAAATTAAAAGAAGTTGTATATAGGTCTTGTAAATGATTCAAGCCAAAAATTTTCATCACCAAATTACATCAAACATCATACAAAACAACATAATAGCAAAGCTCAACAAGATCATATGCAAAATATATCATGAAATATACAAGAAAGCCATAAACTCAAGGGTTCAACCCAATTGAGCAAAGTAAGGAAAATTCTTACGATTTGATCGGAAAAGATGAGCTATGATGATGATAAATGTCTTTATATAAGGTCCAAGTTGTGATTAGAATGCAAGAAAGCAAGTTTTGAGTGAAATTTGTGTGAATTTGGCAAAGGGGACGAAAAATGGCAAAAATAAGGTAAAATGGCGAATCTTCAAGACAAAACCATTTTAATCCAAAAATTGGCTTAGGCGACCGGTCGTGGTTGAGGGCGACGGTCGGACGTTGAGGGCGACAGGTTGCCCTCAACTGTTTAGCCATTTGTTTTGACATTTTTGAAGAAATCCGAATTTTCAACCAAAAATCCGATTTTTCGCCCCTAAGTTTCAAAAATATGCAAAAGGCAAACGTGAGCCTCATTCAATATGCATTATGCCTAACCGAGCTCGTATCGACGCAAAAGTCTCGGAAGATAGCGGTTTAGTAAAAATGTCCGCTAATTGATCTTGAGATGGTACAAAAGATATCTCAATTTTTCGTTTTGAAACACAATCCCTTAGAAAATGATGTCGAATCTCAATATGTTTAGTACGGTTATGATGAACCGGGTTTTGAGCAATATTTATAGCGGATATATTATCACAAAAGATAGGTACATTTTCAAAAGAGCATTTGTAATCCGCTAAGGTTTGTTTCATCCAAAGAAGTTGAGTACAACAAAAAGCGGCGGAAATATATTCGGCTTCGGCCGTTGAAAGAGAAACACAGTTTTGTTTCTTTGAAAACCAAGAAACTAGGCAATCGCCTAAAAATTGACATGATCCGGAAGTACTTTTTTGATCATCAATATTTCCCGCATAATCCGAATCACTATAACCTTTAAGATAAAAATTTTCATTCTTTGGATAGAATAAACCATATTGAATAGTGCCTTTTAAATATCGAAAAATCCTTTTAACGGCACTCATATGAGATTCTTTGGGATTGCTTTGAAAACGAGCACATAGGCATACGGCATGAAGAATGTCCGGTCTACTAGCGGTTAAATAAAGTAAACTACCAATCATACATCGATACTTTGATTCATCCACGGACTTGCCTTTTTCATCTTTGTCAATTTTGACATTTGTTGCCATGGGGGTGGAAACGGTTCTTCCTCTTCAATACCAAACTTTTTCAAAAGTTCTTTTGTATATTTTGATTGTGAGATGTATATGCCTTCTTGACATTGCTTAATTTGGAGTCCAAGAAAGAAATTGAGCTCCCCCATCATACTCATCTCAAATTCACCTTGCATTAACTTAGAAAATTTCTTGCACAAAGAATCATTAGTAGCACCAAAGATAATATCATCAACATAAATTTGCACAAGTAAACAATCTTGCCCTTTTTCAAAAACAAAGAGAGTTGTATCAACTTTACCTCTTATAAAACCATTTTGCAAAAAAAAAGAGCTAAGTCTATCATACCATGCACGGGTGCTTGTTTTAAACCATACAAGGCCTTTTTAAGTTTATAAACATCATTAGGCCTAGAAAAATTTTCAAACCCGGAGGTTGTTTTACATAGACTTCTTCTTGAATAATACCATTTAAGAAAGCGGATTTAACATCCATTTGGTAAAGTTTGAAATTTTTAAAACAAGAATAGGCAAGTAAAATACGAATAGCTTCTAAACGTGCTACGGGTGCAAAAGTTTCATCATAGTCAATACCTTCTTCTTGACAATACCCTTGAGCTACTAACCTTGCCTTATTTCTAACAATGTTGCCTTGATCATCAAGTTTGTTAGGAATACCCATTTTGTACCAATTATGGTTTGAGAGGAGGACAAGGTACCAATTCCCATACATCATTTCTTTCAAATTGATTCAACTCCTCTTGCATCTCTAGGAACCAATCCTCATCCTCAATAGCCTCCTTAGCATTTTTAGGCTCTTTTTGAAAAATAAGAGCTTTCTCGGCAAATTTTCTCGGGTCATCACTTTGTCAAATGGATCACCAATAATAAGATCTTTTGGGTGATCTCCTTAAATTTCAATGCAACGGGAAGATCCGAGATATCACCTCTATCTTCTTGAGGACCATTTGAAGTGGACGGTTGATCATTTGATGTAGGCGGTTGAACATCAACTTGAACAATTGGTTCAATAATATCCTCTTCATCACTTTCATCATTGGGTATTCTTTCAACACCGAAGCTTCATTGAATTTGACATGAATGGATTCTTCGACAACTCCACTAGTCTTATTGTAGACCCGATATACTTTGCTTTTTGTTGAATATCCCATAAATATCCCTTCATCGGCCTTAGGATCAAGTTTGTCCAATTGGTCCTTGGTATTCAAAATAAAGCATTTACACCCAAATATCTTGAAATAACTAATATTTGGAGTTCTACCTTTCCAAAGCTCATATGGAGTTTTATTCATTTTAGGGACGAATATAAACTCGATTAATGATATAGCAAGCGGTACTTACGCCGGCCCAAAAGTATTTTGGAAGTGAAAATTCATTTAGCATGGACCGACTCATCTCTTGTAATGTCCGATTTTTCCTTTCGGCTACTCCATTTTGTTGAGGTGTCCTTGGAGCCGAAAAATTATGAGCATATCCTTTGGTTTCACAAAATACTCTAAATTCACCATCAAATTCTCCACCTTGATTGCTTCGAATAGACTTGATAGTGTCTTCCTTTTCATTCTCAATAAGTCTACACAACTTAACAAACTCATTAACGGCATCGCTTTTATTGGTAAGAAAAAGAGCCCAAGTATATCTAGAAAAATCATCGACAATAACGAAAGTGTAATGTTTTCCACTTAGACTAGCCGTACCAATATCCCCATACAAATCAAGGTGAAGCAATTGTAGGGGTTTGATTGTGGAAATTTCATTTTTGGGCTTAAAACTACTTTTAACTAATTTGTTCTTTTGACAAGTGTCACATAAGCCAAGATTTTCAAAATTCAATTTGGGTAGTCCTTTCACATGTTGATTTTTGTAAATATTTTTCAAATTTTTGTATCCAACATGTCCAAGTCGCCTATGCCATAAACTAGTTAAATCATTATTGGTGACTAAACAAGAAACATTTTGACTAACCAAATCACTTGTACAAATTTTGTAAAAATTGCCTTTTCTATTTGCTTCACAAATAATTTCACCATTTTTAAGTATAAGGCATTTTTCTTTATTAAAGGAAACATCATAATTTGAGTCACAAAGTTGGCTAACACTTATCAAATTAAACTTAAGCCCTTCAACTAAAAGAACATTACTAAGAGAGAAAGAAGAGTTACCAATTTCTCCATTTCCAAGAATTTTTCCTTTGCCATTGTCGAACATGACCATACCCTCTTCTTGGAGCTTGATGTTGGTAAAAAGTTCTCTCCTCCCGGTCATATGGCGTGAACATCCGCTGTCCACGAGCCATTTTGAATCTTCCATTGTTGTTATAGCCCCTATTACCTACAAAAGAATTTCTTTTAGGTACCCTATAATTTTGGTTAGTCTTGAGACCTTTGGGTCTCCAAACATGTCTAGAGCTATTTCTCAATTTGCAATTATTAGCATAATGTCCAACTTTGCCACAATAAAAACATGTAGGAGTATTAGAATTACTAGCACGTACAAAAGTTGGACCTTGGTTGTTTTTCTTAAAAATACTTTGAATTGGCTTATAACCAAGTCCCAATTTGGAATGCTCACCTCTTTGTGCATCTAAAATTTTTGTGACTTTATCCGTGCTTATGTTGAAACGATGCATATCATTTTTCAAACATTCAATATCTTTTGTGAGCAATTCCTTTTCGGTTTCAAGAGAGTGAACTCTAGTAAGAGTAAGAGTATGAGCTTTGTCTAAAGATTCATAAGATGTAAATAATTTTTCTTTTTCAACCTTAAGCTCCTTATGCTCCTTTTTCAAATTCTTATATTTAACAATTAAATTTTGAAACTCAATTTGCAATTCGTCAAAATCACATTCCAAGTCATCAACTATGGAGGAAGTATAGAAATTAGAGTGTACCTCATTATTTTCATCGTCTATGGCCATGAGACCATGTTCGGTTTCTCCTTCCTCATCGGTTGTTTCGAGTAGTTCATCCCACGTTTTGACCTCCGCATTTAGAGCCATCTTTTTTGTGAAAGGCTTTCTTTTCTTTGCTCCTCTTCATCGAAGCTTTGGGCAATCGGCAATGAAGTGCCCGGGTTTTCCGCATTTGAAGCAAGCATTATCTCTTGTTTTTTCTTGCTTTATTTTTGTTCACAAATTTTGCAAACTTTCGAACAAGTGCGGCCGTCTCCTCATCATCATCATCATTATCATAGTATGCATTATTAGAAGAAGAAGCAAGACCTTTAGGAATAATTTGCATACCCGATTGATTTATGGATGGTTTGGAATTTTTCCTCTCCTTGAGATAGACTTCATAGATGAGTAGATTTCCAATAAGCTCGTCAAACTTGAGTGTCTCAAGATTTTGTGCCTCCGTGATTGCCGTTACTTTTTCGGACCATGAGCCGGGAAGAGCATTCAATACCTTGGTCACTTTATCTTCTTTGGAAATGACTTTACCGAGGGCCACAAGAGGATTGACAATATTGTCAAGCCTTTCCACCATCTTGGAGATGCTTTCGCCATCATACATGTTAAAGTTTTCAAAGTCTTTAACAAGCATGGTCTTTCTTGCTTGCTTGACTTTCTTAGTCCCTTCATAGATTGTCTCCAATTTTTCCCAAACCTCATGTGCCGACCTTATGCCTCTTATGCGATTGTACTCGGTGGCGGTAAGAGAACAATGCAAAATATTTAAGGCCTTACCGTTTAGAGAGAAAGCCTTTTTGTCGTTTTCATCGAACTCTTTGAAAGGTTTAGGAGCCAAGGTGCCATCCTCCGATTTCTTTGTTGGTTGATCAACTCCTTCAATAACCACATTCCAAATGTCGAACCCGCCTTGTAGGAAGCACTCCATACGGTCTTTCCAAAATGCGTAGTTGTTGGCGTCGAATAGCGGTGGCTTGTTGGTGGAGGCGCCGGTGGTGAGATGAGCATCATTTGTAGCCATGGATCTTTCCTCTTTACTCGGAACGAGCTAGCCAAAGAGTTTGGCTCGATACCACTTGTAAGTCCAAGTGGCTACGATAATCTAGAGGGGGTGAATAGATTATCCTGTTTTTTTAGATTTTCCGTCTTTTTCAAAAGACTCAAGCAAAGATGAAATGCAAAGTGTGGAAAGTAAATAGCACACGTCGATTTATAGTAGTTCAACCCACCTAGGGCCTAATCTACTACCACCCCAAAGATATCAGGGATGGATTTCAAAAAGAAAAAAAGGATTTTATTAATTTACAAAAATTAATACAACACCTTGAGGATTACCACAAACACCTTAAGGATTACCACAACCCTCAAACACCTATCACCTAGATCACCAAGTGTATTCTTACCACAAGAATACTCACAAGGATGTCTTGTGTTGAATGGTGACCAAAATCAAGATTACAACTCAATAATGATTGAAACAATATGAGTACAAGTGTAATCAAGAATTGAAAGCCTAGACCTCAAATTTGTGCAAGTGAAAGTGCTTAGGCTAATACAACAAGATATATGAAATTGTATGCTTGATTGCTCTTTGCTTGTATAGAGTGTTATATCTTGTTGCTTGAATGAAGCCTCTATTTATAGGAGAGGACTTGGCTTTCATTTCGGACATTGGCTCCTTCTTGGGGAGTGATTTGCTGCAAAAGAAACCATTTAAAATGATCAATATAGGCTGTTAGAAATTAATCCCACAAAATAGGGAAAAGGCATGCGAAAAAACGCAACGGATAGTTTTTGCGATAAAAGGGGTTCAACCGGTCACGCAGAGATAAGATTGAAATTGAATTCTGCGAATTTTTACACGGGGGGACCGGTCGGAGTTGAAGAAATTATGAAACACCGGTTGGAGTTGAACCAAGAGGGTCGCTCCCTGAAGCCGAGGAGACAGGTCGCTCCCAGTCGCTTGCACAGTGGTCGACGGTCCCCTCCCGGTCGCCCACCGGTCGCCGCCGTCTCCCCTTTTTTTTCTTACGTCCCATTTTCTGTTTCAAAACTCAACTCAGTACGGGTTGCCCTATAGAGGCGACCGGTCGAGCTGAAACAAATGTGTTGTCCAATTTTTTATCAAAAATAAACTCCAAAAAATACTCCGAAAAAAGTAAAAACATTTTAAGATGATCGGAAGTATTTAGACAACATTTAGGGACATTGTTTTGGTTTAAAAACTTATTTGAACAAAATCCAACAAAATCATCAAAATCATGATAAAAACATTTATCTAACAAGAAGACACCTTCAACAGGGGTTGGCTCGACTTGGGTCCCCAAGTTCCCGTTTCATCGCCAATTCCCTTAGATCGTCTTACGAATGAATGGGGAAGTGGTTGCGGCGAAGAATGTTGCAATCTGCCGCACCACTCCCAGCAGATCAATTTCACTGTGATTTGGAAGACTCTCCTGGTCCTTCCATCGCCTCTTTCTCATGCATCGGTGTGGATTCCGCATGGCTTCTTTGCATGTCCAACTTTTCTTGTGCAGCAATAGGGTCCATGTCCTCATCAGCATGCCGAGAGTATGTCATGATGAGGATGAGTATGCTCATTTGGTTCTAGTTAGAGGACAAATCTTTGGCTTTCTCACGAGCCTCTGTTTCCTTATTTGCTCTTCTTGCATGTTCGTTTTCCTTCCGAATTTTCAGCATATTAATACAGTTATCCTCATCCAGGGCTTGCAGCACTGTATCAACTTCAAGAAACCTGAAGAGTTCCTCTTCCTCATCAATAAACTCTGGGTGTTCAAACTGCACCCTAGAGTGACTCGGCTTCCATTTCCTCTATGCTCTTAGACGATTTTGGATGTCTGGGTACAATGGAGAGCATATGATTACATCATCATCTTCATCCTCTCCCTGTTGCCCTTCCTTTTCAAGAATGGAGGGTAGCAAACTCTGCTGCTCTTCACCCTCAACAGCGTCTGTCGCAGGTGGAGATATAGTCCTGTCGACAGGGGATTCTGCTGTCTCAGCTGCTTCTTGTTCCTCAGCTGTTCTGTCCACAGCTGGGTCTTCAACTTGCCTCTGCTGATCGCCTTCAGCAGATTTGGCGGTTTCATCAAGCACTTATGGAGACTGCACCTCTTTCGCAGTCTCAGTGATTTGCTCCTGCTGAGTTGCAGACTCAGCCGTCTTCTCAAGCTCGAGAGCTTGGTGAGTCTTCTCCTTCACTTAGTTTTCACCAGAGGAATGTCTGGTTCTACTTCCTCCGGTTCTTTGAAGGTAAAGGCCTTTGGAGTTGCCTTAGAGGCAGCTGCCTTTCTCGCTTTGGCAGTCCTCTTCTTCTTCATTCCTGGAGAAGGTATTAAGGATTCCTTCTCCACCGCGGCTGCAGGGGAAGGAGACACGGCTGCAGGGGCAGGTGACTCGGCTACCGGGCAGGGGCAAAGGTTTTTTCTTTTTCTTTGCTAGGGGCCTTCTTTTCTTTCTTTCAGTTTGCATGCATGGGGTAGCTTTCTTCTGGGGGGCAGCAAGGATGTTTCCTCAGGGTCAGCTGATTCCTCCTCACTGGTGTCCGCCCGCTTGGCGTATGCTCTCTTCTGGGCTCCAGACAAGTTGGCCCGAAACATCTTCTTATTAACATGGAATGATTTTCCATGTCGAAGGGGAACACCCTTCACCTCCATAAGATGGCCAATGACTAGGCCATAGCCCAGTGATCCTCCAAAGGATCCATCCTCTTTGAAAGACTTGTTGCCAAACTTTCTGGCAAAGTCTGCTGTAGATGAATTCAGCCCAGTTAATCTTCTTCTCTTCCATGATCGCAACCATGACGATCAGTTTGGTTTTGGATAGCTGATTGAAGCTTCCAAACTTTATATCCACACATTTTGCGACGATATCCATTAACTTGTGATAATCGCCCTTCACTTCTTCTTCATTTGTGTATACCACTTTCGCACAGACATTCAGTCGGCCACTTCCTTCCATGCGGCGACCTGACCAAATTTACATCAGCCTTAAATATCTCCGGCACACCTTCCGACGGCAGCAAACAATGCTCCGCTAGATCTTCAGCAGTGATTGTAAGATCCTTCCCGTGAACAAAGGATTTGATGCCCTCGTCATGAACTTCAGCGTTCACGTAGAACTGTGCTACTTCTTCAACATATGTCATCTGAACATGAGAAAGGGTTTCAGTCCGGATTTCTCGATTTTATCAGCAATCTTCTTCACAAGGGTTTCATCGGAACCCTGTTTAATCATCCCTTCGAAATCCACTATTGAACCGGTGTGGATTTGCTTGCCTAGCTTAGTGAAATCATAGGTTGATGCCATTTTTATGAGTTTTTACCGATCGAAACTTGACGAACTTGCTTTGAAGACAGGTAGGGTTTTGAGAAAAAAAATGATTTCTTGCTTTGGAGAGATGAACAGTTTTTGAAGTGAGAGAGAAAACTGAACAAATGGGTATATAAGGGTTATGAAAGGACGTGTTTTTGGTTTTTGAAAAATTGATCAAGATCAACGGCTCAGATTTAGCACGTCTCATTTGCATTTAATTGCTCGCATTTAATGCGCAAAGAACATTTAAATCCAATCATATGCTTCTTGTGCGACTTTTGATAGTACCAGTAATTATTACGCTGACGTCATCCTTTAAAACATTCCCACTTATTAAAAACGACTGCATTTTTGTCACTTAGCTCATAAATGATTCAGCTTGTTCCTTAGCTGACTTAACTCTTCTTCTCTCTATACGTATAGTGACTCAGTTGTCAGCTAACTCGATATAGCTGACTTTCTGATACGGCTGATTCACTTGGTTGATTTATGAGATCTGCTCTGTTTTCATCTTATCATGTTTCATCTCTTCTCATTGAGTCTTCTGAGTGTCAACTCAGCTCAATTAACCCTAGCTCATGCTTAAGCTCTTCAAATCTTGATTCACATAATGGCTTTGTGAATATGTCAGCTAACTGTTTATCAGTTGAGATATATTCCAAGGTGATGTCTTTCTTTTCAACATGATATCTTATGAAATGATATCTGACATCAATGTGCTTTGTTCTTGAATGCAACACAGGATTCTGAGTGATTGCAATAGCACTTGTGTTATCACACATAATTGGAATCTCTTTCTCTTCAACATCATAATCTCTCAGTTGTTGTCTCATCCATAAGACTTGCACAATGATTTGCCCGCATCTATGTACTCGCTTCCCGGTGTGGATGTGGCTATTGAGTTTTGCTTCTTGCTAAACCAGGAAACCAATCTATTTCAAGCATTTGACATGTACCTGAAGTACTCTTCTGTCAACCCTACATCCAAAGATAGTCGAGTCGAATAACCAATTAGCTTGAATCCTCATTCCTTTGGATACCATAAGCCGACTTCCTGGCATCCCTTCAAATATCTTAGGATTCTCTTAGCTGCAGTCATATGGTTTTCTTTTGGTGCAGATTGAAATCTTGCACATACTCCTACTGCAAAGGTGATGTCTGGCCTGCTTGCTGTTAGATAGAGCAGTGATCCAATTAGTGCTCTGTATCTGGTTTGATCCGCAGGCTTACCATCTGCATCCATATCCATCTTGACTGATGTAATCATTGGTATTTTCACAGCAGACTTCTCTTCCCAGAAGACTTCTCTTCCATACCAAATTTCTTCATTAAATCTCTGGTATACTTTGTTTGACTTATGAAGGTTCCATCTTTCAGCTGTTTAACTTGAAGTCCTAAAAAGAATGTCAGCTCTCCCATCATGCTCATCTCAAATTTGCCTTGCATGAGGTTTGAGAACTTATTACACAGCTCTTTGTTTGTGGATCCAAAAATGATATCATCCACATATATTTGGACAAAGTATACTCTCCCCATCTTGAATTTCAAGAGTGTTCTGTCCACTTTGCCTTTGGTGAATCCATTATCCGTTAGGAATTGAGATAATGTGTCATACCATGCTCTTGGTGCCTGTTTCAATCCATATAAGGCTTTCTTGAGCTTGTACACATTGTCTCCAAGAGTCTCGATCAAATCCTGGAGGTTGTTCAACATAGACTTCTTCTTCCAACAATCCATTTAAGAATGCACTTTTCACATCCATTTGATATACAATGAAGTTCTTGTGAGCAACATAGGCAAGAAACATCCTTATTGCTTCTAATCTTACAACAGAGCAAATGTTTCATCAAAATCTATTCCCTCTTCTTGGCAATATCCTTTGGCTACCAATCTTGCTTTGTTTCTTACCACAGATCCTTCCTCATTCATCTTGTTTTGAAAACCCATTTTGTGCCAATAACATTTTGATGGGTTGGTCTTTGCACCAATTCCCAAACCTTGATTCTTTCAAACTAATTTAGCTCTTCTTGCATGGCTTGAATCAATGTGTGTCATCCAATGCTTGGGACACATCTTTTGGTTCTATTTGGGAAATAAAACAAGTGAACATAGCTTCTTGTTGAGCTCGGATCTGGTTCTTACACCATCTCTTACGTTTCCAATAACTAGCTCGGTGGATGGTCTCTCAACCATCTCACATCAAGGTTGAGTAAATCAGTTGGGTTTAGTCATCTTGCGGTTGTGTTGTCTTGAGCTGACTCTCATCATCATTTAGCAGATTCTCCGGTGTCTTTGAGATTCACTATCTCAACTTCATCTTGATTAATTGCTCCGCCTTCCGCTTGGACATAAGGACTCTTCTGCATAGTTGGCTGATTCAGCTTATCAGCTAACTCTTCAATGTCCTCTCCATTTACATTAGGTTTATCAAAAACCACATGGATAGACTCTTCTGTGACCATAGTCCTCTTGTTCAGTACTCTGTAGACTTTGTTTTAAATTTGAGTATCCCAAAAAAGATACCTTCATCACTTTAGCATCAAAAGCCTTTAGATTATCCTTTCCATTGTTGTGGATGAAGCATTTACATCCAAATATTCTAAAATATGCAACATTTGGCTTTCTCCCTGTCCAAATTTCATAGGGAGTCTTTGTCAGCTTCTATTGATCATGCATCTATTTTGAGTATAACATGCGGTGTTTATGGCTTGACCCAAAAAAATCTTTTGGCAATCCACAAGCTAACATGGTTCTTGCAACTTCCTTGAGAGTTCTGCTTTCTTTTTTTCTCGCTACTCCATTATCTTTGTGGAGTCCTTGTTTGTAGATAATTCATGAGCAATACCATTTTCAACATAATATTGAGTTATTATTCCATTGACAAACTCAATTCCTCTATCGATCTTATCTTTATAATGGTTTGACTTTTCTCATTTTGAACTCTTTTCATCGAGTTGAGGTAACTCTCGCAAGTTTTTTCTTCTTTGTGCACATGAAGATTGTCCATGTATATCTTGAATAATCATCCCCCACTACTAAAGTGTATTTCTTTCCACTTATGTTGGTTTGCCTCAATGGACCAAATAGATCCATATGCAATAGATGCAATATCCTTGTTGAAGATGGACTTGACTTTCTCCTTGAATGATGATTTGATTTGCTTTCCCATCTGGCATGCATCACAAACACTTTCTTTCTTGTACACTGAGTCTGGCAGTCCGTTTACAAGATTACTCCTTGCAAGCTTGTTAATTGTCTTGAAATTCAGATGACTCAGCTTCTTGTGCCACAACCAACTTGATTCGGTTGTACTCTTTGCTAGCAGACAAGTGCTTGGTGTGGCAGTCGACCAATCTACCACATACATATTCTTTTGTCTGGATCCTTGCAACACTACTTCATTTGATTCAGTGTCTTTAATTTGGCACACTCCCATATTGAATCCAACATTATATCCCTTGTCACAGAGATGGTTGATGCTTAACAGGTTGAAGTTGAGGCCTTCAACATATGCAACATATGTGATTTCTAATCCATTTTTCTTGATGGATCCAGTGCCTCTAATTTCCCCTGGAACTTCATTACCTCCAAATATGACTTTTGCACCTCTAATCTCCTTGAATTTTGACAGATTTTTCTTGTTTCCTGTCATGTGTCTGGAACAGCCACTATCCATGTACCAGGTCCCTTGGCACTCAGTTGTTCTTTGAACCTGCAATCAAGGAAATCAGTTTTTTGGTACCCATAATTGCCTGGGTCCTGAGGGGTTAGTGCTGTAAGATGATCCAACCAACCTATAGCCAAATGATCCGACTCTAAGAGGTTGCCATCTATCTGTGCCATAATCATAATTCACCTTGGAAAATTGCTTGGGGGCTTTAGTTCATACAGCTGTCTCTTTTGTCTGTATGCCAGTGTGTGTGTGTTTTAGCAATTGCCTTCTTTGGGTAGTTGTGATATTTCTGAGTGTAGTGCTTGGGTGCATATGTGTGCTGATGATAGCTCTTTTGCCTTTGGAATGACCTTTGTTGAGTTCTAGGCCTTTGCCATTTTGGCATATATTCCATAGATCTTTGCTGATATTTCACATTATTCCAATCAGCTTGGCTTGGGTAGTTTCTACCATTCCCATCATTTGTGTTCCTTTGATAGAACTTCTGGGGATTCTGGTAGCTCTGTTTCTTCTTCACAGTACTTTCTGTTTGGAGTTCTTTGAGGCACTCTATTTGGATTTCTTCTCATTGTCCTCTCAAAGATACTCAACTGGTTGTTTTCCTTTTCCTTTATATCCAAGGTCAGTTTGTTTGTGATTGTGCTTTGGAGTGAATGTGGGTGCAACATTTGGTGTCTTGGGTTTTTGAGATGCTTCATTACTTGAAGATCCTTTTTCCAAGATCACTCTGTGAGTTTGACTGTGCACAAATGAATTGAATCATGTGCCTGTCTTGTCTCCACACTCTTTTTGGCTCATAATAAGGTCATCCAATGATTTATATGCCTTAGTGAATGAAGCAATCACATTTTTGAGATCATTTTCTCTCTTTTCTATAGCACTATCTCTGCTTTATTAGTTTAGCATTCTCGGCCTTGACTCTTTATTCTCATCGGCTATGTGACTTAGAGTACCCACTCCTTAGTCATTTGTGAGTTTTCGCTTTGAAATTATTTGTTTTCCTCATTTAATAGTGTGTGTGAGGACTTAATGTGTTCAAAGTCTTTCATCATTTTCCTAATGAATCATAAAGATCGAGTGGGTGATGAAGTGTGTGTGTGTCACAATCACTATCACTAGAATCGAGTGAGATGAGTGAGATGAGTTAGAATGTACCTCATCTTCTTGGTGGGAGTTGATCTTGTTATTTAGCCATTAGACAGATCATTGCTTCTTCTTCAGAATCACTTGAGTAGTCAGCTTCACTACTTTCTGAGTCTACTGTATCTTTTGACTTAGCTGTCTCAGCAGTCTCTGCAGCCAACATAGCCTTTTTTTTCTCTTGTCTTCTTTCTCTGAAGACTCTTCTTTCTCTTGGCTATATAATGTTTCTTCTTTTTGTTTTCCGCAAGGCTAGCAATTTTGTGTACACACAAATCACAACAGGGTTTTAACTTAATTCACATCAATGAAATCTTGTAATTCAAGCCCCACAACTCGGACTATTGTTTAATCGTTACCTCATTCGTTCACCCCAAATGCTAATTCACGACTTAGTCAAATTCTACGTATCAAGTTCACAAAGTCATTTCATATTTGAAACTCAAATTAATACATCTATTTCAAGTTGACTAAACAACACTATTATTAAACTTGGGATAATCACTAGGTAAAGTAAAAACATAGCCACATGCAATCATCATATTTTATCAATAACTAATCATCCCCCCCACACTTAAATCACGCAATGACCTCAATGCGTAAAAAGAGAAGGAAAAAGATAAGTCCCTGAAAAATGCGAAGATCGATAAATGGCATCATAGTCATATCCGCCTACAAATCTGCAAAAGCCATGTGAAGAGGACAAAATAATAACACCACGCACATGCAAATATGAAAACACACACACACAATTTTTTTTTAATAAAACAGTGAAAATATTTAGGTTGCCTCCCAAGAAGCGCTCTTTTAACGTCATTAGCTTGACGGTGTCAACGGAGAGATTCAAGGCGGATCATTGAGAAAAACCCTATTTACCACCTTGCAATTTTTATCTGGTTGTTTTTTGCTTCGAAGCATATTGCATTCCTTCCATAGGACATCTTTCACGACAGAATCGATTGAGTCAACAATCAGATAATCATTCAAAACACATGCAGGATTACGAGCTATATCAAAAATTGAAAATGTTACAAATTCTCCCAAGACATTCATACTGAGTTTTCTATTTTTGACATCGATCAAAGTATTAGTGGTTGCCATGAATGGTCTACCCAACAGTATAATATGCTCTTTAAGATTACCTTTATCCTTTTCCATATCCAAAACAACAAAATCAGTGAGAATTTTAAGACCACCTATTTGGACTAAAATATTTTCAACAATGCTTGTAGGATACCTAATGGACCTATCAGCAAGTTGCAGACGTAACTCGGTGAACTTCAATTCCCCTAAATCTAATTGTTTAAAGGTAGAGTAAGGCATAAGGTTAATTCCGGCTCAAAGATCAAGCATACCTGTGGCTTCCTTACCATTCCAAAAATAAATATTGATAGTGAAACTACCTGGATCGTGTTTTGGGCGGACTTAGGGACGAAATAGAAAGTTCATGGGAAGGTGATCCCGTGTTTGCCTCCATATTCATGTCTTCTTCACCTGCATCAACTTCCTTTTCTATGTTCGCGATACCTGCAGGGTTAGATGAGACAATAGAAAGAGGAATCTCACTTTCATGATCAGAAATCTCACCAAATTCTAGAACTGTGATGGATTGAGCTTATATTTGGTTGACTAGGATGTGTGTCTGCTTGAAGACATGTCGAGCTATCTCACCAACTTGAGTCGCCAATTGACCAACTTGAGTCTTAAGATGCTTAAAAGAAGCTTCCATAGATTCAAACCATCTATTGTTAGCTTCTTGTGTTTGCTGACTGACCTGAATAAAGGAATTCAAGCTTTCTTCAACAGATGGGGCCCCTTGGTTTGGTTGATTGGCTGGCCTTGTGGTTGTGGTGGTCTCGGGTAGATATGAGAGGGATTTTGTGAATTGCCCCAACTAAAGTTCGGATGGTTCTGCCAACCTGAATTGTACGTTTGAGAGATAGCAATACAAACATTGGCCCCATGACTAAATTCTCCACAAATCCCGCAACACTCGGCGAAGAAGAGGGAACCAGTGGATGCCCTTGTAGCCAACAATTGTACTTGCTTAGTCAATTCAGCCAATTGTTTTGTCACATCGTAGCTCGGGGCTACTTCATTCACGAAGGCCCGTTTGCCTCTATCACTCTTTTGTTGTGAGTTATCGCTCATCATTTCTAGAATATCATAGATTTCATGGGCCGTATGTACACCCATGTCACCCCAATGACATTGTCAACCATATATTGATAATTATGCGATAATCCATCATAGAAAAATTGGTTTAATTCCAATGGGTAGTGATGATGTGGGCATTTAATCAGTAAATCCTTAAAGCGACCCCATGCCTCATGAAAAGACTCGCCTTTATCCGACTAAAAGTAGCTATCTTACCTCGCAGATCCAAGTTTTCGATGAGAGTAGTACTGCCCATGAACTTATTGTACAACACCTCCCAATCGGTAAGAGAGTTAAGAGGTACAGACATAAGCCAAGTTTTCACCCGGTCCGCTAGAGTGTAAGGAAAACAATAAGATCATAAGTCGATCTTCATCCAATCCTTGTAGAGGAAAAGTTTGAATGACGGAATATAATTCCCGAATGAAGTTAAGAGGATCTTCATTGGGCATCCCATAGAATGACGGCAAATCGATTAAAGTGTATGGTTTTGAGCTCGTAGTTCCGTGTTGCTTGTCCCAATATGATGCAAGAGCTTGCAGTCCCAATGACGGGGTGTGTAAACTCGCGCATCGGGGTGGCGTGTCTCCACGTTGTTTTGTTTTGATTATCACCCATATCGATTCGTCATTTGTTCTTCTTTCTAAACGTGATCGCGAGAATCCTTGTTGCTATTCGTAGAATCGTCCCCCTTTTTCCTAATTCGTCTCGCAACTCAATGGATATCGTCCACGAGAGGCACAAGGTCTTGAATTACATTTCTACGCCTTGCATAAACAACACGTAAAAAGCAGATCAAACGCACGAGTGGAATAAAGTAAAAATCAAAAGAAACAAAAAGAGTTCTACACTAAAAATAGACAAAAAGAATCCTAATCTAAAAACACGAAAAATAGACACAATAATTATTAAGCTTAAAGCCTTCCCCGATAACGGTACCAAAATTTTATTCGACCGCTAAACACCTAAAAAAGTCTAACAATCCTCGCAAGAGAACGAGATCAATTGTAGGGTAGCAAGTTGACCACAAGTCGTCTCTCAAGGAAAACTTAGCCGGCAAATAATTATTATGTTTCACAAATAACAGAAATTAAATCCTAAACACTCTAACCAAATTTGTGATTGTAATAAACTTAAAGGAAAACAAGTAAAAAGAGAATTAAAACTAAACACAATTAAACTTGGAGAAAAAAATATGGATGGAAGTCTAGGATTTTGGATTCATCTCATCAAACTTGCAAGCAAAATATCAATTAATTGATCATGCGATTAACAAATATAACAAACATGTAAAGACTAGGTCTAGATCTGATAACTCACGTATTCACAGATTAGGGCTATCCCAACATAATTTGTTATTTTCAATAAGCCCAGGGTTAGATAATACATCTCTGATTCATATCTAGCCCCCTGAATAAATTTAGTCCAGGAATAATATCTTCGATCGATCTCAATTATTCCCCCAAAACAATCAAAAGTTGATCAGACAATCAATTATCAAATAAAGCAATTCATTTAGGAAAGCAAATCAATTAACCAATACTCATGCTTGTTTGTTTGAATCAAATCATCCTAATCCTAGAACAAGGAAATTAGTTCATGCTTGGGGATGGAATCATAATCTCAATTGAAGGAAAGAAAACAATCATAAACATTATCATACAACAATAATAATCACCCAACAATTGAAATCAGACAAAAGAGATGAAGAAATCTTACTCTTTGATTAAGAAGCAAAATAACTTCAAGGGGAAGAACCCAAGCAATCCCTTTATTGAATGGAAGAGAAAAATACCAAAACTAAAGTTTAGAAATGCTAAGAATGAAGGTGTGTCAAAAATAGGGGCTCCCCAAGTCCTATTTATAAGCCTAGAGTCATAAACAAGGTGGAAGAGCCAAAAATCGAAAAATAAATCAAAACTTTCGTGTTCGGCAAGTCACGCACGCGGCCGCAGCGCGCATTCTTGCTTGCATGACTGCCTTTGTGACCTCTATACATCGGAATTTCATCTTGATGTCTTTTATTAATTGTATCTCTATCTCTTAGGCATTGTATAGTTATGTTTCCATAGACCATTTCTAGTTTCTAGTGTTGGAAATTGAATTTTGAGAATTTATTGGTTTTCGTGTGAAAATTGGAAATATGTTTGGATGAGTGAATGAAAATGAGTTTTATGTAGGTTTTGGAAATGAGATTGTGTTTGGTTGAGTAGTTTTTGAGTATTATATTATGTATATAATAATTTGAAAAGTTGATAGTGGTTGAATATTTTAATTGGATATATAATATTATATTTGTAAGATTGTAGGGTGGTAGGTCCCATTAGGTAGACATAATTAAAAAATAATAATATTTTAAGTGGATAGAGTTGGTAATAGTGGGTCCCATATGTATGATTGGATGAAAAGATGAGAATAGTGATTGATGAGTGATGTAGGATAGTGTATAGGATTGGGAATTGAAATTATAGGTTTGAGATGTAGTTTTATGTGAAAAAATGGAACGTGAAAATGATGATTTCCATTGGAAAATTTATAAATAAACATGATTACGATTTTATGAATAGTTGGAAATTGGAAATATGTTGTTGGAAACATAAACAAACAAGGCCTTAGCTTTCCATATCCACTTGAATCACCACAATATCAATTTTCTAGAGAGTTATGGCAAAATACCAAGACGTGTCATTTCCGAGTTTTTGACATATTATTTTGCCTCGCACATGATTTTACTCCATCTAAACGTCTTAATTTGCATTTCGTAGAATAGATAAACATTATAGAACTTTGAATTATCTTTCTAATGGTGCATGAATCATGTCAATTAGACTTCAGATGCGACGTTATGTCCAAAATACGATGGCGCCGTAGTTGCGCGAAATGACTTTTTTTGCGTTTTTTGCTCCAAAACTTGTTTTTTCCACCAAAACCTAAAAAATCAATAAAATAACACAACATAACACTAAAACATGCAAATGAAAATAAAACACGCCAAAAATATGTATAAATCATCACACAAAACACACACAAAAATATGCAAAACAATCGGTGTAAATTTCACACCTAGCCAGTAGTATAAGTAGTGTCGCCATATTTTTAATGCAAAAACCTTTTGCTAATTCCGGATCGTGAGTTGGATAATTTTTCTCATATTCCTTCGTTTTATAGAAGCGTATGCAATTACATTCCCATGTTGCATAAGAACACAACCTAAACCCTTTAACGATGCATCACTATAGATAATGAAACCATCAATCCCATTTGGCGGTGTAAGAATCGAGTTGTTGTCAATCTTTCTTTCAACTCATTGAAGCTCTTATCACACTTGTCATCCCATTGAAACTTAATGTTCTTCCTCGTTAGTTGAGTTAGCGGAGCGAAGATCTTAGAGAAACCCTCGACGAATCTTCTATAATAGCCAGCTAACCCAAGGAAGCTGCGGATTTCTCCTACGTTCTTTGGTTTAGGCCAATTTTTCACCACCTTAACCTTGCTAGGATCTACAGAAATCCCCTCTCGAGAAACAATATGTCCCAAGAAAGGAACATTGTCTAACCAAAACTCACATTTACTGAATTTTGCAAATAACTTTTTTTCTCGGAGTCTCTGCAATACTAGTCTTAAGTGTTGTTTGTGCTCTTCCTTCGGCCGAAAGTATAAATAAGGATATCATCAATAAAGACTATGACGAATTGATCAAGATAATCAGAAAAGACTCGATTCATTAAGTCCATGAATGCGGCTGGGGCATTAGTCAAACCAAAATGCATGACAAGAAATTCATAGTTACCATAGCGAGAACGAAATGCGGTTTTTGGGATGTCTTCTTCTCGAATGTGCAATTGATGGTAGCCTGATCTCAAATCGGTCTTAGAAAAATACCCAGCACCCTGAAGTTGGTCAAATAATTCCTCAATTCTTGGAAGAGGGTATTTGTTCTTGATGGTCACCTTGTTAAGTTCACGATAATCAATATACAATCTCATCGTCCCATCCTTCTTTTTGACAAATAAGACTGGTGCACCCCATGGTGAGAAACTCGGTCTAATGAATCCTTTATGGAGCAAATCTTGTAGTTGTTCCTTGAGTTCTTTCAGTTTTGCAGGAGCCATTCGATATGGTGCCTTGGATATAGGTGTCGTTCCAGGCACTAATTCTATGACAAATTCCACATCTCTCTCTGGCGGAACGCCATGTAGATCTTTAGGAAATACATCGGGATATTCACGGACAATAGCAATTTGGTCAATAGAAGGACATTCTTTTGAAACTTTAGTTATTGAGGCTAAATAGGCTTCACAACCTTTGTTCAGGAGTTTACGGGACTTCATAGCTGAGATGATAGGGTTAACAGGTTTTGATGAGACTCCCTGAAAGAATAATTGGGAGTCCTGAAGAGAATAAAAGACCACCCTTCGAGCTCGGCAATCGATTGTTGCGTGAT
This sequence comes from Rehmannia glutinosa, assembly GCA_016081115.2. Lineage (NCBI taxonomy): Eukaryota > Viridiplantae > Streptophyta > Magnoliopsida > Lamiales > Orobanchaceae > Rehmannia > Rehmannia glutinosa. The sequence continues at coordinate 60,653,768 of CM071934.1, read as the reverse complement.
GTTTGGATAACCAATCCATTCCTAGAATAACATCGAAGTCATGAATATTCAACCCAATAAGATCAGCAGATAACTCTCTCCCGTCAATGGAAATTGGACAATTAGTGTAGACTAAGGTTGAGTTCATAACATCCCCTGATGGAGTTGATATGCTGAAAAGAGTGTCCACCGAAGTAGCATAATTGGACAGGTTCATTGCAAATTTGGAGTTCACGAAGGAGTGTGAAGAACCAGAATCAATTAACACATAAGCAGATATACCACAAACATTCATAGATCCTACAAAATAATTGCATACTCAAAACATGCATGAACAAAATGATACGAAAGAAAAAAAAATGCAAGAATTAATTTGTTACCAGCCACCACGTTTGTTGCTTCCTCAACTTCTGTTTGTGTCATAGTGAATACTCTAGCTTGAGTGGGCTTCTTCCTTTCTGGGCAGTTTAATGTTTTGTGTCCATGCATCTTACAATTAAAACAAACTCCTGTACCAAACATGCATTCTCCCCGATGTGCCTTGTCGCATTTAGTGCAAACAGTCGTCAGTTGTTTATTATGTGAGGCACCCTGTGGAACTTGTACTAGATTTCTTTTCTAACCATTATTATACCAAATATTTGGGTTATCTCTCTTGAACTTTTGTCCTCCTTGTTGGATCCGCATCTTTTCCCGATTCACAGATTGAGCCCTGTTCACTAACATAACTTTGTTGATAACTTCGCGATAAGTAGTAAGCTCAAAAGGAGTCACTGCAAGCTTGATTTGGGGTCGGAGTCCTTCTTCAAATCGTTTGGATCTTCGTTCCTCAGTAGCAACCAAGTCAGGAGTAAATTCGGGCAATTTGGAAAATTCCGCTTCATATCCAGCCACCGTACGGTTCCTCTTATTCCAACTGTATAAATTCTATTTCCTTCTGTTGGCAAACACTCCTCGGAAAGTACTTATCATGGAAGACTTATGTGAACCTTTTCCAAGTGAAGGGGCTAGCGTCGCCCTTAATCTGACGTTGCACCATCCTCCACCAATCATATGCATCGCCTCGCAACACAAACGTTGCATAGTTAACACGTTCCTAGTCAGTACAATCAATTACAGAAAAGATTTTTCGCATCTCAGTAAGCCATCCCTCAGCTTCGATAGGATCAGTGGTACCCGCAAAAGATGGCGGGGACAATCTAAGAAAGTCCGATAACCAATTTTTTTCAGGGATGTCTGTGCCTCTAGTCTGATTAGTATCACCAAAAGTAGTCAAAGCTTGCAAGAGAGCCTCGACAGTCGAGGGAGTCCCTTGAGCATTGTTGGTGTTGGAACCATTTCCGTCTTGGTGAGTTGAGCGAGTGTTGTGATTCATTTTATATTAATTGAAATCAGTTTATTAAGTTCATTAAATTCTCGCAATCTTATATTCCATTCTCATATTATTTTCTAACTTAGTGTAAGTAATCATTAGGATTCTTCCGATACGTTAAAACTTAATGTGGAATAGTATAATTATAACAATCACGTTGGAATTTGAAGTAAAACAATGTGAATAATTTTATTCGCATATAAAATGATTTATTATTATTACATTATAAAAATCAAGTTCATCTAAGTTATATTCAATTCAAACAACAATCAATTTCATACAGGCGTACATTTCATAGAAAATAAAAATATATCAATTAATAATGACAGTAAATGTAATTTTTACCGAATTGCAGAGGGAGATGCTCGAAGCGCGACTTAGAACCCATGACTTTTTGACTTAAATATTTTCTAAAGAAAAACTTTTGAAGTCTATAAGAATCGATTTTAAAAGCAAGCTCGATACCACTAAATGTAGCAACTTGTAGCTTATTTAAATTTAATCCGAAAATAAGTAATTATAACAGAAATACTTTAAAGATTTCTTAAAAATATGGAATAATAAAACGTTACTTTGTTTCAAAGTTTGCAGCGGAAATAAAGACTAATAATTGAAACAACTATAAATCCAGAAACATCCCTAATGAAATGAAAATGACAGTCAACATCCCAATAGAAATTAAAATTCAAACTCTTTTTTTTTTGAAACATGAAAATCATGAAAAATGTGGGTTCTCGAGTCATTTTGCGCCCCGCCATCCCCTTCCTCCTCATTATTCTCATACGAAAAAATATAACATTCGTGGAATGAGCTTAAAGGAGCTCAACAAGTAATCTCATGCATGAATGTGTGCTTAATGCAATGACTCAACTTAGTTAAACTGTATAATTTCTTTACTTAAAATCCTTTCGTGTACATACTTAAAACTTTCTCTTTCTTTCTTTTCATAAAACGTTCTTAGGGCGTGAGCTCGTGTGATGACACATTGTTCTAATCGGGTCGTGATGGGTCTTGTTATTTGGAACTCGATTAACATTTTGCCGAAAGGCCATTTCCTTTCATTTCGCTGAAGGCCCTTTTTCCTTTAACATTAACATTAGCCATTAAGCGCACATTGTCGAACGCGGTCCCCGCGCCCATTTCCCACTCGCTCAAAGATCATAGAACAATGTGCACCCATTTTTTTTGAAAAATATTATTAATTTTAAACCTTTCAACTTGACTCTACTATTCTTTGTATGCGTGTGAAATACTATGAAACTTACATTTAACATGATGCATAAAAGTGATGCAACTTTTCATTGAATGCAAGAATAACATAAACGCATAGCATAATAATTATATCACATTAACTTGAATAATTTAAGAATAAACACTACAATTAACTGCTCAGGGAACCCTATATTCAATTAGTTAGGGGAAAACCTTATATTCAATAAGTTAGGGGAAAACTCTATATTCAATTAGCTAGGGGAAAAATCGACATTCAGTAATTAGTCTAATATACTTAACATAATTCGTTAATTGTGTAAAAATCTATAAGACTCTATGTTTACTGTTAGAAATGAGGAAAGATAGTTCATGCATTTAGAAGATATCGTACTTTGTATGTCAAATAGTTAATAGTAGGAGCTTAGTCACACTACAACAAACAGGGGTTTTTGTGACAAGAATATTAGGGACGACAAAATACCGTTGCTAAAAGGCAGGTTTTTGCAACGACATGTTGTCCCTAAAGAATTTCATCCTAAATTATTTGATTAAGGGTTTTGCCACGACTATCTATTCACTAATTTAAATTTAAATAGGGACGACTTGTTTTATCGTTGCTACTAAATGTTACTAAAAATAAATTAAAACAATTATTCGCAACGACAATTGGAATTCGGAGGCATCCCTAAAAATTCTCCCAGAAATCACCTTTCTCCCTCCTTACATTTTTGGCGCCCTATTTTTCTGTCTTCTCCCGCTGGTACTGGTTGTTGTCTTCTCCCGCTGGTACTGGTATGGTTTCTCTCTCTCTCTCTCTCTCTCTCTCTCTCTCTCTCTCTACAGTCACCATGAGTTAAAGCGTACAATAATTTTTAATTTTCTTCTCCATCAGCCTATCGCACCTTCTTCGCATCTCACCACAGGTTCGAGTGCTTTATATCTGGTAATTTTTTTCAATTCACTTTTGGCCTTTTCGTCTTCAATTAAATGTTTTGGTTTCTTGTATGACTGCAATATTCTTAATGTTTGATGAATATGAGTGAAATTATTTGAAAAAAAAATCAGTGGATGTGAGTGTATTTTAGCGGAAATTTATTTGTCCTCCTGAAAGTTTTATCAGATTTTTAGTTGAGATTATCATAACACTACTTCTTAGATTGTTGATTTTGGTAAAATTTCCTTGCTGTATTTCTATTTATTTGAGCTCAATAATTTTAACTTGATTTTTCGATTTGGGGGAACTTTAATCTTTTAGTTGGTTTCCATCTAAAAACGATATTGCTGGTGCTTGAATTTGTATTGAAGCTGGTTCATATGTCACTTCCAATCCTTGAACTGGTGGTACATTAGGTGTTGAAATGGAGTTTGCAGAGTTTGTCAAGTGGTGTAAGTTAATACTATGTTTCTTCTTGTGATTTGTTTTCTGTATGGGCTTGTTTCCCATTTATTTTGGTTTGTAAGTTAATTTTTCCTTTGGATTGAGTCCCAATCTGGATATCATAGTTCTGGTGAACGAAATTAATATTGCTGGACTCGTACAGTACTCTGTACCAAATGTTTTTCAAAAGTCTCTTTGTATTTGCAGTTGGTACTTACATTTATGCATTTATCTGGTGAATGAATGCTTCAAAAATTTCTTCCACAAGAAAAGAGGTTCTTTGAGTTGTGTGTTTAGATTTTACAACATATAAATTACTGCAAAATGCTAAATAAAGTATCATTCATCTCTTTGTTGCATTTATGTTCTTTTCCAATCTTTCCACCTAGCTCAAAACATTTGAGTCTTTCAAGTCAGAAAATTCTCAGCTAAATTAATCAAGAAGGCAATGATCTACAAGTTTATAATCATTCATTCTGTGCTTCAACTTTAAACAGATGTATATATTTTGATAATAGAAATGTGTGATGCAGCATATTACCTTATATTTATGCATTATCCGATGTAATTTGCTAGCCTTGAATCCATCCCTCAACTTTTTCTTTTGCAAGAAGATAACATAGAAGTAACAAAAGTCCTGTTGTGGTCTTACCTCATAGTACAACTCAAGAGCATCACGAGTGTAAGCATTTTTTGTATCCCATGGACTGCTCTCTGAGAACATGTTTAGAAGCTAAGGATGAACACAAACTTTGCGACAACAAAATACTGTACTGATCATGCAGTAAATATTAATCACAAAGTGACAATAACCAATAAACTGAAACTTCCATAAGAAAACTTTTTGCAAGGATATCATGTCAAGATGAACTGAGAACATATCAGTCTCACAAAAATCCTTAATGATGTCACTGGACATAACCTCTGCATAGAGAAACAGAACAGGCCAATGAAGAATATTGTTTTTGTCTAGCATTGATTTTTAATTCCAGTGAGTTCTTGATACATTGCCTTGCCAAGTTTTATGTGTCTTTCCTCGAAGGCAGAGACAAGATCATGTATGATAGCAACTTGAAAGGTTAAAAGCAGGTGAAATATTTAAGCACTTGTGTTTCACAAACAACGCCTTAAATTCTGAATTGTCCAACAGATTGAGTGATAGTGATGCTTTAACTGCTCTGTAAAGAGCCTAAATCCCAACAAAAGATCTTAGCAATTTAGTTAAAAACTACACTTGATATTTATATGACTGTGATACAAATAATGTTTATTCATTTTTATATGACTGTGAATTAATATTTATCTTTTAATTACTCAACATTATTATAGGTGACTTGCTCATACGCGTACTCCGTTTGCATCTCCATCTTTTCTATTATTCATCCTACTTCTTCAGCCAGTGATCAGGTATGTGCATTAGCTAGCTAAGTTTAGAAATTTACATGAATGATTCAGTTGCCTTATTTGTTATACTTCTATCTATGAATCTTTATTACATGTTTAACTTATTTATGTATCTCATGCATGTGCGCTTAAACACCTTAGACCCGTTTGGAATTTAGCATCAAATTTTGTGAATCTTCACAATTTGATACTAAATTCTGAATTGTCCACTTATTTGGACAGTTTGAGAATGTGAACTTTAGTGTGGTTTCATTAGTATACTTTTGTTTTGTGTACATGTTAAAATCTCGGTTTCTATCTTCCTTTTGTTCTCGGTGCACTGCAATACGTGTACTTTGAGAACTAAGGGGAGATGCTGCGAAATTTTCATGTGCATAAAACAAATAGTATACTAATGAAACCACATTAAGTAAGTGCACATTCTTGAATGGGATAGGGCACTTACCAAATAGAGGGATGAGAAGTCGAGAGAAATGCATGCATTTAGAATATAACCGAATGTGATATAACATGTTATGTATTTGTACAATGCTTCTTACAAACATTTAGTACACATCTGATTTAGGATGCCGATCGATAAGAGTTGGGTATCAATTCGAAACCGATTATCGATGAGTATTGGAATGGCTTGACCGGTTTCATTGAGCATGCGAAGAATTACACTAATTCTCAAGGACTTATTAGTTGTCCTTGCATTAAGTGTAGAAATGGATATTTGCATCCACCGGAGAAAGTTTTTGCTCACATCCATGATAAGGGATTTGATAAAACTTACACAAAATGGGTTTTCCATGGTGAAAGTTATTCAACTGTGCCAATTATTAGTGAATCGGTTGATGAGATGGCTGCTGTATTATACGGGAGAAGGCCAAGGGAATTAATGTTGGTGCATACGTGAATCAATTTGGCAAGATTCGGCTGCCGATTGACGAGGAGGGAGAGGTTTATAATGCAATTGGTGATGAAGGTTCTTGGTATAAGAGTACCTTGGGGATGCACACACGAGTCATATGTGAGCCATTCCACGACTCGTGGAATAGTGTCCCTGCGCATCAGAGAAAGTTGGTTCATGAGCGGTTGGGGGTATGTATTACTTTTATTAACATTTCAATTGAACTATGATATATTAATATTAATGTATATTATTTGCGTTTTCAGGACTGGTTCGAGATTGACTACACCTATAAAAATGGTGTACTTTATAATATGGTTGAGCGGGATGCTTCCACTCGATATAGAAATTGGAAGGGTACTCTGAACCAATATTTCAAAACAAAGATGGTCTACATAATTTGGATAGGGCGAAAGCTCAGCCACCAAAGTACTTGCGAAATAAGAGTGATCATTGGGAGAAATCCTGCGATAGGTTCTCGACAGAGGCTTTTCAGGTGTTAATTTATTTCGTCTATTTATTATTATAATGTTGTAGTTTTAATGTATAAATGTTTTTAAATGAATTTATTTTTGTGTAGAAAACATCAAACACAAACTCGGAAATCGCATCAAACATCCATATCCGAGCACACATGGCGGATTTCTTACTCTCAACATCGTGCGAAGAAGGTAATTATCATTCTGATACAATATAACTCATAAAAAAAAAAGGGGAGAAAAACAAAAACAGGGATGTAATTTGTGATGTTTTGTAATGTGGGCTGCTGTAATTTGGTTGTTTTGTAATGTGACTATATATCCTGATGGTCTAAAAATCAGAACAACCACATATGCCAATTCCAAATTTACATTCACACGTGTCTGTCTGTAAGAGAGCTTCAATTCATTATTTTTCAAACATGAAATTCTCAATTTGTAGAAACGTCTGAAGTAGTCTCACATTGACTTTTGCAAGTTAAAGGCGCTGCCATTTTTCTAGTCCTTGAGATCTGAATGATCTGACCCTGCCATGTACGTCTGTGTACTTACATAAAACAATGAAACTTATAAAAGTATAAAACTAGTGTTCTATAATTTGGAGTTTTGATTTGAGAATTGCATGGCAATCTATCTGTGATTATGTGTCTACAACTCATTTAGAACTAGTTGCACTAAAGCTGAGATTTTGTGTTAATGTGAGTGGTTTTTCTTTAAAGTATTTCATATGTGGTTTGGGTGTATTTGTGAAAATGTGATTGGGGTTTTATTTTTGTCATTTTGTGCATATACAAAAAGAACATGGGGATAAATTGATGAAACCTTCCCAATATGCAACCTACTGAAGCTGGGATTGGGTTCAAAGTTAGTGGTTCTTTCTTGAATTTGAAATACTTGGGGAAGGTTGCTTAGACTACTCTTTATCTCCTCCAATACATAGTCCATCCTGATTTGCACCCACTGCTACATTCAGAAGTTGATATATTCATTTTGTCAGCCTTAATTTTGAGAATTTTTTGTTGATAAATTGTTGGTACGTAATTGTGGGAGATTGTGAATTTGAGAAGTGTATATGAGATATGGGATGTTGTTACTAGTTTGTAACAGCTTTAGTATAAATCAATACTTAATGTTTGCCATTTTGATTTATTTATTTAGTTTGTTACTAGTTTATACAGATTTTTGTTGTTTTGTGCCTTAGGCCAACCCAGAGACACGTGAACTTCAACCTCCCATTCAGAATTTTAGAGATATGCACACGCGAGCAGGGGCTTGGGTGAATTCCCAAGCCGAGGAGACTTATGTAAGTATTTCTTCTTGTAATTATAAATGTGAATAATTTCATAATTGCATTTATTGATATATACTTCCACTTTTTAAATGTGTATGTAGCAACGTCTGGAGGAGAGAGTCACGCAAATGGCAGTCTCAGGTAGTGATGCATCTCCCGTAGACGAGATAGCTATTATGAAGGAGGTGTTGGGTCAGCGGAGAGGGCATATTCGTGGAGTCGGACCCACCCTCCCACGTGCAGCATTGCCGAGGCCCTCTGATGCTACTATTAGAGTTTCTTTACAAGAGCATCAACAGGTGCTTGGACGATTGGATGAGTTAACTAATGCCTACAAAGCCCTCCACGGTATTATAGCTCAACTGCATCCAAATGTCCCTCTACCGAGCTTTGGACATGATGGTGCTCCACCATCGTCATCTTCTAGTGTTCCGTCTTCAGCTTCAACTCCAGCGACGACATCTGGTCCTCCCACCCATGATGATGATGCCCACTAGATATTGATTAGGACTTTAGGACCTTTTCATTTAGACTCTTAACTCTGTTTTTTGTAATACACGTATATCGTTCATATTCGATTTATATTTTGCGGATAAACATGCATATATGTTTTGTCACTACAAATGTTTATTAACAGGTTTTAAAAAATGTAAAATTTAGGTTTGAAAAAGGGTAGGGTATTTGCAATGACATTTTCGTTGCAAATAATTATGGAAATATACACTAGGAAATATACTAGTTTTTGCAACGACAAAGTCGTTGCAAATAATGTGCAATATTTGTAACGACACCGGCGTTGCAAAAGCCACAGTTTTTTGCAACGACACCTCCTGCCGTCTCAAAAACCAGCTTTTGAGACTCAGTATTTGGGTCAAAATTTTTGGGGCGACCAGGCGTTGCAAATAATGTATTAGCAACGGTTTCTGAGTTTTGGGACGATTTTTGGGCGTCTCAAAAACCAGTTTTTCTGGTAGTGTCAACTAATATGGTGAGATAATAAATCACTACAGCATATGTCTAAACAATTCAATTGATTACTTCTTTATTTGCTTTGACTAGTATAATTCACATAATAATGTATTTAACTATTCTAATAGGCACATGCATATAATACAACTCTTGGATTGAGACCAATTTGTGTAATTCAACATGTATACACGTTGGTTATGGGTTCAATGAAGGAATTTAAAAGGCACAAGTCATACACACTATTCTTAAATTATTCTAAAATTGAAACTTAAAGATTTCGTACGAACCCTTACACGAATTTTCTAAATCCTTCGACCGACAATATATAATCAAGCCCTATCGGACTATAAACCAATTGATGCAGAAAATCACACAACTTCACATACTAAAGGACACGCCGTGCGGTTAGCCGTAATAATAATTTCAATCCTAATTCTATATGAGAAACTAAAGAGATTACTTGCTTGGTTTGTCGGATGACTCGAATATAAAATTCACCCCGGCTTCTACTCAGTAGAATCTATACATAAATTATTATATAATAGGATTAGTAAAACTTAACCAAATTTAATATGAAACTAAAGAAATAATTACGAAACCTTCAAACTTCTCGGATAATTTGTACCACAAATCGAATTTTGTTTCTTGTATTTCCCTTGATTCTTTTTTTTTTCCTCCTTTCTCTCTTTTCTCTTCTTTCTTTTCTCCTTCTTCACTTGCCCGATCTCTCATCTCAAACTAATTCACCAACATCATCTTTTATTTCTTTCTTTTTTATTATTCTATTTCCCACTTTTTCTTCCATTATCTTCACTAATTTCCTCCACTTATATTTTTTTTTCTTTTTCTCAACTTTCCATTCTATTATCCCCACTTTCTCTACCTTTATTTTTCATTGTCCCCCAGTATCTTCTATTTTTTTTATCCTTTTTATTATTTAAAAAAAATGGTTGTAATAGATGCTGCTCAAAAGACTGTCTTGGCTTGGTGTTCTTATAGGGACTTTATTTCAAGTTTAGTAGAAGCTACTCCTCTTGTTATTATACATGCTCTTGTCAAAGCGACTCAATACAAATGGTCCAGGATCAAGATTCAGTTAGATATTAAGGAGATTGTTCATAAGCTAAATAATGGTACTGCTTTTGATAGTGCAAATTTGACAATTGCCGACATCTTCCTTTTGATGAATCTTTTTGAATTCTGCTCATTTTATTTTGTTTGCAAGTTGGAAAATCAACCTAGTAATAGGTTAACTTTGTTTGCTTTTGTGGGAAAAGCCTCTTCGGAATGACTTTCTCATTTCTTTTCCTGGATTTAGCTGGGATTTGTGATCTGTTGACCACATGCATTGTAATTTGTTCGCTCGACTTATTTATAATATTTATCGTTTCGAAAAAATCACGAGCAAGTGTTAGGAAAAACACATGCATTCTTAGCAATTACATAAACTACTTCATCTGTATTACGCCGCACAAATCAGATAGAAAAGTTCAAACTAACAACAAGAATTTATTTGCTATTTATCTAAATTTGCTATGATCTTTGCATCTGAGGCAATGATCATAGCAAATTCAGATAAAGAGTCCAAAGGATATGTAATTGCAACAATAACACTCTTAGAATCCAACTCCATAATCACGTCCTGAAAACCAAAGTTGCGGATCCATGAGTGTGCCTTCATAAAAGCCATAACTTCTCCGTCAACAACTGGTAGCTTACCGTGAAAAGAAAAGAAAAAGTGGTAGATGAAAACCAAAAAAAAAAGGAAAGGAAAAGAAAAGAAAAGAACAAAGGTATATCGGAGTCTAGATCTCATACTTCACAGTCAATTTCACTTTCTATTATACTATATTGGATGAATGGCGTATGTCTGACAATTATAACATCATTTTGCGTAATATTCATACAATATAATATGAAGTAGAATAGAAAATCTCAATCCGGTATAATAAAAATGATCTTATTCATAGAAAGAGAGTCCTCGTTAGTAATTTTATGTCGAATTTTCCATATATCTCACCGAGAGAGGTGGATGCCAAGAAAAATAAAATAATCAACTTATGTTATGCACTGAACATCATATTCTTATACCTTTGGAGCACATGTTAGTTGCTAATTTGTTCCCCACAAAGTTATAAAAATTGTTTCCAAAGTTCAAATTTATATTTTATTGCACTCGTGGTGGGCATGCTCTTACTAGTAATTTATTTATTTATTATTATTTTTTTGCGGGGAGGAGGGGGGGGGGGGATGCTCTTACTAGTATAGTTGTAGTTGTTAGTACAAGAAAGATACTCCCAAATTCAGTATATTGGGTGCCTACTCATATTAAGTTGATAGTATATCCTTCGTTTAATAAGTGATATTTATATTTTATGTCATATCAAAATTAAGCAACACGAAAGTTCATGCCATTAAATACCCCGAATAAATATATTATTCATGACCATAAACAATAAGAAAATTTTTACTTCAAAAGTAAAGCAATTAAAATCTGTAATATTTCAAAGTTATTTTAAATAGAAATAATGAGACAATACAAGACTAGATAGCCATTATCAAAATCTATCCCACATGAGAATATGCAATGACAGGCGAGAGCCCATCGTCTCAAAATTTTATAACAGAAACCTGTGACATTACTTATTCAACTATCCTCCAATAATTTAGTCATATGACAATAAATAAAAGGAATGAGAGAAATTTAAATTACAGCTAAACCACAATACAAATAATGGGTTCTTTTCCAGGTTGAGCCTAATTAAGGCCACAAAAATTAATCGCTTGTGCTTGGCCATTGTCAGTTAATACTACCTCCCAAATATTCTTCTGAAAATACCACGTCTACGCGCTCCTTTGAGATCTTTATCTGAAACATATGGACCAAAAAAGAAACAATCTGTTTACCAACCATTCTTCAAGTTTTAAAATTATTTTACACAAACGGACGCGAGTCAGTTATATTTTTTTTTATTATGCTTGATTTGACTTTTACAAACAAATGAAAGACTTTTACAACTTATTCACCAAACACTACCAACTTCTCGATTCACAACTCATTTTACCTATGCTATAATAAATCACTTCTAAAAGCACAAGTTTTTGCAACCATAGAAAGTCACCTGTTAACCTCCCTGCAAGATAGAGAGCTTCTTCAGCAATGGGCCTCCACTGCTCAGCACATGAATAGTTAATTCCAAGCCCAACACTAAGCCCTCTGAGTAAATGCACCGTACGTAGAACTGAGAAAAGTTCTTCTGGGAACGCCTATCATTATTACAGCAGCACAGGGAAAAAACTTAAAACTCAGTCAATACACCAGCAATGCATATATGAAGGTTTAAAAGTAGTAAGGGAAAATAGATTAAGATACAAATAGATAAAACTTATATACATTCAAATTTTTAAAACTAAAGCAATGCAATAATTAGAAAAAAAAAAATATATTATTAAAATTTTCAACTTACTGCTAGAAAGAGAAACAGAGAGAAGAGATTCGAGATAAAACTAGTCAAAGTAATGAATCTATGCAAACCTGAACGGCGATTTTTTTGATTGAAGATTCTTCGGAGAAGGGTTGCAACATTGTTACGCCAGGTGGTAGCTTTGTATCGAACATTGTTTGGGCCAATCTAAGCATCTCCTTCTTCTCATCCTCACATTTGCTTAAGGTGTCTATACCAAGCTCCCTAACATCATAATAGGCATGTTAAACACACGCAAATAGATGTAAAATACTGATAGTCATTCTTTATCAGTGTAGATTTGAAAAGAAATTTACTTCAATAGAGGTTAGGAGATTCGACACTACATTCTTTTGTAGAATAATGCTATGTAATCTCCGACAATTCTCTCCTAAATTTTTTAAGTTATTTTTCTTATACCCAGATATTCCAAGTTTAAGCAGCCAACAAAAGAAAGCCCCAAAACTCTAAACCAAGAGAACTTCCTATATGCAATAAAGTAATTTTTCAGAACCTGATAATTTGGGCACAGACTCTCCGGTATATTCGTCGAGAAAGTATATCAAAAGCCAGAAAGGTGCCAAGATATTTGCTTGCTCTGGGGAAATTAAAAACTCAGAAAGGTGCTTCTGACAAAGGCAGAAGTGATTTTCGAACATGAGGATAAATTTTGTCATTTCATATTAATTTCTAGGGACAAAGGGAGTGTTTGCAAACACTTCTTCTTTTGGAGGAAGTGATTTATTGCCGCGGAAGCGGCATATAGTTGAGAATTGTTTGCAAATAGATGCTGAAAATTCATTAAGTTCAGAGAGAGTGTTGGGTGGAGAAGTTGCAAAAGTATTTTATTTGTATGTAAAAGTCAAAGCAGAATCTGAAATCTAAAGCACCCTTCCCCTTGCTTTTCAATTCTGATTAAATGAAGCAGAACTGGCATTTACAAACACTAAAATGCGATTTTTCCAGCTAAAAGCTGAGAATCACCTTTTTTCTTTAGTGTTTGCAAACACTTCCAAAGTACACAATTTGTTAACTAGGTGGCCTTAAAGGATTATTACAAATCCAACCAACAATATTGAAATTTTCAAATAGTACTGGACTTCTTGTTGTTGGTTGGACCTTTATTAATAAATGTAACACATTGAATTAGGTCGGATAATTTACTTAATAAATACGGGCTAATCTTGAAGGTGTACAGGGCCTAAATTGAAAACAAGATAGTATACAAGCTGTAGCACCTGTAGCTCTCTGATGCCTTTATAGGATCGTTATCCGCAATAGCAAGCACGAGACTAGCATATCCTAGCCTCAGTTTCTCAGGAAGATCCTTCACTTGCCCATAATCGAGCAATGCAACCTAATTTGTGGAAAAAAAATAGTATGTTACTGAGAGAATTAACAGAAATAAATGTGGAAACTACTTCTGACAGGATTAATCAAAGAAATGAAAGAAGAAATTAAGGTAGAAAATAGTATATATGAACTTACCTCAGAACCTCTACAAATCAAAATATTTCCAGGATGAGGATCTGCGTGAAAGAAACCACTCCTCAGTATCATTTGTCCATAAGCAAGTGTCAAACTTTTAAGGATGTTCCTGTATTATAGAATACAGGATGAGATAATAAAACTTTATGGTGCCTTTACCTAAAAAGCGAAAATTGTCATCAAAAGAAAAGAAATAGAACTTAAAAGGAATTCAGAAACAACAATTTCCAAGTTAACATATGAAAAGAAATGCTAAAACATTTGAATCAAAAGATGGAACTTTTTGGGGGAACAACATAAGAGGACATCAAGATATAAAGGTTAACCACATTAACAGTCACAATATGAAAAAGGTTTCGTTTCAGTTTCTTATTACATATTGCATCATTGTTTAAATACAGATACCCATCATTCATCAATATGTGAGAGCATGTAAGAGAATTAATCCAAAGGAAACAAAAGCTTTGAACACTATTCCTATTAAAACTAATACTTTGAAAACTATATCATTTCTCAAGTATAAAGACTTCCTGTATTTAAGTGCAAGCCATGTATAATGAGATTGATTACTTTTTACGTGTGATAACTCAATTGACAAGCATCTTTTTTCATTTCACTAACATAAAATCACATGAGGACCTTATTTTGTGAATATTAAAATGTCTTGCAGTAACTTGTTGTACTGGAACTGTAGGGACTAGATAGAGAAAAATATTGAAATCTAAAACACACAGAAGTGCATTCATTCAAATTTAAATTAAATCCATGCGAAAATTTAGTAGAGAAAATAATTGGCAAAAGTCAATTCTAGTAAGTCTGTCCTATCTAACCATAGCAATTTGCAAGTACATCCAATCAAAAGGGAAAACTGTTTGAGGAGACTTGCAAGCACCATCATGGATAGTTTCATCACTTTGCAGAACTTAATTTACTAGCAAAAAACTAATTGCGAAATGACGCCATGCAGAAGTCAGAAATCAGAGGATTAGATCTTAGCCTATTCGACAGTCCACACTCTAAGATTACATCCAGCAGGATTTAAAATTGTGTCAGACTTCCTGGCAATTCCAGCATAATCATAGAAGCTTTGAGGAGAAACTGAACATGATGTATCTAAAAATATATTTTGACTTGTGGAGCACAAAAATTGGGAGGAATAATAAAATTTCATTAAGGAGATTTCATAAATGAATCGGACTGACAGGCCACCAAAAGGCAAGAAAGCCGTTTATTTTGACAGTTTTAAAGGCAAAAAGGATACAAGCAGATAGACTCGATAATTATGGATTAAGTGTCAGTGTGCAATAAATACAAAAGACCAAATAAAAGAAGATTGCATACTCTCTAGGATTATCTAGGGGCTTACTGCTTTGCAGCTGCTGCTACCTGACCACCAGGATTTATGCCTCGTTTTGCCATCTCATCTCCAAGCTTCAGAATCGACGCCATCAATATATTCCATCACTAGAACCCTCCTACCATTAGAATAGAAAAATTATCTAACATGAGAATTATCCCAATAAATGAATTTTTGGGTCCATTATTTTATGGACATGCATATTTCTAAAATTTAAAAGTTTCAGAAATTTTCAAATGGTCGAGAATGACAATTTATATTTGACTCAGCAAAATTAGCCAGAAAAGATGAATCGCTATCATACCTTGTGAACATATTTCGGATCACTCGTGGCACTAAAACCGGGGACTTTTTATTATTTTCATACAGGAAACGCCGAATTTTCTCCATAGCATCAGCTTCCATAAAAAAAATTGAATTCATATCCAATCTTAGAAGACAAAATAATACAAATGTCACTCAACAATACAATGCCAAAACTTTCAAATAAATAAGGGTAAAGGAAAGAAGATTTAGAAAAGCAATGAGCAGAAGTAGAATTTTCTGAGTGAGATTTCATACATACATTTCCAAAGGTACTTATAGTTGAGGTGACTGACGAAGAAGAATGGGAAAAACTCAATATTCAGTAAGTCAGACAGCAGCCTAGGAAAAGTAAGTCAATTTTTAAAAGCATCAAATGCCAAGGCATATATATATATATATATATATATATATATATATAAACACTGAGAACAAAAACAGCTCGAGAAACCATAACATGCAATAGTTGTGCATTACTCTGAAACTGTAACCAAAACAAACTTGAATCATGCAATAATCACACTGAGGAAGTTAGCATGACGTTTTTTGTTAATTCAGCATCCAAACTGCCAGTTATCTGAACACTGCACAAACATACTTATTTCTATAAAAGAATTAAGTTTCACCATAGCCAGAATAAATTGTACAACAGACCAAGAAATACATATCAATTAATTCAAGATTTTCTTAAAAAATTACAGAACACAGATTACAGTAAATAATGGATATGAGCTCTTATAATTTACTTCATACCAAGTAGACGACTGAGTTTTTATAAGCCATATCGAGACTATTCAACTCACTTGATGAGCATAAGCAATAAAGTACAGGTAAATACTGGCATACTCCAGATACAAAAGTTAAGAGGAAAAGAAAAATTCAGCAGCCATGAAAAATGGGAAAAATGAGGAATAACAGAAAGGAAAACGACATATTATAAAATCATTCATCCCTTTCACTTTTCTTGTTGAATCTCTAGGAAACGATAAAAGTTATTTAATTCAAGAACTGAAATCAACTAAAGGTTACAAACAAAAGCATACCAATAGAAAACTCATATAGCTATAATCACACAATTCGGGTGTTAGCATAAGAATGAGCCGAGCCCCAAAACGTACCTGTTTCTCCATTTCCTTGGTTACAGAATATAGATCAAACTTTATATCTGTCTTTTGCATGTATAAGGCGAAAGCTTGCAAGTTGCGGATATCAGTCATCATCAAGTCTTGGACACCAGGATGCTGAACCTACAATGCTAAGGCAATTAAACCTTAAAAAAGATGCCTCGACCAGATGCTGACACTGAAATTCTCTTACCTTCACAACAACATCGCTTTTATCACCTTTGATTCGTGCTCGGTGAACCTGATTAGACATGAGTTGAAGCTGATTAGACGAGTGGATACGACACAATCTTAAGCACATATCAAAACTAAAATGAGATTTAAACAGATAAAGAACCTACTGTTCTCTACAGAGAAAGCCATCACTAGAGCTTTCAACAAGTTCGAGCATCCAAATCCAGAAGTTCTAAAACTCCTTATCATTACATCAATTATAGGCACAACCTCCAGTTACACATGCCTAAGCATTAAAATCAAATTTTGAAGGAGAAAATGTTTAAAATAAATCTTTTGTCAACCCTTTCCTTATGAAGATCTAAAACTAGATTAACCTTCACTGTTCTAAAGAACAACGCAGCTATAACTCGAAGCTTTTTCCTTTAAGAAGAATTAGAAGCGGAAAAAGATGGAATTTTTCTCTCAGCATTACAATTCCAAGTTCCAATTTTGTCCAAACCAAAGTACAGCTTTAAGGAGTGCAAAAGAAGAAGTACCTGTGCAATTGAAGCAGAACCAAGAGGATCAAAATCGAATCTTTCAAATAGTTCGTCCACACTCTGACCCAACTCCTGTTCCACCACAACCTTGATCACACTATATGGAGTAGCAGGGGCCTGATCACACAGTGTTACTAGCCTTCTCACCCAAGCAGCTGGTGCCAAGTCCGGCTTCCCGATAATTTGTGCAACCTATAGGAATTCGAAAATCAACAAAAAAACATTGTAAACTATATAAACTAATTAAAGTATTGAAATTCCTCCCCAATTAACATCGAATATATTGATACACAAGGCTACATTATGCATATGTAAAAGGGATAATTGCGTTTTGTCCACCAAACTATCATGAGTTTTGCACTTTGCCTACTAATCTCTGGTTGTATACCTAACTTTGAACATTTTGCACTTAACCTCTGAGAGCTAGCTGATTTGGACCTAACATGAGTTGGCACATGTCAACTTTTGGTTGGTTCCGGGGTAAAGTGCAACAAATCATATCGATCAGAGGGCAGAATATGTATTTTCAAAGTTTAGTGGGCAAAATGCAAAAGCCGCTCTAGTTTGGAGGGCAAGGTGCAATTAACCTCATGTAAAATAACAAAAATCATCAGTACTAAAACACAGTATTAAAAGCAGAAAAACAAGAACCTCTATCAACTAGGAGTACCAGAGAAGCAGAATAAAAATGTAAGAACCACTAAATTATCAAGCTAAAAGCACAGAATGGAGAAGAGCAATTGAAAATCAGAAAACATGAAAGATCAGAAGTAAAACAAAAAAAAGGAAATTACTAAAATAAATACCTTGAGGAAAAAACCCCCAAGGTCAGCACACATGTTATATATCTTATCAGCCGCAACTTCGTGCTGTCTCTCCCACATTGACTCCCTCTTCTCCACATTTTTCTCAAAATTTACTCGGACTTGGAACACCTGAATATAATCACAAGATTACATTTCTATGCAATTTTAACACCGAATTTCCGCAAAACACAAATATAAAGTACCTTGTAACCGGTATAGATATCGACAGCTCGAACCCAGAATTGGAATGAACGTTGCCAGGGTCTGAAGTGAGTAGAAACCTTTTCTTGAAATTCTTTCAAATCAACAGGAGCATGGCGGAGTTGTTGAGACGGTTCAAATTCTTTTTTTTTTTTTTCCTTTTTTTCTGAGGTTTATTAATTTTTCTGAGCTGTTTTAATACATTTTGTTGAGATGGTGGTGGTGTCCTACTGTCCTGGACTTCTTGGTGCTGAAAATCGCATGCACAGGCTTAGAATTGATATTCTGATAGTTTATCTCTTCTTTTCTTACTCAATTTTGTGGATTGTGGCTGAGATTTGAGAATTGTATATAGACTATAATCTAAATGAGCCCTAAATTTGTTGGATATTTTCTATTCTCGAACTTATTTTGGAAAATATTTGCATAACTTATTTTCTGAAAATTATAATAAGAAAAAAATCAACTTTTTGTTTTAAAGTCTATAACTTATGGGTACGCTTATTCACACCCCCCAAAACCTATTAATACACCCTCTCTTAATACACCTCCACCCACTTTTAAAAAATAAACTATTTACTTAATACACCCCCAATACTCCCAAATTTACCCTTTCCCCAATTAAACATCGATTCTTTTTCCCAAAAACATAAACCCACACAAGACATATAACCAACACACACGACATTGTTGCTATGAAGAGAAGAACAAGGAAAAAAACCCGAACAAAAACACAACTAAAGAAAAACAAATTGGTCATAAGATTTAAACATGTTCATTATCCATGCAAGTGTGTGCAGTTGGAGATAAGCAGATTGACAAGGTGAATCACCATCAATATAGAAGACACGGAACAATTTTTTGGCATACGTGTATAACCATTTTTAACCAATCAAGAATTGCTTTCATTTTAAAATTCATCAAGAATAAAAAACACGTAGTTACATAACTTGTAATTTGTTCCATTTCCTTATTCCGCAAAATGATTCAAAGACATATCATAAAATGCATCAATTCCAAAAGCTTTTATCAAATTAAACTTGAATAAATTCACAATTTCAGATATGAGTTTCTTATAAATAATGACCAGAAAGTACAAGAATAATACACAATTTGACCACCAGGAATCGAACTATCATCAATCTAATACAAACACCAAAATGTTAGATTAATAAAGATAGAGAAGAAAACTCATACTGAGAAGAGAATTCCACTTTTTCAAGAAATAGCCTTACCCAGAATTTGGTTGTTATGGGGATAATTTGATCTGTGTTTGCAATGAAAAAAATCATTGGAAATTTTTTGTTTCATGCTACAAGATTTTGTCATTTTATTTACAAAAAAGGAAAATAAGAAGAGTGTATATGAGAGTGGAGAAGAAGATTATACGTTTAAAAAAATGGGTGTATTTAGAGATTTGGTGAGTGTAATTAGAAATTTGTAGGGTAATAAGGGTATTTTAATTTTTCGATTGATGTCATTTTTTAATTAAAGAGAGGAGGTGTATTGATATATTTTAGGAGTATTAATAGCGTCACCCATAACTTATTTTTCAATCATATTTTCAAAACCCTAAGGCCCTAAACCAAAATTTCAAAATTAGATGTCCACTCTTACCACCATTATGAGAAAATGCCCTTTACTCACATGTGAAAATAACCGCACATATATTTTCTCAAAATAATATAGTAAAATGAATTTATCAGTTCAACTAATCAAACTTTACAACATATTAATATTTTATAATAATCGATTCATGGACATTTCCTAATTTTTGTTTACAAAAAGTTAAAAGAATAAAAATTCTACAAAAAAGTTGAACTGAAACATAGCACAGATGGGATCAACCTTGTGCTTCAGCGGTAGAATCTTGTATTTTACAGGCGATTGACCCAGATTCGATCCGATATGAGTTTATGTGTCCCCTCCCCTACTATCCCCC
Organism: Rehmannia glutinosa; assembly: GCA_016081115.2. Classification (NCBI taxonomy): domain Eukaryota; kingdom Viridiplantae; phylum Streptophyta; class Magnoliopsida; order Lamiales; family Orobanchaceae; genus Rehmannia; species Rehmannia glutinosa. The sequence goes on along the minus strand of CM071934.1, from coordinate 60,633,391 downwards.
ATTGTACTAAAAAAAACATAGCACAGATGGTTTGCATCAAAAAAATGAAAAGAGCCCACGAGTTAGATCACGAGCTTTTTATACTTTTTTAATTTATTATTTAAATATAATATAATTTTATTAGGGAAAAACTCATATAAGACCGTTTTACGGTTCTAAATCCATCCAATCCAACTGGCATTTTTGTCATTATTCGGGTGGTAGCATTTTTGTAATATTAGGCCGACGGAATAGTATCTCTATGGGCCGGTGGTATTTTTATAATATTATGTGGTGGCAAAATATCACTTTAGACCCAAAAAAATCACTTTTTATATTATAAAAAATATCATTTTTACTCTTAAAATTATATATTTTCAAATGAACAAAATGGTCATTTACTTGCAAAGTTATATATAGTTTGGTTCCAAAATATTATTTTTTATTAAAAATTATCACTTTTACTCTAAAAATGTATGTTTTCAAAGTAACAAAATTAGCAGTTTTTATATCACTTAACTCAAAAGTATCATTTTTTATTGAAAAAAATATCACTTTTACTTTGAAAAGTATATGTTTTCAAAGTAGCAAAATTGATTTATTACTTGCAAAGTTATATACGATCTTGTATAAAAGTATCATTTTTATTAAAAGAAGTATCATTTTTACTTTTGAAAACATACGTTTTCAAAGTAAGAAACTCATTATTTAATTGCAAAGTTACATACAACCTTCTTTAATTGGTATCATTTTTTATCGAAAAGGTATCATTTTTATTTCAAATGTTTTCAAAATAACAAAACCAAGTAATATTAGTTTCCTGAAAAATATTAGTTTTTTTCTCGAGAAAAAGATTAATATTTCCCCTAAAAGTATTATTATGGCTATAGATCGATTCTGTATTTTTTTTTCTATTTGTGTTTTTTCAATAAATTATCGAGCATAAACTCCTCCGGCCATGGTCACCCCGCCGTCGACATTCCACGGCAATCTTCCCGACCCATCACTAACGTAGATTCATTCCAATCAACCCAATAAAATATAAGGTTTACAAGTATAAAAGGAATGGAAGAAAATATGGATGATTCATATGCTATATTAATTATCCAACGGGTCAAGTTGCTAAGGGAATCACTTGACCAATAATGTCAAGATTGTGACATTCGACAAACAGGCAAGTTTGGTGGTGGTGTAGCGGTGGAGATTGTACAGAAAGGCGGGGAGAGGAGTGGGTTGCGATGGAAATTGCATAAGAGAAGAAAGAGGAGGAGAGAGAAAGACACGTTGTGTTTTTTTTTTTAAGAGTGAGTTTGTTGTAAGACCGTCTTACGGATCTTTATCCGTAAGATGGATCCTCACATTCTCTCTCATCCCTCACACTCTCTCTCCTCCCTCCTCTCACCGCCAACAAACACTCTCTCTCGTCCCTCCACTCACCACCAACAACATTCTCTCTCCTCTTTTTTTTTTTCCCGTATTTTTCTCCCGTAATTTTCTATTTCCTCATGTTTTCTCTCACTTCTTATTTTTTTCTTTTTTCATTCTCCAATTTATAGATACTTTAACCCATAAAAGTGTTACATTAACTCGCTATATTTATTTTTCTTTCTTTAGTGTAATATATTCTTAATATGTGTTGTATTAAAAACATGATACTTTATCTCAATAAATGAATATTTTACTTACAAAAGTTTTACTTTAACTACATCATATTTATTTTTTTTTTATTTTTCCTCTTTCTTTTGTTCCTAGTTTGTAATTGTATTAAGAAATGCGATACTTTATCTCAAAAAACAGATACTTTAACTTTCTGTTATATATATGTTACTTTATCTCAAAAAAAACAAATACTTTTACTTATAAAAGTATTACTTTAACTCTATCATATTTATTATTCATCTTTCTTTGTATTGCATTCATAATATGTGACTATATTAAAAAACGTGATAGTTTATTTCAAAAAAGATACTTTTACTTTTAAAACATGATACTTTGTCTCAAAATATATATACTTTTACTCATAAAGGTGTTATTTTTAACTCGATATATTTTTCCTTCACTGTAATCATAATATGTGACTATATTAAAAATATGATACTTTATCTAAAAAAACCGATACTTTTACTCATAAAACTGTTACTTTAACCGAGGAAGAAAAATAGGAAAAAAAAAGGAGCAAGTGGCTTTGACCCGCGGACTTGGTCAACAAGATCCGCGGGTCAATATGACCCGTCTTACGGGTCTAAATCGTAAGACGGTCCTATATGAGTTTTTGCCTTTTTTTAATGGATCCAGGCTTTAGATCTCGGTAATAGGCTCCGTATTATGAATTAGGATCCGTAAGACCGTCTTATAAGAGATTTTTTCATTTTATTATTAATTGCAGTGCTCAAGAAAATAATATATTATTATTCTAATTATAGTAGCGTTAGTGATAAATTGACAATAACCAACTAATCCCACAATACAATAAACATAAGAATGATTTCTATTGTATTTTTAATCTAATTATTTCAAAATATAATAAACATGGTTATATTTTTATTTTTCATGATATTATATTAAATAGTACTCCCTTCTATTCAAAATAAGTGATATTTTAGGAAAAAACACACATATTAAGAACTATGTTAAAATACTCTATATAACCTCAATAAATCATAAATGCCGCTTTGAAACAAAACAAATATAAGCATTAGTGTTAGTTGAAAAATGATACATTTAAGGGTAATTTAAGAAAAATCTTTTCTCACCAAGTCTTGAAAATGTCAAAACATCATTCTCTTTTGAAGAATTTTTATGTGTCAACACGTCACTTATTTTAAATAGGAAAGAGTAATTATTAAAGATAATCTATAATAAAATCATTATATGATAGTTTGAACAATATAATTCACATTAATGGACCAAACTCTTAGTGCTCGTATAGCGCCATTTATGGAGATTGGGAATAGCATCGCATACATAGCATATTGGGCAAATTCGTCTAATTAGATGTTATTCAAGTGGGTACAACTCAACTCCCATCTAATTACGATATATGTCACATTTTGAATTTTTTCCGACAAAAATATATACATATGTCATAATGAGACATTTAGCAAAATCATGAGGAATTGAGTTGAACCCACTTGAGTAGCATCTCATTCTCCGTGAGGTTCTTATACAAATCTGAGTTTGGTTAATCACACCATTGTAATTGTAGTTATGAAATTATTTATGTTTATATATCTAAAATTTGTAGATTGATAGTTTTTTTATGGACCAAACTCTAGTAACTAACTGTACATACCATTTATGGGATAGCATGGGACATCATAGCAATTGGCCGAATTCTTAACATAATTACGATTGATGAGACGATTGTGATCCTACCATACTATTTATAAGATAGCCGGCCACATTCATAGCACACTGGCCGAATTCTTATACAAATCTAAATTATTGATTGTGAATTGTGATTCATAGTAATGACAATCACAGTTAGAGTCCACCAAGAATTAGCCCTATAACTTTTTAATATTACCATTTATGTTCTTTCTTCTTCTCTCATTTTTCTTGTTTCCCTTTTTTGTCCTTTGCCTCCAATTGGATCAATTGTCTTTTGTTTTTAGTTGTGGAAAACTTTTGGTTGGCAAACACATCCCAATTGGAGGCCTCATTCTCAGCCATGTGATAATTTTCTAACATTGGGCATGTTTTCTTTTGGGGGTAGAATTGCACATTCATGAATCATGACCTTACCAGCTTGTACCAGATGTAGCAATGTATAATTGTTATGATTTTTCTTTCACTTTACTCAAATTGCCTAATTAAGGGTACAAAATAGTTTATTGGTTAACCTTACATTTTTGACAAGAGAAGACTTGTGTTAAACGCAAAGGGTAGGTCTCCAGAGGACCGTCTTATGGATCTATTAAAGTAAAGACGGACCCTGACGATCCGCGACCCGCGACAGCCCCACCCCCCAGCCCACCCAACGCCCCCCGCGCGCGCCGCCCACGCCTAGCCCAAACCCTACCCACACCTCTTATTTAAAAAAATCTGCTCAGTTAATTGAACTCGTGACCTTAATAGACTTAAGGTGGTGTTCTACCACTACACCACTAGTACTTATTGTGCAATTTTAGTATAATACTTTATATAAACTCATTCATAAATGCGTCGGTAATTAACAAAAATTAAAAATGCCTATAAATGTAAAGGTTAAGAATCGAACCCAAGTCTATTAAAAAATCTTGATACATTATCTCAATAAATGGATACTTATAAAAGTGTTACTTTAACTACATCATATTTATGTTTTATTTTTCCTCTTTTTTTGTTCTAGTTTGTAATCGTATTAAGAAATATGATACTTTATCTCAACAAACGGATACTTTTACTTATAAAAGTGTTACTTTAACTATATCATGTTTATTTTTTATTTTTCTTCTTTCCTTCATTTCTAATTTGTGACTATATTAAAAAAACATGATACTTAAAATCATGAAGGAAAAATAAATAAAAAAGAGCTAAAGTAACACTTTTATGAGTAAAAATATCCATTTTTTGAGATAAAGTATCATGTTTTTGTAAATAAATCACGAAGTATGAATTGAGACAGTGAAAAAGAAAAATAAATATGAAGAGTTAAAAGTACCACTTTTATGAGTAAAAGTATCCATTTTTGGGATAAAGTATCATGTTTGTTTTTAATACGATCATATTAGAAAATCATTAGATTGAAGTATCACAAATGTATCATATTTAACATCAAAAGTAGAGATGTTAAGCGGGTGGCCCTAGCCATAGGGCTTCGGGCTAAGCGGGCTAACGGGCCGGGCTAAACGGGCCGGGCTAAACGGGCCACTACTATGCGGGCTAGCATTTTACGAACCTAACCCAACCACTAGCGGGCTTCGGCCAAAGCAGCCACTAACTCTACAAGCTAAAAATTTTTTTTTTTTATTTAAATCTAATTTTTATACTAAAGCATGTATAACAATATAACAATCAAACTAAATATGCAAAACTAAATTACACAATTTATTTATGTTGCATTACAAGGATAAAAGTCTTAAAATTCAAATATAAACCAACATCATCATTATCACAAAGGCTTTGAACTTTAAACAACATACTTACCGCAATAAGAGTTAATACAAAAATATGTGCAAAAACTCATTTCGAAAATAAAAATAGAAACAACAAACTACAATGTAGAATGATAAACACTATATAATGAATATTTTCTTAATACATTTGATTTTTGTCAAACAAATTAAATAAATATAAATAATGATAAAACGCGATTTGATATTCAATGTTTGTGCGTGAGATAAGTTGTAATCTCAAAATGCAACAAATTCATCTTTATAATAATATGAATAGAATTTCAATTATTTGTCACATTTAAGTCACGAAAATTTTAAACTATTTAGATTATAGTATTGTATTTATTTGAGAGATATAAATTATATAACATTTTAAATCATCATAATTGATTACATTTTAAGTCACTATAAAAATATCTTTCTTAGGAAATATTACGTAAGTTTTGTTATCCCTTAATTCACCAACCCTCTATTTTGAAAAACAAAAATACAAAATTCAAAAAAAAAAAAAAAAAACGGGCGGCCGGTGGCGGCGGGCCGGCCGGTGGCAGCGGTGGCCGTGGCGGGCTGGCCCGTTAGCCCGCGGGCTAACGGTCCGGCCAAAAAAGCCCAGTTTAAGCGGGCGAGAAAAATCGGCCCTAACCCTGCTTTTTTCCGGGCTAAACGGCCGCAGCGCCCGAGCCCGTTTAACATCTCTAATCAAAAGTATCACTATTTCAAGACAAGTATTAGTTTTTCAATGATAAAAACATTAGCTATGAGACTAGAATGAGTACATCAAAAAAATTTATTTTTGAATAATGTTCACCTTAAAACTATCATATTTCTTACTCAAAAAGTATCACTTTATTTTCGGATAAAGTATTACTTTTCATTCAGAGAATTCAAAATTTTAAAATGACATTATCCATCATAAAAGTATCATATTTAATATCAAATGTATCACTATTTCAAAGATAAGTATCGGTTTTCAATGTAAAAAACATTAGCTATGAGACTAGAATGAGTATATGAAAAAATCTTATTTTTGAATATGTAAAAATTAAAATATCAATGTTCACCTTAAAAGTATTATATTTATTACTCAAAAGTATCACTATTTTAGGATAAAGTATCATTCCTATTCAGAGAATTTAAATTTTTAAAATGAAGGGATGATAATGAAGCTTTATATTCATGGTTATACTCATGGTCATAGTAAATATGCACAACAAGCACCAATGGTCTAGTGGTAGAATAACACCTTAGCCTCTAGAGGCTCGCAGGTTCAATTCCCCACAAGCGCGCGGATTTTTTTTTTTAAATATAACGGGTAGTTTGGTGGCACGGGCGGGCAGTGGGTTGGGCGGTGGGCGGGGGCATCAGGCGGGTCGCAGGTAGGATCCGTCTTACGGAATAGGATTCGTAAGACGGTCCTATACAAGTTTTTGCCAAACGAAAATCTGATTACTCACATTTTATAAAAAGCAAACAATTCTCTCACTTCAAGTATAGGATAGGATTGGTGAGCGTGCTTTATATTGAAATGCAAATCATCCATTCAAGTTTCACTAAAGGCCACACTCCAAATTTTTGTTCTTGCTAGCAATCCTCCGTGCAATACACATATGTTAAGAAAAATAATTTTAAATTTTAGTAATTGTTGTATTCCTTATTTCAATAAAAAAATTAAAAAGAGAAATATTAACAACAATTTGTATGGGTTATCTTTCATAGAATCTTGAAAACTACCGTTAAGGCGATCAACAGTGTAAATCAACATTTTTGCTTAATAATTTATAAACAATAAACAAAGTGTATTCGGAAAATAACATGAAAATATCCCAATTGAATTAAATTAATTATTATATTGCCCATTTAAAGCATAAACAATCAATTGTCATGATAGATAATTGTCTAAATGCATGACTAAGACATTAAAAATTTTAATATATATATTGAAATTTGATAATTATGTTAGAGATTAATATTGCATGATTCAATTAAATGATGAAAAAGTCTATCCAACCAATGAATAAGTAATTCACAATGTTTTTTAATCATATGAATACCCTGTTGGAATTTGTTTTTGTACAAAATGGGTGTTGACCCATATTGGACCAAATATTTAAGTGGTTTCCATTCATGGGAAATGAAAAAAAATAGATAATTAAATTCTACTAAGTAAGTAGATGAAATTAACATTAGGAATTTCTCAAATCCAATTTCGGGTGAATTAGAAATTAATGCAATAAGTTGGCCACTTAAAACTAGAAATTGATATGGAAATTGGGAAATGTGGGGGTACAGTGAAACTCCACCCCACATAAAATAAAAAGCCAAGTACTTTAGCTCAATTAATATAGCCCAAGTGAGGAGTAATGGGTTTGGGCCATTGGGACACCAAAATTTTTAAAGGAAGGAGGACATACATACTTATGGGTTTGGTTTAAATTAACACACACACACGCGCGCGCCGCCTGCCCAGCCCAACCTGGGTCCCGGTCATGGGCCCTGTGCTTGGGCTTGGGCTTCAAGGCCCTTATAGTTTTGAACAAATATTATTTGGACCCTTTAAAAATCATTTTACACAAAATTGGACCCGCATACCACGAGTGGGTTACTCGTACGATCGTGCTATAGGCGGCGGATGCGCACATGACCGAAAGCAAGTTATGCACTGGCCGCGCATTTGAGTGAGCGATGAGTGCACTTGGGCCAAACATTGCATCCGAACGCGCGTTAAAGCGAACAGTCGCACCTTTCTCGAACGGATGCACCTGATCGGACTAACATGTGCTATTTTGGCTGATAAAACATGTCTTTTGAACCAAAAGACATGACCTTTCCATGAGGCACACCTAGATGCCTATATAAAACATTCCCCGTTGAATGAAAAATATACAAAAATTCCTCGAGATAATAATATGAATGATCCTCGCACTCAACATATTGATTTTTATTCTTGAAAAGCTTGATAGTCCAAAAACTTGTCCTGATCGTTGTGGTCTCATCTTTTGCAAGTGTTGCTAAGTCGAACCTGTAAAATCTTTGTATCTTAGAGATGATTGCCAGAACTGTGAGCACTTCGTATGGGGCAATTTCGTCTTGCAGATATAATATCTAACACTAGCCTCGACTTAAACACTTTTACGTCTGTTTTCTATTTCTATTTACGTACTTAGCCAATTTCTTGAAAATAGTACCATACAAATAACGATTGCAAGATGAAATTTTTCTATTGTTTTCAAGACGATGGCAAATATAAGTTTCACTCCATGGCTGTTGCTCCTGCTCTTGGCAAAAAACCAGCAAAATTCTCCGGAGTTGATTCAAAAGGTGGCAACAGAAGATGTTTTTCTACTTAACAATGTTGGATTTGTCCCGGTTTTTGAAGGAGGACCCTCCGACCATTGCTGAAGAAGAAATAGACAACCAAAGAAGGATTGATGTAGATTCTTTGGCACAACAACGATTTCCTCTGCGGAAACTATGTTTTGAATGAGCTGAAAGACACCCTCTATAATGTCTATAGTTTATTCAAAATGTCCAAAGAGTTGTGGGACTTTTTGAAGAAGAAATATAAGACAGAAGATGCTGGCACAAAGAAATTTGTTATCAGCAAATTTCTGGACTTCAAGAACGGTGATCAGGCAAGTACAAGAATTCAAATCATACTTCATGACTTAGTGTCTAAAGGAATGACATTGAATGAGTCTTTCCAAGTGGCTGCTATTATCGAAAAATTGGTGCCATTGTGGAAAGATTTTAAGAACTACCTCAAGCACAAACGCAAAGAAATGAGGCTTGAGATTTGATAGTTCGTGTTCGGATTGAAGAAGATAATCGAAAATTTGAAGTCAAAACCAAAAAAATGGAATGGAGGCCAAGGCCAATCTTATAGAATCAAGCACTAGCAAGAAACGGAAGCATTAGGAAAGAGAAAGGGAAGGCCAAGACGTTTTATGGAAATTGCTACAAGCGTGGCAAGCCAAATCACATGGCTAAGGATTGCCGACATCCTAAGAAAGTTAATAAAAATGGCAACCAACAACAAGTTAATATAACCGAGGAAAATTCTATTCCGATAGACATGTCGGACTCGATCTCACCATTGTTGTGTTTGAGGCCAATTTGGTGGATAACCTGAGGAATGGTGGATAGATACGAGCTAATTGTCACATTTGTGCCGACAAAGAGATGTTTTCCTCGTACACTCCGATCAATGGAATAAAATTGTTCATGGGAAACTCTTCCACTTCCAACATCGTGGGGCTTGGAACGATTGTGTTCAAGATGACTTTTGGAAAAAAAGGTTTATTCTTGTTGATGTCTTTGTATGTCCCGGATACCGCAAGAACTTAGTTTCGCCCACCATTAAGCAAGGTCGGATTTAGACCGATTGCTTGAATCCGGTAAGCTTGTAAGGACTAAGAATGGCGTTTCTTTGTAAAGGATACCTTGATAAAGAGCTCTTCAAAATGTCTCAGTAATGAATGTTTTTATTGCCGAGAGGCGAAGAATAAGAATATTACTTTTATTTTCTTGTTGGATTGTTCTAATTTATGGCATGATAGATTAGGATACGTAAATTTCAACACAATTAAAAGGTTAGTGAATCTTGATTTAATACCAACATTTAAAATCAATTCACTAGATAAATGCAAAATTTGTGTTGAAGCAAAATTGGCTAAAACACCGTTTCATTGCGACAATAAGAAGTAGAAAACCACTTGAGTTAATCCACACGGATGTGTGTGATTTAAAACTTGTGCAAACTCGAGGTGGGAAAAAAATACTTTTTAACATTTATTGTCGATTACACAAGATATTGTTATGTTTATCTTTTGAAAGCAAAGATGAAGTTTTAGTAGCTTTTAAAACTTATAAGAATGAAGTTGAAAATCAGTTTAATTTGAAAATTAAGATAATTCGTGGTGATAGAAGCGGAGTATGTTGCTTTGTTTGAAGAATGCAGCTTGGAAATGGGTATAATTCATCAAACGATAGCTCCTACTTACCTCAATCAAATGGTGTTCTGAGAATGCAACAATCGTACTCTTAAGGAAATGACGAATGGATGTTGATAAGCTTAGGCTTCCCCAAAACTTGTGGGGGGAAGCTATAGTTTCTACAAACTACATTATAAATAAGATACCATAAAAGGTAAAAATAAAACTCAATATGAGTTATGGAAAGGAAGGAAACCATCACATAAGTACCTTAAAGACGTGGGTGTTTGGCTAAGTTGAAATACTTAAGCCAAAACAAATTAGAATCGGTCCAAAAATGATTGATTGCATTTTCATTGGATATGCAAACAATAGTAGTGCATATCGATTTCTAGTACACAAGTCAAACAATTCGATATAAATGATGAAATGGTCTTAGAATCAAGAAATGATGTATTTTTCAAAAATTTCTTTCCTAACAAAGAAATGAAGGAAGAATGTTCGATTAAAAGAACATATGAAACTATTTTGGTTACCTCAATGTGATGATGAAGAGGAACCAATGCGATAAAAGGACAAAAGTAGCTAAGTCTTTTGAACCGATTTTCTAACTTATATGTTAGAAAACGAATCAAGAACTATTCAAGAAGCTTTGTCTAGTCCGAAGCTCTTATTTGGAAAAAAGCTACCAATAATGAAATAGATTTCATTATGCAAAATAATACTTGGGAGTTGGTTGATCTCCCACCGGGTTACAAACCATTAGGATGCAAATGGATCCTTAAAAGGAAGTACAAATCGAGATGGATCTATATATAAGTATAAAGCCCGATTGGTAGCCAAAAGTTTTAAACAAAAGGAGATATATGACTTTTTTATACATAATCTCCTATTACAAGGATCACACCGATTCGTATTCTCATTACTATTGAGCTTTTTGCATAATCTTGAGATACATCAAATGGACGTGAAGAGTGAAAAACTCGCTTTCTTGAATGATGAGCTTGAAGATGAGATTTATATGGAACAACCCGAGGGATTCATTGCACACGGACAAGAGAAAAAGGTGTGCAAACTTGTTAAGTCACTTTATGGATTAAAACAAGCACCTAAGCAATGGCATGAAAAACTTGACTCGACTATGAAGTTAAATGGTTTTAAAATCAATGTGTGTCTACATTAAAGGTATTTCAATTGATTACATTATTATATGCCTTTATGTAGATGATATGTTGATTATGGGTAGTAGTCATGTTAAAGAAGAACTTTGACATGAAAGATATGAGATTATCGATGTTATATTAGGGATTTTTTTGAATAAATTCGAAATATTATAAAAAATGAAAATATAGTTGTCGATCACAGTGATCAGGTAACCAAATATAAGCCTGGAAATAATGTCAAAACGAAATGGTCACAAGCCGACCATATGGATGAATGGTTGGGGCCTTGTTAAAACCTCCCAAGATAAAATCCACCCTTGTGGGAAAAACCCTTGGAAGGAAAAAGAGTACCCCTAGGAAAGAAAAAGGCGTCCAAAAATAGGAAAAGAAACCTGGAAGCGCCGTGACGCACTAAGTAACAAACCTATAGTTGGATTGGCCAACATAGTCATTAGTAAGATAGTGTAAGCTCTGTGGGCGGGACGCCCCACCATGTGCCGTACTCCGTCTTCTTGCTCAGCATGTCTGCAACCCGATTGCCTTCCCGAAAATATGTGAAACTACGAGATCCATGTGCGCGAGAAGATGTAGTGTGTGGCGCCAATGACTAAGGTGGCGCCGGGGACCTCGTCGATCTCTTCTCTAGCAAATTCACTACATACATCGAATCGACTCGGCCAAATTTGTGTCGTCCCCTTAGCAAAAGCGTCTTGAATCGCCCATATATTGTCGCAACCAATTCACTTCAAACGCATAGCTTTGAACCACGGTGGTGAACAAAACACCCCGAAAAAAACCTCTACGATTCAGGAAGACCACGGAAGCGGTGAGAGTTCGACGCCCGATGCACCGCCATCCGTATTTACCTTGATCCAACCGGGAGGTTTTTGCCATTTAACTTCCACTATCTTGTGCCTATCTAGCCCTTTCAGGAACTCGCAGATTTATGCGGGATAAGAAAGGTCTTGTTGGTTGTTGTGCATGCATCCCCGATCCAATGATGATGATTCTACAATGAGTACTTGAAGATGAATAATTGCCGCCTCCGAAGTGTCGATTTTGTTGTGAAAAACCAACTCATTTTGGATAAGCCAAATGAGCCATATGTAGGAAAGGATAGCCGCCTTGCCACAGAAAGTAACTCCGCTCACCGAAATGAAAGTACATTAACCGCACTTAAATTCGTTAAAGCAATGTGCCTCAAAAGGGTGCACTGTTGAATGAATCAAAGATCCATCGCCGCAGAGCTCCTGCAAAGACACAAGAGACAAATAACTGGTCAACCGATTCCGCAGATTCACGACAAAGAGTGCAAACCAAGGGGCCATAGAAACTTCCCCCAGCTTGTAAAGAATCCAAAACAGCCAATCGATTGTGGATAGCCCACTACGCTACCACCGATCGCCGTTCAGGATATGTTGCGACCAAATCCAAGAACCCCACTTGATTCTTGGGTAGTGGGGACGATATGATTTTAAGCGACTTTCAAGTAACCAAACCATCATTCGAGTTTAACCAAACACGTGTATCCCTTGAATCCAGAGCAATAGGGACGCGTGACAATGGTACGGACTAGATCCAAATAAGCCTCCACAAACGAGAAGGTGAAGTGCCAGGACCCGTCATAAAAGTAGTCAAGATGCATTGATGAAATAAGTATCTATAATCCTCTGCAGGATGCCAATTTGCCTCGCTATAGAATAACCTTGACCAATTATCAATCCAAATAATACCTCGGAATTATCCTGGGATCCAACGAGTCATCCAAGCAAGTCGAAATACGGGGTTTAATCCGCCCAGTTGATTGAAGAAGGAATAAATGACCTCCAAACCGCCCCATCCTCTGTCAAGTATTGACGCCTTAGGGTTTTGAAGATCACCGAATCCGAGTTCATGACCTTCCAGCCCAATTTCATCAAGAATGCCGTGTTAGCCGCCACAATCGATCGAAATCCCGGACCTCCTTCATTTCTAGGCGTGCAACACTTGTTCTAATTCACCACCACCGAACCCTTAGTATTCACATCCGGTCCAAATGAAATTACGCATGACCCTTTCCATTTGCTTGAGCAAGGTCTTTGGGCCATTTGTCAACCATCATAGTGTGCACAAAAGAACTAGTGATCACCGGATTAACAAGACAAACTCTACGAGCAAGGAAAGCGATGAACCTTTCCATCTTCTAAACTTGAGGATAATCTTATCAAAGACGGGCTGTAAATCCGCAACCTTAGGGGCACCCTTGAAGATTGGTGCACTGTATACGGTGGGAAATGTCCCGGGCTGAATCCCCATGATATTTTGTACCCTCTCATGGACATACGATGAGACCCCGGAGTTAAAGTAAACTTTAGACTTCCAAGGATTGAACACTTGGCCCGAGGTATCCGCATAAAGTGTGAGAATCGAGAAGAAGGACATGGGTGTTTGAGAGGAAGCCCCACACATAATAACAATGTGATCCACATATAAGATGGACGATGGGAAAATAATATGTCAGGGGAACCGTAAACGGAACTAAAAATTTCGATCCATCGCCACAACAATCACCTACTAAGTACTTCTTCCGCGATGCAAAACAAAAACGGAGATAGAGGATCATCTTGCTCGACCCCTCTAAAAAGGGAAAGAACCTACCAAGGCGTCCCATTTAACAAAGACGATATTCTCGACGATCAGAAGAATAATATCCACCCAATGAACAAAAATTTTCGAGAAACCAAAGTGGCGCAAAACGTGTAGTAAGAACCCCACTTCAATGTATCAAACACCTTACGGATATCAATCTTCAAGATCATATTCAAATCGTGCGACCTGCAAAGACATTAACCCTTCTGAGACCATGGCAATACAATCGTGAATCTGCCTTCCCGGAACAAACCCAAACTGCGTCGGAGATAAATAAGTGGCTATGATCAAACCCAAACACGTAGCTAAAATCTTCGTAATGATTTTGAACAGAAAATTGCTCATAACAATCGACCGAAAGTTAAAATCTCTAGAATTTCATATGGAATTGTCTTGTCACAATCCCATTATGTCAAAACCATACATAGAAAGTTTAATGCTTTTGATAGCCCTCCAGCTAAGACACTTGTAGATCTAAGTTTACACTTAGCCAAGAATATAAGAGAACCAGTTTCTCAGCTGGAATATGCAAGGATAATTGGCAGTCTGATGTACTTAACTAATTGTACATGTCCAGACATTTCATATTTAGCAAGTAAACTAAGTAGGTTCACAAGTAACCCGAGTAAGGATCATTAGAAATCATTGACAAGGGTGTTGAGATACTTGAAGTATACCATGAATAATGGAATACTTATACGAGATATCCAACAGTATTAAATGATACTGTGATGCCAATTGGATATTAGACACAAAAGACTCCAAGTCCACAAGTGGATATGTTTTCACAATAGGTAGAGGAGCGGTGTCATGGAAATCTTCTAAGCAAACGTGTATAGCTCGATGAACTATGGAATCTGAGTTCATTGCTTTAGATAAAGCCGGAGAAGAAGCTGAATGACTTAGAAATTTCTTGGAAGATATTCCCTGTTGTAATAAACCGATGCCAGATGTATGATACATTGTGATAGCCAATTAGCAATTGGAAGGGGCTCAAAATAGTATGTATAATGGTAAGTCCAGACATATTCGTCGACGACATAATACCATTAGACAATTTCGAATGACGTTATTTCAGTGGACTACGTGAAGTCAAAGGATAACCTAGTGGATCTGCTGATAAAAGGAATAAACCGAGATCAATTTTATAAGTTGTTAAGGGGAATGACTTTAAAATCCACAAAATAAAGAATGTACATAGTGGTAACCCTACCTTGTGAATTGGAGATACTAAAACCATAGTTCAATGGGACAACTAAGTTATGAATATTCAGCTGTACACTTGGAAAATTTGTCAGCTCATTCCCAGAACATCCAAGTGCAACCTGTTGATTGTTGTGAGGTTAAGGTTAAGAATTTTAATGATTTCTATTCCAAAAAAGGTGGAGTATGGCGGGGATACTCTTCAATAGGAGATCACCTATATAAGTGAGAAGTAATGGCCGCTTCAAAGAAACACTTATGAATCTAAGATATGGTCGTCGAATTTGAAATGGACACAATGTGAAAACAATAAGTGTTAGAGTTATTATTGTGCAAATATTGTTATCTCGATGTACATGAACAAATGAGTAGTTCAAAATATCGCGTCACTAAGTAGCTAGTAAATCCGATAGTATTTTACTCGGGAAGGTTCAAAGCCACAAGCTACCTATCCCGATGCAATAATAGTCGACGAGACTTCCAAGCAATTTTGCATGCATGCATACATTAATTTCATTTATGTGGAGGATTGTTGGAATTTGGTTTTGTACAAAATGGGTGTTGACCCATATTGGACCAAATATTTAAGTGGTTTTCATTCATGAGAAATGGAAATAAAATAGATAATTAAATTCTACTAAGTAAGTGATGAGATTAGCATTTAGAATTTCTCAAAACTAATTTTTGGTGTGAATGAGAAATTAATGCAACAAGTTGGCCACTTAAAATTAGAAATTGATATGAAAATTGGGAAATGTTCACTCCACCCACATAGAATAAAAAGCCAAGTTTAGTTCAATTAATATAGCTCAAATGGGAGTAATGGGTTTGGGCCCTTGGGACACCTAAGTTTTTAAAGGATGGAGGACCTACATACTTGTGGGTTTAGTTCAAAACACGCGTGCGCACACTCCCACCGTTACCGCCCACCCATCAAACGGCTTGTCTCGACTGCCCAACCTCGATCCGGGTCATGGGCCGGGCCGGGCTTGGGCTCAAAATTAGACTCGTACATAGTGGGCTACTCGCATTGCAGACCAGACACGCTGAGCTGACGCGCACACTGGCTAGTAAGCTATGCGCTCGATTGCACATTTGAGTGAGCGATCACGCTTAGGCCAAGCATTGCACCGAACATGCGTTGGGTGAACAATCACGCCTTTTCGAATAGATGGTCTGTTCGGACTAACACAAATGTTATTTTGGCGAGACAAAACATGTCTTTTGAACCAAAAGACATGACCTTTCTATGAGGCACCTAGATGCCATGTAAAATACCACTATTTAGTTTTTATATATTATATAGACTAGATGAGACCCCATGCAATGCACAAGCTATGTCCGTATAAATCTACGATTTGTAATGTCACATGTGCATTTTCATAATAGTTAATTCAATTCTATCATTTGACATTGTAATAATTTTAAAATAGCATTAGACAATATGTGGGACATGCTATTTAATATTTTTCATTTGATGAAGTAAAAAAAAAATCATAATTCAAAATCATGAAAAATACATTCAAGTCTATGTATTTGGGTTCGATCATCGAAAAATGATTATTCGTAAAAAACCACACAGTGCAACTTCATCGCTCGCTCGTTGTGTTTTAGTCATGTATAGATCCTTAATAAGTATGACGATTAGTGTCATACTTTTTGCAAGGTTGTAATAGTAAATTCAAATGTAATTTTATTTTGAAATCTATTCATATCACCGTATGCGTAAAAGGAGATGCAATTAAAATAAGTATTTTTAATTGAATGTAATCAACTTAAATATGATTCTATATAATTATGAAGAAATTGGTTAATCCCAAATAACAACTACACATAGACAGTTAATAGCAAAAATACATGAATATACATGCATATATAATTTTTACATGACTCATTATAAAATAAAATTTTGAGTAAATATAATTTTTGTTTAGTTTTTATATTTATTTTTTATTTTATATATGCAATATAGGTGTCAACTCTTAAATATACAATTAATTTGATATTTTATATGTCAAATATGACTCAAAAACAAAAAATTATTTAATTTAAAAAAGACAAATACAATAATTAATACAATACATACTATATACATGGATTTGGAAAACTAAGTTTCATATAATACTTTGTTATTATATATATATATATATATATATATATATAGATTTTCTAGAATTAATTCACAAATTACCAAAATTATTGTTACATCTTGTAATTATATTTTATTGTTTTTGGGATGAAAGTTTAGACGGAAAAATATTAGCATACTACTAGTATTTTACTCGTGCGAAGAAGCACGAGGGTGGGATGTGTCATTGGGTGTGGATACATTCATTTAAGATATACATTATTGTTGAACATAAAAATATTTAAAACAAGTTTCAAATTAAAACAGTTTTGATGAACATAATTAAAATTACAAATTTTAGAATACTTCTTTGTACACAACATTTTTTGTCCGTTTGTTTGGATTTATCATTACAACAAATGATATTTTCAAACCCTGCGATTGGTGACTCGGAAATAACAACATATAATTGGTCATGATGAAAATCAAATTCTTCAAATGAAGCCCGACGTTAGAGAGGTTGTCATTGGCTCTTGTTTATAGTCATAGGTGCGAAACGATTAGAGAAAATTGCTTCTTTGAAACTTGAAAGGTATTTCGAGGTCCGATAGAGTTAGTATGATTCGTGGAATCAACACCTAATGACCAGCGTTGGCGCCGATTAGAATCTTAGATTCAAGAACATGCTTGACGAGCCTCGTGATAACCAATCTTGTACCATTACACAATTCAATCGAATAGTCTATATTCCTCAATAGCATAACCTGAGTCCCAACCTTCAAACGTAATTCATGATTAGGAATGCCGAACATTTTATTCCATTCGAAATTTCGGCGTGTGCGCAGATCATGCAAGAAATTAACATTAGCATCGATTTGCATGTTATATAGGAACTCAAAAAAGCATGGCCCTCGGATGCGTTTAAAGACGTCATATATTGATTAATGGACTCGACAACATCGAGGTAGGTGCGAATCGCTCTTTCCTTGAAGTAGCTCGGATCATCTGTGGCATCTCTAAACATTAGATACATATCTTCAACAATAGTTGCAATTGGAACATCGTGAGGCTTGAGCAAAATATCATCGGGAATATCAATAGTGGCACAACCATCTTTTCTTCTCCGATTGTTCTGTCTCCAATACTTGTTATCCATTACCAAATTAGCATAATCATCGGACCCGCCGACACTTTGAAGCCATATATTTGTAATTAGTCTCGAGAATATTACAATCCTTCAACAAATACGATGAATTTATTGTGGCATTCACAATATACTATCGACTTTTCTTGGGTACAACGGGCAACATCTATCTAAAGTCTCCACCAAACATGAATGTTTTACCTCCAAAGGGATGTCGAGACTATCCAGGTTCTCGAGTTGTATAACATCTTGTATGCTTTTGTTAACTAACTCAAAAAAGTGTTTGTTCATCCTTGGTGCTTTCTTGTTTGATATCGTGACGTTGAATCTTTATTTGGATTTAAGGGAATAATAAATCGAGAATGTGCCATCCTTCCATCGGGCGAAGAAGAGATGTTATGCCACTCGATGCCACATTGAGCACAATTTTTCCTTGAGATCAAACCAGGAAGATAAAGCCCTACACAAAAATGTCTTACCTGTACCTCCATATCCATACACAAAGAACACATGGCCTTCATTGGATTCCACAACCTGCATTATTTTGCAATACATGTGGTGTTGTTCATCGTCATTTTTGAAAGAAGGTCAATGTGTTCAACGAATAAAACCTTACGATCATATCTCAATTCATTGTATATTAGCCTGTTCTAGTTGCTCTCAATACTATCGAAATCGAGAATGGCATCGAATTAAATTCAAATAGACTCTGCTGACTCCACAATAATTTTTCAATTTACGCCGGCGCTTGATTCTTGATTTCATTCTTACTCAAAGTGTCAACTCTATCAAATAAGAACAAATAAATGAAGTTTGATAATTTAGGTATGTCATAATAAAAAATATGACTATGAATACATGAATTTAACAAATATATAAAATTTATAATATATACTTATTGATGTAATACATCCATGCTGCAAAAATAATCGAAATCGTTTATATAGAATCTCATCCAAAAGATATTCCAAACATTTATCCCATTCTATGTCCGACATGCTCAAAGTATCGATGACAACAATGATGCAAACAGGACTCTCGAGAGTCTCTGTAGATCCCAGTGACTCTCTTTAGTGGTGCCATCAATATACTCCTTATCGTCTTCTAACAAACCTAAAACATAGCAAGCTTCGCGATAAGAAGAGTGTTGAACACAATTGATCTTCTTAAAATCGTCTTGCACGTAGCACCAGAGAACGATATTGATAAGACACCTCAAATAATACATATCACCAAAGACCGAGAGGGACGTAAAAGACTCGACCTATAGATTTTCCACATTATCTAAGCACCCACTTTCTAATTTTTGATTTCCATGTAAATTTCATGGGAGCTTGACATGAGTTAGCTCTCTAGCTTCAAGATATATTTGGTTAGCTTCCATCCATGCCAAAAACATGCTTTCCTTAACACTATTCCTATTAAGAATGTCATCTATTCATTGAGAATCATGAAAAATAATGTTTTGTTCATTCTTAAGATGAAACTCGGAGCGTTCAACAAGAGGGTATTTATATTGGAGTTAAAATCCCAACAATCTCCATGTTTCTCGCATGACGAAACATATCTACAATCATAGTACATGTTGATTTCATCAACGATTTTCCCCGATTCTTCGTCACGATTACTCACGATGAGAAGGATACAATTGCACAATCATGTTCGTTATTGATATATTTGAACAAATACTTAATCGACCTTGATTGATTACACAATTCCACATTAATGTGAGCCCCGTACTTTAGTAACAATTGACGATTTTGGGAACAACAAATCTGTTGTCAATAGGGACACTATTTTTCTCAACAATTCTCCCATTGTCCCTATGTTTATAATGGATAACCTTCTTTATCAATAGTCATATCATCAACAATTTTCTTGGGAAAATGTTTGGTACAACGACCATCGACCATACATGGAAAGCTTTTTGTAACATCACCACATGGTCCATGGATCATGAAGTCTTTGATCGCGGCATTATAACAGTGGATCCGTAGCTTTATCGGGTATCTTAGCTAATATGATTCGATCAATATCGTTTGGAGTTGGATATTTGTCATCTTTTGCTAAAAAGAGCAATATATGAGCATGAGACAATCCATATTTCTGAAATTCTATAGTGTATATAACTGCAATGACAACAAATTACGATTAATAAAAAAAGACATAAAGATTAAAAATATTTAAATTATAGTTAATAATATATAGACACAAAATACTTTAAAATATTCCTAATTTGCTATTACTTTCCCGAAAATTTAATTTTGTCGCAGATCTTTCATTAAGCATATAACTTTACTTTAAAGATTCTGCAAACTATATCGGGTCGGTCCTCGATATTTAAGTTCTTCTTCTCAAGAAAACGAACAATGTGAGCCATTTTGTGTTTGAAGTGAATGTTATAAATAAATCAGGATAACCCGCCGAATGATAAATAGACATTGTATCTTGATAGTTTTGTATCTTGAACAAAGGCAACTCTGTAAAACTTGAAGGTAATATAACACGTTTTCCTAATCGATGGGATTGATGTCTCCATTCAACACAAAGATCCATCGACCCTTGTATATGTCGCAACACAACTTACTTTGTTGTAAACGAATATACTTCAATCACCAATTCTACCATCATATAAGTATCCACAACAAATTGTGAAACAATCTACGTGATGACAAAATAGTAGAAGATTCTTGTAATCGTCGTGAAATTGGTACGCAAAGAATTCTCGAACCTTATCGTCTTTCTTCCAAATTGACTTGTTTTATTGAGTTAAGAAAACAATATGTCTTCTCGGAAGTCATCTTCACCATAGGGTAATAGCGAGAGGATATTGCAAAGCCAAATAGGAAGCGTTTAATTCATTTACGTGTTACAAATGGCCTGATTTTGTTTCCACCAATATATCTATGTCTCCTAAAGCTTGATCAAAATCACCAACAATCAATGCATCAACTTTAGAACTCGATGGAAAATCGTATCTCCTCGTATCTATATTTCTTTTACCGATTAGACGTAATCTAACATTGGAATACATAGATTGTTGAAATTTCTCTTTTGACATTCCGAAAGTCTCACCAATAAATTATTTTCATCCAATATTTTTTTTATTTCATTTACTATATATTCATGCAAATTATTGTGTTCACTATCCGGCTTACATAACAAGATATGATTAAACAAATCAAATTTTATCCCAATTCAAGAAAACAATAATAAATTGTAATAAATTACGAATTAAAATTAAACAGACCTAACATAATTCGAGTTTGTTTGATATTTCATTTTTCGTATCATATATGTACATCTCGTGCAAATTTTGGAATCGAACCATCCGATTGTTAGTCTAAGTGGTTACGATAATCTAGAGGAGGGGTGAATAAATTATGCAAATTTTTCCAATTTGTGTCATCTTTTTCGAATGTAGAAGCAATAGCAAGAATGTAAGTGCGGAAAAATAAACAACACTTGATGATTTAACCTACTCCTCCTTCTCTTTATAGGATATCTTTATAGGAATTTCAACCCACCTAGGGCCTAATCTTCTACCACCCGGTATATCCAAGTGGATCTCGAAAAAGAAAAAGAAATTTTATTAATAGATACCAAAGCTATTTCACCTTCACCTTGAAGAATACCACACTCTTCTTACAACACCACCAAGAAGATTACCACAATCTTCTTACACCTACTAAGAGTAGCACACTCTTCAACACCTAAAATCACCCAAGTGTGTTCTTACCACAAGAAAACTAACAAGGATATCTTGTTTTGGATGATAGAAACAAATTCAACATTACAACTCGATATGACGTATACAAATTTGAAGTGCAAGTGTAATCAAGAACAAAGCCTAGTACTCAAGATGTGCAAGTGAAAGACTTAAAGCTAAATACAACAAGAATATGAAAGTGAAGAACAAGAGTTTTGCTTGTGTTTGTATTGCTTGTGTTGTTGTCTTGTTACTTCAATCCTTCATCTATTTATAGAAGAGGTCTTGGATTTGATTTTCGAGACATAAGCTCCTCCTTGGAGATTGAAATCTACAAAAACACAAATCAAATAGAAATTATAGTGTTAGAAATCAATCCCTTAAAATCATGAAAAGTTGTTTCACGCTTCAACGGATAGTTTCTTTGATAAAACATTAGGTCGACCGGTTGAACACAAATGAAAGAATTCGAAAATAACTTGAAAAATACCTGTTGGACTCCGTCAAGAGGGGCTCGACCGGTCGGCCCCATGGTAGACCGGTCCAACACTTTTGAAAATCAATACGAGAAGTTTGGTTCAATTTGTTTCAACTCAAGGACTGGTCGACCTCCTCAAAATTTTCATTCCGTCTCTTTCTGTTTCAAAAATCAAAATTTTAGACGAGGGCAACCTGTTGACCACTAAACGGAAGTGGTGTCCAATTTTTGTCAAAAATAAACTTCAAGAAATCCTCCCAAAAATTAGTACAAATATTTTAAATCGATTAAGAGTATTTGGATAACATTTAAGGCGTTGTTTTGGTGAAAAACTCGGTTAAATAAAATCATCAAAATTACGATAAAAATATTTATCTAACAAACTCCCCTTTTTTGATGATTACAAACCAAACCAATTTTAAGAGGTCGATTTTGAAAACGAAACAAGTTTTTCGGTCAAAAACAACTATCCATTTTGAGCGACACTTTTCATGCAAAAGAATCATAAGGATGGGAGTAAAGATTTTTCAAAACATTTTGTAAAAGCTCTCCCTATCAACATGCACAACATGAGTAATGGTAGAAGCAAATAACTAAAAGCTAAAAGCTCAGCTTTTACACTTAGAGCTAAGATATCAAGAGCTTAGAAGCTCCCTCTGTCAAAAACAAATCATTAGGCATGTATAAAAGTCCATAATCCATCCATTGGATTAAGTTATATTCTCGACTTTTGGCCTTTTCATCCATAGCTTATAGTTCTTTTCGCGAGCTTTTTCTAGCTTCTTTGAGCTTATTTCATGTTTCTCCCCTTTGAAATCATCAAAAATAATGTTAGCACGATAAAAACATCATATAATCATATCAAAGTGCACAATTTAACCGAATTATCGAGCTTTTGAACATTAAGCTTAAAATTCCAAATAATAAGGGAAAATTCGATAGGATGATTTGTAAAAGCTCATTTGAATGACAAAACATGATCTCTATAAACATATAAAACTTTTTAAAGCAAGAGAATCATGTAAGGGATGAAATTTTTGTTGAAATATTTGTCGAACACTTGGCGTGCGTAGAATAAAAACGAAGATATATATAACACTTGTAAATGTAATCAAGCCCAAAAATTCATCACCAAATGGAATTCTATAAACATAATACATCAACAATTAACATGCCCAACACAATGATACAACAATTTCATCAAAATATTCAAGTATAAGCACTTTCTCAAGGGTTCAACCCAATTGAGATTAAAAAGGAATTAAACTTACCAATTAATCAGTGAATTCGGGAAATAATGCTGATATACCAATAATATAAGTCCAAAAATATAGAATATACAAGAAAGAAATCATTTTGGGTGAATTGTGTGTGAAATTTGCAAAGGGGTGCGAAAATAGAAAAACCGTGTGAAATGGTCGAAGTTTGGGACAGAGATCGATATAACCAAAAAATCCCTTAGCTCGACCAATCGAGGTGAGGTCGACCGGTCCAGGATGAGGTCTCACCGGTCGACCTCACTTCATCCGGTACTGGAGCAAAATTTTTAGTCTATGTCCAAATTTTGAGTTAAAAATCCGATTTTCACCTCTAAGTTTTAAAAATGCACAAAATGCAAACATAGATCTTATTCGATTTATGCATTATGCCTAAACAATCTTGAATTGAAGCAAAAGACTCGGCGGTTAATGGTTTTGTAAAAATATCCGCGAGTTGATCTTGAGACGGAACAAAACACATCTCAATTTTACGTTTTGAAACGCAATCCCTTAGAAAATGATGACGAACCTCAATTTGTTTAGTTCGGTTATGATGAAATGGATTTTGAGCAATATTTATAGTGGACGTGTTATCACAAAAAATAGGAATATTTTTAAAAGAACATTTGTAATCCGCTAATGTTTGTTTCATCCAAAGCAATTGAGTACAACAAAAGGCCATGAGAAATGTATTCGGCCTTTTGTAGATAAGGATACACAATTTTGCTTTTCCGAAAACTAAGAAATGAGGCAATCGCTAAAAATTGACATGATCCGGAGGTGCTTTTGCGATCATCAATATTTCTCGCATAGTACGAATCACTATATCCTTTAAGAGAAAACTTTTCGTTCTTTAGATAAACAACCCATATAAAATAGTGTCTTTCAAATATCGAAAAATTCTTTTAACGACACTCATATGAGATTCTTTGGGTTTGCTTTGAAAACGAGCACATAAGCATAGGACATGAAAAATATCGGGTCTACATGCGGTTAAATAAAGTAAACTACCAATCATACCTCGATATTTTGATTCATCAACCGACTTGCCTTTTTCATCATTGTGGAGCTTAACATTGGTTTGCATTGGAGGTGTTATGGTTCTTCCTTCTTCAATTCCAAACTTCTTTAGAAGTTCTTTGGTATACTTTGATTGTGATATGTAGATACCTTCTTGACATTGCTTAATTTGGAGTCAAGGAAGAAATTGAGCTCCCCATCATACTCATTTCAAATTTACCTTGCATCAACTTAGAAAATTTCTTGCAAAGGGATTCATTAGTAGCACCAAAAATAATATCATCAACATAAATTTGAACTAACAAGCAATCTTGCCCTTTTTCGAAAACAAAAAGAGTAGTATCAACTTTACCCTTTGTAAATCCATTTAAAAAAGAAAAGAGCTAAGTCTATCATACCATGCTCGGGGTGCTTGTTTTAAACCATATAAGGCCTTTTTATGTCACGCCCCAAATGGGAACATGACGTGATCAAAACATAAAAGTAAATAAACCAAGCGATCTAGCCAAACATCAAGCATAAACCCAAATAAACAGACTAATGTAGCGGATTACGATTATACCAAACATCAAGTATCCAAATTACATTCCCGAATACATAAACTTGAATTGTCAAAGAGTCCTACGCCCTGAAATTACATCTTAAGGAATAGAAAAGAAAAGTCCAACAGAACAAGAAACAGGATTCCCAAAAGTCGGAAAAACACGGAAGAGGATCACTCCATGGCACAGTGCGCTTCGTCCACATAATCTTCATCGGCCGTTTAAAAACAGGAGGGGGGTGAGACGAAAATTCTCAGTGGATGGGTGATCATGTGAAAGTGTGGCGATATATATATATATATATATATGCAAGAAAAACGGTATGTGAAAAATGCGTGAGTTATGATGCGTGTATCACACATAGTTCGCATGTGACACGATATTCAAAATAATATACTTATACAGTTTTGAAGAAAGGAGTTCAAGTACATACAGGCACTATGTGTGAATTCAAACAAGTCAAGTAGTGGTTGCGTACTAAGCATAGTGCCAATCCAAGCAAGTATTCTCGTCCGAGTAACTCTAGAATCGTGTGGATGGGGATCGAATGATTCCATTCCTTCGTTCTACCTTATAACTCCCAAGCATTGGCACAAAGCGTCTCCATCAAGCCATAGGCACGACAATCCAACAAGTATTTGCAAGGCTTGCAAGGTCAGATTGTCATAATCGCGATTATACCTCAAGCAAGACTACGACCCACTTCTCCCGTTGGACACTCCATCCGCCAAGGGTGGGATTAGGATGATAGGGTCGGAGAGTGAAATAGCAGCCGAGCTTCCGGTTCTATCCCCAACCGATCCACTCCGACATTGTGAGCTTGACACACGAAGATGACTCAAGCAAGTAGATATACACGGGTATAACATGTCAACAAGCAATCAAGTATAACAATTCAAGAAAGCGGTTCAAGTACAATTATGCAAAAATTTGCACTTGGCGTTTATCGGCATTGGTGGAGTAATTATTGAATGAAGTCAATTATTGGGAGGATAACTAATCTTTGGTGGTTTGGTAATTTGGGTGGGATATAAGTCCCGTTGCAAGTTTAAGGTCATAAGGCGAGGAAGTCGCCCCACCTAAACGCGTATTATCCGGTCAAGGGGATCCGTTAAGTCACGGAAAATTTTAAGAAACTTAAGTTTATAGATAAATATATAATTCAGTAGTACCAGGGCTATAATGAGGGAAAATAATTAATTTGAGGTCCTTGTTAGAAGAAAATTTTACAATTAGCCCCGTTTTGGAAAAAAATAGTCTTTATTGGGTTTAAAATTGAATAAGTTTTTGTCTCGACCTCGGACAATTATAAGGCCAGTTTCTAAATTCTCAAAATTGTCCATAGATTCAGGTTTTCAAAAGTTTGGTTTGGTAAATTCCCTTTTTGGCCCTAAATTAGTCAAAATTATCATTTCGGGCCCCTGGTTTAAAATATTCGGATCTCACAAACTGGAAGGTATTTTAATGTGATTTTAATTTTAAAATATAACTAAAGTAAGTTTGTTATTGGGACAAAAGGAGTTTTGAAAAGGTATGAGTTTAGGTCCCTTAACCTTTAAAAATTCCTTTCTAGTCCAATTTTTTAAGTTTTTGCCCTTAAAGGCTTATTAGGGGTCCAAATGTTATGAAATTTGAACCATGGGTTCAAAATATTATAAAATTATAGTTAAAGGTACTTTTCCAGGTACATGGACTTTATAAGTCCTTGAAATTTCATTTTGGTCCTTGTGTTTAGTATTTTGCATTTTAGTCCCCAAATTTACACAAATTGCATTTGTTAACTCAAAATATTTTGATTTTGGAATACACCAAAAATATGTATTTTCCAGCCCTTAAAAGTTAAAATTTTTAAAATTTTAAAAGTGGTGCTTGTACAGTTTTGAAAATTGCATTTTAGCCCTTAAACTTTCAAAATTTTACAATCTAGTCCTTGGGCTTTCAAGGGTTGATTTTTGTTATCTCAAAACCTTTAAAACTTTAATATTATGTTAAAATATCATTTTTAAACACAATTACAGTCCCAAAATTGAGAAATTACAGAGGAGTCCCTTAAGTTTTATTTTCTTGCAATTAAGTCCATCAATTTGCCCTTTTTGCATTTAAGGTCCAAAATTTGTAATTTAACCAATTATGCACGAAATTTTAATATTATAAAGGCAGTTAAAAAATTAATTTTTAAGTGCATGAACATGCATATACATATCATACAAGAATTCATCACATAAGTCATTAAATTGCACATGCATGCACCTAATTTGCAATAATTACAATTTTAAGCATCACTGAGAAATTTTGGAATTTCACAACTTAAAATATACATACATTACATAAACATATATATATATATATATATCTCAAGTCTTCAAGATACTACATGCATTTTTTCAAAAATTGCTAGAGGATTAAAAGGTTTTTCCACCCACCTTGTCTAGTTGGTTGTTTGCTGAAAAAGAGAGAGATGATCACAACTTGAGGATATCAACCTCACTTAGGTCAGCCCCTAAGTCAAGTAATATCAAAAAAAAAAAAAAAAATGGAGTTAGAAAAATGGAGAATTAAAGCAAAAAGAAAGAAGAATAAAGAAATGGCCAAGTCTTACACTTACCTTGTGTAGTTGGAATTTTAGTCAAGTAGGAGGTCTCAAAAATAAATATCTTGATCACCCTTAAACAAGGCTTCCAAGGTCAGCCCCTGAAAATAAAATTCTTCAAGGGAAAGAAGGAGAAGGTGCTACAAACTCAAATTCTTACCTTGTAGTCTCGTTTCTTCACTTAAATCTTGAAGTCCTTTTCAAGATAGTCTCAAGTCTCTAATATCCTTCAAGTTGAGAACCTCTAAGTATCTCAAGAATGAAAATAACCAAATAAAATTAGAAGAGGTAAGAAGGATTGAAGATAATAGGAGTGATTGAACAAGATGAAAATTTCTTACTTTTGCAAAGGGGTGGTTCAAATTTTCTTGTGGTAGAGGGAGAAATTTTCTTGTTTTTTTTTTGACTAAGTATTGATTGAAGAAGAGAAAGAAGAAGAAGAGAGAAGAAGGAGGATTTCTAGAGAGAAGGAGGAGGAAGTTGGCAATTAGAGAGATGAAGAATGATGAAAGTGAACAAACTTTCTTGTTCACTTAGGCCATATGGCCGATCACTTAGGGAAGGGAGAGAGAGGAGAAATTTTTTGAAGTCTTGCAAATTGTCCTTTGCATGGGGAACAATAGGCTTGATCAAGGTATGGGCAAGAATGAAAGGTGGAGGATGGGTTGTTGGGGAAAATAAGAAGAATGTTGGAGTAGTGGGGTTATGTTGGAATTTGTAAGGAAGAAATGAATAAAAAATATGTGTAGGATTTTTGGATATTGATTTTGTGTATAATTGTGTATGTGTATAAGAATTGACAGATATTTCTACACCAAAAAATACCATGTGGCCATCCACTACAAGGCTTGTATGTGGTATCCATATTTTTTTTTCCAAAATTGATAATAATAGGTGTATGATATCAATCTCCAAAAACTAATAGTGATTCCCATAATCACTTATAAGTCTCAAGATCACTTATTTTAAATCAAATTCTTATTTCTATAGGATATAAGTCACTAAATGAAATAGGTCTCTTAAAATTCTAAGGTGTCCAATAAATACACAAAAAGCAATAATGATCAATCAAGTGATCATTAAACATAGAATAGAAAATAATAAATGATCAATAATTAAACAAGTAGTTGATCAAATAATAAAAATGAAAATAAAATGCGAAAAATATAATTAACATTTATCCATCAAAATGACGCGATAAAGTAGTCACGAATAATACTTAGTCGATACACGACAATAAATACATGCTTGATTATGATCGAAAATCGAGGCTTCACATCCTCCCCTCCTTAAAAAAGAATTTGGTCCCCAAATTCTCTTTGAAATAACTTGGGGTATTGATTCGTAGGTCTTCCTCCATCTCCCACGTAGCGTCTTCGTCTCGGTTATGGTTTCGCCACACCACTTTAACCATCGAAATTTCTCTCTTCCGCAGATTGACGTATTCGCTTGGTCAATAATCCGAATTGGCTTTCGGTGTAAGAAAAGTTCTCCATCGGAGGAGGAGTCTCGTGTGATGATGTGCTCGGGATCGGTCGATACTTCTTCAACCTCGAGGCGTGAAATACATCGTGCATTCCCGCAAATTGTGATGGCGGCTCAAGTCGGTAAGCTAACTTCCCAATCCTCGTAGTATCTTGTAGGGTCCGATATATCTTGGGCTCGACTTAATACAAGACCAAAAAGAAAGGTGACCCATCAATATAGCCCAACAGGTCGTCATCCATGTACACTGTCCTCAATAACCTGTAGGAGCTCCAGCAGCCTGTCCAGTAAACCCATGAAATCCAACAACACCACCAGACTTACCTACAATGCATGAACTACGTGAGCTAATGCCCGAAGTGAAAACCATGCATGCTTAGTGAACAATGTAATACAATTGCAAATGCATTCTAAGATATTTTACCTTAAGTGCACTGAGAATGCATTGAAATATATTATTTATAATCATTTCTTTACATAGGCCCTTGACCCACATGCTATGCACCGGAAATAACTCAATATAGTATTAATGATCAAGCTGTCCAGTCCGTATGTCTCACATACCCGAAGTAATGTCTCACATGGCACTGGACATCAGTAATCAATCAGCCCCGTCCGAATGTCTCACATACCCGAAGTGATGTCTCACATGGCATGAGCTCAATATATCATATAAGCATGACCTCATGCCTCGGTGCACTAGCAGTGGCCAACCAAAATATTTTCTTTTCATAGAAAATCATGTCGTGCATGTCTTATCTCAACAATGCTCATATGTTTGCATGCACGTGCAAATGCCAATGAATGACATGCTCAATGAAACATCATCACACTCCAATATCCACCAAGCAACATATGAACATCACAATTTCCATAATGCATCCATCAAGATACAAGAATCGCATTTAGTATCAACAAGACAGAAAATACTATGTTCATGCATTGTAGTTGTAGATGGATTTTCACTTACCTTTCACCTTTGGATATTCTACCGAAAGTTTAACAAGTTCTTTCTTTCCTAGCCTTAGGAGAATGTCAACTGTGACAATTTAGAATATGAATATATATATATATATATATATATAGGGATTAGTTCAAATGAGACCAACCCCTTCGAGGTTAGTCCATAAGACCGCATATAGACCCTTGATTTAATTTTTTAATGGTGTAGATCTCTTTAGTTATTTTTGGGTTATAAGGGTATGATTGTATTTTCACCATTTTACGATTTTTTTTTTGTAGATCACGTTAATTGCTATTTAATAGGAAAATAGAATCTTTTCTTTATCGTTTTCCGATTTTTAGGGGAAAAAACCATAGTTTTTGATTCTGTCTTTTCAAAAGCTGGTTCCTTTGGCTTCCCTCCTCTTGGACGATTTTTTGACCAGCAAAAAAACCCTACTACTCTTTTCTTTTCTCCCCCAAATATACTTACACTTCCATTCATTTTATCGCACACAAAAAAAAACTGGCCGTTCGTCTTCTTCGGGCACACCAAAAACTTGAAGTTTGAAATTATTTCGCCGTTCATAAGTTTCTTATTGGTAGAAGGTTTGGGTTTTGCGAAGAAGGGAGCAGAGAAGGGTTATTTTGCGCCCGTTTTTTGCATTTGTAAAGGTGAGTTCCTTTTCTCTGTTAATGGCCCAATTTCTCCAAATTTCAGTATGTTCTTGTCTTTACCAAGTAATTTTTGGTGGGTGTAGGAGTTCGATTTTTGTGGAGAAGGTTTGAGGAGAGGAAATCGGCCTTTGAGTTCTTGTATTTGAAGGTATATTTTTGTTTTATTCTTCCGCCTTTTTTATTATTTACGGTTGTTTCGGGTTGTGGTGTATTCTAGCTATTCGTATATGTTATGTTAAATAAACAACATTAAGTGGAATGTAAACAAATTAGTGTACTCCAAATAAGAAACGCATAACAAGTATGCAGATTGTTTTACTAAGTATACTGATATATTATGTTAAATACACAACATTAAGTAGAATATAAACATACTTTTGTATGCAGATTTTTTATACTAAGTATACAAGTTTGTCATGTTAAATATTAAGTATGCAGATTTTTTATACTAAATATACAAGTTTGTCATGTTAGATATACAACATTTAGGTGGAATGTAAACAAATGAGGTTTAAAGTTCTTGATATCTGAATTTGTGTTTTTTTATCTAGGTGTTTGTGGCTAGTAAAATGTCAAGTGAAGAACAGGAAATAGAGGTCAATAGTGGTGCAGATGATAGTTTCGGAGACGAGCAGCCCAAAAAGAGGCGAAGGATTGATAGTTCATATCCCGGCACGCAAGTTAGGGTGAAACCCAAGGTTTTGGTTGATGCTCTTGCTTCTATAAAACCTGCACAAAAGAATGCAGGTTTGAGGAAATTTGGTCACCTGGTTTCTGAAGAGGCAATACAAATCTCATGTGTACATTATACATGAAAGTGATCTTTTTGATTTGCATGTACATTATACATGGATGCAGCAACTTGTATAGATAGATATGTCGAATTGTATATTTAATATGTTCCATTTGTTTATTTTTGGGTTATTTGAATTGTATTTTTTGTTGTATAAAACAGTTTAATATACTTGTTTAATTAGTTACGTGGATTTGTATATTTTATGTGGTGGAATTGTTTACTTGATTGTATGGGTGATTAACGGTTTTAGTTCGGTGGATTTGTATACGATTTGATGACATGTATAAATAGATATATTGAATTGTATATGTAATGTGTATCATTTGTTTATTTTTGGTTAGTTGAATTGTATTATTTGTTGTATAAGTAGATTAATATATCATTTTATTTAGTTACGTTGAATTGCATATTTTGTTAGGTGGATTTGTATACTTAGTTGCATGGGTGATTTATTGATTTTAGTTCGGTTGAATTGTATTCGATTGCTTATGGACTTGTATAAATAGATATGTAGAATTGTATATTTAATGTGTTGCATTTGTCTATTTTGGATTAGTTGAATTGTATTATTTTGTTGGATAAATAGATTAATGTATTTTGTATAAATCTTAAGGTACTTATTGGCGTATACAGTGTAATTGTATATATAGTAAAACAATTATGTATGTTTAGTTTTTTTGGCATATTTAGTTGAATGTAATTTTACATGCAATACATGTTTAGGGAGAAAAATAACATTAAAGATAAATTAACAATTACTCAACGTTAAAAAAAAGTTTTCATTAAATAATAAATGTGAGAATTGTTTTTTGAAAAAATAAAAACATTGCACTAGGTCGTGGTGTTGTGGTTTGGACATGTACTGTTATGCGTCCGATCTCACCACATGTTACACATCGTCTTTTGAGTTTTCCATTTCGAATCCGCTAATTGCTCCATAGTTTCGTAAAATTGTACACCGGTTTCCAACGTAGCGAAATGCATTCCCACTCGCGGAATCTTTTCTTGTTCCACCGGTATCCAATATTTTGTTGATCCCGACGAGATTTTGAGCCGTTGTCCTACGTTGTTTTTGACATCACAAAATTTATTAGACAATAATACAAAATGTATATATTATATATACAATTATATAACATCATTCATACACAATTTTCATTTTTCACGATATTGCACATGTTCTCAAATATTTGTATAAAATATACATTTTTAATAGTCTATGTATGCACGTTTTGATTTATAAGTATACAAACTGATTAATTTATTATAATGACAATTTCTACCATACAATGAAATAAGTATGAGTAGATTTTTACTTGAACAAATTATGCACGAAAATATACAATCGTTGTATTATAAATATACAATGAATAAATTAATATATACATATCGTAATTCTTTGAATAAACACGCAACGAATTTAGTAACAAATATACTTTCTGCAGATAAGACGTAAGTATGCATATACATAATGCTATATACACAAGACTTATATTCTAAATTGGCAAATTATCGTACTAAACATACAAACTACTAATTGAGATGCAACCTTCATACAAGTGAGTAATATGCAAACATATACTATATATACAATGTTGACACACTACATAGACAATATTTACATACTAAACATACAAAGCAACAATTATGTAGTTCTATATTTTTGCATACAAAGCAACAATTTAGACTTATATTCTAAATTGGCAAATTATACGTACTAAACATACAAACTACTAATTGAGATGCAACCTTCATACAAGTGGTAATATAGAAAAATATAAAACTATATATATAATATTGACACACTACATAGACAACATTTACATACTAAACATACAAAACAACAATAATAGAAGTGCATATAGTTCATTCGGTCATCAATTGTCGATTCACGGCGTCTATATATTATAGCTTTTTCTCGGAGAAATTACTGGAGGACATTCATCGATTGCGTTGAAATCAATACTTTTTGCCATTGTATAACTCTTTCCAATCAAGCGGGTGATACCTCCTTGCAAATTGTTAGATATCCGTCGCGTTTAATTTTTGTGGATGAATTGCAGGTCAATTTTGGGTGATAATGGTGATTCTGAGAGGTTTTGATAATGGTGATGCGGTGTTTGCGTTGTGAAGGAGACGTATATTTTTGATTGTATATGGTAAATTGCGTGATTTATGGGGGCGTGATCAATAACAGATCACGCCCCTATAATGTAGGAGGAGGTTACAATTAATAATTTTCTCGGATTCCAATTTTACCCTTTCTATTGTATAGTTACTTTAAAACCTAAAGATTGTAACGAATCTTGGCCATTGATTTACTATTTGGATGGTCTAGATTCGGTCTTATGGACTAACCTAAGAGGGTGGTCTCACGGGGATCCTCTCCTATATATATATATATATATATATATATATACATATCCTAAATTTTGTTAAAGGTTTTAAATCTTAACTTTATATAGATAACCCACAGGTTTTAAATTTTATAACTAAAATTTGAGTATGCCCAAATACACAGAGAGAATCGTAATCGTTTTATCATATTTTCAATCGGTAATTTCCTTTCTCGAAGCAATTCACGAAACCTATTATCAACTCGTTCCAATATATATAATTTTCTTTCAATGCACTAATTATATTTAGCATATACAAAACCATAGTTGAATCTAACAAGTTTTCAATCATTATTATCTAACAAACAAGGAAAATGCCATTTGAAATGACTTACCAATATATCCCTCGTATATATGCTAACACCTTTCTCTTTTTTGTTGTCTCTATTTCCTTGTAAACAAAATCATATTCTATTTCAAATTTACGGCGATCTAACTAAGTTAATGTGAATAAAAACTCTTCCTTAGTTTTAAACCCTTTCAACATCACATCAAAGCATTAAAGCAATAAGGCTCCAACAATTATATATATTTTATATATATAATAATAGTTGCTCAAAAATCTCAATTCATATATCTAAATTGTAATTGTAGTTTTAAATCATTAATACATTTATAAATATGACTATTTCATATAATTTTATTTTATTCATAAATTAACAATTAGAAAGAAACGGTAGGAATTAATTCACTGCATCAAGTCTCTTACCAAAATTCTATGAAAATTCTTCTGACGGCTACCCTCTTTTCTTTCTAGTGTCCCATATATTTTTTTCTTTTAAGTCTTTGAAACTTTGTTGTGTCTCTGTTTCTCTTCTCTCTCACTCACTACTGTGTGTGTCCGTGTGTGTTTTGGTTTGTAGAGAACATCTATCTTATATTTATCCTTAACTAGATTTAGGCGGTGGTGACATGGATATTATATGTTA
Source organism: Rehmannia glutinosa (assembly GCA_016081115.2). NCBI lineage: Eukaryota > Viridiplantae > Streptophyta > Magnoliopsida > Lamiales > Orobanchaceae > Rehmannia > Rehmannia glutinosa. Next base: position 60,598,355 of record CM071934.1, on the reverse strand, counting down.
TTTATGTAAATGTATAAAAGCTCATGTGTGTTAGATTATAGGTCGGACCATGTGTATACTCGACAAGTAATACATATCTATACCTTATTACTTGTGGTGGTGGTAATGTTTGATATAATTTAATAGATTAACATGTGTGTGACTTTAAATTTATAAGTGTAATTAGCTTACACGTATACATATATATATCAATTACATGCATGGTGTCAATACTTTCTATAATATATATACATATATAATACGAGGTTCCTATATATATTATATACATGTTCGACACACAGACACACACACACACACATATATATATATATATATATGATGACCATCGATTAATTGATTACATAATATATATTACGTTATTATATCCATATAATTAGCGTGTGTATATATGAATTAAACAATATGATTTTCATAATTTTATTCCTTTATAATTATTATTATCACTTGATATATATCATCTTAGTATCTGGCTGTGTTTGAGTATTATGTTAATTAATATATTTAAATGCTACATCTCCCAATAAATACATCAATGCCCCCTTTCACCTCTAAATGTACTACGTGTAATCAAATGGTACCAAATTGTTTGACACCGAGATATTTTTTTCTATGTTAATGAACAATCAACTACTTAAATTAAGTGCTCGCAACTAGCACTATTTGAGAATTTTAAGAGTATTCAAATTATTCATGCCTTATAGAACAAAATAAATTATACGATGTCAATATCAATGCAAATAACACATAAGTCATATTTAATGCATGAATTATATTGACCAAGTGAGTAGTAAGAGACTCGGGTGTTATATCCTCCCCTCCTTATAAAAATTTCGTCCCCAAAATTTGACTTACCAAGTTACCTAAATAAATTAGGATATTTTGCCCTCATCTCATCTTCTCGTTCCCATGTAGCTTCCTCTACTAATTGATTCCTCAGTACTTTAACTAATGGGATTTCTTTGTTCTTGAGTTTCTTTACCTCTCGTAATAATATCTCGACGGGTGTCTCTTAGTAGCTTAAGTCGGCTTTCAACTCTACCGATTCTTGTTCTAAAATATGAGTTGGGTTTGCAACGTATTTCTCAACATAGAAACGTGGAATACGTCATGTATTTGAGAGGTAAGTTAGGTCTGTAGGCAACATCATCAATTCTTTTGGTGATATGAAATGGACAATGTATCAGGTCTAAGTTTTCCTTTCTTTCCAAATCACATTACCCCTTTCATCGGTGCAACCTAAAGAAATACTCGATCCCCTGCGAGAAAATTCTAACATTCTTCTTCTTTGATCGGAGTGGCTTTTTCATCAACTCTGAGCAGTTTCTATCCTTTGTCGAATTTGCATCACAGCCTCTGTCATTTCTAGAACCATGTCGGGCTAAAAGCTTTCTTTCACCAACTTCGTCCCAATGAACCGGTGATATGCATTTTCTACCGTATAGTACTTCATAGGAGCCATCCCTATTGTGGCTTGGTAGTTGTTGTTGTATGAGAGTTCTATCAAAGGTAGATATTTGCTCCATTGTCCTTGAAAATCCAGAACACATGCTCTAAGCATATCTTCTAAAGTTTGTACCGTTTGTTCCAACATGCGTCGATGCGGGGGTGATAAGCGAGTCTAAATGACAATCGTGTTCCTAGTGCCTTCGCTAAACTCCCGGAAAGCAGAGAGAAACCTCGAGTCTATGTTAGAGATGATAGATAGTGGTACACCATGAAGTCTAACCACTTCCTGTATATAAAGCTGTGCGTATCGGTCTATGGAATAAGTTGAGCAAATAGGAATAAAATGAGAGGATTTGGTTAACTTATCCACAATTACCTAAATAGCATCGTATCTCTACGATAGTTTTGGGCAAACACGTAACAAAATCCATAGTGACCCTTTTCCATTTCCATTAAAGTAATAGGCGGAGGTTGCAATGTTCCAGCAGGCCTTTTGTGTTCCGTCATTATTTATTGACAAATTAAACATTGTTTCCCGTATAGGTAATGCCTCCATATCATGAGCGCAAATACCACTGCAACAAGATCTAAATCATGTGTAGGGTAATTCTTTTCATAGTCTTTCAATTGTTTAGACGCATACGCGATCACCTTACCACTTTGCATCAATACGCATCCTAGACCATTCTTCGATTTTCAGTTGATGGTACCCGAATCACAAGTCGATCTTTGAAAGTACTGTTGCACCTTTAAGTTGGATGAACAAATCATCGATTCGAGGTAATGGGTATTTACTATTAATTGTAACTTTATTCAATTCTTGGTAGTCGGTCATAATCTCATCGTACCACCCCTTATTTCGCGAATATCAGACTGGCACACCCCATGGCGAAAAGATAGGTCTAATAAAGCTTTTATCCAGTAATTCCTGGATTTGTGTGTTCAATTCCTTCACAACCAACGTCTAGTAAAGGTCGTGCATTTTGTGTTAATATCGTTGGAAATCTTAAGCGGGTCGTGATTCAGCGAAGGTAAGGAAATTCTCTAGGGGAAATGTCACTATCTTTCTCTAACTATCAATTGTAGTACCATACTTCAACAACCAATCTATACCCAAGACGAAATCATGGTCATTCGTGGCTAACACAATTAGATCCGAATAAAGTTCTCTATTTTCAATTGGAATAGAACAAGTTCTCAAAATTTGATTAGTTTTCTTGGAATCTCCAGGAATTGCTACATTATAACCCACTTGCCTACATCGGGTGTCTACCTAGTCTCCTCACATACTCGGTGGAAGAAAATGAATGTGTGGCTCTCAAATCAAATAATACGAATGTTGGGTTGTCCAAGCTAAGAGGTTTACCTATAGCTGGCGATGGGTTCGCACTGCGTGCACCTTTGGTGATAGTAAATGCTTTGGTTGGTACATGTTTTGTCTATAGGATTTGGACTATTTAGGCACACATTAACAAAATGTCCCAATATCCCACACGTAAAACATCTCCTGGTATCTATCGTGAAACTCCTAGTATGTTAAGTTGTAACGACCGGTTTTCAAAAATACAAGTAATTCAATAAAAGAATTATAAAAGAACATATTTTATAAAACATTGCCTATAATTCAAAAAAAAGAATTTTCAAATAAACAAAAGTACTTTAATTCAAACCAAAATATTTATTCTAAAAAATTAAAATACTAACTATTAACAGTAAGTACTCAAATTAATTAACAAATAAGGGTTCCTAAAAATTCAAATTAAATAAAAATCGTTGACTTTGCATCCACCGCCTCCAATCCTCGCTCGGGCTCCTCAACCGAAAAGTTTTAATAAAAATGGGGTGAGCTTTCAACTCGCTCCGTGGGAACACGTTTGTCATAATTAAATACATCAATAGCGTAATCGTAAATATTCAACATATAATTTTTCCTCTATAATTTTCCTCTATGTCAAAACTAAATACAACATATAGGCATAATCGTAAATTTTCCTCTAATCGCGGCGATTACTTTATAATCTTTGCGGGCTACCCCGAGGATTCTTTTGATCCAGACCTATTTACGGTCCCACGACTAACATGATTTCCTCTTTCCACGTTGCACACAAACGAAAACACATATATGAAATATTTAATAATGACAAACAATACTTGAATAGAAATATCCCCACCTCAAGCGATTTACATTAATCCGTGTAGTAACTAAAACGGTTATTCTAATTCTTTTGATTCTCGATTCTTGAATCGATTTTAGAGAAATGGGGTGAAGTTTGTAAAGGGAGATTTTCAATTTATAGAGTTGAATTTTGGAATTTATGATTGAGAATTAAGTTCTTACATTAAAAATTATAACCCTTCACCTTTCATATACTTTTAATTAAGTTTGAGTCCTTCTAAATTCATAATGAAATTCTATTAAATGTGGCTAATTAAAATTATATTTTTCTGATTAATAAAATTATAATTCATATAATAATAATTGAAAAATACGGGATATTACATATTATCCACCTTTAAAAAAATTCATCCTCGAAATTCGTTTTCTTACCAAAGTTCATAAAAAAAAATATGTCATTTTCTTTACACGAGGATTCTTGTCTAATATTGAAAGTACACGTGCAATAATACAATAATTAGCTTACACGTATACATATATATATCAATTACATGCATGGTGTCAATACTTTCTATAATATATATACATATATAATACGAGGTTCCTATATATATATATATATTATATACATGTTCATACACACACACACACACACACACACACATATATATATATATATATATATATGATGACCATCTCGATTAATTGATTACACAATATATATTATGTTATTATATCCATATAATTAGCGTGTGTATATATGAATTAAACAATATGATTTTCATAATTTTATTCCTTTATAATTATTATTATCACTTGATATATATCATCTTAGTATCATTTGTGTTTGAGTATTATGTTAATTAATATATTTAAATGCTATATTTTCCAATAAATACATCGATGCCCCCTTTCACCTCTAAATGTATTACGTGTAATCAAATGGTACCAAATTGTTTGACACCGAGATATTTTTTTTTCTATGTTAATGAACAATCAACTACTTAAATTAAGTGCTCCGCAACTAGCACTATTTGAGAATTTTAAGAGTATTCAAATTATTCATGCCTTATAGAATAAAATGAATTATATGATGTCAATATCAATGCAAATAACACATAAGTCATATTTAATGCATGAATTATATTGACCAAGTAAGTAGTGAGAGACTCGGGTGTTACACCAAATTTCTTCATTATATCTCTGGTGTATTTTGTTTGACTTATGAAGGTTCCATCCTTCAATCGCTTTACTTGAAATCCTAGGAAGAAAGTCAGTTCTTCCATCATGCTCATCTCAAATTTATCTTGCATGAGGTTTGAGAACTTATCACACATCTCCTTATTTGTGGATCCAAAGCGATGTCATCCACATATATTTGAACAAGCGTATACTCTCTCCATCTTGAATTCTCGAAGAGTGTTCTGTCCACTTTTCCTTTGGTGAATCCATTGTCGGTTAGAAATTGGGACAATGTATCATACCATGCTCTTTGTACTGTTTCAATCCATATAATGCTTTCTTGAGCTTGTACACCTTATCTCCAATAGTCTTACGCTCAAAACTTGGAGGTTGTTCAACGTAGACTTCTTCCTCTAATGAGTCCATTTAGAAATGCACTCTTCACATCCATTTGATACATAGTGAAGTTCTTGTGTGCAAAGCATAGGCAAGAAACATCCTTATTGCTTCCAATCTTGCAACAGAGCAAAGGTTTCATCAAAATATATTCCCTCTTCTTGGCAATACCCTTTGGATACCAATCTTGCTTTGTTTCTCACCACTGAGATCCTTCCTCATTCATCTTGTTTCGATAACTCATTTTGTGCCAATAACATTTTGATGGGTTGTCTCGCACCAATTCCCATTCCTTGTTTCTTTCAAATTGATTGACTCTTCTTGCATGGCTTGAATCCAATGTGTGTCATCCAATGCTTGAGATACATCTTTTGGCTCTATTTGGGAAATAAAACAAGTGAACTACTTCATCTTTGTGCTCGGATCCGGTTCTTATGCCTTCTCTTACATCTCCAATAACTAACTCAGGTGGATGGTCTCTTAGCCATCTTACATCGAGGTTGGAGCAAGTCATTTGGATTCAGTAGTCTCATGACTAAGTTGTCTTGAATAGCTCTTTCATCTTCATTTAGTGTAGACTTTCATTTTGTCTTTGAGATTGACTATTTCATCTTCATCTGTGTTGATTGTTCTTACTTCAACTTCAACATAAGGACTCTTTCGCATAGTTGGCTGATTCAACTTGTCAGCTAACTCTTCAATGTCTTCTCCATTCACATTGGATTCATCAAAAACCACATGGATAGACTCTTCTGTGACCATAGTCCTCTTGTTCAACACTCTATAGGCTTTGCTCTCAGCTGAGTATCCCAAAAAGATACATTCATCAGCTTTAGCATCAAAAGCCTTCAAATTATCTTTGCCATTGTTATGGATGAAGCATTTGCATCCAAATATCCTGAAGTACCCAACATTTGGCTTTCTCCATGTCCAAATCTCATAGGGAGTCTTGGTTAATTGCCTGTTTATCATGCATCTGTTTTGAGTATAACATACTGTGTTAATGGCTTTAGCCCAAAATCTCTTAGGCAATCCAGCTTCAGCTAACATGGTCCTTGCAACTTCTTTGAGAGTTTTGTTCCTTCTTTCAGCTACTACTCCATTCTTTGTGGAGTTCTTTCTGAGATAACTCATGAGAAATACCATTTTCAACACAATCTCGAGTAATTATCCCATTGACAAACTCAGTTCCTCTATGAGACCTTATCTTTATAATGGTTTGGCTCTTTTATTTTGAACTCTTTTCATCAGCTGAGGTAACTTCTGCAAAGTTTCCTTCTTTTTGCGAGATGAAGAGTGTCCATGTATATCTTGAATAATCATCTACCACCACTAAGGTGTATTTCTTTCCACTTATCTTTGTTGGTTCAAATTTGGACCAAATAGATCCATATGCAAATGAGATGTAATATCCTTGTGGAAGAAGGACTTGGCTTGTCCTTAAAGGAAGATTTTATTTGCTTTCCCATCGAGGCATGCATCACATACACTTTCTTTCTTGTACACTTTCGAGTGCCGGCAATCCTTCCACAAGATGACTCCTTGCAAGCTTGTTGATTGTCTTGAAGTTGAGATGACTTTCACTTCTTGTGCCACAACCAACTTGATTTGATTGTGCTCTTTGCTAACAGACAAGTGCTTGGTGTGACAGTAGACCATTCTAACACATACATATTCTTCTATCTTGATCCTTGCAGCACTATTTCATTTGTTTCTGCATCTTTGATCTCGCACACTCCCATATTGAATCCAACATTGTAGCCCTTGTCACGAGTTGGTGATGCTTGAGTTGAAGTTGAGGCCTTCAACATAAGCAACATCTGTGATTTCCAATCCATTCTTCTTGATAGATCTTGTGCCTTTGATTTCCCCTGGAGCTTCATTTCCTCCAAATATGACTTTTGCACCTCTAATCTCCTTGAATCTTCATAGGTTTTCTTGTTTCTGTCATTTGTCTAGAACAACCACTATCCATGTATACGATGTTCCTTGACACTCGAGTTGTTCCTTGAACACCTGTAATCAAGGAAATTAGTTTTAGGTACCCATACTTGCCTAGGTCCGAGGGGTTAGTGTTATAAGATGATCCAACCAACCTATAGCCAAAGGACTTGACTCTAAGAGGTTGCCATCTATCGTGCCATAATCATAGTGCACATTTGCAAATTGCTTAGGGTTTTAGGTTCATACAATTGTCTCTTTTGTCTGTATGCTGTGTGTGTGTTTTAGCAATTGGTTTCTTGGGATAGTTGTCATATTTCGAGTGTAGTGCAGGGCGCATATGTGTCTTGATAATAGCTCTTTTCCCTTTGGAATGACCTTTGCTAAGGTTTAGGTCTTTGCCATTTAGGCTTGTATTCCATTGGTATTTGTTGATATTTCACATTGTTCCAATCAACTTGGTTTGGGTAGTTTCTACCATTCCCATCACATGTATTTCTACGATGAAATTTCTAGGGTTTTTGGTAGTTTGTTTGCTTTTCACATAGTATTTTGTTTGGAGTTTTTGAGGAACTCTTTGGATTTCTTCTCATTTGTCCTCTCAAAGATACTCAATGGTTGTTTTCCTTTCCTTTATATCCAAGACCAGTTTGTTTGTGATTGTGCTTAGGAGTGAATGTGGGTGCAACATTTGGTGTTTTGGTTTTTTGAGATGCTTCATTGCTTGAAGATCCTTTTTCCAAAATCACTCTTGGAGTTTTTTGTGCACGAGAGGAATTGAATCTTATGCCTGTCTTATCACCACATTTTTTTTTGACTCATGATAAGATCATCCAATGATTTGGATGCCGTTGTAAATGAGGCAATCACAATTTTTAGGTCTTTTTCCCTCTTTTCTATAACTATCTCTGCTATCATTTTGGCATTCTCGGCCTTGACTTTGTGTTCTCATCGGCTATGTGACTTAGAGTACTCGACTCCTTAGTCATTTGTGAGTTTTGGCTTTTAGAAATTTGTTTTCCTCATTTAGAAGTGTGTGAGGATTTAATGTGCTCAAAATCTATCATCATTTTGCCTAATAAAAAATAAAGATCAATGGGTGATGAAGTGTGTGTGTCACAATCACTATCACTTGAATCGAATGAGATGAGTTAGAGTGTACCTCATCTTCTTGGTTTGGTTGATCTTGTTCTTTAGCCATAAGGCGAGATCATGTCCTCTTCTTGAGAATCACTTGAGTAGTCGCTTCACTACTCTCGAGTCTCACGCTTCTTTGGACTTAGCTTGTCTCAGCCAGTCTCGGCTGCCCAACGTGGCTTTCTTCTTTTCATGTCTTCTTTCTATGAAGACTTCTATTTCTTCTTCATTCCTATATTTGTTAACTAGTGGATAGGAACAATCAAGCGCAAAATGTCTGGTTGTCTGCGGTTCAACACGAGTTTTAAGCTCTTTGATCGACTCTTTCTGTTCTTGGGTTATCGGCTCTCTCGATATTCTACCCTTTGATGCTCAACTCTCTTGGGTGGCCTATCTTACCTTGATTTAGAGGGAGCTGAATGTCTCTAGAGGTTTCACCCTTGTTTATTTTATAGTTCTTATTGAAGAACTTGTTGAATCTTTTAACCATTAGGGAAATCTCTCCTCCGGTCATGGCTTCCCCGGTTCGGCTCTCTTTCCATCCTTGACTACCGATCTGCTTGTCTTGGGTACAACTGTCTCCTCTTGCTCTTTTCTTCTCAGCTCAAACTCATAGGCTTTGAGGTCTGAGAATAGCTCATGGTTGGATGTTCTTGATAGGTCCATGGAATGTCTCAGAGCCATAGTCTTCATTTCTCATTCAGCTGGGAGGCTTCTTAGTATCTTCATACACATTTCCTTTTGTGTATATTCCTTCCAAGAGCTGAAAGTTCATTTGTGATCTCAGTGAATCTGGCATCCAGCTGATCCATAGATTCACCTGCAAACAATTTGAAATTTTCAAATTTTTGAACAGCAACAGACAATTTATTTTCTTTAATTTGCTCTGATCCTTCACAAATTAAAGTTAGCTTATTCCAGATTTCTTTTGCTGTTTTGCAGGATTTGACTTTATTGAACATTGCTTTGTCCAAAGTCTTGTAAAGTGTGTCCTTGGCCACATTGTCCAAGTTGTATCTCTTCCTATCATCATTTGTCGACCCAGTCCTTGGTTTTTCAACCATGGCTGGTCTTTCTTCAGCAGCAGCTTCTTCTCCTTCAGCTGCAGCTGCTCTTCTTACAGCTGTGTTCACTTTCAATATTTGCAGTGGCCCATCCTCTATCACAAGCCACATTTCATCGTAGAAGCGAGATAGATGAGCTCGCATACGAATTTTCCATTCATCAAATTCTTCAACAAAGTGAACATAGGAATACATGTCAAATTTGCTTCCATGATAATAACTTTGGTAAAAATGAAAGATTTTGAAAATGCAAGTGTTTAAAACCTTTTTGAAAAGATTAAGATCTAGTTCAGTAACCAGTGCGGAAGGCTCAATGAACCAACCGCTCTGATACCACTTGTAGGTCCCAAGGGGTGTGAGTAAGGTTTAGAAGGGGAGGGGTTGAATAAACCTTACAAACTTTTTGTTTTTAGTCCTTTTAAAAATATTACGAGTTAACTCAAACAATTTGTATCCTTGAGGAGAAGTTGGTTATTCAACTAAGTTAGCCACTTTGATTTCGATAGAGCCGTTGATAAAATAACTTCGGCTATTTAACCTGAACTTTAACTTCATTTGTGTTGGTTTTATCGGTGGAAGACCCTTTAAAATGTTTTAAGCTTGTTTTAACACTTGTTTTTTAGCACTTGGTTATTAATCGAGTTGGATAGCAATTATGAGTTTATCATCGATATGATATAAGTATGCGAGAAATATAAATGTCTTTGAAAAATAAATGACATGAGTTAATTTTTATAGAGGTTCGAAGATGGGGTAATTCTTCTAATCCTCTCTTATCCAACTCCGGAGGAATCCACTAAGTAATAGATCAGTTTACAAAGTGGTGAATAGTCTAGAGACAACCTTGGTCACACAGCCTTCTCTTGCGACTCGGCTTCTTCACGGGGCAAGCTGCTACTTGCACTCTTGACTCACTTTCTCAAACTCTTGGATTTGATCACAAAGCCCTCCAATAACTTGATCTTGGTTCGACCTTGAACCTTCCTACAATCTGGAACTAACACTTTATCTCGACAACTTTAACATGTTACCATTCGGAGTAACATTCTTGACTTCCATCAACGGATCTCGTTCGAGTTTTCTTGACTTATTGCCGTCTTTTATTTGGGTGACTTGAGTTAGCTTCAATCTTTGGATGACTCATCTGTCACTTCAACTTGAGACTTGGCTTCTTGAGTTGACTTGACTAACTCTTCACATAGTTGATTTAAACCGATACACCTTGATCGAGTTCTTGACTTTCCTTCTTAGCCATACTCATTTGTCTTGCGGCGGAGTATTCACTCGATCTTGATTGACTTCTTGTATTTCTAGGCGTAGGCGACTTGACTCGGACTTTTCCGGCCCTATCTATTACAATGTAAATTACAAGGAAAATGGGGTGCCAACTTTCTAGTTTAAGTTTTACATGGTATCATCAAAATCTACAAAATAAATTTTCCAACACATCATGACCTCCTACGGTCCTGGCAAGTTAAGTTCGTCACAAAGTCCATCGTTATGTATTCCCATTTCCATTCGGGAATTCTCAATGGCTGTAGTAAACGGATGGCCGTTGGTGTTTTATTTTTACTCGTTGACAAGTTAAACATCTCAACGAACTCTGCTACATGGTTCTTCATGTTTACCCACCAATAATTCCGCTTCAAGTTCTTATACATCTTGTATCCTCCAGGATGTATAGTATATCTCGAACGGTGTGCTTCGCGCAAGATTCCGTTCCTTATTTTTTCATCATTCGGTATGCACACTCGATTCGAATCTTATGATCTGTCTTGGTCTGAAAATTTCGGTCTCTCTCCTTAAGTATCCCTTCCTTCGGCTTTGGGAGATGTATGTCCTTCTCTTGTGCGACTTTGATCTCATTTGCCAGATCGGGTTTAACCAAAATGTTAGCACATGTAATCCGAGTATTGGTTCTGGTCGGATTGAAATGCTCATTCTTCTAATGATTTCCACTCTCGGATCATTAGTCTAGCTAAACTCATCTTTCGCTCAAGGCGTCGCTACTACATTTGCCTTCCAGGGATGATATTGAATATCAAAGTGATATTCCTCAATTAACTCAATCTATCCCGTTGCCTTAGATTGAGATCTTTCTATGAGAATAGATACTTCGTGCTCTTATGATCCGTAAAAGCGTGAATGTCGCCCAGTAGAGATAGTGTCTCGCTTCTTTAATGTGAATACTATCATTTGCCAATTCCAAGTCGTGCGTCGGGTAATTGGCCTCATATGGTTTGAGCTTCCGTGAAGCATACGCAATGACATTTCCCTCCTGCATGAGCACGACTCCCAATCCTTCCTTTGATGCATCATGTAAATGACAAAGCCCTGTGTTCCCTTGAGAAGGGCTAAGAGGCGGGAGATGTGGTAAGTCGTTTCTTGATTCTTGAAGCGGCCTCGCATTTGTCGTTCCACTCAAACTTGACTTGCTTCGAGTCAATCGAGTAAGTGGTCCAGCTATCTTGGAGAAATCCTTGATGAATCTTTGATAATATCCACTAATCCCAAGAAGCTTCCGATCTCGATTCTTGATTTTGGTTGTTTCCATTCAACCTTTATGTACCTCGAAGGATCAGCTGCGATCCCATTGCCGGATACTATGTGTCCCAAGAACATGACTTTCTTAAGCTAAAATTCACACTTGCTGAACTTGGCCTATAGTTTGTGCTCGTAGTATCTCCAAGACGATCCTCGGATGACGTTCGTGATCTTCTCTAGATTTGGAGTCTGCGAGTATGTCATCGATGAATATCACTATGGCGATCCAAGTAAGGCCAAAATACTCGATACATCGGATCCATAAACGCTACAGGGGCGTTCGTCGGACCGAATGACATTACTACAAACTCGTAGTGTCCATACCTAATCACGGAATGTTGTTTTAGAAATATATTCTTCACGGATCTTCAACTAGTAGTATCCTTGTTGCAAGTCAAACTTCGAGTACACCGTCCCTCCTTGAAGTTGATCAAACAATTCGAATATCCTCGGGAGGGGATATTTATTCTTGATGGTCACGCTATTAAAACCGCGTAATCTATGCACAACCTTAATGTTTCATCCTTCTTCCGACGAAAATCTTGGTGCTCCCCACGGGGGCGCACTTGGTCGATAAATCCCACTTCCATCAACTTCTACAATTGAGTCTTCAACTCTTGCAACTCCACAAGAGCCATTTTTACGGTGTTCTAGCAATTAGGGCTATTCCGGTAACACTTCAATAGTGAACTCGACTTCTCTCTCTAGAGGGACAAAGGTGAGTTCTGTGGAAATACGTTTGTGTATTCGATACTATGAGCGATGAATTTGTGTCTCTACCTTGGGTTTTTTGATTACAAACGCCAAGTACCCTTGTTCCCCTCAGAGATTGCCTTTTTCGCATAGCTTAATGGACTTGCGATGGCGGTCCATTTGTGCATGATGTGTGGATAACCATTTCATTCCCAAAATCACATCGTATTAGGATATAGGCAATAATATCAATTCAATAGGAAGTTTATCTCACCAATCTTAATTATAGATAATATCATTAATTGGCTTGCGCCCATAGGAGTTGACACTTCTAGACATATGGGCATGTGTTCCATGCATGCATGCGGCTTGTGTACATAGTGTGGTGCGACAAATGAGTGTGATGATCTAGGGTCAAACAAGACTTTAGCATAGTGGTTGGATACTAGAAGCGTACCTTCCACCACATTCATTGCCTTCGGAGCCTCATGTCCGGCTAGTGCAAATGCTAGAGCCGGAATCGTAGCTCGATTTCCGACCATTCCCCCGGCCTGCTGCTGAGCAATTTGTTTTCGTGCGTTATACTTTGGGCAATCCTTCATTTGGTGATGATTGCTGCCACATCGCAAACATTTTCTCGCATGCGCCAACAATCATTGGCGGTATGTCCCGATTTTGATAGTGTGTACATGACTTCCCCTACGTTCCCTATACTGGCCCCTTTCCCTTATCTGTTCGTCCCACATTACCTTTCTGAAACTTGATGGGCTGTTTTGATGGTTGCCCCACAAAAGGCCTCTTAAGAGTGTTGGTAGGTACGCCCTGTTATATATCCAGTCGATGCGGTTCAATCCCAGGACTCGTCTGAGTCGCCTTCACTGCAGTGAATATGTTTCGATTCACGATCAATAGTTTTCGTAGTTCCATTTTCAGCCCTGGTGAACTTATACACTTATCTTCCTGCATCGATGGTCCCGAAAGCATATTTGGGCAATCGATGGAACTCCGACTCATACTAAGTCACAGTCATATTTCCCTGTCTTAACCGATGAAATTCATCCCTGCGGGCCTCCTTCACAACCTGTGGGATGTATTGCTCATTAAACTCTGCCAAGAAATTTTCCCAAGTCCTAGCCACGCTATCTTGGACCCATCTCATTTCCACTGTCCTCCACTAATCACATGCAGCTGATTCCAATCTGAATACTACAAGAGTTACTTTCTGCTCGTCCGTGTATTCTAAAGCATTGAAAATGTTTTCCAATTTCTCAATCCAGTCCTCAGCCTTCACATTATTTGGCTCTCCCAAGAAAGCCGACGTGTCAAAGCGTAGGAATCATTCCAAAACCTGGTCATTAGCCTCTCGGGCGGGTTGCAGTACATTCTGGAGGTCTTTGCTTGTTGTCGCATGAATACAAGTATCTCCTGCAATGCTTGAGCAGTTAGATTTTCTCTCGTGGGTGGGGAGGAGGTGGTGGCGGTCGGGCGATGGAGTTCGGTCCCTCGGGACATCCGCGTCCTCTCGGGGCATCATGTGGGGTCTACCTCGTCCCTTACGTTCACCATTCTGTACCCACGAAGTGTTAGTCGTGATTCATAACATAAATGAATACAGTAAATGATCAGAAAATAATACAAGTTATAACATGCCACCAGCAACGATAATAATCAAGATAGAATCAACAGCAAGTAAAAGACACATCCATTAATATGAAATACGAAGTACATGAGAGGAAATAAGATCGTACAACAATGCCATATATTGAAATCAAGGAAATACAGCCATCTAGAACAACAAGGAATAAAACACTTTCTACTCAAGAATAGTCTTTGCCGCCATCACTATCATCCTCAATGTTGATGTTCACGAGGTTCTAGTTCATGCCACACGGCGTCGGGCCAATCTGCAAATTTAGGCCATTCATCGGCGCTGGTGCATCCTCCAATGGGGCTGCATCTTGTGCTTTCTCGGTTCTTCGTCCTCCTTAGGATCCTCTTGGGGTCCTCTTTGGGATCCTCCTCATTATCTGCCTCCGGATTAGCTTCGGGTTCTACCTCGGGCTATGGTGGTGCGGGGCATTAGCCGCAAGAGCAACTTCTAAGGCAAGGTCCCTCTAGACCAGGGTTTGTGTGAGGTCTGAATGACGTCATCCGCTTGGTAATGGTCTCTTCAAGACGACCGATCGTGTCCCCGATCAACATGTAAGCCTCTGTGTCCCATTTGAATCGGTCGTCCAGTGCGTTTCATCTTATCCCGCATGCCATCCATGTGTTCTTGTAGCAACTGGATCTAATCTCGCGAGCGCGTATGTTCGCTTTCGCGATCCTTAGCCAACAAAACTAAGTCATGCTTATCCTCTTGGTTTTGCGCCAGGAGGTGTTCTAGATTACGTGCGCGATTACGCTCCTCCCGCAACCCGAATTAACCTGGATAAACTCCCGATGCCAATGGGTCACCATCCCCTCGTGGTAGTCTCGTTCCATGCAAGTCTCCCAAATCATAGACCAAGTTGGCGTTTTTGGTTCCATTTCGGTCAAAACACAACTAAGGTTTGTCGAGGCAGTATAAATGGAAAGATAGAGAAGAACAAGCAAAACTAATCAAGAATCAACTAAGTTAAGATAACTATTACTATGGCATATCCAAGTACATAAAATTCTTAACTTAGTCTAAACATTAGTGATACGGTTCTCCATTATTCATCATCAAACTTAGTATCGGTCTATGTCCTTACAAGATCGAATTCAAGCTTAATTTAATCAAATCGCGGTCTTATCCAACACGGACCGAGGGTCTATCCTGGGTCAGCTCGGTGTAAGTTTCCATCTTATTAGCCGAGCTCGATACCACTCTAAGCCCATCACGCCCTAAACGCGAGCGTGGCGTGATCAAAACTTAAAGCGAGAAAAAAACCAAGCGATCTAACTAAACATCAAGCATAAACCCAAATAAACGAGTAATGTAGCGGCGGATTACGATTCTGATCCAAACATCAAGTATCCAAATTACATTCCCGAATACATAAACTTAAATTATCAAAGGGTCATACGCCCTCAAATTACATCTTAAGGAAAAGAAAAGAAAAGCTAATGAGCGATGCGAAATGGATTCCTAAAAGTCGGGAAACACGGAAGAGGACCACTCTATGGCTTGGTCTGCTTCGTCCACATAATCTTCATCTGGCCGTTTAAAAACAGAAGGGGGGTGAGACGAAAATTCTCAGTGGATGGGTGATCGCGTGAAAGTGTGGCGATATATATATATATATATATATGCAAGAAAAGCGGTATGTGAAAAATGCGTGAGTTATGATGCGTGTATCACACACAATTCGCATGCGACATGATATTCAAAATAATATACTTATATAGTTTTGATGAAAGGAGTTCATGTACATACAGGCACTATGTGTGAATTCAAACAAGTCAAGTAGTGGTTGCGTCTAAGTATAGCGCCAACCCAAGCAAGTATTTGTGCGAGTAACTCCCGAGAATCGTGTGGATCGGACATCGATTCCTTCGTTCTACCTTATGACTCCCCACACATTGGCACAAGGCCTCTCCATCACGCCATAGGTACGACAATCCAACAAGTATTTGCAAGGCTTGCAAGGCCGGATTGTCATAATCGCGATTATACCTCAAGTACTACGACCCACTTCTCCAGGGTGGACACTCCGTCCGCCAAGGATGGGATTAGGATGATGGGGCGGAGAGTGGAATAGCAGCCGAGCTGCCGGTTCCATCCCCGACTGGTCAACTCGATTGTGAGCTCGGCACACCAAGTTGACTCAAGCAAGTAGATATACGGGTATAACATGTCAACAAAGCGTCGAGTATAACAATTCAAGAAAGCGATTCAAGAACAATTATGCTAAAATTTGCACGTGGCGTTTATCGGTATTGGCGGAGTAAATATTGAATGAAGTCAATTATCGGGAGGATAAATAATCTTCGTTGGTTTGGTAATTTAGATGGGATATAAGTCCCGTTGCAAGTTCAAGGTCATAAGGCGAGGAAGTCGCCCGCGAAATGCGAATTATCCGGTCGGGGATCCGTTAAGTCACGAGAAAATTTTAAGAAACTTAAGTTTATAAATAAATATATAAGTCAGTAGTATCAGGGCTATAATGAGGGAAAATAATTAATTTTAGGTCCTTGTTAGAAGAAAATTTTACAATTAGCTCCGTTTTGGAAAAACTAATCTTTATTGGGTTTAAAATTGAATAAGTTTTTGTCTCGACCTTCAAAAATTATAAGGTCAGTTCTAAATTCTTCAATTGTCCAGAGATTCAGGTTTTCAAAAGTTTGGGGTCGAGTTTTGGTAAATTCCTTTTTGGCCCTAAATTTGTCAAAATGTCATTTCGGGCCCCGAGTTTAAAATATTCGGATCTCACAAATCGGAAGGGATTTTAATGTGATTTCAATTTTAAAATATCACTAAGGTCATTGGGTTATTGGGACAAAAGTAGTTTTTAAAAGGTATGAGTTTAGGTCCCTTAACCTTTAAAAATTCCATTCTAGTCCAATTTTTTAAGTTTTTGCCCTTAAGGCTTATTAGGGTCCAATTGTTATGAAATTTGAACGATGGATTCACAATATTATAAAATTATAGTTAAAGGTACTTTTCTAGGTACATGGATCCTTCTTCATCGATTTCTTGTTTGGGGTGCTAAATTCGTCTCCGGATGATGAATGTTGTATAAAATTACAATAATATTATAATTTTATTACCAATATGAAAAATAACTAAAAAATAATATAATTCACCTTGACGAAATCTCGTTCCTCTCCCATCAGCTTGGACAGGAAATCAGATTCCTATATTAAAAATACACAACATTAAGAGTTTACGAAAAAAAATTATGTGTTGGAATTAATTTTAAGACAAACCTTTACCTGACTGTCAATAGAAAAGGTAGAATATCTCTTGAGCAAGTTTGAGTCTGTAGTCAACCTCATAATAGAAAAGGCTCCCGTAAAATATTTGACTTGATTCGCCCTTACTTGTACCTTGAAAAGGACCTTTCGATCTATTAAAGAGGTCAAATCATCTGGTAATTCTTGTCTTCATTCTGTTCATTTTGAAAAATTTAAAGTCTATTAAAAATAAATAATTTAAAATATGATTTGTATTCAAGGATACTAGAAATTTTTGGTATATACCTCAACCATCTCTCTATTCACAACCGAATACGATTTTCCAATAAGAATCTCATAGTCCATGTCCCAACATAAAAGCCGTGCATTTGCACTATCATCACCGACCTCGAATAGAATCATATACCTTTAGGTGGACAATTGAAAAATGTTAGTGAATAAAATATTATATTTGGATACAAAAATTATAGTTGAAGTACACGAAATTTCGAGTTTGATAAAATTTAACACATCGTTCACATTAGAACTTCTCTCTAGTTTTTGTTAATTTTTAGGACACCTCTTGCAAGATAAATACCACCATTCTCCAATAATAGAAAACCGTGGCACTAATCTAAAAACTTCCAACCTATAGTTAGTAGAATTCAATTAATTAAAAAAATAATATAGATATTCGTAAATTTGTATAATACTAATAATTATAACTATATTACCTCTTCATTTGCATAAAGTTAGTCAACCAAACGGAAGGTGATTCGCAAGCTAAATCATCATCAATTGATCGATTGGTGGAAAAGATAGATGACTAAGAATGTGTTGCATTGTTCATGATCACAATTCTATTTGTAAGTGTTAGAAAATCATAGTCAATTTTTGTAATAATTTTGTTATCAAATTTAAAGAGAAAATCTAATTTAGTTAATAAAATACACAATTAACAAACCTCCTTCGAAAGTCCTCAATCTCCTCAACATCGCCATTTACAATCATCTTTCTAACATGAAAGGTGTTTGAAACTTTAACTTCATCTTAATTTACAAAAAGCAAATAAAAAATTATTAGATACATATTTGAATAGACATTATGGAATAAATAAAACATTAGTTGAATAAATCATAAGCGGTTTTACCTCGGAAAAAGTTGGCTCGACACTTTTACGAGAATCACGATTAAAGGTTCAAAAGCTGCGCTCTTCTAAATATGGAAATATAGCATCCACATAATCTTCCCATAGAGTGCAATAAATTTGGTTATGTGCGTAAAAAGAATAATTAGACAATAAACAATAATTAAAAATCCAAAGAAATTGGATAGTAGTGATACTCTAAATTTTATAGTGTTATATCAATAAAATGAGTCATTTTTCAATGCCGAGTTCCTTTATTTAAGCCATTGCATGGAAACTACCTTTCCAATAATATATGTCAAATTAATAAAATCAAAGCATTACTAGTCGTAGAAAATAATATTGTGATGTAGTGTATATTATTTTCTATATTTAAAAACATATTTTTGCGTACTAAAGAGAATGGTCTCGTCGACCTTTACGAATGTTGGACAATTACGCAAAGCTCTTGAAATTATACACCGATATTGGAAATAATTGGTCATGCAATTCTACAACATGAGTTTTGCCATGAAAAAGAAATTTGTATCTAGTGGTCGATGCCCTATACTTGTTAGGATTATTAGACATAAGAAAATCTTTTATGGCATATATTATGCCCTCAACCAACAATTTTTTGTCTTGTCAATATTTGTTTTTTATGCTCCTTGTATCTTATCTACCCGCAATAAAAAATTGATATTTAAATAAGTGTAAATGCAATAATTAGTTTTGATATTATATATACAGTAGTGAAAGTCATACATCCGAAGTCGTGAAAGACACATTCGACTATTTATATTTGTTCTATCATTGAAAGTTGGTTTTCGTAACAACCGAACTAGACGAAGCTTCATTACGCATTTTGATATCTTTGATCAATGAAAGCATTGGTGCCATTGTTTCTTCACTTTGATAAGCAATACTTGGTTGAAAATATGTTTGGGCATTGGATTGAAAGCGGTGATTAATGAATGCAATGATATCTCATATTTATAGGAGTCCTGTAAATAGAGCTATCAAAATATTCGGGTCGAGCCAACTCAGCCCGGCTAGCGGGTCACTCGGAGAAATCGGGTCGGGTGGTAGGGCCAAATTCTAGCGGGCGGTGATTTGTGAGCCTACATTATATTATTTAGCACATTTAAAATAAAGGACTAAGTTAAACAAACATAAACTAGCTCCATTTTCCTCAAATTACACAATTTTATTTTAACACTTTGAACATGTTTCATCTCTAGGAACATGTTTGTATTATTCTATTAAACAAACAAATGCTTCTTACAAGAAACATTACCTCTAATTTTTCACACTCCTTTGCGTGCGATTTTCATTGTCGGCGGTGCCGTCGTTCTCGACTCCGGTCGCCTCCTGCAGTCGCTCCCATGGCGGAGCCACCATGGTATGGTTACACTTCTAATTTTGCACCTCCACCAAACCCTAAACAACATACAACATCATCTCGTCTCACGTTTGCTCACATGCAAGACGGCGCAAATTCTTTTTCCGGTGGGAACTAATCGCCAGCGGGCATGACAAAGATCGCAACCATCTTCTGCGGCGACGGGTCCCAGGGTTTCATACTTGCCCCTCTCTACGATACAAGACCCTAGGGTTTCTAGGTTTAACCCTAACGTGCCAAAAACTCCATCGCTAGCACAACCATCTTCTCCGGCGACGGCGGCGTTGCTAATAATACTTGAAATGGGAATATTCAAGAAGCTAGCAATAGTAAACCAGTGTCCGTCAGTGCCACTCCTTCTATGGCGTGTCATGGAAATTCTTGCAAACCAAACCTTGCGCCGATTAACGACATCCTCCGGCGTCCTCATCATACCCGGCCGCAGCAGAAATGATAACATCGTGCCACTCTTTGCAGCGGTCCCCGCCTTGCCAATATTCTCCACGCAGCAGCCGGTCCCCACGCCTCCGGACAACTTGCACCATGTCTCCACGCACCCTTTGCTCTTTGTAGCGCCCTGCGCATCACATGGCGGTGAGATGGGGGTTTGCCCATTGTGATGGGCGCTCCTTTACCCCCATGGCGGTACCCTACCCAGGGGGCGACCCCCCTCCCTGTCTGTCATATGGGGGGTGGCGGTTGCTCAACCGCCACCCCAGCGCCCCTCCCGGGGAGTGATGACCCGGGGCCGTCGTCACCATCTCCACGGAATCCGTCCTCGGGCCCCGCCAAAGATATGGTCCCAATGATGCACCTCACATTCATCGACACCTCTCATATTGATCAATCCAATTTTGGCCTCTCGTTTGCTAAAATTGTTTGTGTACACACCAAGATAAGGATTCAACCATGCATGCCCAAGGTACTCATCAGACGACTTCCACAACTACGGCCCCAGGTTATGGTAATCTATTTTCCAATGTGGTTTCTGGTAAAAATTCTATCCCTAAACCAGTTCGAAAAGGTGATTACTATTCCATTACCATTGATGATAATGTTTACCAACAACGTCTCATTTGAATTTTCCTATTCGTTAATTGGAAGAGTTATTTTAGGTAAATGTAATAAGCCATGGGCCACTATGCCTTTACATAAACACCTATCGGAATTATGGGGTATTAAGAATGAATGGAAATTAATTCCTTGGGCAAGGGTTTCTTTTGTGTTAAATTGTTTAGTGCGCAGGATCGTTCTCGGGGCGCGACAACGCACTAATTGGATGCTTAACCCTGGCACTATCCGTTTATCTCCGTGGAGTCTTTGGACATCAATCCTTATAAGGTACAAACTTGATGGCAGTGTTCGGGTATGGATTTTTGAACTCGATGCAGGAATCTTGGGACCCCAATAACATCATGGGGATTGCCGAGTGCTCTTGGGACTCCATTCAGATTGATCGGCGTTCTTTGGATGGTTCTTTGGGCCATTTCGTTCGGGTTACGTGGATATTGATCTCTCCAATCCATTGGAGGAACACATTATGGTTGAACGCTGGCAAGTGCTCTTTTTTGTTTGATCACTTATGAAAAACTCCCGAGTTTTGCTCGAGGTGTAGCGTTATTGGACACTCAAAGACTTCATGTCGTTTTAACAATGTGGGTAATATGGTTGCGGAAGACGTGCTTCATCGGCCCAGGGACGTTCACGGGCGCCGAGTACTCGGCAATCAGACAACGCTGGTCGCTCCCGGGGTCCATAAGGTTTATCGTCTGTTTAACAGGACAAGGGCAAGGCCGTAGATGACTCAATGGGAACTACGGGATCAACCATGCGCGCAGGATCTCCGCCTCGAAATTATCTCTTGCCCTTCGACATACATCTTGGTAACACTTTCGAGGCTCTAAATTCCATCGATTCATAGGATCGGCCTCATGATTTTCAAGACAATTATCCAACTAGGGAAACATCTCTAAGGTCGTACCTCCAACGTGGGAATAGTCTCCACCATTATGCTAGTCACGGTTCGCTCAAAGTATCCTTTAGGGAAGCCTATTCGTGCATTGAGTCGTGCTTTCCGGGAGACGGTTCCTTGGATCATACTAAAGATAGCATTCTCCGGAAAGTCACATCAGGACCGTCGCCCCCTGTACATGAAGTAACTATCGAACCAGGAGAATTCGAACCACATGAGATGAACTTTGTAGCTACCAAGAGATGGGGAGAATATGCGGATGAAATGGGACACTCTCACTCGTCGGACTGCCGCCCGAACCACACGCCTATTTTTACCGTGCGATCGTCATGGGCGCCACCCCCCACCATCTCAATGAATTGCATCTTCTGGAACATCCGGGGGATTGGGAACGTTGCATCTCGCAATGTTCTTAAGGTTTTATGTCTTAAGCATAAACCTTCTATTTTGGCTATTTGCGAACCTAAGGTGGATATTTCGGCTTTTTCGGACTCTTATTGGCATAGCTGGGCTTGACCTTCGCAAAGACAAAATTTTGTTGATAATGGACGGCGGATATTTGGGTATTTCACGATTCCACGATCTCAATTCTTAATCGGTGTGGTCATCTACCCAATGTATTGTTTTACAAGTCCAAATTGGTGCTTTGATTTTCATGTTGGTTTCACTCATGGCTTGTGTGATTACATTGCACGACGTGAGCTTTGGCTGGATTTGAGAAATTTGGGTCTTATTGATCTAGTTACTTGTTGGTGATTTTAATGCGCTGTTGGGACATCATGAGCGCTCGCGCAATGATACTCTTTCCCAAGCATCTTGCCAGGATTTTAGGGACTTCATGGAGGATGCGGGCCTATTTTGCGGTGCCAACTACTGGGAACTCATTTATTTGGTGCTCCCCCCGAAGGCCTCTATCTTTACTTCAGGCTAAGTTGAATGAGCCCTTGCAACTTGTCCATTTTTGCTTTTTGGCAGGCTGTCAAGGGCTTAGTTCTTCCTCGTGTTGGATCCGACCACCACCCCATTTTGGTTTCCTGTTCTTCGGCCATTAGCAGGGGACCGGTTCCGTTCCGCTTTCAGCGAATGTGGGTTCATCATGACTCTTTCAGGGATTTGGTTACAACTTCTTGGGTCTCTCCATGTAACACGTCCAACCCCTTTGCGTGTCATGAGGAAGCTCAAACGGTTGCGTCAGGTTATTAAAGATTGGAACAACGATGTGTTTGGGGATGTAAATCGTAGGGTGGACGATCAGATGGAGCGACTTCATCGATTGATCGAGACATCGAGACATTGGGCTATACCACCGCACTCCGGGACGAGTGAGTTGGGCGCTTGACTCGATCTCTCACGAGACCATTGCATTTACAATTAATTCCTTATGCAAAAAGCCCGCCTTTGCTGGCTTAAAACGAGGATCGTAACACAACATATTTTCATCGGCATAGCAGATTTACGGGCGCGCTTGAGGATACGGGGGCTTATAATGGCGGCGTTTCACTGACGATGCTACGGTCCTTGGGGATCATATCATTTCATTTTACAAGGAGCTCTTCGCGGATCTTGGGCATTTCGTCTCGGACTTCTCGCTAATTGGCCGAGGTTCTTACTCGGAGGTTAGGGCGTGGGATAACGCCATTCTAACAGCCATTCCTCGGATTCAGAGGTTCAGGAAGTGGTGTTTGATATGGATTCAGATAGTTCTCTGGGGCCAGATGGGTTCAATGGGATTTTTTATCGCCATTTCTGGGATGTCATCTCTGTTGAAGTGACTGCAGTTGTTCGCTCTTTCTTCAGTAATTCATTACTATCTCTGGGATTGAATGCCAGTTTCATGGCGCTCATCCCAAAGACTAAGGATGCAAATGTCATAGAAAACTTTCGCCCGATTGTTATGAGCAATTTCCTTTTCAAGATCATCACGAAGATTCTGGCTACGCGTTTGGGTTTGATTATTGCAGATTATTTATCTCCGACTCAGTTTGGTTTTATCCTGGCGCAGAGATACATGATTGTATTTCCATGGTTTCGAAGGATTTAATGTCTTACAGGGCCGCTCGGAGTCGAACATGATCCTAAAAATCGATATCCGTAAGGCATTTGACACATTGAGGTTTCTTACTATACGTCTTGCGCCACCTCGGTTTCTCAGAGATCTTTGTGCGTTGGGTGGAGGTGGTTCTTCAGTCGGCCAGGATTTTAGTGTTATTGAATGGGACGCCGGTAGGTTATTTTTTCTGTTTCGAGAGGAGTCGACAAGGGGATCCCTTATCACCGTTATTGTTTTGCATTGTGGAGGAGGTTTTGGGTCGGTTTATTGCTTCGGCGATGGATCAGTCTCGGCTATCTCCCTTCACAGCGCCTAGAGGTATTGTCTTTCCATCATTTATCTTGTATGTGGACGATATTGTCATAATGTGTGGGCGTCTTCGACGAATGCCCAGTCTTGCTTGATTCTAACTCATTATGCGGATATCTCGGGTCAAGTCTTTAATCCACATAAATACAAGGTTTACTTTGGTTCTAAGGTCTCTCCTTATGTCCGTGGGAGGGTGAAACAAATTTTGGGGATCCATCGGGCCGTTCCCTCTTTTGTTTATCTAGGCGCTCCAATCTTTAAAGGTGCTCCCAAGGTTGCGGATCTACAACCCATTTTTGACAAGATTATTCTCAAATTCGAGGAAGATGGAAAGGTTCGTCTCTTTCCCTTCTTTGGTAGAGTTTGCTTGGTTAACTCGGTGATTACGAGTTCTTTTGTGCACAGGATGATGGTTTATAAATGGCACTGGTACATTTGCTCAAGCAAATGGAGAGAGCCATGCGCAACTTCATTTGGGGGGGGGGATATGAATTCTAAGGGAAGGTGGTGGTCGGTTGGAATACATCTTGCACGCCCAGAGCGAGAGGGGGCAGGCGTGCGATCTATTGTGGCTGCCAATACGGCGTTCTTGATGAAATTGGGTTGGAAGGTTTTGAACTCGGACTCGGTAATATAAAGGACCCTCGACAACGGTACTTTACTAGGAATGGGGAGATTCGACGCTCCTTTATCCCTTTCTCAATTTGGACAGGATTAAACCCTGTATTTACGATTGCTTGGATGATGCTCGTTGGATCCCGGCGCCAACTCCGAGGTTTTATTCGGATTGACGATTGGTTGGGATACTCTACATATTTGTGAATTGGCATCCCAGGAGGAATATAGATACTTATTCCATCGGCGCATTTCGACTATTTCTATGATGGGTCTCCAGGCACTTCACCCTCCCTCTTGTAGAGGCACATGTGGAGCTCGTTCGAGCCATTGTTCGCGTCCCGATTACGCTAGAGTCCCGAGATACTCGAGTTTGGTTGAACTCGGATGATGGTTGGATCAAAGTTAACACGGATGGGAGCGCTTCATGGGTCTTAGGGCAATCTCAAAGCTTCCGGAGTCTTTCGAATGTAGAGGTTTCTTTCGAGGATGTTTTGTCCATCATTGTGGTTTTGGGGCAGCGTTTGAAGCTGAATTGGTCGCCGCAATGTGGGCAATTCAATATGCCTTTGCGAAAGGTTGGAAGCAACTATGGCCGGAATCGGATTCGATGTGCGTGGTGAACTCTTGGAGAAGAGAACAATGGAGGTCCCATGGCGCCATCTTAGTCATTGGCGCCACACCTTGCATCGCTGCTCGAGGTATTGATCTTGTTGTCTCTCATATCTTTCGGGAAGGCAATCGGGTTGCGGACTTGCTTGAGCAAGAAGATGGAGTGCGGCACTTGGTGGGCGTCCCGCCCACGAGCTCCTTGACTACCTCATCGATGACTATGTTGGCCAATCCAACTATAGGTTTGTTACTTAGTGCGCCACCACTTTGAGTTTCTTTTCCCATTATAGGCGCCTTTTTCCGGGGTACTCTTTTTTTTCTTCAAAGGGTTTTTCCCACGAGGGTGAGTTTCTTGTAAGGTTTTAACGAGGCCCCAACCATTCAAACCATTTGACGGCTTGTGACCCTTTCATTTGGTTTTTGACATTATTTACGAGGCTTTGCTTTGGCTACTTGATCACTGTGATCGGGGAATACTCTTTTTCATTTTATATATATATATATATATATATATATATATAGCACTTATTCAAAAAAACAAGAAACATTACCTCTAAAGTTGAAAAACTGAAAAGTAAAGATGTATAAAAATATAGTAATCTATATGCCACTATATCAAGTCAGCACTCATATGGCTATTATACTTTCAAGAAAGGTAGCAGCGACAGTGGCCGGTGAGGTGGTAGCGAAAGCGATGGCTGACTAGCGATTTTGGAGGATGAAATGATGAAGTTTGTGAGTATGTGTGTGTGTGTGTGTTGGTAAAAATTGCAAAAAGCAAATGATGTGTCCGGTGACATAGCAGAACTGTCGGCGACCGACGAGAGTGAACAAGATGAGGCCTGCGGTGATGGAGGTTTGGAAGAAATTGGTAGGGTTTTTATTTTCCCAAATTGCAAAAGAAATGAGGCAGATAGTTTGAAGGCAAAGTACTGAACTCTGAAGCAGTAAGTCATGTATTTGCTTTTTTTTTCATTTGACATTTTAATAAAAAAAAATTCTAATATTGTCGGGCCAGGCCTGCCCGAGAATTTCGGGCTTCTTTTGGCCCGAGCCCAGTCAGCCCCGGCCATTTAGGCCCGGATATTTTTGGGCTAGTAAAATTAAGGCCTACCCCATACTAAGAATTGGGTAGGTCGGGCCGATCGAACGGATCAGGCTAATTTTGACAGCTCTACTTGTAAAGAATATTTTAGGAAAATATATATTATGATTCAATCCAAATATTGTAATATTATTTAGTATATGAGTTCTGTACAAAATATATATTAGGAAAATATATCATTATGGTTTAGCCCAAAAAATTTAATCTTAAAACTCTGCATCTCGAATTATCGAACTTCTATTATTCAATTTGCCTGTTGATTATTTTAGTTTTAAATTTTGTTAGTTGTCTGAATAATGATTGCATTCAATCACGTAAATTTGGGAATGTGTAATTTAATTTATAATTTTTCCATAAGTTATATTATTAGTGTCAATGTAATTATTATACCATGGTAAATTCGTGCTCACACATCACAATAATAGCCACTTATTACCATATAAAATATTTTTTAATAACATGTCTAAATTAATTAGTCAATAATTCCATAAATAATGTATTGCAGTCAATGTCTACATAAATAAATAATTCAATTGCAGTGAATATAATTATTGCCACCAATCTTAATTCTAGCTTTACCAAATTCAGTGGAATCGTAATATGTTGAAATCGTTATGCCGAATAATAATAATCGCCAAAAAAAAAAAAAGAAAATATATTTACTATTTTGAAGAGGTACATTTAGGCGGGAATATTTCGGGCTACTATTCTGTAAGTGTATTGCTTATATATATATATATATATATATATATAGGATTTAGTTCAAATGAGACCACCCCTCCCTAGGTGAGACAATGTGGACTCATCTTACTCATTGATCTTAAAAAAATGAAGGGATGTGATTAATTAATTTTTTTTTTAATTATTTCCTAATTTTTTGATTTTAAGGGTAAGGTTGTAATTTTGTAATTCAAATTAGTGGTCCCGTGCGGGTTTTATGGTGAGATTGAAAGCTATAGGATTTTGTGGCGGAATTTAAGAAAAATTTTCTTTCCAAATATTTTTATTTTACAATATAATTAGGGTTCTTCTTTGCATAATTAGATATCAAATAATGCATATTTAGTTATTTTGTTAGACTGCTTTGTTTTACGAAAACAAGACATTATTGAATATAATGTCTTTGCATATTTCGTTATTCTACACTGCATAAATAGGTTCAATGTAATGTATATTTAGTTATGAAAATGAGGTGTTGCTTTTGAAAATTATAAAAATGAGATGTTACATAATGTCTTTGCATATTTAGTTATTCCACTTTGCATATATAGTTTTTAAATAATGCATAGTTAGTTGATTTTGTTGCATAGTTTATGACATCTTGCATAGTTAGGTATACTATACTACATATTAGTTTTTACGATGCATAGATATTTTTCGGATAATGCATATTTAGTTGATTTTGTTGCATATTTTCAAATATGTAATATCCTACTGAATATATGCATCGTTTCATAAGTATCTATTCATCGTTTCATAAGTATTTGTTCATCATTTCATAAGTATCTATGCATCGTCTTATTCGTGAAAATTGCGGTTTATTAAGAGTTGATGTTAATGGATAGTTTCGAGTTCTCCATCGATGTCTACACTATTGATGTTGTTGGATAGAGTTTTTCCACGATCGATGATTCATCATGCATCATGATTCGAACATAAGCGCATCTTCTTCCTTTGTTTTATTTTTACAGTTCAAGTTCTTCAAATTTGCGTTAATGGTGGAATTGTGTGTGTGTGTGTGTGTGTGTGTGTGTGAGAGAGAGAGAGAGAGAGAGAGAGAGAGAGAGAGAGACGTGTGAGAGAGAGAGGCATGAGAGAGAGGGAGGGAGAGAGACACGTGAGATGAGAGATGCGTGAGAGAGAAAGAGATTTGATTCCATCTTTGTAACTACCTTATTATGTTATTTTAACCTATTACCTTTATGTTGATTAAATTAATATTTTAATATAATTTTTATCCATTAAATCACACCCGTTGATTAATAGTGAGGATGGTTGAGATTAGTCCATTATGTCTCACCTAGAGACATGGTGTCACTTGATCCTCCCCTATATATATAATATATATATATTGTTGGAAATATTATAAATATTTCTTGGTGAATGATAAATTGTTGCCAAAAGGTGTGATTTGTTCATTTGGAACTATTCGGATTGAAAATGTTTATCCGAATAGTTGTGTTGTTTCGTTTGAAACCAATGGACGTGTCTGTTCGAATAAATGGACTTGTCTTCGACGGTTGTGTTGTTTCACTTATGACTTTTGGTTATCTATATATATCCCAAGAATGCAGATTAAAGATAGGAAATTTGCATATATTCATTTTTGCATACAAACACAAGCATAGATTCTGTCAAAATTTTCCCGTAAAAGAGAGAGTACAAAACATTCGAAGTTCGTGCGTCTCTTGTTGTTTGGAGTGCTACTACAACAAGAGGAGACCGTTGTATCTTGGGAGACGTTTGCTATTCAACCGTGGGCACCGTAGCGGGGCAATTCGTCTTAAAGACATAGAGTCGAACTCTAGCCTCGGTCTAAAATTTTCGCATTTTCGCAATTTCATTTTTCCGGAATTCGGGTAAGTTTTGATTTAATTCGTAATATAATATAGCATGTGATATATCCCCAACAATTTAAGGCGAATTTTCTTCCGCTTTCAGTATGTATTATATTCTATTGATTCACGATTAATCAATAAATAACTTTTGTGTCGAATGTTGATGAACCGTGTTTTTGGAAAACTTTTACTTCCCGGCCCTTTGATTGTATTCGTATAAATTATTATGAGTGGCAATTATACAAAATTTGTATGCATTCGATGATACAGCGGTAGCCGACAAAGATATTGGTCCACGTGGCGATCGCACATGGAAGTATGGGGCCCCCAAAGACCGGTCGGACCGAGCGATTACGTCGTCACCAGCCCGATGATGTCATGAATTGGGCTCGGTTGCCCCAAGCCCATCTTAATGGGAAATGTTAAGGATAACCATCTGGTTAAGGAAAGCTAAGCATGCCATTAACATGCATAAGGTGACATCTGTCAACATGCCAGCCAGATAAGCCGCCAAGTGGCAAACACTTGGCCCGCATGCATGCTTAAGGGAGGACAAGTGTGCCATTACCTTTATTTTAGTGATTAATTGTAATAGTGGTTATTAAATATCCACTAATAAGAAAAGTATAAATAGGCCTTATCTAAGAAGAGGAGGGGATAGGAGACAGAAGAAGCGCTTGAAAAACAAAACTCTGTAAACAAACCGACCCGAAAATTCCGGCTCGGCAATATATAAAACAAAAGGCAGAAATAGCCCGTTCAAAATACTGGTCCATATTTCCACGTGTGACACTTTTCATATATTTCGCTTGTTGGTCAAGAAACACGTCAACAAATTGGCGCTAGAAGGAGGGCCCGTATTGGTCGATCCAAATTCCAGGCTAAAACAAGTTAAGTGAAAACCAGGTAAAGTTCAACGTTTATCCTTTTCATAATAGACAAAATGAGTCAACAATCGAGAAATGCTCGTTTGATCAAGAGCAACACCCTAACAACCAAAGCGGCGGACCACCAATGGCCAAAATGTTTCCCCGACCAAACGGGAGTGCGACTTTACTTCCCGCCCTGACTAATAGCCAATCCGACTTTTGTACAACAAATGAATCAACTTATATCCCAAACACTTGCTACCACCAACTCACAAATACCCCCACCACTTATAAATACTCACCCGCTCAATCCTCCTGCGAACAATGATGGCAATCCTCACGTTCTGTACTCCCCGCGATCCGGCCGGGAAGCGATTCGGCCATGAACATCGTGGTGGGCTGGGATAGGCGGTGACCGCGCGAGGACAACGAGGAGCGAGCAAGTGGCGAGTCGCGCCAAAGCACGTAGCCCCGCGCGCTCGCTCTGTGTTTGAGACGACTAGGGGATAATCCTCTTCACCCTACTCGGTCAATAAGCTCAAGACTCCGATTCCCGGATGAAAGAGAACCGGGAGCGCTCGTCAAACCCAGTGGCCTCTTGTCTTTGGAGGAAAAGGAGGCGGAGATCTTGCGTCTTCGCCGCCGTCACGAACGAACTAGAGGGTGGTCTTGAGGATGACGATTCGAGGCGCGCGCGGGTATCCGGCGATCCCCGTCGTGTCACCTTTTGCGCAAGCATTCTCTCTACTCCATTGCCATCAAAGCTTAAAATCCTCGGTCGGTGTCAGATAACGGGGAAACCGACCCTACAACGCACATCCACAAGTATTTAGCGTGGATAGAATTGTATAGCCCCCGATGCCATCCTTTGTAGGCGTTCCCGTTGATGTTGGGCGACCGAGCCCATCGTTGGTTCAAGACCTTGCCGCAAGGGTCCATCCGGTCTGGGCCGACATGGCCCTACATTTACGGCGCACTTTCTCATCATCGCAAGGTCCGAGTCGCCAGAAGGATTCTCTTGTAAATATCAAGCGGGGAATAATGAGTCGTTGAAGAGTTACATTACGCGGTTCAATAAATAGGTTCGGGAAATGGAACTGGTATCAGATGATGCCATTCTAATTGCTGCTATGGCCGGACTCGCCCCCGAGACATGGTTTAACTATTAAATCCATGAATCAGGGGGCGGCGTCATATCAAGAAATTCGATCCGCGTGGAACACTATATTTGCACGGAAGAAGCTATGGTAAGCCGGCCGGAGCAGTCGGAGGCGCGAAGAAGGATGGGAAAAAGAGTCTCATTACTTAGGTGGGTCCAAGGTCCCGGTCATTTTCGGAAAATCCAATCTGCTGGGTACAAGGTTCGCCAGGATGTGCGAGCCGAGATTTGGCGCTAAGAAGTACTTGACCCATACTCCTTGACCATTTGGAACGAGATACGTGGTCGAATTTTTGCCTTGGCTCGGCCTCTAAAGAGGCTTGAGTCGGCCAAGTTGGATCTTGTGAAGATTGTGCCTATCATAAATTAATAGGCCATGATACCGACGAGTGCCGGGATCTTATCAGGGAGATTATGTGCATCATTCAGAAGGGCGGATTGAGAAGATATGTCCATGAGCTACCGCCCCCACCCGCACTTACCCAGTGTGAACCGGAGCGGTTGGTGGTCGGCTCCTCTACCATTGCCGCCGAGAATGAAAATCGAGGTAGGGAGATATTTATGATGTCCGGTGTAAATAGGACAATACTAATGCGGTGAGGACGAGTCACTCGAATAGAAAAAGGAAAGCCGATGTCAGGCAAGCTGCCCATGCAGAAAGGCAAGTTCGAGTAGCTGAGATCAGAGAGGGCCAACCGACAGGCCGTTTCGTTTTTTCAGATGTAGACGCCGGCCAGGTGGTCCATCCACACTCTGACCCCCTGGTCATTCGCCCCAATCCTGGGTATCCGGTCTATAAATTACGATCGACACGGGAGTTACTCATCGGTGATTTACGTTCGAGCTTTTAGAAGGTTGAACGTGGACGATAGTTATGTTCGTCCATGTAACGACAGTATCCTGGGTTTTGGGGGAGGAAGAATAATCCCACTTGGCGAAGTTGACCTGCCCATTCAGATGGGGCAGGGGTTGCATAAACGAACTGTTATTACCACATTTAAAATCATCAATGCCGATTCAGAGTATAATGCAATCATTGGGAGGCCACCTGCTTTCTATCACTTAAAAGCAAAGCGGTGGTTCAATATTCCATTTTTGTGTAAAATTCCCGACCCCGGATGGAGAAGCCATCCATAAGGGAAATCAGAGGGAGTCTAGGGAATGCTCTCTGAAACTCCGGCCGATGGAGATCAATGTGCTGGAATAAGGAGAAGCCAGTGGGACGGTGAAAGATCACCCGAGGAAGAAAACGAGCCGAGCGAGAGGCGGATGTTACTTTGGAAGAGAGTCCGGTAGGCGACACTGGAAAAGAATCGATGGTGGAGCGGGTGATGGACCGGCAAGAATCGAGACGAGCCACCCCTACATAAAAAAAGGGGCAGAGCAAAAAGAGAAATCACGTGGAGCCCGTTGAGTAGGTCGATACAATCGACGTTGGGGTCCCTAAT
Organism: Rehmannia glutinosa; assembly: GCA_016081115.2. Classification (NCBI taxonomy): domain Eukaryota; kingdom Viridiplantae; phylum Streptophyta; class Magnoliopsida; order Lamiales; family Orobanchaceae; genus Rehmannia; species Rehmannia glutinosa. The sequence continues at coordinate 60,565,751 of CM071934.1, read as the reverse complement.
GGAGGACGACAATTACGGATTGCCACGACCTCCAAGAGCCATTTCGAACAGAGTGATTGAATTTCTTGGCAACAATCTCGATGTCTTTGCATGGACACATTCCGATATGCCAGGAATGGCAAAATTGCTTTTTTGGTCCGTTAAGTTGGCTCGATTTCGCTTTTAGTCATTTAATTTTTATGGGTTGTATTTGGCAAACACTAACTTTTCTAAACCTGCACATTTAGTCCGATTTCAAAATTTCGGGGATATTTTATCCCTAAAATCTTTGAGTTAGGCCACTTTTCCATGAAATGACTATTTTGCCCATTTTTTTTGGAGGAAAACCTTGGTCATGTGCATATCACATGACTTGTTTAATATCTCAATAAATTAAATAACAAAAATAAATATAAGTTTAAATTGAAGTAAAGAAAAAATATAAACATATATTTATAATTATATATAAAGTTGACAAATTAAAATATATGTTCGACTTTTTTTTTAAATTTAATTGAAAACAAAGTAATCTAAACATATATTCATAATTTTCAACAGTAAATAAATTTTAAAAAGAAAACAATAAAAAAACTGAAAAAACATGTATTTGAATTTTCAACTATATATAAAATTAAAAAAATAGAAAACAAAAAATAAACATATATATCTATAATTTTCAACTCTAAATTAAAATTAAAGAACAAATAGAAAAATAATAATAAATTAAATAATAAAAATAAAAAAACTTAAATTAAATTATATAAAATAGTCGAACATATATTTTTATATTTTTCAACATTAAATAAAAATTAAATAAAAATAGAAAACAAAAATAAAAGAAATTTATTTTCTATTTTTTTTGGTTTTCAGTTTTTTTGTTTTCTATTTATTTTAAATTTTTATTTACAGTAGAAAATTATAAAATATATTTTTTCCTGTTTTGTTGTTTTTTATTATTTTTTTAATTTTAATTTACAGTAGAAATTGTGAGTCTATATTTTTTCTACTTTTTTTGTTTCTATTTTTTTAATTATGATTTACGGTTGAAAATTATAAATATATATGCTTTTTTTGTTTTCTAATTTTTTTATGTTTATATATAGTTGAAAATTGTAAATACATATTTTTCCTTTTTTTCATTCTATTTATTTAATTTTATTTACAGTTAAAAATTATAAATATATGTTCATATTATTTTCTTTAAATTAAATTAAACAAAATTGATCAAACATATATTTTATATTTTCATACTTTAAATAAAAATTAAGGAAACTGTAAAAAACAAAAAAGTACATTATTTTCTTTTTCTTTTGGTTTTTCTATTTTTTTGTTTTGCTTTCTATTTTTCTTTAATTTCAATTTACAGTTGAAAATTATAGATATATGTTTTTTTTGTTTCTATTTTTAATTTTTATATATAATTGAAAATTTTAAATACATGTTTTTTCTATTTTTTTTTGTTTTTTAATTTAATTCACAATTGAAAATTATTAATATATGTTCATATTATTTTATTTAAATTAAATTAAATATATGCTCACATGTCCAAGGTTTTCCTCCAAAAAAAAGGGGCAAAATAGTCATTTCATGGAAAAGTGGCTCAACTCAGCATTTTAGGGATAAGATATCCCCGAAATTTTGAAATCGGATGAATGTGCAGGTTTAGAAAAGTTAGTGTTTGCCAAACGCAACCCATAAAAATTAAAGGACTAAAAGCGAAATCGAGCCAACTTAACGATCCCAAATAGGCCTATCACCGGCTCAATATCGACCGACATTTCGCCCGGTGATCCGAAGAGACGCAAGCTCGGCCCCGATAGGCAGGTTGCCCTGGAGGCCGAGGTTAATAAATTACTTAACAATCAGTTCATCAGGGAAGCTCTCTATCCCCGATGGGTGGCCAACCCTGTGCTAGTAAAGAAAAGAAACGGCCAGTGGCGCCTCTGCGTAGATTTCACCGACCTCAACAAAGCATGCCCCAAGGACAGTTATCCTTTGCCCAATATTGACTACATCATGATAATTAATCCAGATCACAAGTGCTACTGCTCGGCCGTGCGGTTCCAGTTCCAAGCAACCAACAACGAGGCCGAATACGAAGCACTCCTAGCAGGATTGGAAATGGCTGCATCGATGGGGCTAAAGAGGCTGTTAGTGCATAGTGACTCGCAGTTGGTCGTCCATCAAATTAATGGCGAGTACGAGACAAAAGAACCAAAAATTGCCCGATATTTAGACTTAGTCAAGAAAGAATTATCGCGCTTTAACGCAGAAGTCTTGCATATTCCTCGAACAGAGAGAACATGCGGCGGCATGATGCCTTGGCTCGGCGGTTGGCGCCCAACCCAGGGACCGAGGCGATCGCGGATGTAATGCTTGATTACTCAACGATACCGCCCCATCGCTTGACGTAAAGAAGATACATGCCAATGAGGCAGCTGAACTGACCAGGATGACCCCCATCATCCAGTATTTAGAGAAGGGAATTCAACCTGAAAACAAGATCGAAGCCAGAACATTACGCACTCAGGCTGCTCGGTTTACGTTGATAGACGGCATCCTTTATAAACGTGGATACTCTGTCCCACTCCTTCGGTGCCTATCCGAAGCGGATGCGGTGCGACCGGGAGGTGCATGAGGGCATCTGTGGAAATCAATGGGGCCAAACCTTGGCTCACAAGTTGATTAGACAAGGATATTATTGGCCGTCACTGAAGAAAGATGCAATCGACCTTGTCAAGAGATGTGAGAAGTGCCAACAATTTGCACCACAGTCGATACCACCCCGAGCTCACTTCTACGATCCTTGGCCGTTTGCCAAGTGGGGGATGGATCTTATTGGACCACTCCCCACTGGCAAAGGGGGCGTGAAGTATGCCATTGTGGCAGTTGATTATTTCACGAAATGGGCCGAGGCCGAGCCTCGGCAAAGATAGACGAGGAAAAGGTCGTCAATTTTGTATGGAAGTCCATCATCTACGAGTTCGAATACCACACTCAATTGTCTCGGATAATGGGAAGCAATTCGACAACGGAGGTTTCAAAATTTTGTGAAGGGCTTCACATTAAAAATATTTTTCAACTCCATACCACCCATGATCTAATGGGCAAGTTGAAGCAGTTAACAAGATACTGAAATATACGTTGAAGGCGAGGTTGGAGGAATCTAAAGGCAACTGGCCTGAGGAGTTACCCAGCGTATTGTGGTCGTATAGAACAACACACCGGTCGGCCATGGGGGAAACACCTTTCTCTTTAGCCTATGGTACCGAGGTTGTCATACCTGTTCAAATCGGAGTCCCTACCTTTAGAATTGTGAATTTTTCTGAACAAAACAATGATGTCATGCTCCGAGCCGAGTGGACTTATCTTTGGAGGAGAAGAGATGCGATCTTGAGATAAGGAACGCCATATATAAGCAAAGAAGCGAAAGATACTACAACTCAAAACTGAGAGAAAGAAAGTTTCAGGTCGGCGACCTCGTTCTGAAAAAAGTAACGGGGATCGAGCCCGGCCCACTAAAACCGACCTGGGAAGGTCCGTTTCGAGTAAGTAAAATTCTGTCGAATGATGCATACGAGTTGGAATACTTGAGTGGGAGAAAGTTTGACCACCCATGGAATGTAATATACCTTAAAAGGTATTACCAATAAAAATTCAAGTTACGATTCTGTGAGTTTATCCTTTCATCTGATATTCTGTGAGCCCTCTCAAAGGGAGAAACTGCTTCGGCAAAGATCCGAGCATCATTATGATCGCCTCGGCCAATGGCCGAGCGCCGACTGCTCGTCTCAGGTATGTCTCTTGCACGTCGATAAAGGGAGGCTCGCTCAAGGGGCGGACCTACCCTAATAACAAAGACTCGGCTTAAAGCTCTGAGCATAAAACTCCATTAAATGAACGCAGGCAGTTGAAGCCCATTATATGCCATTTGAGCACAAAGAGCCGAGGCCCATACTTAAAAAAAAGAGGCAAACAGGACAAAAATCGTACAATATAATACAGAACGAGCAAAATACTTAACGCATAACTGAAGGAGCGATTTCATTTCATTAAAAATATTTACATTGGGGGCCGGAGCCCATTACATTCAGAGGCCTATGGCCAACTAGCAAAACATAAAAAAAAGAAGGGAAATTTTAGACTCCGTGAAGAGGCGGATTTTAAATCGAACTTCTTTGAAGCCACTTTTTCTTCTCGGAGGAGGCGGGTTTTGGTTTCGGCGACATCGGCCAATGCGAATGAAGGACATCGAGTTCGCCTAACAGGGCAAGGTCTCCTCGAGTTTGCTCAATTGTCTTACCGACTTTGAGGTCCTCGAGGATTTCCTAACACTGCTTGGTTGTGTCCGCAAGTCAAAGATAAAGGCATATTCCTCGAGTCTCGTGACGACCGAATGGTGCCCACCCGAGCTTCTTCGGCCGATTTGAGATAGGTTTCTTCGGCTTCCCTACGTACTTCAGCCACATGCTTTTCCATCTCCTCCGTGTGGGCGCAAGAACTGACGTTCCAATTCCGCGACCTTCGACGGAGTTCTTTCTCGGCCTTCCGGCCTCGATCCCGCTCGTCCTCGGCCTTTACGATCGCTTCCCTTTCAACATCGGCCTTGGTTGCGGCTTCCTCCGCCTCGGGACTTCAAGGACTCGTGCACACCCCGGCAAAGATCATGAGCCTCTTGCAAATCCTGGTGACGCACATATGCCACAAAATACCCGAAATCCGCCCGGACAGCCCCATGACGTACTGGGCCTTCTCCCTCCAATCAACCTCTGAGCAGAATTGCTCAATCCCAGTGGTCCATGCCCTTGCGGCCGCATCCCTGGCCGCTCGCCCAGCATCAGGCAAGTTTCTCACCTGTTCGTCGGTAGGCGTGGCACACTGAACGAACTCTATAAACCACTGGGGACGCAACCCAGCCATTCTCTCGCAAGCCTCGTTCCTCACTTGGCTAGGAGGGATGAAGTGACCCTCCTGGCCGAAGTCGTCCGAGAATGTCCTCGGAATCTCACCCCCAGTGGTCTGCACCGGAGGCGCTAATGGAGTTGGCTCGGCCCTCTCAGTCTGCCCGGGCTCCTCGATCACAATTCCCCCCTCCTTCTTTGGCGTGGGGGCCCCTCAGCCTCAGGGACTCCATCAACAGGATGTTTTCCCGCCCTGATGTCCGCCCTCCGAGCAGCCTCGGCGGTAGCAGGATCACCTACAACTGCCCCACCTCGGCGAGTAGCTGTGCTCCTCACGCGGTTAAGGCGTGCAAAAAGATCCAAGGTGCGCCCTACAAGAAGGAATCTCCAAGTCAGACAAGGAGAGAAAAATTTTGAAAAATGAAAAGGAGATATAAGGTATCAAAAGCATATACCTTGAGTCCCGGTTGCCCTCGGCGGCTCGGGAGTCACCTGCTCAGGGGTCTGCCCCCTTCCAGCCCTTGGAGGACTTCTTTCGGCCATCTCTCTGACTTCTCCTCCTGCGGCCACCATCTCTCCCCTGGCCACCTCCTCGGCCTCGGAATCGGAAGGCAAAGCAGCCCGCAAGCCCACCGCGGCCAGCCGAGCCTCGGTGGCTAGCCTCTCAATCCGCCTGTCCCTCGCCCCTGTGGCCTGAATATTCTCCAGCCGCCGGATGAAAGCAGCTGAGAGTGGGCCGGCAGAAGTTCGGTTCTCTGACACAACCAAGGAAGGAAAAAGATCAAGTTAAAAAGCAAAAGAAATAAAAAGGGAAAACAAAACAAAAAAGGAGACAAGTGTATTTACTGAAATTTGAAGTAAAATCAGAAGGGGGTAAGAGTATGTTTCCCTCCTCTCCAACGCGAGTCTGCCACTCGCCGCCAACCCATAGCCATTTGTCCTTCCACTCCTTTAAGGATTGTGGAAGGCCTTCAACCAACCCGTCTGGATACCCGGGTCTGGTGTGCACGTAGTACCATCCAGAGGGCTGCCCCCGACCTGGTGTTGAGGGGGTCGCCTTCCAGACAAAAAGCTCGTTTATCTCCCTAAATTTGGGGCATGGGAACCCCTCCAAATGAAATAGCACCAGGAGCCCAATAATCCGACCCCAAGATAAGGGATGGACCTGCGTGAGGGGAAGCCCCGTTTGCGGAACCACCGCGTAAGCACTAAAGGGAGTGGGAAACGCAGTCCGAAGAGAAAACTGGGAATGTGTATGGCGACGCATCCCTCCGGAGGGTGCTCCAGGCACTCGCGCCCTGGCAAATTTTAAACGTACATTTCCTGGCAGCTTGTACTTTTGATGGAAAAACCCTAGCTCTGGAATCGTCAGCAAGCTGGGGTAATCATTCAAATCACAAGGCCTCCATCTGGCCTCTACACGCAACGGGGGACCCCCTCCTTGTCGGACATCCCCGTGACGGTGACCAATTGGCCCCGCAGGCCTCTCCGCCCTTGCACCATCAGAGGGCTCATCTACCTGTTCCAAGTGCTCCTGCTCTTGAGGGTTCATCTCCTCTTCAGTTTGAGTACGTGGGGGACTAGGGAGCAAGTCGTCTTCACTAGAATCTCCGTGGGTTAACCCAGGAATGTGAGAAGGGCCTCCACGAAGAATAGCGCCAGAAACAAAGGTACGATCTACTTGCTCCGTGGGAAAATCTCTCGACGGTGAATGACTCAAACTCGAAATCACAATTGGGCGGAGAATGTAGGTTGTTGAACCAGGAGAAAATAAATAGAAGGTTCGGAGGAGAATCTTCAACTTTCACTCGACATCAGAATCGCGATTTTGGCTATCTTGAAGACATTTATTTGAAGTAAAGAAGAAATAGAAAGTTTTTAAGGAAAATACCTAAATGAAGTCTCTGAAGCCCTAAGGACCAGACTTAGAAATTCTGCTCGCTCACAAGAGATTCTGCTTGGAAGAATGCGAAGTGCGAAAGTGCAGATTGAGAGATGCAAGGGGTATTTATAGGTTTGAATTTCTCGAAAGAAGAGACATTTATTCAAATATGTGTCCCTTCGAATTAAAAACTGTCAGGAGAAACGTTACGTCCCCACGAACTGAGAATAATGATGTACCACTCTTTCAATTCCCGCGCGAGGATGGTCCAACCCAGAACCGTCACGTGTCTGTCATCATAATGCTGCAGTTAATGCGCCGTTTCAAACATTAATTGACGGGTGACAGGTGTCCAGGGAAGACAACTTTTGAGATTTCCTCTTCCCCATTAAAAGCTCATGATTAACATTAAAAGTTCAAATCCGATTTCAGGAATACTTCTCTCGGAATTAAACTTGGGGGCCATTGATGACACCCGAGCCGAGCTGACAGCATATTGGTCCACATGGCCGATCTGCACATGGAAGTATGGGGCCCCCAAAGACCAGTCGGACCGAGCCGATTACGTCGTCACCAGCCCTGATGATGTCATGAATTGGGCTCGGTTGCCCCGAGCCCATCTTAATGGGAAATGTTAAGGATAACCATCTGGTTAAGGAAAGCTAAGCATGCCATTAACATGCATAAGGTGACATTTGTCAACATGCCAGCCAGATAAGCCGCCAAGTGGCAAACACTTGGCCCACATGCATGCTTAAGGGAGGACAAGTGTGCCATTACCTTTATTTTAGTGATTAATTGTAATAGTGGTTATTAAATATCCACTAATAAGAAAAGTATAAATAGGCCTTATCTAAGAAGAGGAGGGGGATAGGAGACAGAAGAAGCGCTTGAAAAACAAAACTCAGTAAACAAACCGACCGAAAAATTCGCTCGGCAATATATAAAACAAAAGGCGTAAATAGTCCGTTCAAAATCTTTGGTCCATATTTCCACGTGTGACACTTTTCATATATTTTGCTTGTTAGTCGAAAAACACGTCAACACATTCGAGTATAAAGTATAACCATTGTCTAAACACAATATGTGTTTCCGAATGCATAATATATTGTTCTTTCCAAGTTGAATGAGTTTATCGATTTCTGAATTGATATTACATTGAGTCAAGTTGACGTTATAATTCAATTAATGAACATATTGAATCTGCATTTGTACTTGAGTGTGTTTCTTCAATCTCATGATATCTGTTGTAATTGTTAGATTGGTTTTTACAAACAAACAGATTGTTTCATAGCGCACATTATTTATATATGTACCTATATATGTATATAATTGTTGCATCTGGTTTAAGAATTTATATAATGCTCAAATTATGTTAAGTTTATTGGTTCCAATCTCTGGTTTCTGCATAATTTTATATGAACAGATTCGTAGAAATTTGCTTTGGAACTGAATATGCTTGTAATCAATGTGTGATTACGATTTTATATATATGTTTCTGTATGTCTACTGTGCTTATGTGCATTTAGAGTTCATTGAGCATTTAAATTACACACTACGGAATTTCCTTTTGTTTTTGAAATTTGTGTAGACTATAAGTCTTATTTGGAAGTCAGAAGGATTATTCCTATCATTGTTTTGTTTATGAAAATCTACACGTGTCGAAACAAATTGGAGTGTTTTTGTTTTCTCTGGTGTAGAATTTAATATTATATATATTTTCTTGCTTAATTTATGTAAACAGATCTCTAGATATCATTGAGAAAAAAAAACAGATGCAAGTTGGCTGAATGGCTAATTAATGAAACGGGGTGTTATTTAATCATAATATTGTTCTATTTCTCATGATTATATATTGATTCTTCAGGATCATAATATTGTTGTTATTAATCTGGTTCAGAACATTTGAATATTGTTTATTGATTTCTTTCACTGATATTTGAATCTCTGATAAGAAGTGATCGAAACAAATAAGTGAATGATTGTTTATCTTGTCTTTTCATAACAAAAATGGAGGGAACAATAATAGGTTCACATACATGTGTGATATCCAATGCAATTTCACCACTGGTGAATGTTTTTCTCATGGAGAAAAGTCGAAACACTCAACGGAGATGATTAAGAGATGGCAATATAAATTATTATTGTATGAGTTTGTTAAAGCCTATGTAGTTTGGTCTAGTTCAAAAGAAAAGAAAATGATTCTAATGTGGAGAAATGTTACCTCTATTAGAATTAATTCACAAAGTGATATTCGTGGTTTAAATTTTGTGCAAACAAGATCCAAGAAAGAGTATTTTACTACTTTTATAGACTTGACACGTTACATGAATGCCATAACGAAATTGGTGAATATGAAATTATTACCAAATGTTAAATTGGATCCACTATATAAATGTAGGATTCTATGTTGGGATATTGCGATAGCCAATCAGCTATAGACGGGGCACCAAGAGCCAACTTGAGTGTTGTGACAATTTGGTGTCATGACAACTTGGGTGTTATGATACCGTGAGTGTCATTAGAACTTTAGTTCTATGACATTTTGAGTGTCATAAACATGTGAAGAATGCATGAGCAAATATAAGTGGCATTGTGTGAGGCATATATATGATTTAACGTCCCCTTGTGAGGGAGCACATGGCAAGTTACCTCTACCTAAAATATGGTGAATGGATGCAATCGATTCTTTTAGCCCTCCCGGGAAATTCTTTGGAATTTTGCATAGGCAATGGATTTGTTTGTCAATTGGCGATACAATCGATTGAACTTTGTGAGAAATACAATTGTTAAACCGGTGTCTATTACTAAAACAACCGGTGTTGTTAGAGCTACTTGGTGTTAAAAGTTCGAACTTTTTAACACCGATTTAAAACCGGTGTTGTTTCCTTGAAAGACAACGGTTTTAAAACCGTGTTGTAGATATAAAATATTCGCTTTCAAAGGCCCCGATGTTAAAAGTTTATATATTTGACATCAGTTCAAAACCGGTGTCTATGGCGAATAGACATCTCTCGGTTCACACCGGTTTTAAACCGGTGTTGTTTAATTCAAATCAAAATCGTTATCTTAATGTTTTTGAAGCAATTTTAAAAGAATTTACGCAAAGACACCGGTCCAAAGTGTAAAAAATCCATATAAATAAACAATTCATTATGAATAGAGTTTGCAAATGGTACCGTCACAACTTTGAAGACTAACCATTTTTCTACTAACAACTGATGATCCACTTAAGGGCAATAAATATACAACTAAGCAAAAAGAAAAAGAATGATCAAATCAATGAACAATTCAAACCAACTCTTCAGAAGAACTTGTTCTTGTCATCAACTTCATTGTTCTAACCCCAAGATCTCTCAGTATCTGCATAAAAATACACAACCATGAGTTATCTGTTCATATTTCCCAAAGGGATGAGGGATAACTCTAAATTCTTAAAGCCAAACAGAAATGCAATCAAATTCTTATACATATTGTCACATATACCACAGTATCAACATATTAATAAAATTTTAAATTATTATTTACTCCTAACTCTTTTTTAGTTTTTGGCCAATAAAAAGAACTTTGACTACAATGATATTTTACTTCTGCTGGGAAAACATTTGAAGTTTCCTGGCTTACACTATTAACTTTCACAATGATATTTTACTTCTGTTGAGATGAATAGTTTCTAATTTGGGGGAGACATTGTCTATTCATGTTTTCCCCCTTAAATTTCATTTTCTTCTCAAATTATTCTAATGGTAACTTCGGTTTACGTGTTCTGTTAGTTGTACCAAATTCAGATACTAAGAAGGGAAAATTTATACTTTTAAAGTTAGTTATTTTCTTTTTTATGTAATTAGGCCAAACTTAAGGGGTAGATTTTATAATTATACCTAAAATTTATGTTCATTGCTTAGTTATAAAAGTGAATAGCAAGTAAATTTTCATAATCTCTTTCTAATTAGTTATGCCCATATACCAATACTTTTGCAGATGACAGCAAATGTTATGCAAAGGGGATGGACTCATTTGTATCAAATATAATGAAGACAAAATATTGTTAATCAAACTTCTGATCCTGCTAAAACTATAATTTAAACTGAAGCTTATCATGAAAAATAATATAAAAAAATGTGCTTACTTGAAAGCAGGGTTTTTGATGGCCACTGATCATCATTTATCATCTCAGAGCAAGAAAACATCTTCCCAATCGACACTATTTTTTCATCACTTTTATTTTCTATCAATCCATTCAGCAGTTGCACCTTTTTTATTCTTGTTTTTTTGTGTTTCATGTTTTCTGTTCGAGTTGCTATTGGAGATTTTGAAACATATATCTCAGATTTGTGAGTTTCGGTATTACAAGACGAAGTTCATCATATTTTTGTGGGTTTGATTTATTTTGTTCATATTTTTTTTTTTTTTTTTGCAGTTGTGTGGATTTTCATCTTCCATGTTTTGCTGATTATGGCTTTTTGCAGTTTTCTCCCATTGTTTCATGCTTATTTAGTTCTGTTTCAGTGTATTTGTAGTTCGTATTGGTGTCTGTGTCTATGTGTGGTTTAGAATTTGAGGTTATTTGTTCAGAGAACATTAATTTTCCGATGAATATTTAGTTAAGTGTTGATGCACATTTATTTAAGTTTTAATACATATTTATTGTATATATTGTGCCTTTCAAGCATTGTTCTTGGTTTCATTTTGGATGTTTGACGAGTTCGTGGGGTTGCTACGTCTATTTATAGTGGTTATTGCATTTTGCCTCAAATGTTTTATGCTTATTTACTTCGATTATAGTGTATTTTTGTTTGAATTTAGGTGGTTTTATCTGTTTTGTCATTCTTTCATTTTGAGTATAATTAATGCTTGCCTTTTGCATATTTAGTTGGATTATAATGTATATTTAGCATACATATAATGCATAGATTTTCGTTTTGTTAGTACACTCAACTCATATAGTCGATTTTATGGTGTCTTTGCAAACCGAGTGTTTTCGAATTATTTGGATGCGAGAGGATGTGCGCAAATGGCCTGATTGTTCGAAAAAGTGACCCCACTCGGACATTGTATGCATTGGAGAGACACTACAAACAAGATTGATTGTGGAATTTTTGTTATGAGGCATATGAAAAGTTACATGGGTGGTGGCACGAGGGGATGTGATTGCGGGTTGGAGATGAGTAATGCTTCTCAATTGGCCAATTTGTATTTCAAGTATTGCTCAGCAATAATTCTCTTTGGCAAACGAGCAAAAAAGACAGGGCCATGGAAGAAGCTAAATTTTGGATAGGGAAGAAGAAGTTGTAGTCATGTGTTTTATGTGTAATTTAAAGTTGTTTGTTATTATATGATTTGGTTTGTACTGGAGGCGGGGATATTTTGGTTTTCATGCCATGTTGTGTATGTTTTTATGAATATTATTATGATTTTTAGTTATGGATGAAGATGAGATGTATTGCACATTTTCAATTAATATTATTATGTTTTTAGTTGTTAGCACAACTTTAGGGTGTCAAATTTTTTTATGAAGTATTATGACTTTATTGTAATAGATGCAACACACATATAGCATATTTTTAGTTCATAGGTTGTATGTTTTAGAAGTATTATTTTTTTGTGTGCTATTCACATTAATATCTTGTATACACATAATATTTTTCGTGCATGTATTTAATAGATTTTGCATATATAGGTTGTCTTCCAAAATTTTATTTTTGTCAATATCTTGCATACATATGGTGATACACTTGCATGTGTGTATATATAATTTGGCAATTTTTTTGAATAGTAAAGCATGAGTTTTTCATATGGAATTTTTGCTTCTTTGTATTATTATAGAAATGCAAGATCCGAATTATATATTGCATATGTGATAATATATATATATATATATATATATATATATATAGGGATATATATATATATATAGGGATTGGTTCAAATGAGACCAATCCCTTTAGGTTAGTCCATAAGAACATTTATGGACTCTTGATTTAAAATTTTGGATGGTGTAGATCATTTTAGTTAATTTAGGCATATAAGGGTATAATTGTACTTTTATATTTAATTAGTTATGTTAATTGGAAAGTTATTAGCTATTTTTAATGAAACATAATCCTACCTTTTCAGTTACCCGATTTTTAGGGAGGAAAAATCATCAACTTCAAGTATTTTTTCAAAATTGATACTTATTTCCGCCATATTTGTGAACAGTCGTTTTATTGTATACTTAGTTCAGTGAACTTGTATACTTAGTCATGTTTTATTGTATATTTAGTTCAGTGGATTTGTATACTTGGTTCAGTGGAATCGTATTCTTAGTTATATAAGTAGTTTAGTAAGTAGTTTAGTAAATTTGTATACCTAGTTCTGTGGATTTGTATACTTAGTTCAATGGAATTGTATACTTAGTTATGTAAGTAATTCAAGTGTAATTGTATACTTAGTTAAATATTTCTGTATACTTAGTATTATTTTAATGTATAGTTAGTTCAATATAATTGTATACTTAGTTAAATATTTCTGTATACTTAGTAAAGTTTAATGTACAAGTAGTTTAGTGTAATTGTATACTTAGTTAATTATTTGTGTATATTTAGTAATGTTTCAATGTATAGTTAGTTTAGTGTAATTGTATACTTTTCATTAATTGTTCCACGATTTTGTTGCCATATTTGAATAAATTGCAGGTTCGAATGGGAAGAGAGAGAAAGGAAAGGTGAATCGCTTGATTATGGGGACGTGATCAATACAAAATCACGTCCCTAATTTTTAGGAAGCGGTTACTATATTTAATTTTCTGGATTCCTATTTTATCCCTTCTGTTGTATATTTACTTATAAAATGTTGTATATATTGTAATATATCTTGGCCATTGATTTACTATTTGGATGGTGTAGATTTAGTCTTATGGACTAACCTAGGAGGGTGGTCTCACAGGATCCCCTCCTATATATATATACATGTTTACATACATGATTATGCATACTTACACACGAAATTGTGCATATATATATATATATATGTGAATATCATTTGATGTACAATAATATATATGGGCATATTTATGGATGAGATTGTGCATATTTAACATATGGTATCGTATATCGTAAAAACAATATCGATTTTTTTTTCCTATGTTTGGGAAAGACAACTGAATTTTGATATGGGGGAAAGGAAATCAGCTACGAATAACACATTGTTTTCAAGGTCTAACTACTAGGAGGCGCCATTGCGGTTTGGGCATGTTCTCATTGTTATGTGTATTCAAAAATACAACGGCGTTTCATCCAACCCCGTTCGAAATCCTCTTGCATGTTTCGTGTTTTTTGTCGCTATCGTGCACTTCATTAGTTTCTATTGCAAACCGGATCATCGTACACGAATATCATAATTCTTAAATCGTCTTGTAGTACTCTTTCTAATGTCGAAACATTTGCATGCGCCATATTCTTTGTAAAATAGTATATCGGCTTCCAATGTATCGAAATGCATTCCAACACGCGGAATCTTTTCTTGTTCTACTTTTGAATCCAATATTTTGTCGAGCAGGTGATATTTCGGCCTTTATCCGACATTAATTATGTTGCTGCTATATGGTTGCTCATTACAATTCGAATATTATATTGCAATACAAATTATATATACTAAATATGCACCATTTGGACGATATGTATGCGAAAAACATAACATATAATAAGCAAGCATAAATGATAAAAGCGCATGCAACATATGCATTATGGGAACCCAAAATGAAATTTATAATAACCTTACAACAAACAAATGTATATATGCAGAATTTGTCGTTCTAGATTTGCATGGATGATATAAAATGCTGAATTTTGTTATCATATTTAAAATTTATTTGTTTTCTACTAACTATACATATCATCGACACTATCTATACAATATATATTATATTTAGGCAAATAATTATAAAATTGCATGCAAGATATATGTTACTCAAACGCAATGTTAATGTCATCATCAATGTTTTAAATACCGCACCGGTGATCAAACCGGTCAAGCCATCGATAAGCGGTTCAACCTTGTCGGACCGGTTCAACCGCCGATTTTATCGGTTTTAATTAAATATATTATATATAAAATATTAATGTAATATATTGATATAAAAAGAGAAGTTATATATTTTTTATTTCTTATTTTTTATTATATAATTATTTGATTGATTGTCTATGACTATATTATAGAGGTTTGCCCAAATTTAGAAAATTTTGATTGATTAGAATTCTTGTTTGAATTAATTAAAATACAAATAATTGATTTGAATCTTAACATAATATTGAATAATTGATTTTAAATCTTGTTTGATTTGAATTATGGCATAACTATGTTAAACATTAAGTTTATAATTTCAGTTTTTATAAAAAAAAAGGTTGAAAAAATAAAAAGTATAAAAATTCGGTTTAAACCGGTTTTGGTCGGCATGGCCGATTTTGGTGGTATAACCGCAAAAATGGTATTTAGAGTCTTATCGTGACGGTCCGACCACCAAGATCCCAGTATAACCTTAGGTTCAACCGACGCATGACGGTCCGATATTTAAAATAGTGGTCATCATACAATAAATACGCAAAGAGTTAAATGTATATATGCATTGTTTTTCATACTAGTTATGTATATATGATAAAAACAATTGCAACTCGTATTTTTAATTGGAATACATGATTGTTATTATTAATTATGTGGTATAGAACGTTAATTATACAATATATATTATAAATATGCATTGAAAAAGATAGTAAATATACAGTTTTGCATCACTTATTTGTGTACTGATTTGGTTTTTCATCCGATTTTGTGTTTCATCACATAATTGCGTAAAGCATTCGTTGGAAATTACCTTGAATCGATTCATCGGTGGGTTGGATTCTTGGTTTTGTGCCATGGTAGAATAGAACATATCTTCTATATATGATGATTCTTCTTAATCGTAAATTGGATGTGTTGTCTTTGATGTATTTTGTTGAGCTAAAGATATGAAATGCGATTTAATGGATAGTCATAAAGTTTTCTCATTGTGCGGGGGACGATTTGCGTGGAGAGGGAAAAAAAAAAAGTGATGAATGCGTGATTATAGGAACGTGATTAATCGAGATTCGATTTTTCTATTATGTAGCGGCATAATTGGTTGGCGGTTTTATGAGTGTTTTGTTCGCCAAAAATACACAGCTTTTTTTTTGTTTTTTTATAATGACATATATATTTGTGTAGATTAGTCCTTACGGTCTCACCTAAGGCCCTGGTACATTTGGATCCCCTATATATATATATATATATATATATATATATATATATATATATATATATAGAGAGAGAGAGAGAGAGAGAGAGAGAGATAAGATTAAAATTTATTATTCTTAAATAGGACACTCAAAATAAGTGGATTGCAATAACTAAAAATATTCAATTTTTCTTTATTACATTTAAAATAATATACAAAAAGTGTTTTTCTATATATATTTCCATTCTTTAATCAAAGAAGAGATAAAATGAAAAAACAAGCACAAGGATAATATTAACATTTACGTGATTTATAAATTCAAATAGAAATTAATAAAACCATGATGTAATGCTTGATTTTGGTAAAGACGTAATTTAATTATTTTTATTTTTTTGATTAATGTGATAATGAATGTGTAAATCTTAGCGTCTAATGCTAAAAGAATTGTAAAATCATTTAAAAAAAAGGTTGTACTAGCCATCAAATCAAACAAAAGATTGATTAATGTTATAGTAAACCAATATAAAAACTTTTTTAAATTTTTGTTGGATTGAATTCTTTAAAATAATCGGATGATCATTCATATGGATCTCTACTCTCGATCGGGAAAAACAATGTTAAAATACTTTGAAATATTTCCGTTTTAATAATTTGAGTATTTAAAGAATGTTTATTTATTTGTAAAACAGTACTTCTTGATATTTTAATATTCATCAATGAAATTATTAAATAACATAAATATTTTAGTAAAATCATATGGATCACGTGCGTCGCACGTGTTTCTTACTAGTGCTATGAAAGATTTGGGTCCCTTCCGTTATTTTCTTGGTATTGAGGTTGCCTCTTCCCCACAGGGTTATCTTTTGTCTCAATCAAAGTATATTACTGATATATTTGAGCGTGCACATATTACTGATAACAAGATTGTTGATACTAGCTTGAGACTGATGCTCGGTATTCTCCCTCTGATGGTTCACCCTTGTCGGATCCCAGTTTATATCGTACTGTTGTTGACAGTTTGGTTTATCTCACAATTATTCGTCTGGATATTGCACATGTTGTTCATGTGGTTAGTCAGTTTGTTACTTCTCCCTCTATAGTTCATTGGGCTGCTGTTCTGCGTATTCTTAGACATCTTCGGGGAACTCGGTTTGTAGTCTTTACTTCCGTCTAATTCTTCATTGAGCTGCGTGCATACTCGATCTTGATTGGCCGGTGATCCTACCAGATCGCAAATCTATCACCGGTTTTTGTGTGTTCTGGGTGACTCTCATTTCTTGGAAAAGTAAAAAACAAGATGTAGTTTCTAGATCTTCCACGAAGTTGAGTATCGTGCCATAGCAACTACGCTTGTGAGATTGTTTGGTTACGTTGGTTGCTAGCAGATATGAGTGTTTTTCTTGATCGTCCCACTCCATTTGCATTGTGATAGTAAGAGTGCTATTCAGATTGCTTCTGCGGTTGCATCGTGAGTTTGAGGGGAGTGTTGAAATATAATATATATTTAGTTTCCTTATTTAAGTGTAGTCCTTTTATGGTTAGAATTTTAGTCCTTTTAGGGTTAGGTTTTCTATTTGCCTATATAAGGCTCTCATTTGTTTCTTTTGTAATTCACTTTTGGTTTTGCATAATAAGAGTATAAGTATTTTATGGCTTCTTTGATTTCAAACACGATGATTTTAATGCTATAATTTGAGTATTCCATGCGTGAAATTGTCCAAGTTTTGTAGTTGTCTTTTTCTTCACTTTAAATTTCAGGCTTAGGTTGAAATAAGAAATATTTTGAAAGTGAGCGTGTAATATCCGCATCCCTCTAATCTTATCTTATCTTATATATATAAAGTGAGCCGCTTCTAAAAATTGTATTGATAATTTTTCCCGCCCTTTTGCAGTTACTATAAAAGTAATAAATATATATATAAAAATAATAAGTGATAAATATTTACTATTTTATTATTTCTGGTAGTCAACTTTCTGTAAATAATCACTTTTTAAAATGATATAAAAAAACAGAATTAAGTAAAATTAACTTTCTAAATATGTTTGTGCACTGCATTAATCATGATATTTATCTTTTTCTCTTAAAAAATTAATAATTTTTCGTTTTTGATCCATTTTTGGCGTATAATATATCAAATTAATTAATTTTTACGATCTTCATGTTGACATGTATATTGCATATATAAATAACAAAAACATAATAAATGAAAATATAAAAATGAAATATTTACTCATCATTTTATATGTGTAATGGGCTTTAAAAATTATGCATTCGAGTTATTAGTTATCAATTTGTATATTCGTATATTTTAGTTATTTGTAATATATGCATAGTTTTTATTTGAGCTTAGCCCATTTCTTAATAATTATATAGAATTATATTTAAATTTATTAAATTCAATTAAAATTTAATTGAAGAAAATATCTCAAAATATGTTTCAAAATTTTATATATCACATATATCCACACATAGTAAATTATATATATTTATGTAGAAGAAAAATAAGATTTATTTAATATGAAATTATATTCATAATAGTATTTTATATATAGAAACTTATTTTTATATATTAACATACTTTTCATGTTAAAATAAATTATTTTTTATATTTATCAACATATTTTGATATTAAAGTTTCAAAGTTGTACTTTTGAATTAGATTTGAATTTGTCTATTTGATAATTTTTAATATATGTGTATAAATAAAAATAATATAGCTTTTGTTTTTTTGAAATGTTACATTTTCCTTAAAATTGCGTTACTAAATATAAAACATGGTTTTTCTTTAATTACTTTAATAATTTTTATAATTGTTCAGTTTTCTATACTCCAAAAAATATTAGAACTTGAAATGATATTATTATTGATTGTATTGAAAATACAATTTACTAAATATTCAAGATTCGGGTAGTAAAAATAATTCAATGTTTGGCGAGTCAAAATATTTTTCAAACTTTTACTTTCTTATAGATAAACATGTTCTATAAATAGATACAATTCATATTCAAACAAACAAATTTCGTATTTAAATAGAGTTTTTATAGTTTATAATAATTTATTTTTTATTGTTTCATATGATTTATATTCAAATTAATTATCTTTATATTTTAATTATTTATTTGAAATTTTAAACTTTTTGCAATTACTATTTTTCAAAACATAGATAACATAAATCCATAATTTGTAAAATAAATAATAAGAACAAGTAAAAATGTAAAGATTCTTAAGTTTAATTTTTGGAATTAATAAAATAAAAAAATATAAATAGAATTAATATTAATAATAGATAAATACAATATACATATTCGGGGTTGGGGATGGGAAAGGAGAATTCTCGTTTTACCTAATCGAATAGGAAGGGGAGGGGGATATAAATATCGCCCCTGTCCCATCCCCGATTATAGAGAAGCGAGAGAATCCCTATCCTCGCTCACATCCAAGAAGCAACCATGGGTTCCCCATCGTTTTATTCGGTTACCAACAGGATGTTGACATCCATAAATACAGGAGATATAATTCATATAAACTATTAGAGAAATATACACGTAATAAAGACAAAATAGATGTCTAACAGATATACACCCCGTGTATTGCACGGGCAAAAGACTAGTTGGGGAAATAAATTGGGCCTAAATTAGGTTTGAGTTAGAACTAATTTTTGGAATATTTTTAGGTATTTGAAACCCTAAATTTCTTAATTTTCGGGATTTAATTTTTGATTTATTTACAATATGAAGGAAAGTCAAATTTTGTAAAAGGGAAAATCAAATCAAATCATGATAAATAGATATACAAATGGAATATGCATTTAGGGCATGTAAATCAAGTATGTTTTGCAATAAAATTTTAGCAATAATACCTTATATTCCATGAAATTTTGGCCTATAAATTCAAAGCATACTCTAGGGATATTCTTCACAATTTTCACACAATAGCAAGAAGGTAAAGATTCTTTTTCTTCACAATTTTCACACAATAGCAAGAAGGTAAAGATTCTTTCTCTCCTTAAAATAATCACGCCGCCATCGACATATTCTCGGGTACCGCACCACTACCATGGTCACCACCCATGTGTATAAAAACCACCACTCCAATCCCCAAACCCAAAATCAAAACCCAATATAAAAACCAAGAAGAGAAAGAAAAAATATAGGAAAGATAAGGGAGCCGCTGCCACCTCCGGCAGACGCAACCATATCATCGGTCGCTGGCACCGGAGAGAGAGAAGAGAGTGGGGGAGGGGATGTTACAGTGAGAAGAGGAAGGAAAAAAAGATAGAAGAGGGGGCATGAGTTACTAGGAAAAAGAAAAAAGAGAGGATAGAGAAAAGAGGGAGGAAAAGAAAAAAAGAAAAAAAAAGAAAAAAAGAAAACAAATGGAAGAAAGAAAAGAGAAAAGAAAAAGAGGAGAAAAGTCAGAAAAGGGATTTGTGCCAAAAAAACTTTAATTTTTATCAAAGACTAGTTTTAACTCCCTTTTTGACCAAACTCTAATTTTCACTCAAAAAGTTATATTTCAAGCCAATTTTTCCTACTTTTTTTTTTCTATTTTTCCCTTCTATAACATTTAATATTAACAAAAAAAATCATTGTAAGAGACGAGAAATTTGAATACGAGGCATTCACATTTGCATTTACTTCACGAAGCTACTTCATTTTGAGGTGGGGTTTGTTTCTACTGTGTTCTTATTAAATGCCTCTATTGTGCATCTTGCAAGTATGTGCTATTGTTTATTGAACTATTTCTATTGACTATTGACGCGAGGGACCAAAGTGGTCTAGGGAAAAAGAATCCCTCTGGTGAAATCCGCCAATGCAAACAATTGCTATTGAAATTCATGTTTATATTGATATGTATGATTATATTTAATTTGGACACTATTTGACCCCACTGAACTGTTGAATGCTCACCCCATGTATACTTTATACAGATGAGTGAATGAGTTGGGGCATGCGCAAAAGGAACGACGGAATTGTCAACTGGGCCATTATTTAAAGTCTAAATAATTGTGAATCTGTTTAATATTGCACAATAAGGTGTTGTTTTAACAAGGCTTGAGGATATTCATTTCACTCTTGAGAGAATGTTCGCTTGCTTTGAGATCTCAAACTTTTATATTTCTTGTTCTCTTTTGTGTCTCGTTGTTGTTGTTTTTCTCCGGTTTTTTCTCACCATTTAAAGCTATAACTTGAAATTTGTCCGTTGAAGAGATGGACAAATTCAAATCAAGATGTTTGGACAAATCGGCATGTCCTTTCTTTGTAGCTTGATGTTGACCTTTCCTTGTATGTTTTCGCTTACGTACTTTGTTGAAACGGCGGTCTTGCTAGTGTTTTTCTATTAGTTATATCACTTTTGTCTTTAATAAATTCCTAACACCTTTAAGGTCAAACATAGTACTTCGTGTACTTTAATGAAAATCCATCTTGGACTCGGTCAAGCAACGGACTTTCTTAGTTGACTTGAGTTTTGCACCGCTTTAACCCATTTGGTGATCTTTGAGTCTTCGACCGACAAGTCTTCGAAAGACTTCTCGCTTTGACTCTTCTCCGGTCTTGTTTTAGACTTTGATGATACTAATCGCAAGAGTCTTATGATTCTTCTATACTCAGTTGTGAGTTTTCTGAAACTTGATACTCAACTGCGAGTCTTCTAAAACGCAATTAAGCAAGTCTTCTGATCTTTGACTTGGCTGTTTTGAGTCAGCCAATGTCTTGTCTATTACATAAGAAAAAATTACATTGAATTGGGGTGCCAACTTCTTAATACATAGTTTTCTAAGCATCATCAAAATCTATACGAATAAATTTCCTAACAATTCCCATCTTCTTGATGATGCCAAAACCATAACAATATATGTGCACTGAAAGTAAATAATTTAAAAGAAAGAATCAGTTTCATTGATAACTTTCAGGCACTTTGTACAAATTTGTTACAGTGTATATTTACAACAAAAAGTATACAAAATTTTCTTCCCCTGTCTTCTCGTCTCGCGCCCGGCTTTTCTTTGTTGATCTTCCAGGCCCAGCCAATAGGCACCTGATCTTCTGTTGGGGTCAGTTGGAAACCTGCCACCTCCATAGCCTCTTCTTGGGGGAGAGCCTCTACCTCTCTGAGTTTCCCTTCCTCTTATTCTTCCACTGTCTTAGCTGACACCAACTTTAGGTTGGATGCTGGATGCACTCGGCTGCATCTTACTCTATTGTTCAGAGGAATGCCCTGTAAGTCAGTATCCCAGTACATATTCCAAGCTTGTTCCAAAGTCATTCCTTTATAGAATCCTTCGGAAAGGATTGTTTTAAACTTCTCATTACTTCCTTCTTTTGGAATCAAGCAAGCTGGTAGACCTCCAAACTTCTGCCTCAAGAGATTTATCCTTGCTTCTTGATTCTTTTCTAAGGCATCCATTTCATCTCTAGCGTTCTGCATTTTTGCTTCAACTTTTTGAGCAACTGAGAATGATGGTGGAATGGGAGGAGCCAATGGAGTGCCAGATGTTAAGGGACCTGTTTCCCCCTTTTTGGCAGCATCAGTGGAGGAAGGTTGGAGGTTTTGGATTAAGAAATCTAGCTTCATATGAACCATGAAGTCTGCTGCTGAATGGTTGGCACTTAATTCAATCAGTTGATTCTGAATTGAATCAATATTTTGATAAGAGATGCTTCTAAGTGCTCAAACTTTTTTTCAATTGTTGTTTGCAGATTTAGGTCATTTTGTCTCGCTAGTATTCATCCTATCAAAATTGTCCTTCCGGCAATTTTGGAAGGCAATATGATCTGCTCCCCAAATGACCACCTTATTGTTCAATCTTCTAAAATTTCCTTCCTTCTCTTTTTTCTCACGAGTCCATTCTTTAATTCGCATCACCAACCATTGATATCTCTTTCAATGTTGGCACTATGATTATCAATAGTTTGAGAAAGTGAGGAGTACCCTATTTCCATATACTCTATTTCCCTCAACATATGCAGAAAGGCCCTTTGCAACTTGTCGGCTAGTCTGCTGTCATCCCCAGTGGCAAATTCATACTCTGGGGGTTGTCCTCGTGGATCATAAGGAATCACCATGTTCTCCTCTATCATATCCTTGCTCGATTTAGGTTCTTCTACAATAAAACAATCGTCTCGGCTGATGGACTAGCAAATTTGCTTTCTTCATCATCGAAAGCTCTTCTCCAAAAGGGTTAGAAGGCCCTTCACCTTGATATACATGGGGGATTGAATAAGGTCATGCTTCATCACCAATAGGATTCTTTGCTTCTTCTCCTTGAGACGTCTTTCTTTGTGCCTGAGCTGGAGCAGCTTCATCGGCAGCAGTTGTGTTAGTCTACTTAGTTAACTGTGCCTCAACTGTCTCAACAACTTCCTCGGTGATAGTAGAGTTCACCTCTACATTTCAGACTTTATTTCAGCATCAAATGTATTAACAACTTCATTTGCATCAGAAAGAACTGACCTTAGATGAGGCTCAACGAGCACAAACCCGAACTGTGCAAAAGTTGACTCCTTGACCTAAGCTTTTGTGTTTTGTTCTTCATGACTAGACTCGACTGGATCATGAACTTCATCTACTCAATTGTGTCATGTTCATCTTTTTTATCTCGATTGCCTCGCACCCATCCGCATGTATATCGATTGTATTGGACTCATCTACCTTTTTTGTCTCAATTGTTTCGATTGATCAACTTGCATGGAAAAAAAAATATTTCAAGGGATGTAGAATGTAATACCCATATTCCTTTAATTGGGAAAATAAATTAGGGTTGAGTTAGAACTAATTTTGGGAACAAGTTTAGGAATTTGAAACCCTAGCATTCTTACTTTTAGAAATTTAATTTCTTATTTTCTTACAAGAATGAAGAAAAGTCAACTATTATAAAAGAGAAAATCAAATCAAATCATGATAAATAAATAAACAAATCGTATATACATTTAATGCATGTAAATCAAGTATTTTTGGCAATAAAATTTCAAAGACAAATCATACCCTTGGGCCTTAGCCTATATATTTAAAACCCCCTGGGATTATTCATCATAATTTTCACACAAAATCAAGAAGGTAAAGTTCTTTCTCTCCTCAAAATACCCAACCCATTTGCCATATTCCAACACATTTCGACACCACCATCATGGCCACCACCCATCTTTATAAACACTACCACTCCAAACCCCAAGCCTAAAAACGAAAACCTAAGATAAAAACCAAGAAGATAAAGAAAAAATAGATGAAAGATGAGGGAATCGCCGCCACCTCTGGCCAGCGCAGCCATGCTGCCGGTCGTCGGCACTGGAGAGGGAGAAGAAAGTGGGGGTAGGGGTTGTTAAATTGAGAAGATAAAAGGAAAAAAAGAGAAGATGGGGGCGTGAGTTAATGGAAAACAGAAAAGGAAAGGATAGCCAAAAGAGAGGAAAAAAACTGAGAATGAAAACTACTATAAAAATTTCCCTAGACCCCTAATTCAAAACTTTTATATATCTTCTATTTTTCCCTTCTATAAAATTTTATATTAATTAAAAATTATTTCATTGTAGAAGACGAAGAATTTGAACACTAGGAATTCACATTTGCATTTACTTCACGAAGCTACTGCATTTTGAGGTGGGGTTTGTTTCTACTGTGTCCTTATTGAACACATTCATTATATATCTTGCGAGTATGTGCTATTGTCTATTGAACTATTGCTATTTACTATTTATATAAGGGATGAAAGTGGTCCAAGGAAAAAGAATCCTTCTGTTGAAACTCCGGCAAAGCAAACTATTACTATTGAAATTCATGTTTGTTTTGATATGCATGGTTGTATTTAATTTGGACATTGTTTAACCCCATTGGGCTGTTAAATGCTTACCCCATATATATTTTCTGTAGATAAAAGGAGTTGGAGCGTGCACAAAAGGGACGATGGAATTATCGACCGGGCAATTATTTTAAAGTTTAAATAACTATGAATTTGTTTAATGTTAACGATATGATGATATTGTTTTGTGATTCTATTTTAAAATTTTTAAGACTTGTTCTCAAGGGAGTATTGAAGTTGTAATGTTAGTATTCTCTTGCTATTAAATGGTTCTGTTTAGCACTTTATAAAATCTCATATTATTATTTATTTGAAATTGGGATGTTATATAGCCAGCGACTAAAATTGATTTTTCCTAGTGAGTTGAACGAAACATTTGGTTTTGTTTTTGGCATTTTCAAATAAAGAATTTCTAGATAATGTATTGAAAAATGTATGTACTTAGAGAAAAATATGATAATTATTGATGTTATTCGAGAAACAAAATGAGAATGAAAACTAAGAATGAAAATATCTACTTAATGTCTGCAACCAACTAATATTATTGATTTTTCCTTTTTTGTTTCTTTTGAAAATTATAATGTGTAACTCCCAAGGGAATTAAACCTTCCTTTCATTTTCGAAACTCATTTTCCAATTCTATACTATTTGAAAGGGTAGTGTTATTTATACCTCTTTTTCCTCTAAATACACCTTCTTCCTATAATTACATAAATGCCATGAATATAAAATATTGTAATGCCCTTACTACCCTGAGAAAATTCTAAATATAACCACCAAACCTCTAAATACACTCATTATTTTTCCCCACTCTCGCCCATATTCTTCTCCTTCTCGACATTCTTCTCGATAAATTTTTTTTTTCCCTAGGCCCTAAATTTTCTAACATCCAGAGTGTGTAGAACATGATATGTGTCTTCCTGCAGGATGAAAGACTCTCAAATAGATGTGTTATTGCCAGTAGCTGAAAATTCGTAGGGGCGTTATCGACAGAGAAGCATCTTTTCAGTTCTTTTATTTATTAAAGTTTTGTAGTTTATATTATTGTACTCTTCCTTTTGTCCCCTATTTCTGGTTGACTTGGCTAATGAGCTTCATAATATCAATAAGTAAGTGTTCTTTGTAAATTAGGCAGAATTGCAAAATTAGTCATATAACTTTAGAGCGGTGGCAAAAAGGTCCTAATTTTGCCAAAAATTGAGAAATTACCTGGAATAAGTCATAGAAGGCGCATGTGGCTTGATTTCCAGCCAACCAGGCTTATGTTAAAATGACTTTGTATTTTTTTAAATCTTTTTATGATGTGTCGCCATTGTGAGATTTGTCAAATCATCCTTTATGTCATTAAAGTTTATTTCATATCTAGTTTTTGTATTATTTTGTATATTTTTTTCTCTTCTTTTTATTTTTCCTTTTCCTTTATCAATTTTATTTATTTTATTCTTTTTCCTTCTTGTTTCAAACTTCCACCATCCACGGTCTAACCACCGCCACTGTCGGCGCCACACCTTCCTGATCATTTTTCTTTACATTTTCTACAAAATTCTGATGCTCCTGCTACCGAGTCCATGTATTTCAACTGCTTGGAATTGAGTTTTGGTTAATTTTTTGAGGTAGCCCAAATCTGGGCAAAAACCCGCGTTCTCTTTGGTAATTTTTTGCGGCATTTGCTTTGGCTTGAATCCAGCCGCCTATTGCTTAATTCTCGCTTCTGATTTCCTACATTTGTCTAGATATGATTTATTTTCAGATCCAAGGCCTCTGCCCCTATTCCAGCCCGCTTCAAAGTTTTCTGCGCAAGGGTTTTTTCTGTGCGGGTTTTTGCTACTACAGGATTTATGAGTTAAAGGATACTTGATTCTTACCTCATAGCATATGGGAAAAGTAAGAAAGTCATGTTTTAAGCCTCTCATCCCCTTCTTCAAGGCAGAAATTCTTAACACGACAGTCACAACTCCGATGGATGGAGTGGTGCGGTCGAAAGTGCGGCAGTGAGGAAGTGAAGAAGGTGAAAACAAATTTTGAAAATTAAATGACTTTTTAATATTTTGTTATAAATTTTTCAATTTGATTTAATTAAAGTATGTTAATTATATAGCAAATATATTAAGGAACATAGAAAATTACTATAATATTAATATTAATATTAGAAAATTTATCCTTTATTATAAGTTTCTACTTCTTATAAGCCATGTAACATATTTTCAAATAATTTCTTATTTTAATTAATTAAATATATTACTTTTTAATTTAAATTTTATTTTTTAACTAACTATAATATTATTTCATTAATTTATTTTAGGTAATAATCAATATTTTAGATTTAGCTAAAAAAGTTCTCGTTAATTCGTTAGTTAAAAACAATTTCTATTATAAAATTGTATTCTTCAAAGTTTACCATAAGTTCCACAAAGAAAAGTATTTGAAGAATTTATATTATTTTTAATTTATTTTGTAAAGTTAATTAACAAATAAAAAATAAATAAAAATAACATATGTGATATTTAATTCTATTTAAGCATGTGCTTTCATATGTAATATTTTTTCAAAACTACTCAACCAAACACATTTTTATTTTCTATATCTATATAAAAATTTATTATTATTCATTTATCCACACAATTTTATTTTTCACGCAAATCGAATATAATACTAAATTCTCAATAGAAATGATAAAAATGAGAGTTCTCACTAAAACCATTACCATACGAGCAATGGCAGATCTACATGAGAACTTTGGTGTACCCCAATTTATAAATCCTCCAACACTAATCTTTATTTAAAATAATAATAATAATAAATTTATACCCTGATTTTTATATAAATATAAAATCCAAATATTACAATACAAGTTCCCACAACAAAATTTAGAAAAATTAAAATTTAACATAACAATATGAAAAAATAAAATACATGGCAAAATCTGCAAAAGATAAAAATATCCCAACTATATAAATGTAATAAAATAATAATGTTACCAAAACTATTTTTGTTGTTTCTTATTTTCTTAATTACTCTAATTAGTTCTATATGTACTTAAAAAAAATTCTTTTATATATGGGTATTAATTTTTCATGTATCATTACGCGATCAACTTTTGAAATTAAACAGTATTTTGTTGTATGACTTTAAATATTGAAAAAAGTTTATGTATACTTTTTTTAATATCTATCGTACACCTATTTTCAAAATTCTGGATCCACTACTACATACGAGTCCTAGGATTTCATCTTTTCTAAATGTGAAATGCTCTTATCAAAATTTATTGAACGCACTAATAAATAGGTAAAGTAAATAATACTCACATCGAAATTAATATTCTTAAAATCATTCTTAAGCATGTTGAATGAGTCGTCTAATGTACAATTGGTGCAGTTTTTTTTTTTTTTTTTTTTGAGAATAACAATTGGTGCGCTTAACTTCACTCATATCTATTAAATTATTAGAAATATAATAAATGCCAACTAATTGCCCATAATTATTGTAGAACCCCGAAATTTTGACTACTTGTGATATATAAAACTTTGTACATTAATTTATTTAGTACGAGATTTTCTTATAATATTTATGTTTTGAGTACAACCCGAATTTTATTGTAGAATACATATAAGAATAATAGGTTAATTCTATTTAAAGTCTTAAGGTTTAGATAACTTTAGGCCTCAATTAAATACTTAACTTGATAAAACCAATTTCTTAAGGGGTCTAAATGCAAATATATTAATATCTATCTATCTATCTATTCACAATAAAGAGTAATGGGAAAAATACCTTTTGGTTGCCACCTCCTGCTTACCTTTACACCAAGCTAACCGAGGACAAAGATACGTGTTGAAAGCTCGGAGCAATATCCTTTACAGGAAAAAGAGAGAGAAGACTCTTACCTTACCCATTTACGACAAGCTTGGTGGAGAGAAAAAAAAAAACGAAGTTTGAATTCAACTGTTGGGAAAATTTAATTGTATAGATTTTGATGTCGCATGTAAAACTTTAGATTAGAAAGTTGACACCCTATTTTCTCGTTGTAATTCAACTATGTAATAGATAGGTTCTATGTTTCGAGTATCAAGTAGCCAAGTTGAAGATCGCGAAGTCGATCAAGGATCTTTGTGAAGAATTAGCCGAAAGTTGCGGTGAGTATCAAAGAAAAGATTCAGTCAAATACCAAAAAGCGTGTTTGTCAAAGAACTAACAACTAAGTCACTCCCGGATGTTTGGAGAAGACTTATAAAGGGGTATAAAAAGAAAAGGACTCAAAAAAAAGCGAGAAGAAGTCCGTTAGAATGCAAAGTCAAAGAATTACTCAAAGTGGAAAGGAGACAGATCGCAACCTTAAAGTTGTTTTACTAAAAGAGTGCAAAAGGTTGGGAATCAATAAGGGCCTTAGATTTATTTGTGACCGTGAGGAGCTTAAAGGTGAAAATCTCATGTACTGCGGTTGTAAGCGATGGGAACATCTTGTTATTATCGACTATTATTATCTAACAATTTAAGTCTGATTGATATAGTTGAAAGCGGTCAATAAAATATGGTTTTTGGGGATGGAATTCGTGGCATCAACCTATAACGTTTATCGTTTTTCTAATTTCTTCTCTAGCCGAGTGTGAGAGATTACGTTGTGATTTACCGTATGAAGAAGAATTAGTAAAAGGTTATCAAACCGAATATTCGTGTATCAAATTTGGTTTAGCATCATTAATGTGTCAATAAAAGTCGCAAATTGTTTAACTTATGATTGTATATAAATGATGCCGTATTTAATGCAAACAATTAGTGTTTTTTGAATGATTTGATCTCGATCGTTGATCAACTTTCAAACCTTTGAGATTCTCAAACCTGCCCTTTCAAGTCTCATATATATCAAAATTTCATTTCTCTCTCATAACTTTCGCTCTCTAAGCATTCAAAATTTCGTAAATCCTTTCGCAACCAAAGTCTAATTCTTCGCAAAATCTTCTAAAAAATTAAATGACTCCCAAACAAGCTGCTCTTGATTTTGGAAAACTTGTCGAGAAGATCCACACGGTTCCCTGGTGGATTTTGAAGGCCTTGTCAAGCGATCGGAGGACAAGGTGTTGGCTAAGAAGACGTCGTCATCCGGAGAAATCTAGGCTCAAGAGGTTTCTCTCTCGGAGATGACTCAAACCTTCCAAGAAGAGGTTGCTATGTTCTATGTGAACATTTTGCTCACGACGATGGCGTCTATTCTTTTGTGAATGGAAAAACATTAAGTTGGTCGGATGACTTGGAGAAATACCTACACCTTCCATTCAAGTGGACTCAAAGAACTAACTAGAAAAGAGTTCAACTTGGTAAAGTCCTCGAAAGGAGATTGCTAAGCCGAGTTAGTTGGCAAAGTGAACTAGTCTGCTCTCAAGAAGTCCATCAAAGAAGAGTACCACAAGCCGATGGACGTGGTGGCCAAGTGCATGACATGAAGTTTGGATCATTCAATTTTGTCCAAAAATAAGCCGATTGTTATGGTTGCAATCGTGGAAGAAGTTGAGGAACGAGTGAGTTCATCTTTAAAAAGTTATGCCGAATGTCCATAACACGAAGGTGGTTGACGGGGAGCTTGTGCATTCCTAGGTTATGGCTTGATTTTGGGCTACTTGATGGAGAAGAAAGGTGTACCCCTTCGAAGGGGAAAGCCTTTCCATGTGAACAAGAGAATGTTCAAGGCCAACCTGTCAGCTGCTCAAAAGAGGGCACATGCAAAGAAGACTGCCACTTCTGAGGGGGAATCAGCTGAACACGCCCCGATGACATGTTGCCTCCGTTTCAGCTCCCTCCCTAAACGCGGGCCGATGCTCCTAAAGTGACAAAGAAGAGAAGGTCAGCTGCTCCTCGTAAAGCAATTTGTTAAGAAGCGTTAAGTAACGGTGAAGGAAGAAGTCCTTCCGGGAGAGGCGCTCCAAAGAGCGACTCGTGAAAAAGTTTGTCTGCGAGAGAGGTGTCGAGACAACAACAATAGTCACAACGAAATCACTGGCCCCCAAAGATCCGAGGAAAGTAAAAAGGCCAATTTCAAGGATAACAAAGGGACGAAAATGGGTAAATAAAGCACTATTGAAGAAACTCAAGATAATTCAAAGAGATGCCCCCACAACAATGGGTGAATGAGCCGATGCGAAGAAGCTCAAGATAGCTCACTATCGATCCTCGGGAAAAATGGTTGATACTCGAGGAAAATGATGGGACAAAGGAAGTCGCCATTGAAGAACCCGCCCCAGATGCCATTGTTGATGAACTCCCTTAATCCCCCCGCTTATCCGTAAATTGAAGAACGATTTGCATGCATGGAGGCTATGGAAGCCGAGTGCCACCGAGTCCGGCCTTCAGAGGCCAAACTCGATCGATGAGGAGGAATATCTCCTTAATTTTTTGACAATGCTACTGGCCCTATGTGGACTTGATGAAATCCATCGCACAACCGTTGTTCTATATGAAAAGAAGGATGTTGTCAAGGCTAAGGCATTCGAGAAGGCCAAGGTCCTCGAGCCTCATACATGTGCCTTCACAGATCCAAACATTCATGAGGATGCTCTTGAAAGTGACAAAGAAAGAGCCGATGTTGAAGTTATTGAAAGAGCTAACATAGTCGAGAAGGCTCGGATGAAGCAAGCACTCGCAAGGTTCCCTTGAGCCGCATGAGCGTTCCAAGCTAAGCGGTGTTGGAGAATAATCTATATCCATCTCTCGAACACTTACAATCATTGATATCATGAGGACCATTGATGAAACCACCTCACCAAACTTGCTCGGAGGGACAATCTAAGGTGGTGGCAATGATGTTGGGAAATGAGTAGAAGAGGGCAACCCAACGGAACCACACCCTATTGAAGTTATTAAGACAACCGCCCAATCGGGTGAACACTCAAAGAAAACAACCAAGTCTATGGTGACGGTGACCCGTTGCCCATGAATCGGTTGGTAAGCCGGTGAGGAGGAGTCGATCACACCGCAACTAGGTCGGAGGAGGCTATAGGAGAAAAGAAACTTTGAAGTTAGGAGGTGATGGTGAGACTACTGAAGAAGAGCAAGTTGGGACCAATGACGCTTTGACGGTTAAAACTATCTCAGCTGAGGAACTAGCTGCATTACAGGCTGGGGAAGTTACCAATGTAATCGACGACAAGATGGATCGAGAAAGACCATGGCAGCTGAGACTGCTGGTCTTGAAAGTGAAATCCTAGAGGTTGAGACCTCAAAGGATGCCAACATCAAAGACCCAACTGTAGCTGAGTCTGCAGAAGGGAATGTAGAAGGCCTTGCAGTGGTTGAGGCTATCGCTAAGGTAGTGAAGACCCAAGGATGACATGAGAATCATCCCTTTTGGTCATGATTTTGAATACCTACTTCCCGAGGATTCATCTTTGAGGAAATTGACTGAATTTAAAAAAGCCTTCCGAGCTATGTGCGAGGAAATGGAGGCAATGGAACGTGGATTTCCCGCTTCTCAATCAAAGGATCGATAATCATGATGCAATGATCTCTGGGGGATATCGGAGGAGCTGTGTTAAGGATCGGGAATGGACTACACAGACTAAAGCTATTCGCAGGGAGAAAGTTGGCTACTTTAGATCACTATTCTCAAAATTTGTGATCCGTATCGCGAACATGCTCAATTTCAAAGCAGAAACAATAGGACAACATGTGATGAATAGAACAAAGCCACATGACCGATATGAATCGCTGCCGCCGCGGATCAAAAAGGACATGCAGAATATGGAAAACTCTCTACGAGTTGAGATGCTAAATATGAATGCAGAGTTGCATGCACTCCGTATCGAGCAAAGAACAACAGACTCCATTACACAGAAGAAACTCGACTCCCTTCTCCAATCAACTCCAAATCTCTCTCTTGTTTAGGGTGATGATGCCCAAAAGAGGGAAAGTAGCAAGGGGGAAGATACAACTGAGAAGACCCCTATGCAATTATTTTCAAAACTCCCAAAGGCTCATCCACCAGTTCTCTCCTCTCTCAGCTGCCACAGGAATTGTCAGTTGAAGAGAAAGTTGAGATTGCCTTCAAGAGACAAAAGTGAAATAGAAGATCTCGACCAAGGCAAAGATGACGTAATGAAGGACTAAAAGCCAAGTTTGATGGGCCACCAACAGAAAGCTCTAGGAAACAAGTGAAGAATCCACTCCCAAGCTATTTTAGTAGAAAGATCAATCAAGAGTTTGACACTCTTCGATCCAAGGATATTTCGAGGGGATGGGCCATTAGTGCATGAGATTTGTACTGGGAAAAATGACTTCTTTGTTGTAGATCTAGCCAAGAAGAAGCACCAACTCAATCTTCAAAGAGTCGCAGACTTCAAGGCACGGCCTAGTCAAACTCCCAGAGGAGCCGATGAAACCAGAGGAAGAGGAAGAGACTTTAGGTCTAGTGTGGGAGTGGCAAAAACTCTCCACCTAGAAGACCTAAGAAAGTCATGTATGTAGATCCTCGAAAAAGGACCTCAAATATTGATAGGTTTCGAGAGAACTTGAAAAAGAGAAGCCGCGTGTAGATGATCTTGAGTGAAGGATCAAGAAGAAAATGCAAGGAAATTGAGAGAATACAATGAGAGTTTGAGGAGAGATTATGAAAGAAAGAAGAGGAAGGAAGCTGAGGCGAGAAAGAGGAAAGAAACCGAGGATGAGGAAAGAAGAAGGAAGTTGTAGGTCCCAAGGGGTGATTAAGAAAAGTCTAGGGAGGGGGTGAATAGACTTTACAGATTTTCGATTTTTGTCCTTTTAAATCAAAGTTTTATCACAAGTCAGCTTAGTCCTTGAGGGACAGCTTAGTCAACCTTAACAGTAGAGTTAGCCACTCGAGAGAGCTGTTGATAAGATAGCTCAACTGAGTGAGGTGACCTTTTTAGAAATACAACAGACTTGGTTTTTCAGCGGAAGTCTTACACCCTTTGATTAAAATATGTTTCCAACACTTGTTTTTAGGTTAAGTTATTATCAGTAGACTTAGCAAATTTGACACACAACAGATATATGCAAAAATTAAATGTGCTGAATGTGAGCAATTTTTATAGTGGTTCGAGTATGGGGTAATTCCTCTAATACACTCTTCTCCAACCCCGGAGGTAATCTACTAAGTAATGTGACTTCGTTACAAAAGGATGACAATCCAAGCTTAGCCTTGATCACACAATCGGCTTCTTCTTGGGATTTGACTCTTCACAAGACGGTTGTCCCGCTACTTTAGCTCTTTTAGACTTTTGGATTTGATTACGCAGCCCTCCAACAAGTCCAAAGTCTGTGGTTCGAATTGAAACCTTCATCGCACTTCCTTCAACCTTAGTTGTTCGGACCCCACTCGTCTTTCAACTATGTCTTCATCTCAACAGTTTGAAGTTGTCTTTCCTTCACTTAGTGTGTTGGATCGATTTCCTTCGAGTTTTAGGCTTGAGGATTGAGTGAATAGCTTGAGAGTATTTTTCACTTTGCTCAGATTGCTTGAATGCTCTTGTGTGTCATTAGTGTTCTCTCTCTAAAGTTCCTCAGCCTTTTATAGTGCCTATTTGAAAAATGTATCCTTTGAAGAGATAGATCCATTTTTCAAACTACACTTTAAGGTCGTTGGCTTGTATTATCTTGCAACATTTGATGTAGCCTGAACCTCGAATTAATGCTCTGCAGCCTTGCTTGAATTTCCGCAGGTTTGCAGGAGCATCCCATTGGTTCCTAACTTTTTGCACTCTTTCAGCATAACTGCTTTATGGTTTGCAGTCTGTCAGTTTCTTCTTTCAACAAACATTTGACTTTGCTTATCAACGGATGTCTTCAGCTTTCTTGAGTCATTTTTGCTGCTTAACCCCTTTGATAGTCTTCTCCACTTAACTGGGAGTGACTTAGCTATCAGTCAGCTGACCGAGACAGTTTTTCTAGTACTTGACTGATACTTCACCGCAATACTCAGCTGACACACATCATAGTCTTCACTTCAATCTTCAGTCAACTTCTGCAATCTTCAACTTGGCTGCTTCGACTCATCTAATAGAACCCTATCTATTACATAGTTGATTTTACAGCAGAATTGGGGTGCCAACTTCCTAATCTAAGTTTTACATAGCATCATCAAAATCTATTACATAAATTTCCCAATAATTTCCCCTTTTTTTGATGATGCCAAAACTTGAATAAAATAACAAAGTAAATAGTGCTTGAATAAGAATGATTTGTATTAATATGTCATTTTATTGAACATATCATTCTGCACTTTACAATGTATTTACAAAGTACAATGAAAAGGTTACAAAGTACTTACAATTTTTTTTGTGTATTTACAATTAAGTAAAAATACAACAAGAAAGTGTCCGCAGGAGTCTCGGTGTGTCTCTACATCGCTTCCTTCTTCTCTCTTCATCTTCCCTTCTCATGTCTTCTTCTTCTTATCATCTTTTTCCTTTCTCTTTTCTCATAAGCTCTCTTCTCGAGCTTGGTCTCTCCTCCTTCACTCTTCCCATTATTGCTCTTACCTTATATTCTCTTTCTCTTGGCGCTTAGCCGCCTCTTCATTTCGTCTGGCAACATCTTTATTTTCGAATTCCCTTTGTCCAGCCCAAGACAACAAATCCTTCTTTTGGGGATTTATGTATTGCATATCCTTAGGTCTACTTGGTGGAGTGCCTCCGCCTCTTCCACCGACCTTCCCCTTCCTCTTCTTCCTTACCGCTACTCCTCCGGGAGTGTCTTTGACATGGTGGAGCCTTTGAAGTCTCGCGACTACTCGACCGAGTCTACTACTTATCGGCTAACTTAACAACGTCCAAACCTCTTTCCCAAGACAAATCCAATGCCTTTGCGAGATTCATTCCCTTGAAGAATCCTTCCGATTTAAGTATTTCAAATTCTTCAACCGACTCGCTCGATCTCGCATCCGCACCGGGTCCTTCCGGGAACTTCACTGCTGGCAAACCTGGGAGCAAACTTGTTGGGGGACCATGGAATTTGGATTTTAGACCTTCTATGCGACCATGTTGCCTCGTGGATCGATTTCGCAAATTCAGCTTCGATTGCAACTCTTGTTTTCTCGAAAGGCTAAGTCGCTTTCACATTAGCCGACATATCCCGTGGGCAAATCGGGAATGGAGAGAGTGGTTGATGAGCCGAGTTGAGATTTATCCAATATAATCTTCAAGGGGATGGGGTCTTCTTAGGTTCTTCCCCTTACTTACGCCTTCATTTCCCCCTTTTTGGCATCATGCCAACAAAAGAAATGTGAGGAATGTGAGTGAGAATACAATCCAGCTTTGTCATGGTGACCGAGTGAGTCGCTTCTATGTTTCGATCTAAGAGCCTTCATCTCTGCGCCATCAAAGATCATCTCAGCCTCCCGTAGTTCTTTCTCGTGTTTTGAAGGTATTGCTTATGTTGAAGTCTCAAAGAACTCCATGTCATCTTGTGCGTTGTTTCTATCTTGTTTACGTTGACTCATTGTCTCTAAAGGAATTGGGCTTGCTCACCCCACCAAATCACAAGTTTGGCAAAGAGTGATTTGAAGTGGTTCTTGCTATCTTCTTAGCGCCTTTGTTTGCATAGTCCATTCTGAATTCGGAGAACTACTCCTCGGATAGCTCCTAAAATCATTGTGTCGTGGTTGTCCGGCCATTGGTTGAGAGAAGCAAAGCTTCTTTCCATTGCTTCCATTTTAGAGCACATAACCTTGAAGGCTTTTTCAAGTCTCCGCCTCACGGATCGATCCTCCGCAACAAAGAGTCAAAATAAAAACCAACGGTACCACTTGTAAGTCATCCGAGCTACGAAGTTCTTCCGGGATCTATATTCTTTGAATAATTTGCACATTCTTCAAACAGATTGATCGCCAAAGTGGGACTTCCTCAATAAATGGGAAATATTCTTTGAATAGACCACTAGAGACTAAAGGGACTTCTCCCACTTCTCCTTTGGGAGCATTTCCTTTATTCCCCTGGCTTGCAGCTCTTTGTGCCTCAGCTGTGGGAGCTTTATTGGCGCGCCGCAGAATCGTGTTAGCCCTACTGAGTTGATCGGGCCTCAAAGTGGTCTCAATAGCCGTTGGCTCCAGCTTGTTGCTTTCTTTGGAGTATTCGAAGCCTCAGCCGTCTTAGCAGCATCACGGGCTGGGGATGGCACCATTAGGGGTGGTCCATCAACCAAAATAAATTGAGATAAGGCAGCTTCCTTATGTGCTTTTTTCAATTCTGCCACTTGTTCCTCTATAGTTGGATCCTCTACAACTTTGTCTTTGGGGGTGGACTCAGCTTGATTGCCAGTGCCAAGGAACTGACAACACACTATTTCTTCCATTTCAGGTGACTCTGATGCAGGAACTGACACATTGTCATTGGAGTCATGCAACACACTATTTCTTCCATTTCAGGTGACTCTGATGCAGGAACTGACAATTTTTCTTTCTCAAGAACAACACCCAAGAAAGTCTCAACCTCC
The DNA here is from genome assembly GCA_016081115.2 of Rehmannia glutinosa. Classification (NCBI taxonomy): domain Eukaryota; kingdom Viridiplantae; phylum Streptophyta; class Magnoliopsida; order Lamiales; family Orobanchaceae; genus Rehmannia; species Rehmannia glutinosa. The sequence goes on along the minus strand of CM071934.1, from coordinate 60,528,524 downwards.
TGTGGGCCTTCAAAGAACCTTAGCGGTTAGTCTCAACCACTCGCAACGCCAAAGATTCCCTTCTCGCAGACTTAATCGCATTAGGGTATTCAAAAATGGCATTCTTGGAGGTCTCAACCTCTTAGATTGCACTTTCATGACCATCAGTCTCAACTGACATGGTCTGTTGTCCATCCTTTGCCTCAGCTGTTTCAGCAGCGTCCTTGGCCTGCAGTGTAATTGGAATTTTAGCTGAGACAGTTTTAACCGCCTGAGCGTCGTCAATCCCACTCGCCTCTTCTATTTGTGTCTCACCTTCGCCTCCTAACTTTAGTTTGGGAAGGTCTTCCACAACCTTCTCCAACCCGGCTGTGGTGTGTTCGAGCTTCCCCCCTTAGTCGGGCGCACCAATTTTGAATCACGATCGCAGGGTCAACTTACACATGAGACTCGACTATTCCCTTTGAGTTGTCACCATCTATGCAAATTGTCTCAACAACTTTTGAAAGGCTTGGCTCAGCTAGGTTGCCTACTACATCTTCATTCGTAGCTTCATCGCCAATTTCCTTGGTGAGTCCTTTGAGTGTCTTTGGTAAGGTAGAAGCATCAATGGTCCTCACCATTTCAAGAATATCGGGGTAGGAGAGATTTGAAAGGAAGATGACTCTCCAGGGCCCCTATGCAATGATTACTCATGCATCACCTTGGACTTTTTAAGTGCTTGCTGCGACTCGGCCTTCTTTGATCGGATCGAAGATCCAACACTTCCACATTGCTCTAGCCGCACTTTTTGTAAGGCACTTTCAAGAATATTAGGGCATGTGAAAGGACAAAAGTGAGGTTTTAGGGATTCTCAACCGCTTGGCCTTCTTAATCGCCTTAGCTTTCTCCTCATCCTTCTTCTCATAAAGGATAGTCGTGCAAAAATCTTCATCGAGAGTAGAGCGAATGCCAACATTTCCCAAAAATTCTAGGAGGTATTCCTCCTCTTCAATGAACTCGGGCCTTTTAAATTGAAAGCCGCACCAAGCTTCCAGTGCTCTCCATATGCACAACCTATCTTCATATTCTAGATATGCGGGGATAGGATATGAATCTCATCATCATCGTCTTCCTGCATATGCTCTTCAGTAGCCTTCTGTTCCTCATAGCAACAACATCGGTTTGAGGTGGAATCACAACTAACTCTTCTTTCCTTGTATCAACTGTGTCTCTTTAAGATATCTCAGATGTGGGCCTAACAATTTGAATATTGTTCAAATGTATGTGGCTGAGCGGCTGCTTGAGTTTCTCGCTCAGTGCTTTCCACACCATTGGTGTCCTTTGATTTCTATTGTTCATCGACAATAGCTTCTTCCTTCTTAGTCGGCTCAAGAAATTTTGTCACCTTTCTTCACAAGTCTCCTCCCGGTCTTCCTCTCCGGGGGAAAACTTCTTCCTCCTATTCCTCGGCCCATGGCAATGACTCTGCCACCATCGGTTTCTTTGCGTGATTGGCTTATGGGGCACAACAATCCTTTTCTTTCTCACCACGGGGAGGGAGCCGAATAAAGCTTAGGTGAGGGGCTTTAGCAGAAATAGCTATGTCCCGGGGACATGCTCACCGATTCCCCTCGAGGTGGCAGTGCTTCTTTGCATGGGCCTACTTCTAAGATCCGCCATATCCCAACGAACTAACAAACTTCCCATCGACCACCTTCATGTTCAAGACATTCGTGCACAACTTGCGAGAAAATGAACTCAAATTTTTACCAACCTCTTTTTTCTCCATAATCGCCGCCATTACAATTAGCTTAGTCTAAGAGAGCTGATTGAATGAGCCAAACTTCATGTCGATGCACTTAGCTACCACATCCATAAACTTGTGGTAGTCTTCCTTAATCATCTTCTTCAAAGCTGAGAAGTTTTATTTTCCGGCAGCCTGAGGCTTGGCTATCTCCTTCCAAGCCGAAGTCAAGTTCACATCCTTACCAGTCAACTCTTTCAAACCATTGGTAGGGAGAAAGCAGTGTTCAGCTAGGTCTGATGTTGTCAACTTAAATTCCTTGTTGTTCACAGATGAACGAATCTCATCATCATGAATTGTGTCATTCACATAGTACATAGCCACTTCCTCTAGGTACGTATGGGTCATCTCCAAAGTCAGAAACTTCTTGAGACCAGCCTTCTCAAGTTTCTGAGCAATCTTCTTAGCCAAATCCTTATCAATGCCCTGTTTGACAAGGCCTTCAAAATCAACAAGAGCTCATGTATGAATCTTCTCAAAGAAGTTTAATATAGTTGTATTATGGTGCCCTTTCGTTTTGAAATCGAAAGATGAAAACTAGGGTTTTGAACTACTTTGCACAGAGAGAGTTTGATTTCTTTGTGAGTAAGAGAGTGAATGTGAGGAGAGAGAAAATAAAATTCTCTATATATGGGACGTTGTTGGGAAATTTATTGTTTAGATTTTGATGAATGCCACGTAAAACTTAGACTAGAAAGTTGGCACCCCATTTTCCTTGTAATTTACATTGTAATAGATAGACTGCATTTAGCCGAGTGTGGCTAGGAAGAGAAGTCAAGAACTCGATGAAAAGAGTATCAATGGGATACGGTGTGCGAAGTGTCGTCAAGTCAACTCAAGATAGCCAAGTCTCAAGTTGATGGGACAGATGAGTCATCCATTATTGGGAGCCGACTCAAGTCACCCGGGGAAGTTAATGAATGCAGTCAAGTCAAGACAATCAAAAGAATCCGTTATAAGTCAAGAATATTACCTAAATAAGTAATACTTCCATGCCGCAATGTCTTAAAGTGCTCGACCCCGAGAAGCGTGCAAAAGGAATAAACCAATAGGAAGATGCTTGGTGTGTCGGACTCGATCAAAAGTCAAGGTTCATTTAATACGAGAAAATGTCAATATCAAGGACTGCAACAAGACAAGCCAACGACCACTACTGTCTTTTGAAAATCAGCCTATCTCTTCAACGGGCAGATATTTGAAAGGTCACTATAAAAGGCCGAGGAATCACTTTGAGAAAAGGTAACCTTTAATACCGAACCACGAGCAATCAAGCATTTATTCATATCAGTAACCTACAAAATATTCTCAAGTTATTCAAGCAAATCCTCAAGCCTAAACTTGAAGGAAATTGATCCAACACCAAGCTGTGAAGGAAAGACAACTTCAAACTGTTGAAGAGGAAACTTTTGAAGAATCAAAAGGGGTCTACATTCAAGGAGGATTGTAGAAAGGTTCAAGGCCGAACTACTCTCAAGTTATTGGAGGGCTTCGTGATCAAATCCAAGAAGCTTGAGCAAGTGAGCTGTAGTAGCAAGGCACGCCCCTGTGAAGAAGAAGCCGAGTCGCACGAGAAGCCAGCTTGTGTGACCAAGGCATCTCCGCATCGAGTCCCAAAGGATCAAGTCGGTGTGTGATCAAAACTTGTATCCGCACTAATAACCACTCAGACTCGATCAATACTTAGTTGATTCCTCCGGGAGTTGGAGAAGAGAGAGTAGAAGAATTACCCCATCTTCGAACCTCTATAAAATTTATTGTGCCATTTACATTTCAACATTTACTTTCTACATATCATTTAATATCTCACGATAATTTTCTATCCAACTCGATAATTAACAAAGTGCTAAAACCAAGTGTTAAAACAAACTTAAATCAAATTCAAGGGTGTTAAGTCTTCCGCTGAAAATCTTATCACAACCAAGTTAAGGTTTAGATTAAACAAAGTGAGTTATTCTATCAACAAACTCAATCGTGTTGAGTGGCTAACTCATTTGGTTAACTAACTTAGTCTGTCCCTCAAGGATGTATTTGTGTATTTAACTCAATTATTTTAAAAGGATGAAATCGAAAAGTTGGTAAGGTTTATTCAACCCCCTTCTAAACCTTACTCACACCCCTTGGGACCTACAAGTGGTATCAGAGCGATTGGTTCATTGATCCTTCCGCACTGGTTACTGAACTAGATCTCCAATCCTTCAAAGTAGTTTTTAACACTTGTTCTTTCAAAAACCATTTTTATTAACAACAAAGGTATTATCATGGAAGCAAATTTGACACGCATTCCTATGTTCACCATTGAAGAATTTGATGATCGGAAAATACGTATGCGTGCTCATGTATCGCCTTTACATGATGAGATGTGGATAGTGATAGAGGATGGGCCACCGCAAATAATGAAGGTGAACATTTGCAAGGAGAGCTGCTGAAAGTGAGGAAGAAGAGGTCGCTTCCTCCTAGACCAGCCTATGGTTGAAAAATCAAGAGCTTAATGGACAAATGATGACAAAAAGATACAACCTTGACAATGTGGCCAAGGATATACTTTAGAAGACTTTGGACAAAGCCATGTTCAAAAAAGTCAAATCTTGCAAGACAACCAAAGAAATCAGGATAAATTAACCTTAATTTGTGAAGGATCCGAGCAAATTAAGGAAAACAAATTATCTGTTGTTCAAAAATTTGAAAACTTCAAAATGATTGCGGGTGAAACGATGGACCCCGGTGGATGCTAGATTCACCGAAATTACAAATGAGCTCTCAAAGATTTGGGAAAGAATACACAGAAGGTGATGTGTATATATGAAGATACTAAGGAGCCTCCGGTGAGTGGGAAATGAAGACCATGGCTCTAAGGTATTCGATGGACCTATCAAAAACTTCCAATCATGAACTATTCTCGGACCTCAAAGCTTATGAGTTTGAGTTGAGAAGAAATGATCAAGAGGAGATAGATGTACCTAAAAACATTTTGCACTCATAGTCAAGGAAGGAAGAGAGCCGAGACCAAAGAAGTCATTGACCAGGAGGAAATTGCCTTGATGGTTAAAAGATTCAGCAAGTTCTTCAACAAGAACTACAAAAGAAACAAAGTTGAATCCTCCAGAAGGCATTCTCCTCCCTCAAGTCAAGGAAAGATAGGCCACCAAAGAGAGCCGAGTATCAAAAGGTCGAATATCAAAGAGCCGACAACCCAAGAAATGAGAGAGCGATCAAAAAGTTGAAAACCGTGTTGGAATTGATAACCAGGACACTTTGCTATTGATTTGTCCATATCCAAAGAGTCAATAAATACATGAATGAAGAAGAAAGAAGAGTCTTCGTGAGAAAGAAGGCAAGAAAAGAAAAGAGCAATGTTGGTCGTTGAGGCTGATACAACTAAGTCAAAAGAAGCAAAGATACTCGAGAGTAGTGAAGGTGACTACTCAAGTGACTCAAGAAGAAGCCTTAATCTGTGCCTAATGGCTAAAGAACAAGATCAACTTGACGACCAAGAAGATGAGGTACACTCTAACTCATCTCATTCGATTCTAGTGATAGTGATTGTGACACACACACTTCATCACCCACCGATCTTTATGATTCATTAGGCAAAATGATGAAAGACTTTGAGCACATTAAATCCTCACACACACTATTAAATGAGGAAAACAGCACCAAAAAAGCCAAAACTCACGGTGACTAAAAGAGTCGAGTACTCTAAGTCACATAGCCGATGAGAACAAAGAGTCAAGGCCGAGAATGCTAAACTAGTAGCAGAGATAACTACTATAGAAAAGAGAGAAAATGATCTCAAAAATGTGATTGCTTCATTCACAAAGGCATCTAAATCATTGGATGACCTTATCATGAGCCAAAAAGAATGTGGAGACAAGACAAGCATAAGATTCAATTTCTTTGTGCATAGTCAAACTTCAATAGTGATCTTGGAAAAAGGATCTTCAAGTAATGAAGCATCTCAAAAATCCAAGACACCAAATGTTGCACACACATTCATTCCAAAGCACAACCACAAACAAAGCGGCCTTGGATATAAAGAAAAAGGAAAATCGCGATTGAGTATCGAGAGGACAAAGTGAGAAGAAATCCAGCAGAGTTCCTCAAAGAAACTCCAAACAGAAGTACTGTGAAGAAGAAACATAGCTACCAAAATCCCTTAAGTTCTATCAAAGGAACACAAATGATGGGAATGGTAGAAACTAGCAAGCCAAGCCGATTGGAACAATATGAAATATCAAAGCCAAAGATCTATGGAATACATGCCTAAATGGCAAAGGCCTAGAACTCAAGAAAGGCCATTCCAAAGGCAAAAGAGCTATAATCAAGCACACATATGCACCCAAGCACTACACTCGGAGATATCATAACTACCCAAAGAAAACAATTGCTAAAATGCACACACAGGCATACGGACAAAAGAGACAAATCGTATGAACCTAAAGCCCCAAGCAACTTGCCAAAATGAATTACGATTATGGCACGGATAGATGGCAACCTCTTAGAGTCGATCATTTGGCTATAGGTTGGTTGGATCATCTTACAAAGACTAACCCCTCGGGACCCAGGCAAGTATGGGTACCTAAAAACCGATTTCTTGATTGCGGGTTCAAGGAACAAGCGAGTGCCAAGGTACATGGATAGTGGCTGTTCCGGATATGTGACAGAAACAAGAAAAATGTCAAAATTCAAGGAGATTAGAGGTGCAAAAGTCATATTTAGAGGAAATGAAGCTCCGGGGGAAATTAGAGGCACTTTCGGATCCATCAAGAAAAATGGATTAGAAATCACGGATGTTGCATACGTTGAAGGCCTCAATTTCAACTTGTTAAGCATCATCAACTCTCGACAAGGGCTATATTGTTGGATTCAATATGGGAGTATGCCAAATTAAAGACATAATGAATCGAATGAAGTGGTGTTGCAAGGATCCGCATACAAAAGAACATGTATGTGGTAGATTGGTCGACCGCCACACCAAACACTTGTCTCGCTAGCAAAGAGTACGGCCGAATCAAGTTGGTCGTGGCACAAGAAGTCGAGCCACCTAAATTTCAAGACAATTAACAAGCTTGCAAGGAGTAATCTTGTAGAAGGATTACGGACTCGGTGTACAAGAAAGAAAGTATTTGTGATGCATGCCGGATGGGAAAGCGGATCAAATCATCATTCAAAGAGAAGTCAAGTCCATCTTCAACAAGGATATGCATCTGGCCGCATATGGATCTATTTGGCCCAGTTGAGAGCTACTATCATAAGTGGAAAGAAATACACTCTAGTAGTGGTGGATGATTATTCAAGATATACATGGACAATCTTCATGTGTAAAAAGAAGGAAACCTTGCGAAGTTACCCCAACCGATGAAAAGAGTTCAAAATGAGAAGAGTCAAACCATTATAAAGATAAGATCGATAGAGGAACCGAGTTTGTCAATGGAATAATAACTCGATCTGCGTTGAAAATGGTATTGCTCATGAATTATCTCACGCAAGGACTCACAAATGAATGGAGAGCGAGAAGAAGGAATAGAACCTCAAGGAAGCTGCAAAAACTATGTTAGTCAAGTTGGATTGGCAAAAAGATTTTGGGTCAAGCTATAAACACCGCATGCTATACTCAAAATAGATGCATGATTAATAAACAAAGTGACAAAGACTCCCTATGAAATTTGGACATGGAGAAAGCCAAATGTTGGGTACTTTAAAATATTTGGATGTAAATGCTTCATCCACAACAATGGGAAGGATAATCTAAAGGCTTTTGATGCTAAAGTCGATGAAGGTATCTTCTTGGGATACTCGGTGAAAGCAAAGCCTATAGAGTCTTGAACAAAGGACAATGGTCACAAAAGACTCTATCCATGTGGTGTTTGATGAACCCAATGAAAATGGAGAAGACATTGAGGAGTTAGCTGATAAGCTAAATCACCAACTATGCGTAAGAGTCCCTATGTTGAAGTCAAGCCGAGCAATTAATCAAGGTGAAGATGAGATAGTGAATCTCAAAGACAATGACTGGAAAATGCAACTAAGTGATGATGAAAGAGCTGGTCAAGATAACACAAATTTTGTAAGACGATCGAACCCACCGGTGACTTACTCCAACCCGATGTGAGATGGCCGAGAGACCATCCACCGAGCTAGTCATTGGAGATGTAAGAGATGGTGTAAGAACCAGATCCAGAGCTCAACAAGAAACAATGTTCACTTGTTTTATTTCCCAAATAGAACCTAAAGATGTGTCCCAAGCATTGGATGACACACATTGGATTCAAGCCATGCAAGAAGAGCTGAAACAATTTGAAAGAAACAAAGTATGTGAATTGGTGCAAAGACCAACTCATCAAAATGTTATTGGCACAAAATGAGTTTTTAAACAAGATGAATGAAGAAGGGTCTGTGGTAAGGAACAAAGCAAGATTGGTAGCCAAAGGGTATTGCCAAGAGGAATGTATAGATTTTGATGAAACATTTGCTTCTGTTTCAAGATTAGAAGCAATAAGGATGTTTCTTGCCTATGTTGCACACAAGAACTTCATTGTATACCAATTGGATGTAAAAAGTGCATTTTTGAATGGATTATTGAAAGAAGAAGTCTATGTTGAACAACCTCCAGGATTTGAGCTGAAGACTCTTGGAGATAAGGTGTACAAGCTCAAGAAAGCCCTATATGGATTGAAACAGGCACCTAGAGCATGGTATGATACATTATCTCAATTTCTGACAGATAACGGATTCACCAAAGGCAAAGTGGACAGAACACTCTTCAGAATTCAAGATGGAGAGAGTATACTACTTGTCCAAATATATGTGGATGACATTATTTTTGGATCCACGAACAAAGAGGCTGTGTGATAAGTTCTCAAACCTCATGCAAGGCAAATTTGAAATGAGCATGATGGGAGAGCGACATTCTTTCTAGGACTTCAAGTTAAGCGGTGAAGGATGGAACCTTTATAAGTCAAACAAAGAATACCAGAGATTTAATGAAGAAATTTGGTATGGAAGAGAAATCTTCGTGAAAATACCAATGAATACATTAGTGAAGATGGATATGGATGCGCAGATGGCAAGCCTGTGGATCAAACAAGATACTGAGCACTTATTGGATCACCGCTTTATTTAACAACAAGCGGGCGGACATCACCTTTGTAGTAGGTATATGTGCAAGATTTCAATCGCACCAAAAGAAAGCCATATGATCATGACTAAGAGAATCCTAAGATATTTGAAGAGATGCCGGGAAGTCGGCTTATGGTATCCAAAGGAAGGAGGATTCAAGCTTATTGGTTACTTAGACTCGACTATCTTTGGATGTAGAGTTGACGGGAAGAGTACTTGGTACATGTCAAATGCTTGGAACAGATTGGTTTCTGGTTTAGCAAGAAGCAAAACTCTATAGCCACATCCACGATTGAAGCGAGTACATAAAAATGGCAGCATTTGTTGTGCCCAAGTCTTATGGATGAGACAACAAACGGTGAGAGATTATGATGTTGAAGAAAAAGAGATCCCAATTATGTGTGATAACACAAGTGCTATTGCAATCACTCAAAATCATGTGTTGCATTCAAGAACAAAGCACATTGATGTCATCTATCATTTCATAAGAGATCATGTTGAAAAGAAAGACATCACCTTGGAATACATCTCAACCGATAAGCAGGTTGACATATTCACAAAGCCATTATGTGAATCAAGATTTGAAGAGCTTAAGCATGAGCTAGGGTTAATTGGTGAGTTGACACTCGGAAGACTCAAGGAGAAGAGATGGAACGAGAAAAGATGAAAATAGAGTGAGCTCGTGAATTAGCTAAGTAAATCGGTCGTATCGGAAAATCGGTTGCACCGAGTTAGGTGACAAAGTGAGTACCTATGTGAAAAGAGAGAGAAGAAGAGCGAGTCGGCTAAGAAGTAAGTCAGTCATTTATGAGCTAAGTGACAAAAACGCAATCGTTTTTTAATAAGCGGGAATATTTTAAGGATGACGTCAACAGTAATAATGACAGCATAGTCAAAAGTCGCATGACCAAGCCTATGATTGGATATAAATCTTTGCCGCATTAAATGCGAGCAATTAAATGCAAATGAGACGTGCTAAACTGAGCCGTTGATCTCGATCAAATTTCAAAACCGTATGCACGTCCTTTCATAACCCATACATATACCATTTGTTCGAGTCTTCTCTCTCACACAACTCAAAACTGTTCATCTCTCCAAAAGCAATGAAAGCATTTTTCTCTCGAACCCTACCAAATCTTCAAATCAAGTTCATCAAGTTCGTTCGGTAAAAATCACTTTGAAAATGGCATCAACCTACGATTTCACCAAGCTAGGGAAGCAAATCCACACTTTGGTTCTACCGTGGATTTGAAGGGATGGTTAAACAGGGTTTCGATGAAACCTTGTGAAGAAGATAGCCGACAAAATTGAGAAGTCCTGGATGAAACCTTTTCTCATAATGGAGTTTCAAATGACTTATGTTGAAGAAGTCGATCGCCGAGTTCTACGTGAACACCGAGGTTCACGATGAGGGCATCAAGTCGCCTGCATTCACGGCAAGGAGTTTACCATCACTATCTGAAGATCTAGCTGCGAACCTTTGTTTGCTCCGCTTGAGAAGGTGTATATGAGATATTTGAAGTGATGTCAACTTGGGCTCTTGCATGGAAGGAAGTGGCCAAACTCGAATCTTTGCGAAGGTGGTTTACGGTGAAAAGAAGGCGTTGAAGGATGATTATCACAAGTTGATGGATACCGTCGCGAAATGTGTGGATATGAAGTTTGGAAGCTTCAATCAGCCTATCCAAAACCAAGCCGATCGTCATGGGTGCGGTCATGGAGGAGAAGAAAGTCAATCAGCTGGGGCGTAACTCGTCTACAGCAGACTCTACCGAGAATGTTGTGAATAAGTCCTTCAAGAACGATGGGTCGTTTAGAGGATCTCAGGCTATGGCCTTGTAATTGGCGATTGATGGAGGTGAAAGGTGTTCCACTCCGACATGGAAAGGCATTCCATGTCAATAAAAAGATGTTTCGGGCTAACTTGTCGAGCCCGTAAGAGAGCTTACGCCAAGAGGTCGGATACAAGTGAGGGGAATCGGCTAACCCGGAAAAGCAGTGTCTCCTCCTCCAAAGAAGCTGCTGCTCCTTGTTGCAAAAAGAAGGCTACCGCAACAAAGAAAACAACTCGCACCGCTCCCGCAGCTGAGTCACCGCTCCCGCAGTGTCCCGCCCATGCAGCCGCATAGGAGAAGGAACCTCAAATACCTTCTCCATTTGTCAAGAAGAAGAGGAGGACAAGCCAAGAAAGCCGACTCCTCGAAAAAAGAAAGTAACACCGGCCCGTGCCGCCAGGACTCGAGAAAACCGTGAATCAACCGTAAATTCCTCTGGTAAGGACCAAAAGAAGACTCTACAAGCGTTGAGCTTGAGAAAAAAAGTGAGTCGCCACTCGGTTGGAACAGATTCTTTGAGACAACCGGAGAAGTAGAGTCTCGTAAATCATTGATGAAACAACCAAGTCTTGGCCGAGATCGATCCCAGAGAGGCAAGTCAAGACCCAGTGTGGACGGGACAAGCGAGGAATAAGAAGTGAGAGTGAATCTCCGTCGACATGATCGTTGTGTTTCCGCCCGCGACAGACGCCGCTGGCGAGGGTGAAGAAGCGGCACTCGCTACCCTCCATCCGTGAAAAAGAAGTACATCGGGGAAGATGATGATGATGATGTGATCATGCTATCTCCACCATATCCAGACATCCAAAATCGTCTGCGAGAATGAAGAAAATGGAATTTGAGTCACTCTAGGGTGCGTTTGAACACCCAGAGTTTATTGATGAGGAAGAGGAACTCTTCAAGGAACTTGGCGATGAAACCGGGAACTTGGGGACCCAAGTCGAGCCAACCCCTGTTGAAGGTGACTTACCACGCCTCGGTGAACACTCAAAGGACACAATAGGGAGTCCGGAGAAGATTGACCCCATCACAAGTCACTCGGTGATGTGCACCGGTGAGGGGAAACTCCCTCCGCTGCGCAGTTAGGTCGGAGGATGCTGCTGTGATGACTCCACAAAGAATCTAGGAGGCGAAGTGGAGAAGGGACAACAAACGAAACACAGTCAGTCGTCATCGACGGCTCGGACGATTGAGACTCTCTGGTGAAGTGCCAACTACTCGCAGCCGAGGATGTTGTTGATGCGATCGAGGCACGGGTTGGATATGCCCGGGAGTTAACACACTGGGCACCGAAAGTGCAATCCACGAAGTTGAGACTCCGGTGGATGCCACCGTAGAAGACCCCAAGGCCGAGTGAGTGCAGTCGAAGGAATGTCCAGTGCCTTGCTGCGATTGAGGCGCGGGAGGTCAAGGCCTACGGGAGGTTGAGACTTCCCGAGGTAAAGAGACAGTAAACGCAGAACATTCCTCTTGCTATCATTGATGCATCCGAGAAGGAGATAATTGCACTTCATGATTCCCAAGACAACCCGACATAACTTTTCCGGGATCCGAAGGTGAAGATGAAGTTGAGTCATCCCCTGTTGCAAATCCAAAAGACTCAATTTGAGGATGTTCTTCCAAAGACGAGTAAGTCGGACCTCGAGGCTACTCATCAAACATTCACTTTTGATGATGAGCCACCCTTCAAGTCTCATCATCTTCCGATGACGCCACTAATACGGCCAAGAACGGACAACTCATAAGAAAAAACAAATTTGAGACCGATTTGAAGCATGTTGAGACAAGTTGAGGCTCACTAGTGGGTCCACACCACACAAGTGAATCACGATCAGCTGCCAAGGCAGAGCTCCCAACACCGCAGAATCAACTCAACCGGGCACATCACGACCACAAGTCACCGTTGAACATATTCCTATGTCCGTGATGATGCGTTTGAACAAACGTTCCCCTTCTTACTAGAGTCACTCGATCGGGATGAAGAATTAGCTAGAGATCGAGACGCTTCCACAAACTCCGATCCAGTCATTCCCACGAGATACCATTGTCCCGGTAATTTTGATTTTGATGTTGCTTGGCCGCCATCTTAGACAGAGGTGACAGTGAAGTTCAAGAAGTATTCAAGGCAATCTTTGTAGAGTTTGAGAAGATGGAAAGGCACCAGGCCTCATTGGATATGCGGCTGGATAACAGAGATGCAAATCTTACGGTGATCTGCGTGGAATAGTAGTCGAATCGGGAATGGTGGCAACAACAAAGAGACAATGCGTGTGGAACAAGTTCGATATTTCAAAGCATTGTACAATAAAATGCTGATCCGGAGCGATAGTCTGCGACATGAAGAGGAGGATGCAAGAAAATATTGATAGGATGCATGCCTCTCATACCACTGAAATGGAATCTGCGAGAATTTCATCGAAAAGAACTGGCAGCGTCGAGGAGAATATGAATGAAACATTCAGCCCTCTTATGGTTTGAAATGAAGTAGTGATAGCGAATCAAAAGCCACCCCTCGGAATTTCGAACAAAGATACTCCGCAACAGAATCCAGCGAACTCGCCTATCAACCGCCTAGACTTCATCCTGTGGTATGTTCCCGGAGTTCCTCTCTCCTTTGATGATGCCAAAAAATGGGAAGAGGAATCCCAAAAGATGCTTAAGGGGACGATTGGTGAGAAGGAAAAGGAAACAGCTGTCGCAAAAGGGAAAGACACATCTGTTGAGAAGAAGAAGGAGAAGGGAAAAGCAGTTGAGGGGGAAGGTTCAAAAGACATGACTTTAATGGTTGCTAGAACCCCTCAACAAGGACTTGTCACAGCTGACATCATCAGCAAACTTCCAGTGACTCTGCCGCTCCAACACTCTGCTGTACCCATGTCCGAGAAAAGAAAAATAGTGGAAGCAGGGATGAAGGAGGTCGAAGGAAAGATGGATGCCCGTGTGATGGACATATTGAAACAATACGGAGGCATTCCGGCAGGAAGAGACACAGATGCCATCCCAGATGACGGAGATGAGCCACGATCAGTGGAGGAATTTAAAACGCTCGAATCCGAGGGATACTTCAAAAATATGTCCATAGCCAAGCCCGAGACTTGTATTGGGAGAAAGGGTCCAAGCGTGTGAAGAAGTGACAGACAGAGACTACTAGCGATCACTCTGCTTGGTCACTCTCTTTTGAAAGAAGAAGACTCGAGACAATATACGCCTAGAGGAAGAGGAAGGAGTGGTGGAGGCAAAGAGGTTTTCAACCTAGACCTCTACCCAAAAACATTGAGTATGTAGATTCGGGCAAGAAGGGAATGATCTCTCTGGTGGATATGATGAAGTAGCCAACCGGGAAGTGGCTAGGAAGAATCTTGACTATGTCAAAAGGATTGAAGAAGAAAATAAGAGACAAGATCAGTTTGTGGGAAGAGAGTCGAGAAGACAAGAAAGGAAGAGAAAAGACGAAGCTTCGGAAGAGCCTACGAGAAAAAGAAAGCGGTGAAGATGAGAAAAGAGAAAGAGAGCGAGGAGAGGACGAAAGAGTCAAGAAGAAAGAAGGAGGCACCAAAGGTGATGAAGTGTTGTTGTCCACCTCTCCATGTATTTTACTATTGTAAATACATATGTATGTAAGTCTTCTATACAATTGAATAAGAATCTATAATTTCTATATTTTTGCGTAGATATAGAATCATTTGTGTTTGCTCCGATACACTTTGTAAATAGTTGTGTAAAGGACAAGAATGTTATGATCAATAAAAAGATCGATTCTACGCATACATTCTCTGTTTCTACATTAATCGTATGTATCTTTGCTATTTACATTTTGTATGTATGTCTTAAGTTTTGGCATCATCAAAAGGGGAAATTGGTGGGAAATTTATTGTTTAGATTTTGATGAATGCCATGTAAAACTTAGACTAGAAAGTTGGCACCCCATTTTCCTTGTAATTTACATTGTAATAGATAGGACTGTACGAGCTGAGTTAAGTCAGCTATGCTCGGATACACAAGAAGCCAACTGAAGACTAGAATGAAGACTCCGCTGCGAGGCAGCTGAGTGTGGCTAGGAAGAGAAGTCAAGAACTCGACTGAAAAGAGTATCAGCTGGGATACAACTGTGTGAAGTGTCAGTCAAGTCAACTCAAGATAGCCAAGTCTCAAGTTGAAGTGACAGATGAGTCATCCAATGATTGGGAGCTGACTCAAAGTCACCTGGGGAAGTTAAGGAACTGCAGTCAAGTCAAGACAACTGAAAAGAATCAGTTGCATAGAAGTCAAGAATATTACCTAAATAAGTAATATTTCCATGCTGCAATGTCTTAAACTGCTCAGTACCAGAAGCGTGCAAAAGGAATAAACCAATGGGAAACACTTTTTGTGTCGGACTACGAAAAAGTGAAGGTTCATTTAATAAGAGGAAATGTCAATATCAAGGACTGCAACAAGACAAGCCAACGACCACTAGTGTCTTTTGAAAATCAGCCTATCTCTTCAACGGGCAGATTTTTGAAAGGTCACTATAAAAGGGTGAGGAATCACTTTCAGAAAAGGTAACCTTGAAAACCTGAACCACGAAGAAATCAAGCATTATTCATCACTTGTAACCTGCAAAATATTCTCATGTTATTCAAGCAAATCCTCAAGCCTAAACTTCGAAGGAAATCGATCCAACACCAAGCTGTGAAGGAAAGACAACTTCAAACTGTTGAAGAGGAAACTTTTGAAGAATCAAAAGGGGTCTATATTCAAGGAGGATTGTAGAAAGGTTCAAGGTTGAACCACTCTTAAGTTATTGGAGGGCTTCATGATCAAATCCAAGAAGCTTGAGCAAGTGAGCTGTAGTAGCAAAGCACCGCCTGTGAAGAAGCGAGTCGTCGAGAAGCATTTGTGTGACCAAGGCATCTCAGACTGAGTCTCAAAGGATCAAGTCATTGTGTGGTCAAGACTTGTATCTGGGTGATAACCACTCTGTACTCGATCAATACTTAGTGGATTCCTCCAGGAGTTGGAGAAGAGAGGAGTAGAAGAATTACCCCATCTTGAACCTCTATAATATTTATTGTGTCATTTACATTTCAGCATTTACTTTCGCATATCATTTAATATTTTTGATAATTTGCTATCCAACTGATAATTAA
Organism: Rehmannia glutinosa; assembly: GCA_016081115.2. Lineage (NCBI taxonomy): Eukaryota > Viridiplantae > Streptophyta > Magnoliopsida > Lamiales > Orobanchaceae > Rehmannia > Rehmannia glutinosa. Next base: position 60,512,679 of record CM071934.1, on the reverse strand, counting down.
CAAAGTGCTAAAACCAAGTGTTAAAACAAACTTAAATCAAATTCAAGGGTGTTAAGTCTTCCGCTGAAAATCTTATCACAGCCAAGTTAAGGTTTAGACTAAACAGCTGAGTTATTCTCATCAACGAGCTCAATCGAGTCATTGAGTGGCTAACTCTCTATTTTGGTTAACTAACTTAGCTATCCCTCAAGGACGTATTTGTGTATTTAACTCGAATTATTTTAAAAGGACTAAAATCGAAAAGTTGGTAAGGTTTATTCAACCCCCTTCTAAACCTTACTCACACCCCTTGGGACCCTGAGGACGTGAAATGACGATTTTAGAATTTGAAAAGATTAATCATGATCAACGGTTGAGATTAAAAGATTCAAACCGCATCAATTTCCCCACATTAAATGCAACAAACATTTATATCCGATCATGGGTAAATTGTCGTCGAGTTTTTTCGACACCATTTAATGATCTTTGACGTCAAGCCTAAAAATATCCCCACTCAAGGAAAATGACCTCGTTTTGTCCCTTAGCTTCACAAATAACTCGACTTTCTTCTTTATGACTCAACTCGCTTTACTCTTCCTTGAATCGATGAATAATCACTTGGTTGTCCCTAACTCGATACAACTGACTAGCCATATAAGTTGTTTCACTTGGCGATGTGTGAAACTCTTTTGATATGCATTTCTCTTATCTTTAGTTTGATATGCATTTCTCTTATCTTTAACCCTCTTGAATGAGTCTTGAGCTTCCTAAATGAACTCAATCAATCCAAGCTCATTCTTAAGTTCTTCAAATCTTGATTCACATAAGGGCTTTGTGAATATATCAATTAACTTCTTATCAATTGATATGCATTGCAATGTGATGTATTTCTTTTTAATATGATCTCTTATAAAATGATATCGACATCAATGTGCTTGGTTCTTGAATGCACATCTTGGATTTTGAGTGATTGCAATGGCACTTGTGTTATCACACATTATTGAAATCTCTCTTTCTTCAATGTCATAATCTCTCGGTTGTTACTTTATCCATAGAACTTGGGCACAAATTTTGCCAACATCAATGTACTCTACTTTAGTTTGTGGATGTAGCTATTGAGTTTTGTTTCTATTTGAACCAAGAAACCAATCTATTTCCAAGCATTTGACAAGTACGGATGATGTACTCTTCTGTCAACTCTACATCCAAAGATCCGAGTCTGAGTAGCCAACCAGCTTGAATCCTCCTTTCTTTGGATACCATAAGCCAACTTCTTGGCATCCCTTCAAATATCTTAGGATTTTCTTGGCTGCAGTCATATGACTTCCCTTTGGAGCAGATAGAAATCTTGCACATATACCTGACAAAGAAAGGTGATGTAAGGTTCATTGTCAAATAGAGCAATGATTCAATGAGGGCTCTATATCTTGTTTGATCAATGACTTTTCCTTCCGCATCCATATCCATCTTCTTTGATATATTCATGGGAATCTTCACAGATGACTTCTCCTCCATACCAAATTTCTTCATCAAATCTATGGTATATTTGGTTTGACTTATGAAGGTTCCATCCTTCATTTGCTTGACTTGAAGTCATTGGAAGAAAGTCAGCTCTCCCATCATGCTCATCTCAAACTTCCCTTGCATAAGGTTTGAGAATTTGTCACACAACTCTTTGTTTGTGGATCCAAAGATGATGTCATCCACATATATTTGGACAAGCAGTATACTCTCTCCATCATGAATTATGAAGAGTGTTCTATCAACTTTGCCTTTGGTAAATCCATTGTCTATAAGAAACTGAGACAATGTGTCATACCATGCTCTTGGTGCTTGCTTCAAACCATATAATGCCTTCTTGAGCTTGTAGACTTTATCTCCAATAGTTTTCTGCTCAAAACCTGGAGGTTGTTCCACATAGACTTCTTCTTCCAAAAGTCCATTCAAAAATGCACTCTTCACATTCATTTGATAGATCGTGAAGTTTTTTGTCTTTGCATAAGCAAGAAACATCGTAATTGCTTCCAATCTTGCAACAAGTGCAAAGGTTTCATCAAAATCCATGCCCTCTTTTTGGCAATATCCTTTGGCTACCAATCTTGCTTTGTTTCTTGCTTGGATCCCTCTTCATTCATCTTGTTTTTAAATACCCACTTAGTACCAATAACATTTTGGTGGGTAGGCCTTTGAACCAATTCCCAAACTTTGTTCCTTTCAAACGATTCACTCTTCTGTATAGCTAGAATCCAATGTGTGTCATCCAATGCCTGTGACACATCCTTTGGCTCAATTTGAGAAATGAAACAAGTGAACATGGCTTTATGTTGAGTCCTGGATCAGGTTCTTACTCCTTCTCTAACATCTCCAATAACTAACGAAGGAGTATGATCTCTCGGCCATCTCACATCTAGTTGGAGTAAGTCTACTGGATTAAGTCTTCTTGCAACTAAGTTGTCTTGAACAACTTTCTCTTGATCATTACTCAGCTGCAAATCTTCTAGCTGTCTTTGAGATTCAGCTATCTCATCTTCATCTGGGTTGCGTCTTTTGATATACGCCTCTAACATATGGACTCTTCCGAATAGTTGGTTGATTCATCTTGTCGCCTAACTCATCAATGTGTTCTCCATTAACATTAGGTTCATCAAAAACCACATGGATAGACTCTTTTGTAACCATAGTCCACTTGTTCAAGACTCAAGGCTTTTCTCAAAGCAGAGTATCCAAAAAGATACATTCATCGGCTTTAACATCAAAAGCTTTCAAGTTGTCTTGCCATTGTTGTGAAAGAAGCACTTGGCTTCCTTCGTCCAAAATTTCACAGGGGTTTTGGACCGCCTATTGATCATACACATATTCCGAGTGTAGCGGGTAGTATTAATAGCTTCACCCAAAATCTCTTAGGCAATCGACTTGATTAACATGGCCCTTGTAGCTTCCATGAGAGTTTTGTTCCTTCTTTCGGACACTCCATTCATTTGTGGAGTTCTTGCGGTGATAACTCATGAGCAATACTATTCTTTGTGCAATCTTGAGTTATAATGGTTTGACTCTTCTCATTTTGAACTCTCTTCATAATTTGTGGAAGCACGCAAAGTTTCCTTCTTTTTAAACATAAAGATGGTCCATGTGTATCCTGAATAATCATCCACCACCACTAAGGTGTATTTCTTTCCATCGATACTACTAGTGGTTCAATAGGACCAAATAAATCCATATGTAATAATTGCAAGATCCTGGTTGAAGAAGGACTAGCTTATCCTTGAATGAAGACTTGATTTGCTTTTCCATTTGGCATGCATTAAAAATGTTTTCCTTCTTGTATCGAGTCTGTCAATCCTTCCACAAGATGACTCCTTGCAAGCTTATTGATTGTTTTGAAATTCAGGTGACTCAACTTTTTGTGCCACAACCAACTTGATTCAGCTGTGCTCTTTGCTAATAGACATGTACTTGGTGTAGCAGTTGACCGATCCACTACATACATGTTTTTCTGTCTAGGTCCTGATAGCACAATTTCATTAGATTCAACATCCTTGATCTGGCATACACCTATGTTGAATCCTACATTATAGCCCTTATCACGAGTTGGTCGATACTCACGAGAATGAAATTGACCCTTCAACATAAGCTACATCCGTGAATTTCGGTCCATTTTTCTTTATGGATCCAATGCCTCTTATCTCCCCTGGAGCTTCATTTCCTCCAAATATAACTTTTGCTCCTCTTGATTCCTTGAAGTTTGATAGATTCTTCTTATTTCGGTCATATATCCGGAACAACCATTATCCACGTACCAGGTTCCTTGGCACTCGGTTGTTCTTTGAACCCGCAATCAAGAAATCAATTTTTAGGTACCCAAACCTATCCGGGTCCGAGGGGGTTAGCACTATAAGGTGATCCAACAAACCTATAGCCAAATGATCTGACTGTAAGAGATTGTCACCTATCAGTTCCATAATCATAATGAATTTTAGCAAATTGCTTGGGAGCTTTAGGCACATACATCTGTCTCTTTTGTATGCATGCTGAGTGTGAGTATCTTTGGTGCATTTGATTTCTTGGGATAATAATGAAACTTTTGTACATAGTGAGCATTGTACTTGGGTGCATATGTGTCTTTGATAATGGTTCCTTTGCCTAGGGAACCTATTTTGAGTCTTAGGTCTTTGCCGCTTGGGCTTGTATCCCTTAGGACTTGGTGATATCTCATTTTATTATTCCAATCACTGACTTGGATACTTTTCGCCATTCCCTTCATATGGTTTTCTATCTTTGAAACCTTTGGGGCTTTTAGTAGTTTCGCTTTTGCCTTCAGAATACTTTCTATTAGAGTCTCTTGATGGGCTCTCTTCAATTTAGTTTCACCTGTCCTTTCAAAGATACTCTGTTGGCTTCTTGCCTTTGCCTTCATAACCTAGGCCAACATGTGTGTGGTTGTTTTGGGAGTGGATGCAACATATGGTGCTTTTGGTTTTGGATTCCCCTATTACTTGAGGATCCTTTCTCCAAAATCACTCTTGGGGTTTGAGCATTGACAAAGGAATTAAGTCCTATGCCTACTTATCTCCACTCTCTTTTTGTATCATTATCAATTCATCCAATGATTAAGATGTACGGCTAAATGATGCAATCACATTTTCCAAATATTTTTCCCTATTTTCTATTTCAACTAAGTATGCTTTGACCTTAGAAATCTCGGCCTTGACTTTTTGTTCTCATCGCCTATATGAATCAGAGTATACAACTCTTTAGTTAGTGTGAGTTTTGGCTTTTGAGTGGTTTGTTTTCCTCATTTCAAAATGAGTGTGAGGATTTTACGTGCTCAAAGTCTTTCATCATTTTGTCCGATAAACCATAAAGATTTGTGGGTGATGAAGTGTTTGTGTCACTATCACTATCATCGAGAATTAGATGAGTTAGAATGTACCTCATATTCCTGTTCTTTGTCCATGAGGCATATCGAAGCCTCTTCTTCGGTGTTTGAGGAGTAATCGCCTGCCATTGCCCCGACTCAACTGTCTCCTTGCACTTGGTTGTGTCGGTTTCAGCAATATGGCTTTCTTCTTTTCTTGTCTTGTTTCTCTCAAGACCTTTCTTTCTTCCTCATTCCGGTACTTGTTCTTTGGTGGATAGGAATAGTCAACGACAAAGTGTCTGGCCTGCCTGCAATTCAAAGACACGGGTTTTCGGCCTTTTTGATAATAAACTCTTTGATTATCGGCTCTCTGTTGTCGACTCTCTTGAGTGGTGTGTCTTGCCTTGCCTTGGAAGGTGATGAGTGTCTCTAGAGGTTTCACCCTTGTTCTTTTTGTAGTTCTTGTTAAAGAACTTGTTGAATCTTTTTACCATAAGGGCAATCTCCTCTTGGTCAATGGTATCCTTAGAGTCAACTATCTTGGATTCTCCACCCAATAGAAAATTGTGTCTTGGGTACAAATATCTCTTCTTGCTCTTTCCTTTGGAGTTCAAACTCATAAGTTTTCAAATATGAGAATAGCTCATGATTGGAGATTTTTGTCAAGTCCATAGAGTGTCTCAAGGCCATCACCTTCATTTCCCACTCGGTTGGGAGCGACCTCAAAATATGCATACACATCTCCTTCTCGTGTGTATTCTTTTCCAAGAGCCGAGAGCTCATTTGTGATTTCTGTAAATCGGCATCCTAATCCGAGTTTCACTTGCAAGCATTTCAAATTTTCAATTTTTTGTACAACAACGATTAATTTATTTTCTTTAATTTGTTCGATCCTTCACAAATTAAAGTCGCTTTTTCCCAACTCTCTTTAACCATTCTCGCATGATTTAACTTTGTTGAACATGGCTTTGTCAAGAGCCTTGTACAAAATATCCTTGGCAACATTGTCGGTTGTATCTCTTTCGATCCTCATTTGTCCACTCGCATCTTGGATTTTGAACCATTGTGGGTCTGGGTGCAGCAGGTAAAGCTGGTACATCAGCATCAGGTGCATCATGTGCACCACGTGCAGCAGGTGCTGCAGCAACCTCTCCTTCAGTCGCGGGTCCAACAGATTAGCAGGAGCAGGAGCCCATACAGTTGTGTTTACTTTCATTATTTGTAATGGCCTATCCTCAATGACGAACCACATTTCATCGTAAAGCTAAAAGATGTGCCCCGCATGCGAATCTTCCGGTCATCAAATTCCTCAACAGTAATCACAGGAATGCGAGTTAGATTTGCTTCCATGATAATAACGTTTTAAAAGAAAATTTTAAAAACAGCAAGTGTTGAATCTTTGAAAAAGATTGAGATCTAGTTCAGTAATCAGCGTGGAAGGCTCAATGAACAAACCGCTCTGATACCACTTGTAGGTCCCAAATGGTGATTAAGTAAAGTCTAGAAGAGGGAGGGGGTTGAATAGACTTTACAGATTTTTGATTTTTGTCCTTTTAAATTAGAGTTTTATGATAAGTCAACTTAGTCCTTGAGGGACATCTTAGTCAACCTTAACAGTAGAGTTAGCCACTCAACAGACTCGAGAGAGCTGTTGATAAGATAACTCAGCTGAGTGAGGTGACCTTGGCTGCTTCGATCAACTTCTGCAATCTTCAACTTGGCTGCTTCGACTCAGCTATTAGAACTCTATCTATTATATAGTTCATTTTACAACAGAATTGGGGTGCCAACTTCCTAATCTAAGTTTTACATAGCATCATCAAAATCTATGACAAATTTCCCAACAGAAGTAGCAGAGACGATGATAGAGCTGCAAAATTTTGTTGTATTTTTACATACTTGTAAATACATAAAAACTACTGTAAGTACATGTAAGTGCAGAATGATATTCAATAAAATTATACATTCTTACAATCATTCTTTTTTGCACTTTATGTTGTATTTTTATTTTAAGTTTTGGCATCATCAACAAGGAGAAAATTGTTGGGAAATTTATTTGTATAGATTTTGATGATGCATGTAAAACTTAGATTAGAAAGTTGGCACTACATTTTCTATTGTAATTCAACTATGTAATAGATAGAAAATATAAGCTAAGCAAAGAAGCGACCAAGTTGAAGATCGCATAAGTTGATGAAAGATGCATTGAAGAATCGGTTGAGTTGTAGGTGAGTATTGAAGAAGAGATTGATCAAGTACAAAAATTTATGTCTGTCATAGACTAACGCCTAAGTCATTCCCGGATGTTTGGGGAAGACTTAATAAAGGAGAAGGACTCGAAGAAAGTCAAGAAGTCACTTTGGAATGAAAAGTCAAGAACTTACACAAAATAGTAAGGTGACAAATGCAACCTTAAGGTTGTCTTGCCGAAAGAGTGCAAGTAGTGGGACCAATGAGATGTTCACGAGAAAAACTGCGAGTTTGGTGACTTTGAGTAACATTAAATTAAGGAAGGGTCAATATCAAATCTTGCATAACAAAACAAGCCAACGATTAAGAAGTGAAGTTTGAAAAATGTTTATTTGTTCAACGGATACTTTTCAAATTTGTCACTATAAAAGGATGAGGAATATTTGAGAGAGAGTACGAAGTGTATATGAAATATTCAAGCGGTCGAGCAAGCAAGCAAAAATACCATCAAGCTATTCATTCAAATCCTTAAGCCTACTTTGAAGTGAATCTATCCAACACACAATCGGTGAAGGAAGAAAAACTTCAACTAGTTGGAGAGGAAAAATTGTGTTAAAGAACAAAGGGGTATGCACATCTAGGAAGTGAAGGAAGTGTAGTGAAGTTCAAGTTAGAACTGCTTTGAATCCATCGGAGGTTAGGAGATCAAGTCCGAAGGGTTTGAAGAAATCGAAGTAGTGAGACATCCGTCTTACAAAGAAGAAGCGAGTACCATGAGTAGAGCGGTTGTGTGATCAATGCCTACTTGGACTGTTGTATCCATTTTGTAACAATTGTTGCATTAGTAGATTACCTCCAGGAGTTGGAGAAGATTGGAGTAGAGGAATTACCTTATCCTCAAACCACTATAAAATTGTCTTGTGTCTTTTTATTTTCAGCACTTTAATTCTCGAATATTTTATTTCGTTGATTTATATTTCCTCACTCTCAACCGATAATAACATAAACTAAAAACATGTGTTATAAAATCATTTTACAAAAAGGGTGTAAGACTTTTGCTTTAAAAACCAAGCAAGTGTATTTTTAAAAGTAGCTCACTTCACTGATCGAGTTACTATATCAACAACTCGTCGAGTTTATTGAGTGGTTAACTCTTCTTTTGAGGTTGACTTAGTTGTCTTTAAAGACTTAGTTGTTTACTTTTGTAAAAACTTTGATTTAAGATCAAAACCAAAAATTGGTTGTGTCTATTTACCCCTTCCACCTTCTAGACTTAACACTCACACCCCTTGGGACCTACATCAACCATCTCATAATTATTCCCACCAAGCACGCTTAACTTTAGAGTTTTTATGTGATGAGCACCGAGAAGAGAAAATGTATCTTGTTAGTATGAGTAATACCTATCAAATCTTTTAAGTTCTTCTCAATCAGCATGCGATCCCATACATGCGAGTCTCGGAAACTCCACCTCTTGGGGTGTGGATCGGTTCATTTATATTTACCGCAGAAGCCTGCCAAAAGCCGCACTTTGTCCATGCCTCTCTTGCACGGTAATCATTCCTCGCTCTCATCGGCCCTAGACGTCACAATTGCGTCCATATATGTTTTATAAGGAAATATTTTGGGGATCCTTATTAATTAAGATGCATTTTAGGGATTGCATCTAACATGGAAAGATTAAAATATAATTGGGATTGATGCATATCATTTTAAGTTTCTTCCAATGTCATATGTAGTTGAGACTAGGGCGTGCGGGGAAAGTCCGGAGATTTCGAAATCTCGAACCATCATGAAGTTCAAAGATCCCAAAATTAAATCTCAGAACCTAACCAAAAAAAAAATTCCGTCCGAAAGTCGGGATGGTTTGGGACGAATATTCGATTCTAATTGGATGGTATGGGGCGGTGCGGGACAGACGAGAGAAATGGATATTCAATCATTATTCATAAATAAATCACACAAAAAATGGAGAAAATATCAGTGTAAAAATCATTAAACAAATACTAAAACCTTTAAAACTATTTGATTTTAACTTTTTGACATTTTATATTTAACTTATATATAAAATTTCTTTAATTTATATTTTGGTGCAACATTTTAGATTGTAATTCTAAATCATTCTTTCATGATATAGACTATACTACACTATTAATTTAATATCAATTTAACTTTCCAATAGTTTTTATCAAATTTTTAGTTAAACATATTGATATTTCTTTTTGGTTTTGAACATAATATATTTCGGATATTACGTTATTCGTATAACTAGAAGTAAAAGCGTAGAATCTCAATAAATGATAAAATTAGTAATTTATATTATGTGATAATATTCTATAATCTTGGCCTATTTCTCTTGGCCCTTGACTTAATTAAGAAAAGTATAATTAACTAATAAGTTTAATAAATTATATGAAACGAAAGTTTATGTAAATTATAATTTCAATGTCTCAATTTATTGATTATATGATACTCTAGTTTAGGTACAGTGCTAATCATTTGACTAATTTTTATTTCAATTAATTTTCTTGATTAAAGGATGAGTCTAGTTATGTTCCTTAATAAGTTAAATGTCATCAAATTAAAATATTTTCTACAAATCAAATATGATTTTATAATTTAAATTATTGGGCATATTTATATTAACTAATATGATGACAACCAAGTTTTGATAAATAATTAATATAATGTAACTCTTAGTCAATTAAATTCATAATCAATTATTCATTTGATATATTGATAAAGTATGCTAAAATTTTAATTTGATAATTTTTAGTATTATGTTTTATATAGTATAGAATTTTAAAGGAATGTGTAGTTAATTCAATATTAAAATATAAATAAGATATAAATATTATATATGTATATATAAAAAATATTTAAAATCGATTCTAGTTTCGGATCTTTGGTTCGGTATGATTCTCGATACAGATATTTGAAAAATCTCCAGAATCGTACCATGAAAAATTTCAGGACGGTTCAATTCGGGAAAAATAAAAAAATCAATGGATATTTTCAGTTCGGATATCGGTTCAGTTTCGATAATCTCCATATCCCGTGCACACCTCTAGTTGAGACTTGAGATATTTGGCTCCTCATACGTTAGACACTACTTTGCAAAATACTCTATGTACATTTGTCTTGGAGTATCACCATAGCTCTCCAAGTGTTTAAGGTATGTACAACCAAGTGAATAAATCTTGTAATTATTCACCACCAATGCGAAATATTGTTCGGGGTTTATTCGTGGAATGATTGTCTATGGTTTGTTAGTGTAAAGATTGTCCATGATTCATAGTTTCAATTAAGAAAAGTCCTGTAGACGAGCCTGATTTGGGATACATGGATCCTTGATTTCATTGTAAATATGTGTGCTCGACCCATCTTAATACATGACTATGTGATTCACATGTTTTGGCTCATATTTACTAACACTCATATATATATATATATGTATGTATACTATAGTATGCTTGAGATAATCTTCAAATATACTAAGCGCAATGAAATATTGAGCTTTAAAGCAATGACATCATGTGATGTTGTTTTGGAAGACTGGAAAATGAACCTAACTATAAATACAAAAGAAATAAACAAGAATCAAGGCACATTTATGGGGCCAATAAATGAAAAATCTAATATACTAATTAAAGAATCCTAAAAATTGGCTACTGAAAATAATAATATAACAAAGATGCAAGCACGCAACAATAGACCCCATGTATTAAGGCGAGAACAAACTAAGTCGGGGACTATGTTTAAAAGGATACGTGATGGGTGGAAGGATTTGTGATACTTAGGTGATGTATGGTTATATTTTCAACTACCGTGTTTCCTTTTAAGAGAATTCAACTACCACTTTTCATATTTACATTAGCGTATAGTCTTACAAGCGAGGTTTGAATGAGGATTGAGATGATGAACAAGAGTTTGCACCGACACTTCATGAAGCGCACAAAGAGTTGAGAAAACTTTACAACACTACTTTTTGAAAACAACAAGATGAGTGTTATGTTTAGATTGGTTCCATTATGCATTCAATGGAAAATCTTTCTCTATACAAGTTCTTGGACGAGGTTTGAAACAAAGCTTCAATTATACCGATCGTAAAAAGCTATTAGAAGCAAATCACAAATTATGTATCGGTAAGACATAACTTACTTCTATGGAAGTTCTCGGAAACAATGTCCATCGGTGAGTCCGAGAGCCTCTAGTTCAATAGCTTTAGGCAAAATATTAACTTCAAAAACTAAAACGATAACATTTCCACTTACTGTTGTTCCGACCGGGGTTCCTCATCTAAGATGGGTTGTTCAGTTTATTGATTGGACTTCCCATTATGGGAGGTCAAACCAAAGACCTATGAAAGTTGGGGCTTATCGTTAGGGTACTAAAATAAAAGATATGAATCTGCTCGTTATTGCTTAGAGCCCCTATATTAGGTGCCCACATAAAGGCCATGATTGATTGGCAATTCATCTCCCTCCATATCTCTTTTTCCAATTTCGGTGTGGGATTATTCAAAACTTCATATTTACAATACATGCTAGGATACGCATTCTAGTTTAGCTTTAGATAAATACGATACTATAATTCTTTCTCTTGGAAGTTTCTATATTTCCCCTCACTTAATTCGTCTCGACATGACTTTCCACAACCGATCATTTTCATTGCATTCAAGATCGAACCTCCAGGATCAGTGAAACTATCTACATGTACATATATAAGTTGCTTAAGTTTGGTTGGAAGCGATGTAAGGTCGTGCGATCTTACATTAGCGCTAGCTCTCATTTAGAGACTAGCTCCTCCATAGGTGTTTATAAGATTTTTGGATCTTGGCATCAATCTTTTTTTCCTATATAAAATGATAGCATATTATAAAAACTCAAAGGAAGACACATCGATGGTCGGAGGACCAACAATCTTTTTGGATACAATAGGATTAAAAGAGGACCGGATCGACAATTTGGCCTAGAACTCGGGAATAAATATTTGTGGTACATAATTCCACATTGTGAGGAAGGTAATAAAGGAAAACCAAAACAACAAAAAATATCAAGGAAAAATAATACACAGAGAAACATTGATGCCATTTGCTACTGGGAGAGCACTCGGGTGGTTCCGCATAGTTCTAATAGCCTCAACATCAACTAAAACAGACCAATAATGTAGATAGCCACAAGGATTCCACTAAGAAGTAGAACTTATCCTAAACTCCAGGTACAACCACCACAAGTACAGAACCAAAAAAGGAGAAGAGACTGACAACATTGATGATAAAAAAGGTCATCCTACTAATGCAAACTCCAAGAATAAACCAGAAAAATCACACACCAAGATGAGCAACTGGGGATCTATTTGCGTCAAGGAATTCAGCCCAATCTTGGACAACAACAACAACAGTTATATGCTCCGACATTCTAGTTTCTTTGAAAAACTTAGAGATTGTGAGTCTTCTAAACCCACCAAAGTATATAGCAGGACAATTGGGCTCCCATTTATGTCACCTGACAATCTTAAACTTACAAAAAATGGACCACCAGGATCCAAAACTTAGTGGATTCAGCCTTAAGCCTATCCCATTGGACATGTGCAAGCTTTTGAATTAATTCAAGACGGCAATGAAAGAAAAGGTGCTCCATGGTTTCATTGGCTTCTCCATAAAATTTACCAATAGGGTCAATAATCACTCATTTTTTCTTAAAATTGTCATCTCTTTGGGAGAATGTTGTGCGACATCTCTAAAAAAATATAATCTTACCCTTAAAATTGCATTTCCACCTATTTTTCCAAGTTACTTGCTAGTTAAAGGTGGTATTGCTACATTGAGCTTGGGGTTCTAGCAACTTTGTCTTGAATGAGAATATCATAGGTAGATTTCACACTAAAGTTCCCATTTTTATTGAAATAACAAACCAAGATGTTCCTATGAAAAGGAGAGAAGATAGGGATCCTATAGATCAAATCAACATCCTAGGGGTTGAAAACTTGCATCAATATCTCTTTGTTCCAACATGGGCCATCATTGGACAAAAGTTTATTTACCCAAATTGGATTAGTCCTTCCCGAAATGGAGTTGATGAATTAAAAGAATGAGCTTTAGGGATCCATGGTTGTTTCTAAATTTGGATTATCTACCATCTCCAACCTTGAATCTTACACCCCTCTCCAAAGTCTAACACTCATCTAGCTTCTCCAAAGCAAAGATGCACTATGGCGAACCTCCACCTCCATAAATCCCCATGTGGGAAATATCTACTTATAAGCACCTTAATTATTAAGAGGTTTCGTATGGTAATAATTCTCCACAACTGTTTTGTAATCAAAGATTCATTGAGCATCAAGGTCGAAAGTTGAGACCCTACACTCCTTAGGTCGACAACTTATCTCGGGTTTTCCAATGGATACTTTTTTGAAACCCCTCTTGTGACCCTCACCAAAAGATAGCAGCCAACATATTTAAGTCATTGCAAATGCTTTTAGTCAACTTAAAGCATAACATCACAACTCTAATAGGAACTTCATTCCCTACAATAGATATCAGGTTATTTTTCCGACTTAGGATTCTAGTTCTTGCCGCATCCACAACATAGTTAAACACCTCTCTTTTTATATGCCAATAGCCATAGGAAGCCCAAGGTATTTACAAGAATAATGTTACTAAATACCCCTAAAATCTTAATAAATACAATCCTGGATGTTTTGGGGCCATTCTTCAAGAAAAGCGAGGATGTGGACCAGTTTACAAGTTGCCCTTAGAATTGTTTGTCTTGTTCCAAAATTTCCAAAAGTTTGGCAACTTGTGACAAATTTGTTTCACTAAAAATAAGTGAGTCATCTACATATAAAACATGGGTAATGGGGGACTTTTATAAATATTTTCAACCATGAGAACACTTTTGAATTAGCGGCAATATAGATGAGGCGAGAAAAACTTGATAAGAATAATGAACAAGTGTAGGTCCCAAAGGGTGTCAAGCTAAGTCTAGAAGGGGAGGGGTTGAATAGACTTAACTAATTTTTCGATTTTAAACTTAAATCAGAGTTTTTACACAAGTAATCATCTTAGTTCTTTAAGACATCTAGGTTTAACCTCAACGGGAGAGTTAACCACTCAACAAACTCGATTGAGCTATTGATAGAGTAACTCGGTGAGTGAAGTGATCTCTTTTAAAATACAACTTACTTGGTTTTTACAAAAGTCTTAATCCCTTTTTGTAAAATGGTTTTACAACACTTGTTTTTAGCTTAAGTTATTATCATTTTAGTCGAGCAAATATATGTATCAACAAAATTAAATATGTAGAAATAAAGTGTTGAATGTAAAAGACACAACACAATTTTATAGTAGTTCGGGGATGGGGTAATTCCTATACTCCACTCTTCTCCAACTCCTAGAGGTACTCCACTAATGCAACGATTGTTACATAATGGATATAATAGTCCAAGTAGGCTTTGATCACACAACCATCTCTATTCTTAGGACTCGGCTTGTTCGTAAAGGCAATTTGTCTCACTACGTCAACTCCTTCAAACCCAAAACTTGATCACATAGCCCTCCGATAGATTCAAAGAAGGTTCAAACTGAACCTCATGCGCACTTCATTCACTTCGTGGATGTGCAAACCCCTTTGTTCTTGAAAATATTTTTTCCTCTTCAAGCTGGTTGACGTTTTTCTTCCTTCACTTAGTGTGTTGGACAGAATCACTTGAAATAGACTTGAGGATTAGAATGAATAGCTTGAGAGTGTTTTCTTTCTTTGCTCAGATTGCTTGTGTATCTCATATGCATTTGTACCCTCTCACAAATATTCCTCGGCCTTTTATAGTGATAGTTTGAAAAAGCGTCCGTTGAAGACATAGGCGTTTTTCAAACTTCACTTCTTGATTATTGGATCATCTTGTTGTGAAGCTTTTGATGTTGACCCTTCCTTAATCAAATGCTCTACTGAGGTTGCCTGAATCGGCTGCGGGTTTTCTTGAACATCTTATTGGTGTCTCACTACTTGCACTCTTTAATACGTGTAAAATATATGGCATTTAGGGGCTTAAAATGATATATATTTGATGCATTTGCATGCATATTTAGTGTATTTTACTTGGTTTCCTTAGAAGGGCATGATCTTTGTGTATTCTTATAATTTTTACGGGAAAGCGGAGCTAAAATGAAAAGATATCGATTAGGAGGCCGGACAAGATTGAAGAATGCGAAGCAATGATCAAATACGTGAAGAAAATGGAGAAAAACAAGTCATACGGTCTGACCGTGTAAGATACACACGACTATGTGAGTTGCTTTTGTGTGTTTTTACACGTTCGTGCGACTTGTTCGAGAGAAGAATTTGAGAGACACATCGCACAACCTGACCGTGTGAAAGGAACACTATTGTAGGTCCCAAGGGGTGTGAGTAAGGTTTAGAAGGAGAGGTTGAATAAATATTACCAACTTTTCGAATTTAGTCCTTTTAAATTATTACGAGTTAAATACTGACTATGTCCTTGATGGACAACTAAGTTAGTTAACCCAGAGTTAGCCACTCAACAGACTCGATTGAGTTGATAGAATAACTCAGTTGTTTACTCTAAACCTTAACTTATTTTTGTGATGAGATTTTCATTGGAAGACTTAACACCCTTGAATTTGAGTTTTGTTTGTTTTAACACTTGGTTTTAGCACTTTGTTAATTATCGAGTTGGATAGCAAATTATCGTGAGATATTAAGTGATGTGCGTAAAGTAAATCTTTGAAATGTAAATGACACAATAAATTTTATAGAGGTTCGAAGATGGGGTAATTCTTCTACTCCTCTCTTCTCCAACTCGGAGGAACCCACTAAGTATTGATCAGTACAAAGTGGTTATCGTCCGGATACAAGTCTTGATCACACACGGTGACTTGATCCTTTGGGACTCGATCTGGAGATGCCTTGGTCACACGGTGGCTTCTCGTGCGACTCGGCTTCTTCACGGGGCATCGCCTTGCTACTACTGACTCACTTGCTCAAGCTTCTTGGATTTGATCACGAAGCCCTCCAATAACTTAAGACCGGTTCGACCTTGAACCTTTCTACAATCCTTCTTGGAAAGTAGACCCTTTTGAATCTTCAAAAGTCTCCTCTTCAACAATGAGTTTGAAGTTGTCTTTCCTTCATGACTTGGTGTTGGATCGATTTCCTTTGAAATCTAGGTTTGAGGATTTGCTTGAATAACTTGAGAATATCTTGCTTGGTTACTGAGTTCAAATGATAGCTTGAATGCTCGTGGTTGAGGTAACCTTCTCTCAAAGTGATTCTCGGCCTTTTATAGTGAACTTTCAAAAAAAATCGCCCGTTGAGGAGATAGGCTGATTTTTAAAAGCCACTTGTGTTCGTTGGCTTGTCTTGTTGCGATCCTTGATCTTGACATTTCCTCGTATTAAATGAACATTGACTTTTATCGACATAAGGTGCGATGCTTCCCATTGGCTTATTCCTTTTGCACGCTTCTCGGGGATCAACACTTTAAGACATGGCGGCATGGAAGTATTACTTGTTTAGGTAATATTCTTGACTTCTACAACGGATTCTTTTCGATTGTCTTGACTTTTGCCTTTTCCCCATGTGACTTGAGTCGCTCCAATGATTGAGAGACTCATCTGTCACTTCAACTTGGCTTGGCTTCTTGAGTTAACTTGAGTGACACTTCACACACGGTTGTACCGGTGATACTCCTTGATCGAGTTCTTGACTTCTCCTTCTTGTCATACTCAATTGCTTCTGCCCGAATTCTTCATCTCGTCTTGATTGACTTCTTGTATATCCAGCATAGCCGACTTAACTCAACTCGCACAAATGTGCCCCTATCTATTACAATGCAAATTACAAGGAAAATGGGGTGCCAACTTTGTAGTCTAAGTTTTACATGGCATTCATCAAAATCTAAACAATAAATTCCCCAACAACTACCGTGTGGTTTGTAAGGAGCAAAAATAGAGAGTAAAATGCTTTACATGGCTAGACCATGTGAATTGCACACACCGAAGCGATTTATCTGTCGGTGATTTTTTATTCCTTTTCTCGTCGAGAACTCTACAAGTGACTATCAAAGCACCTATATAAAGGGACCAAGACTTGCACGAATTAAGGTCATCTCATACCATCTCATATCATCTTACAACATAAAATACACTAGGGTTACACAATTCAAAAGTCTTCGAGAGAGGAGGGCAATTCTACGAAGAGCACCACAAGGTCTTTCGCATCTATGGAAGCACAAGGGCTCGAAGGCTTGGAGGGAAGAAGGGTTCTTTCTTTTTTGAGTTTAGATCTCTTGTTTGTACTTAAACAATGTCAAACTATTTGATATCAAGTTTGTCATGAATTTGTTATCAAATATGTTGGGCTAATCATTCGGATCCGAGGGCATAATCGAATCTGTGGATTCATGTTAAATCTATATTGATCGTTTTCTTAATTGATGTATGTGTTCTATTATATGAATTTGAATGCTTATTTCTTGTAGATTATCGATCAATATTTTGCATGTCATATTTGTTAGTTCATAATTTGGGAGATGAGTTCTAACAAACGAAAATCGAATTCAGACATAAACGGGTATAGAGTCAGGAGGCTTATAGTTGTTTGTGAGGAGTACTTCAATTCAAAGATCTTTTGGGAGTTGATATTAATTATTGAGTAGGGATGCTAGCAATTGGTATGAATCAACTGTTTATTCGCTTCAGGTGGGGGAATAAACTAATATAGAAATTGAACCCATAGAAATACATAAATTGTTTTGATAAACATTAATTGGATTCAATATTAAAGAAGCATGTTGAGATTATGTGCCTAAAGCTGCTTTCGTATTTGTTGAAAAGACTTGTGGAGTTCGGGTTTTTATAAATTTACATATTTTATTTTTACCTGTTAATTTAGGATTAGTCTAGATAATAATTTCTGATTTCGATCGCTTCAATAAAATTGGAATATGATATTTACTATAGCTTTAAGTGTCTCGTATTCAATCCCTAAGGCATACGACCTTGCTCGCCATTATATGCTAGCTACGTTGTACACTTGCGGTGTAACATATTTTCATGATCAAGTTTTTGGCACCATTCTTTGGGGATTGAAAGATTCAACTTAGATATAGTAATAAGTAGTTCAATCTTAATTGAAGCGCAAATTCTTAATCGCCTTTGTTTATTTGATTTTTTACTAACTTAATTTTTAGTTTTGTTTGTTTTTTATGAGTTGTTGTGTCGGGGTGTCACGACATACTCCGGGTTATTAAAAAATATCAAAAGACATGATGACGCACACGCTAGAGCACACGAGCGTGTGGAAACCTTTCTCATGTCACGGATTTGACGGACAATGTCCCTAATTTTTCGAACGTAAATCTCTTAGGACCACATTCGTTATGCATTCTTGGGCACAAGCGAGACCTATTCAATGGAGGAGGAACTATTGTTTCCTACTAAAGGTGCAAAATCGTATGAAGATTTTGACGACTTTCAAGCCTTAAACTATGGAACAAATGAAAAGAATGGAGCAATGGCAAAGTGTTCAAGGCCACTATCCTCCACCTCCTCCACCACCATAGTGAGCTTGTAAGTACTTTTTACACATTCCTCTTTCTTTTGATAATTTCCTCATATGTTCGGGCAAAGCATATTTTAAGTCCGGGGGTTGTAAAAAATGCGCAAATAAGTGTTGTTGCATAGAATTTAGGATTGCATGTAGAACAAATAAAATTTGCATAAAAATTTTATGTTTATCGCTTTTGTACGTTTATTGCTTTTTTGTGAGTTAGGATTAGAAATTTACAAAACGCTTCCACATGATTTTACTATGAGCATTTGATTTCATAAGATGAAGTACTTTTGTGAATTGTTGAGAAGATAACTTTTGCATGTTTGGCATTAGTTGAGAAATTGGGTATTTTAGCATGATACGAAAAATAAGCCTGTGAGCTTTTGTGCTTAAAACTACTTTTATCTTATGCGGTCTTATTTTTCTTGAGTGTGTCATTCATGATTGTTAGAACTCTAGAACTTGCATTGGTATCTATCTTTGAAGCCATGTGTGTGTGCAATTTTGAAGCTGATTTAAGGTCATCTTTGTTTTAGCCTAAAAAGTCTACCTATGAACTCATGATTCCCTAGTTAGCCACTTTGAGCCTAAATTCTTTATTGTTAGTACATTTTGAGCTTTAAACTTAAAACATGATTTTTATCCCTAAAACTTGAGCTTATAGAAGATGAATAGTTTGGGGAGATGTGGTGAAATATTGAGAAAGAATGATGGCAAAAGAAAAAGGGATGAGCGGTGATTAGATAAATGAAAGAATAATGAAGCTCGAAAAAGAAAGAAAAATCGAGCAAATAAGAGAAGAAAAGAATAGAAAAATTCTGAAAATTTTGAAAAAAATTGAAAACTTAAGGCTAAATAAAAGAAGAGGAAAAAACATTAAACCCCCCCAAACTATGCGCTTTTTTACACTTTACAATATAAACTAATTTTCTTTACACTTTACCATACAAACTATACAAGTTTTGCACTTTGTCTATATGAGTCATCGCCGGTGGATTATTCTCCGAATATTCGAGGCATGTGCCCTCCACGTGAGGGCAAAACCGTCTTTGCCTACTAAAATTTAAATCGAAATAGTTACACTTTACCATCGAACTTTGTTAAGAATTTCACTTTGTCATCCGAACTTTGCATATTTTTACTTTGTCATATCAATTTATGAAAATTAAAAAATTATGTGTATATACATTTATTTATCTTTTAATTTTACTTTTTATTCGAGAAAAGAAAAAATCTATCAATGTTATTATTATAGGGTTTAGGTTTATGATTAAGATGAGTACAAATATCACCGATATCGATTTATTTTTGGTGGTTTAGACATCTTTTAATTGTTATAAGGTTTAAATATTTTTATATTGATTTCATCCCAATTTTCTAATGTGGAGTTGCTTTAGATAGGTATTTTTAATTCTTAGTTCAATTCATAATTACATATTCAAAATTTTATTATAGTGTTAAAGAATTATTTTTGTTTTTCATAAATCTAAATAATTTCACGCTTGGCTAAATGTTCTTGTTAGAAACCTTTGGTTGATTACCACACTACATTGTTCTCGTACTCTTACAAGTTGAGGTTAAACTTAATAGGTATTTGGTGAACAAACAAAAACCATAATTGAACAAAAAATTATGTATGCATCGTGTGCTGAATATTATACCAAAATAATCAGTGCGACTCACACTTTTATCATACTTTTTTTCGATATTTCGTTAGGTACTTCGGTAAATCAAAATTTTGCAAAAAAAAAGAAATAAAATAATTATTTTAATCATCTTTATAATATCTATTTAGTATTTTTTTAAATTTTAGTATGCAAAAAAATAAATTATTATACAAAAATAAGTAATATATGAGAATATATATAATATAAAAGTAATTTGGTATATGCTAAATTTTCTATTTCGATTCGCTCACAATATGGTTAAACTTATTTTTGTGATATTTATGTATTAAATAAGATAAATAAATGTATATACACATAATTATTTTAATTTTCTTTAATTGATATGGCAAAGTGAAAATTAAGCATAGTTTAGATGGCAAAATAAAATTCTTAACAAAGTTCGGATGGTAAAGTGTAACTATTTCACTTTGAATTTTAAGGTAAAGACGGTTTTGCTCTCACGTGGAGGGCACATAGGAATATTCGGAGAATATTCCACCGGCGATGATCGTTATAGGGTAAAGTGCAAAACTTGGATAGTTTGTATGGTAAAATGTAAAAGAAATTAGTTTATATGGTAAAGTGCAAAAATTCGCATAGCTTGGAGGGTTTAGTGGTTTTTCCTCTAAAAAGAAAAAAAAAGAAGGAAAATGACCTAATAATGAAAAAAGGAGAAAAAGGGTGGAGTTGAATTGAAAAAGAAAATAACATGAAATAATGATATTTAGATGAAATTGGGTTAGTGAGTTGAAGTCGTGTACTTACATTCTATTTGCTCAAGTCAAGTCACTTAATCCAATTTTTTCCTACAATTACCAAAACGCCTACATTACAACCTAATGAAAAGTCCTTTTTGATTCTTAAATTGTTCACACTTAAGTGGTAGAGATATTAGATGATTTGCAAGCCTATGGTAGTTCTACATTCATTGAATTGAATTGAGCGTATACATGTCCCATTTACTTTGAGAGCTCAAAGTGATACACTACTATTATTACTTATGAGTCGCGATGTCAAGTACCCGGATGAGTATTGATTATGTCAAACTTGTGGTTGATGTCTTCTTGAGAATGAATTACATGTTTACTTGAATATGGAATTGAAAGAGATTAAATATTTGTAGTGTTCTTGTGTGTTCTTTGTAACCATTTGAGACTATTTTTTCTTAGTTTGCTCGAGGGACGAGCAATAATTTAATTTTGGAGGATTTTGATACGTGTAAAATATATGTACATTTAGGGGCTTAAAATGAAATATATATTTGATGTATTACACGCATTTTTAGTGTATTTTACTTTAAAAGATATCGAGTAAGAAGGCTCGGACAAGATTGAAGAGTGCAAAGAGATGATCGAATACGTGAAGAAAATGGAGAAAAACAAGTCACGGTCTGGCCGTGTAAGATGCACACGACCGTGTGAGCCGCTTCCGTGTGTTTTTACACGTTCGTGTGTATAGATGTTAAGCGGGTTGCCCCTAGCCCTATAGGGCCAGTCCTAATGGGCTTCGGGCTAATTGGGCCACTATTGAACGGGCTAGAATATTGCGAACCTAACCCTAACCCTAGCGGGCTTCGGGCTCAATGGGCCACTATCGGGCTATAAGTTAAAAAAATAAAAAAAAATTATATATTTAAATCTAAACTTTTAAACTCGAACATATATAACATTTAAGTTTAACATGTTAAGTTAAAGTATTCATTATAAAAAAATATTGCATAGTTTATAATTATATTGCATTAACGAGAATTATAAGATATTTTAAAATAATACTATAATAATAAAAAATAGCATTATATAATATATACCCATATAAAATGAAAAAAATAATACTTTTTAAAAAAATATTAATATGAGTATAAGTCATAGTTTAAGAATTATATATTTAAACCTATTAAAGATGAGGAGATCTCGAGCTTGAGAAAATATATTTAGGAATAGGTAATATGTAATAAAATAGATTTATAACATTAGAATTATATTTATTTTAAAAAAAACACGATTGACGGTAGCTAGCCCGGTTAACATATGGGCTAGCTCTAACAGGCCCTCGGGCTAAATGGTCTAGGACAAAAAGGCCCAGATTTAAACGGGCCAAAATAATTTGGCCCTAACCCTTTTTTCCCGGTTTAAACGATTCGGGCCAACGGGTCGCGGCCCGTTTAACATCTCTATTCATGCGTGTAGGTCCCAAGGGGTGATAAGTAAAGTTTAGAAGGGAGAGGATTGAATAAATTTTACCAACTTTTCGTTTTTAATCCTTTTAAAAATTTGAGTTGACTCATGTCGGCTAAGTCCTTGATGGATGACTAAGTTGGCTTACACAAAGAAAGTTACCCTCTCAACAAGCTTGACTGAGTTGTTGATAGTTTAACTTGGTTGTTTCATTAACACTTTAAAATAATGATTGACTTGGTTTTCAAAGTGTAAGACTTCCATCCGTAGTGTTTGGATACATTTTTTAACACTTGTTTTAGCTAGGTTATTATCAGTAGACTTTAGCAATTCAACAATCAACAGATATAAAGATATGCAAGACAGTAAGTGTGCTGAAAGTAAAGAGACACAAGCAATTATAGTGGTTCGAGGATGGGATAATTACTCTAATCCACTCTTCTCCAACCCCTGGAGGAATCCACTAATGTAACTTGACTTGGTTACAAAATGGTAACAGTTTGAGTCAACTTTGATCACACGACTACCGCTGCTCCCGGGACTCGAACTTCTTCCCAAGACGGCTACCCCTGCTATTTTAGCTTCCTTCAAACTTTTGGACTTGATCACTTAGCCCAATCCAATCTGTTCAAAGCTGGTTCGTTATGGAACCATACTACACCTCATTCAACATTGGAGAGTAGACCCATTGTTCTTGAAATAAGATCTTTCCTTTTCAACAGGATGAAGTCGTCTTTCCTTCACCTTGAGTGTGTTGGATCGATTTTCTTCAAGTTTAGGCTTGAGGATATTCTTTGAATACTTGAGAGATATTGCTTTGCGAGGTTATTTGCTTGAATGCTTGTGCTTATAGATATTGGTCGTTTCCTTCTCTCAAATGAATCCTCGGCCTTTTATAGTGCACATTTGAAAATATATCCGTTGAAGAGATAGACATATTTTTCAAACTCCACTTTTTGGTCATTGGCTTGTCTTTTCTTGATGTGTAGCAAGTGATGGTGATATATCCTTTTTTAATGAAGTGTGCAACTTTTCATGTTCGACACACACTCGAGTGCTTCCCATTGGTTCATTCCATTTACACGTTTAAGGATGAGCACCTTTAGACATGGCAAAGTATGGACATATTACTATAATAAGTGGTATTCTTGACTTTTGTGCAATAAATCCATCACGATCGACTTTGACTTGACACGGTTGATTTACCCCTTTATCTTGAATCGGCTCAATCTTTTAGGAACGAGCTAACGAAACATCCCTCTAATAACATGACTGATACTTCTCGCACTTCACTCGTTTGCCTCACGGTTGGGTCTTGTTCAATCTTGATCGAGTCCTCGTAAGCTTTAACTTGTACGCCTTCGACTCGAACCTAATAGAACCCTATCTATTACAAGTCGAATTACATTTTAATTGGGGTGCCAACTTCCTAATCTAAGTTTTACATGGTATCATCAAAATCTATACATAAAATTCCCAACAATTTCTCCCTTATTTGGTGATGCCAAAATTTAAACAAAATAGCAAAGCAAATAATGCAAAAAATAAAGAATGATTGTATTTAATATGTCATTTTATTGAACGTACCATTCTTTGCACTTCATAGAGCTTTTTACAATGTATAAAACAATACAAGGTACGTGAGCATCAATTGTATCGGAGCATATACAGAGTACTTACAAGTGTGTGTGTGTATTTCCAATTAAGTAAAAATACAACATGAAAGGGTTCATCCGCCTTCAACGCTTTGGTCGCTTCCTTCTTCGCTCAAAGCATTCTCCTCTCTCTCTCCTGCTCCTCTTGCTCTTTTTCTATCTTCTTGACTTTCTTCCTCTTTCTATCCTCATCTTCTCTTTTCTTCTTCTCATAGGCTTTCTTTGCAGCAAGGTCTTCCCTCTGCTGCCTTTCTCTCCATTATCGATCAAGCCTAGCATTCTCTTCCTCTTGCCTTCTCCTTGCTCCTCATTCGTACTATTCACCCCTCTATTTGACAATTCATCCCATTTCATTTCAAGATACCAGCCATTTTTTCCTCGGGGATCGACATATCGAACATCTTTAAGCCTTGGTGGTAGAGCTCCTTTGTCTCTTCCACCTTCACCAATCCTTTCACTTCCTCGTCCAGAGTCTGCTCCTCCTCTGGGAGTGTACTGCACAGGTTGTGCCCTTGAAGTATGCTGACTACTCTAAGTCCTTTGCTTCTCGGACTATTTGACAAAGATCCAAACCCTTTTCCCAAGATAAGTCCCATGCCTCTCGGTAGAGCATTCTTTTGAAAAATCCTTCCGATGTAAGCGTTTGGGATTCCTCCAAGGATATTGGCTCGGATCTGCATCGGGACGGCTAACTCTCGAGGGGCTTCACCGCTTGAGAGAGTCCTTGAGAATCCAATTTGGGGGACCATTGTGTATGATACATGTTTTTACCTTAATTTTGATGATTTTATTTTACACCAAAACAATATTTTTATTTGTTGTCCAAATACTCCTAGATGATTTAAAATGGCTTTAATATTTTCCGGAGTATTTATTCATGTTTTATTTCGAGATAAAATTGGACAACACTTTTAATGAATTTGTGTTTATATGTTTTTACTTCAAAACAAGGTTTCTAAATGTTGTCTAAATACTCCCGATTGGTTTAAAATGTTTTACTAAATTTTAGGAGTATTTCTTGAGTTTTATCTTTGACAAAAATTTGACAACATTTCTGTCTCTTGGTCGACCGGCCGCCCTATAGGGCAACCCGTGACGAAGATGATTTTGAAGCAGAAAATGAGACGGAAGATAAAATCAAGCGGTCGGTCGGCCGGTCGGTCGTCGCCCGTGGGTCGTCGGTACTGCAAGTGTTTCTTTGAAACAAACTCGATCTTCAAATTCTCAGCGTGGATCGGTTGAACATAGGGTG
This sequence comes from Rehmannia glutinosa, assembly GCA_016081115.2. Taxonomy (NCBI): domain Eukaryota; kingdom Viridiplantae; phylum Streptophyta; class Magnoliopsida; order Lamiales; family Orobanchaceae; genus Rehmannia; species Rehmannia glutinosa. The sequence goes on along the minus strand of CM071934.1, from coordinate 60,487,331 downwards.
ACCGGTCGAACCCTACGTCGACCGGTCTCCTATGTAAAAATGTTGTGTCATTTTTTGAACTTCTATTTTTGTGCGACCGGTCGCCTATCTTTTGACAAAGAAAATGTGACCGTTTGACAAGAGACAAATTTCCTTAAAATGTGGGATTGATTTCTAACAGCTATATTCTTGATTTTAATTGTATTTTTCTGTAGATTTTCAATCCCCAAGAGGAGCCTATGCTTGATCAATCATCTCCTATGAATAGAGGAAGTTTTGGAGCAACCAAGAGAACTATTTGAGATACAACATAACAAGATACACTTCAAACAAATATTTGTTCTTCATTATTATTATTCTTGTTGTAATTTTGCCTAGCTTATCACTTTCACATCCTTGAGGTCTAGGCTATTCTTGATTACACTTTGCACTCAAATTGTAATATTCATTATTGAGATGTAATCTTGATTTTTGGTTATCATTCAACACAAGATATCCTTGTGAGTGTTCTTGTGGTAAGAATACACTTGGATGATCTAGGTGATAGGTGCAAGAAGATTGTGGTGATCTTCTTATTGAGATGTTGAAGAATTTGGTATTCATCAAGGTTGAAGATTGTGGTAATCTTCACAAGGTGCCGTTGAAGGAAGATTGTGGTAATCTTCAAAGGAGATTATGGTAATCTCCAAAGGTGGTGTTGAAGAAGAGTATGGTGCTCTTCAAGATGTTGTAAGTTGAGTTTGTATTAATTTTGGTAATTAATAAAATTCTTTTTCTTTTTGAAATCCATCCCGGATATCTTTGGAGTGGTAGTAGATTAGGCCCTAGGTGGGTTGAACTACTATAAATCGACAAGTGTTGTTTACATTCCGCACCTTTATTATTGTCTTTGACCATTCGGTTCGAAAAAGAGGGCGAAATCGAAAAGATGGCGATAATCTATTCACCCCCCCTCTAGATTATCGTAGCCGCTTGGACTTACAAGTGGTATCAGAGCCAAACTCTTTGGCAAGCTCATTTCAAATCGCGAGTGAAGAGAAACGATCGTCGGCTACGAACGAAGCCCATCTTACCGGCATCTCCACCACCAAGCCACCTCTATTTGATTCCAAAAATTATATATTTTGGAAAGAAAGAATGGAATGCTATTTACAAGGTTGTGGGTTTGACATTTGGAACACTTTGTCATAAATGGAGAATCCATTCCGATGAAAAACACACCACACACCTCCAAAGGCCTCAAAGAGCTAAATGATGAAGAGAAGAAAATCATCTCCTTAAACGGTAAAGCTCTCAATATTTTGTATTGTTCATTTACTAATTTGGAATATGAACATATTGTAGGAATTCGATCGGCACATGAAGTATGGCAAAAATTAGAAGCCATCTATGGAGTATTTGCAAATGAAAGAAAAGCATCTACTTCTCAAAGGGACACAATGTCAAATATAAGGAACAAGCCTTTTACAACTTCCAACTATGAGGAAGTTGAATATTGTCTTATGGGCATCGAAGAAGAAAACGAGGTATGTCTTAAACCCTCTACTTCTTATGATATTGTTATTAAAAATGATTATAATGATTTGCTAAATGATTTTGATGATCTTCAAAATGAATTCCAAAATTTACTTGTTAAGTACAAAAATTTGAAAAAGGAATTCAATGTTTTGAAAATTGAAAAGGATAGTTTATTTACCTCCTATGAATCACTATCATGTGCTCACACCACCACACTTGACAAGGTTAGAAACCTTGAAAAACAAAATAGTACTCTTGTTGAGGATATTAATTGCATGAAAAAGGATTTATCTAAATCCAACTTGAGTACCGATAAAATTGTTGATTGTGATAATTCGAAACTAGAACTTGATCATAAGCTTAATGCTGTCAATCATATGAAAAAGAATCAAGTCTCTAAGCATGTTGGTCATTATGCTCCTAGAATTATTACTTGCTTTTATTGCGGTAAAAAGGGTCATACGGTAAATACTTGTCGGGCTAGAAATAGCTCTAATTATTGTTGGAGACCTAAAAGTCTCAAAGCTAATCCTAAAGGACCCAAGCACTTGAGGGTACCACAAAATAATGTTGTATTAGGTACCCGGCGAAATAATAATCGGAGAAAATTCATACCGCCAAGAAGACATCAAATGACCAATTCATTTGATCAAAGGAGAAAATATTTTCAACAAAGCCAAGTTCCAAGAAGAGGATATATTCATAAATGGGAAGAACACAATCCTTGGAAATGGCAAAGACATCATCAACAAGATGATTTTCAAAGAAGAAGAGACCATCAACAATGGGAAGGTAACAAATCTTGGAAATGGAGTAATCAAAGAAGCCATCATCAACAAAGTGACTTCTCAAGGGGAAGATATCATCAACAATGGGAAAGACACAATCCATGGAAATGGCGAAATTGGTAAACCGTATCTCCCCATTTAAATATGCATTTTATTTTGTTAGTATGCATGTTTTTATTGCAAATGAGTTTTCATTTTTTTTAAAATTAGGTCTTCAATATATTTGTGAGTTTCAAATTTTTTAAAGAAGACCTTGCATGATATTTCTAAAACTCTTGTGCATTTAATTAGACTTATGTGGTTTATTATCTCTTATGTATTTTTATAGCATAAGCATTGTTATCTCCTATTACTTGCCTACACTTGTGCTTTTGTGCAAATTTTGTTTAAGAATTGTGTAGGATATATATTTCATATTCATTGGCTATTTTGTCATCAAGTTTCTTAAACTATCGAGGTATGTTCACTCGTATTTCTCTTAGAACTCGATATTATGCTTATGCACATATCTTTCAAGATATTTCATTTCAACCCCTTAAGTGCCTCTAAATGATTTTGCAAATTTTTTTAAAAAGGGCACTATTCGTTAAGTCTCGATTTTCTCGATTATATGTTTTCCCGAAACCCGTATTTGTTGGACTTGGTCCAAAATTATCTTTTTGCAAAGTTCTAAAAATTTTTGGGGTGAAAAATCGAATTTTTGAAAAACCTGGAGATTGAAAAATTGCACTGGGACGGTCAAGGCAGGGGCGACCGGTCGCCTTGCACGTCGACCGGTCGCACCCAACCTTGACCGGTCGCCAAGCAAATTTTTGGGATATAACCCGTCTGTCTTCATTCTCAAAAGAACATCAAAACCCTCCATTCGCACAAAGAAAAAAAAATCACCCCCTTCTTCATAAAATCTCATTTCTTCATCAATCTTTACGATTCTTGTTGCTAATCCTCTTATTTTTGCAAAAATCTTACATATATGGCTCCTCCAAGAAATTCCACCGATCAAAATCCCACTTCCAAGAGAAGAAAGGCGGAGAGGGTTCTTCGAGAAATCGGCAAGACGGCCGAACAAAGGGATATTCGAGCCGCCCAAAGGAACGTGGCTCAAGAACGTGATGACATTCAAAATCCCATACTCTCTCGGGCCCAAATTGTCGAGCTCCGCATGAACAATTTCGCTCAAAAATTGCCGTTGGCGAAAAGTAAGAAATCTTTTATTACTCAAGCTCCCAATTCTAATAATGTTCTTAATTTCATCAATAAATATGCGGAGTGGTACTATGAAGATTCGGGAATGGGTGGAAAGTCGATTGCTCGGACTAAAATTTGTCGTTTTAATTCATTTGCTAATGAATATCCTACTATTAGAGGATTCTTTGAGGAGCAAGGTTGGATGTTTTTATGGGAGCATGCATATGTTTTGTATGATGATGATATTATCCAACATTTTTATGCAAATATGTGGGTGCAATATGATGTTGATGATAGAAAGCCTATTGCGGTAAATTCGTTTGTTAAAGGTCGTCACTTTAGGTGGACACTTAATGATATTTGTCGGCTTCTAAATGTTAGAGAAGGTGGTTGGGACTTTTTCTCTTGTGCTATTTGGAATGATGATATGTTGGGGGTGTCTATGAGAGAAGTTAAGACCTATTTGGGCGTATGGCCAAAGTATTCATTGTTGGCGATGACACTTGAGCACCGAATTTTATCTGTTATTGTCGCCTACCGTATTTGTGGAAAAGCGGGTAAAATGCCTAGCGACATGGACTATTTTTGACTTATAAGATTGCTAGAAGGGAACCGCTTAACTTTGCGCCATTCTTATTCAATGTCTAATTAAGTCTATCACTCAAGAAAATAAGAAGTTTGTTATGGGCAATTGGATTTGTAAACTTCTTATACAATCGGGACTACCTTCGTCGGAATGTAACTCGGAGGTATTTCAAAATGACTTTGACATTGATAATATCTCCCAAATGGTCACTATGTAAAAATATGGACATCCGACCAACTAAGATGGCTAGAGGAAGAGGCCAAGATTCCCTGATCCAAACGACTTCTTTGATGATGCCGAGGCCGCAAGATTGGCAGAGGAAGGCGAACAGAGCAATTCGGAGGGTAATACCGGTGCTCAACCTTCTAGGAGGTACACCAAGCCGAATTTGATGATTTAAGATCTTTTCATGAAGCTAGGTATGAGGCTTTGGAGCAAAAGACCTCGAAAATGCAAAAATCAATTGGCAAGTTGAAGAAATTCATCAAAGATTTTATTCTCGGAACTTGCTTCTCTTGGACGAGGAATGATGTCCCCACCTCTTTACTATTCTCGCATTTTCTTTCTTGTTCATGTTGTCTTGTATTTCTTTCGACTTTCTTGTAAAACTCTTTCATACTAATGAGATTTGTTTGTTTTCTTGAAAGGGTTAAAATAGCAAGTTGATTATGACTTGTGGATGATCATGATTTTGATGGAGTATTTGATGGTAAAAATACTCTAGTTTGGCATAGTACTTGATGGTAAAAGTGCTTCTTTTAATTTTTGCTTAAATGCATTTGACATGTCTTGATCATTTTGCTTAGATGGATATTTTGGGACATTTGTAATGTTTTATATGTATTGTTTGAGGCATGACATGTATTACTTGATGGCTCTTTTATTTTTGATGGCATTTGTAATGCGTTGATCTCTTTGCTAAACTATATCAATGGGTTGAACCCTTGAGAATTTACTTTGTTTATGCCTATTATTTGTTGGATATATGTTGAAAATTGCTTTTGGTGATGATACGAAAAACTTGGCTTGATTTCATTTACAAGGGCTATATATATCTTTTTCAATATTTGACGCCCGCCAAGTGTTCGATAAAATGTTTCAATGAAAAACTCATCACCTACTTGATTCTCCTATTTTCAAATGTCTTAAAATCTTATTAGTATCATGTTTTTGGCTAACAAAATGAGCTTATGGATTTCTTATGATACATCTCTCCCATTTTTCTCTAGGCTTAATTCTTTCAATGGTTGATAAATCGTATTGTTGGCGCACTTTGATAAACTTGTATGATATTTTTATCATCCTAACATTCTTTTGATGATTCCAAAGGGGAGAAATAGGAAAATGGCTCATTAGCTCAAAGAAGCTAATAAAAGCTTGTTATAAAAGCTATAAGCTATGGCTCTTAAAAGCCATAAGTTGTGTTTTATTTTTAGTCCAATTGTTGCTTGATGGACTTATATACTTGTCTAATGATGTTTTGTGACAGGGGAGCTTATAAGCTCTTGAACAATTTGTAAAAGTTAAGCTTTTTAGCTTATGGTTAATTGCTTTTACATTATTCTTGATGTCTTTAGTTGATAGAGGGAGCTTGTACTTATTATTGAATATATTTGCTCCTTACTTGGTTGCTTATGTATTTTGGAAATTTTGGTTGCTTCCAAACGGTTAGATGTTTTTACCGGAAAATCGTTTTTAAAATGTCTCCTAATATCTCTAAAAATTGTTTTGGTTTGTAATCATCAAAAAGGGGGAGATTGTTTGATACATGTTTTTATCTTAATTTTGATGATTTTATTTTTGCACCAAAGCAATGTTTTTATTTGTTGTCCAAATACTCCTAAATGATTTAAAATGGCTTTAATATTTTCCAAGTATTTCTTCAAGTTTTATTTCGATAAAATTGGACAACACTTTTAATGAATTTGTGTTTATATGTTTTTACTCCAAAACAAGGTTTCTAAATGTTGTCTAAATACTCCCGATTGGTTTAAAATGTTTTTACTAAATTTTTGGAGTATTTCTTGAGTTTTATTTTCGACAAAAATTGGACAACATTTGCGTCTCTTGGTCGACCGGTCGCCCTATAGGGAAACCGTGACGAAGATGATTTTTGAAAGAAAATGAGACGGAAGAAAAATCAAGTAGGTCAACCGGTCGCCCTTGGCGTCGACCGGTCCGGTCGACCGTACACTGCAAGTGTTTGTTGAATGAAACTCGATCTTCAAATTCTCAAGGCGTGGACCGGTTGAACATAGGGGTGACCGGTCGAACCCTACGTCGACCGGTCGCCCTATGTAAAAATGATGTGTCATTTTTTGAACTTCTATTCTGTGCGACCGGTCGCCCTATCTTTTGACAGCAAAAATGTGACCGTTTGACAATAGACAAATTTCCTTAAAATGTGGGATTGATTTCTAACAGCTATATTCTTGATTTTAATTGTATTTTTCTGTAGATTTTCAATCCCCAAGAGTTGCCTATGCTTGATCAATCATCTCCTATAAATAGAGGAAGTTTTGGAGCAATCAAGAGAACTATTTGAGATACAACACAACAAGATACACTTCAAACAAATATTTGTTCTTCATTGTTATTATTCTTGTTGTAATTTTGCCTAGCTTATCACTTTCACATCCTTGAGGTCTAGGCTATTCTTGATTACACTTTGCACTCAAATTGTAATATTCATTATTGAGTTGTAATCTTGATTTTTGGTTATCATTCAACACAAGATATCCTTGTGAGTGTTCTTGTGGTAAGAACACACTTGGATGGTCTAAGTGATAGGTGCAAGAAGATTGTGGTGATCTTCTTATTGAGGTGTTGAAGAATTTGGTATTCTTCAAGGTTGAAGATTGTGGTAATCTTCACAAGGTGTCGTTGAAGGAAGATTGTGGTAATCTTCAAGGGAGATTGTGGTAATCTCCAAAGGTGGTGTTGAAGAAGAGTGTGGTGCTCTTCAAAGTGTTGTAAGTTGAGTTTGTATTAATTTTGGTAATTAATAAAATTCTTTTTTTTTTTGAAATCCATCCCGGATATCTTTGGGGTGGTAGTAGATTAGGCCCTAGGTGGGTTGAACTACTATAAATCGACGCGTGTTGTTTACATTCCGCACCTTTATTATTGTCTTTGAGCTTTCGGTTCGAAAAAGAGGGCGAAATCGAAAAGATGGAGATAATCTATTCACCCTCCTCTTGATTATCGTAGCCGCTTGACTTACACATCGAACCTTGCTTTAAGACTTTTAATCCTCCCATGCCGCCTCTCATCCACCTTGGCAAAATCGCCTTCTATATCTCGCTCTTGTCTTCTTGAAAGCTAAATCGCCTTTCTATTCGGTGAGGCAGCCTGGGGGGTGGCTTAGAATTGAGGCGGTGATCGAGCCGAGTTGGGGTTTTTTGCAAGCATGATCTTCGGGGTGGTTTCTTCACATCACTACCACTACCTTCCCCTCATCGCTATTTTCCCCTTTTTGGCATCATCGCCAGAGGGAGAGTCGGCCGAGAGGATACTCCCAGGATAAGATCCGATTTCTTGTTTGTCAAGTCCATCTTCTCATAACTTGAGGAGTGTGATGTTCTAAATTTCGATCGTAGAGCCTTCATCTCATCCGCCATTAACTTCATTTCTCTTTGCATCACCATAATTTATGTGCGCATGTTGGCTTCTGTTTTGAGAAGGTCCGCTTGTGTTGTGCTTTTAGCAACTCCATATCGGTTTTGTGTGATCGGTCTATCCGTAAGATATGATCCCTCTATCTCTACCGAAATTTGGCTTTTTATGTGCTCTATATCACCATCTTAGCGAATAGAGACTTGTAGTAGGTGACTTGCTCATGCCTCGAGTGCTTTCGTTTGTGTTGTCCATTCCCTTATTCTCGCATATCCTCGAATATCTCCCGAGATCATTGCATCTCTCGTTGTCTAAACGTTGGTTCAATGTTGCAAACCTTTTTCCATATTTTCAATCTCAAACAGATGGCCTAGAATGCTTTCGGAAGTCGCCGCTTCAGTGGATCGCTCCTCGTGCCATACAACATCGAAATCAAAGCCAAATGGTACCACGGTTCGATCATCCGGAGTTCCAAATTCTTCGCAGGATGTTGACAATATACCTTACACTCTCAAGAGTGATTGTCTTCAAAGGTATTCGCCACAAACGAAAAGTTCTCTCGCAAAAAGTTCATCGGGAATATGGAAATTTCTCCCTTCTCCTTCAGGAGATTTATCCTTTCCTTTAGATTTGCTTCAGCTCTGTGTGCCCAGCTTGTTTCAGCGTCCTCGGCATCTTCAAAGAATTGTGTTAACTCGCTAAGCCGATCGATCCTCATCCTGTCTTAACAGTCAGCGTCATTGGTATCAAGCGTCATGGGATGGTGATGGCACCATAGAGGGTAGGCCATCAACCGGTGTAAACTTTGAAAAGGCAGCTTTCTCGCTTGCCTTCCTTCTCTGTGCCAATGCTTCCTCAACAGCTAGGTCCTCTTCAGCTTTATCTTTTTGGACGCACTCAGCTTTGTCATCTGTGTCCAAAAACTCCACGGAGACATGTTCGAGAGTCATGCAAAGCACTTATTTCCTCGTTTTGGTGACTCTTCTTGAGGGGCAAGCATTTCTTCTTCACTTTTCTTACCCAAGGAAGTCTCAACCTCCAATTAGGCCTTCATTACCCTCAGCAGTCTCAACCACTGATGGGCATTCAGGAACCCCTTGTGCAGCCTTAACCGCAATAGGGTCTTCAGCAGGCTGAGCTTCTTTAGGGTCTTCGGTGGCATCCTTTGAGGTCTCAACCTCTAGGATTGCACTTTTAGAGCCCAGACTCGTTTCATCGGCTACCTGTAATGCAATCGATTTCGACCGAGACACTGAATCGTTTGAGCGTCGTCAACCCCACTCTGTTGTACATTGACGTGCTCACCTTCGCTTCCAAACTTTGATTGTGTTTCATCTCCAACAGCCTCCTCTGACCCGGCTGTGGTGTTTCTAGATTTCCACCGGGGCACACGGCTAAGTCTCGAACAGAGGGGTCACTGGAAACTTCAGACTCGGTCGCTATTCCTATTGAGTGTTCAGCCGATGGGACAGGTGTCTCAACACCTTCTTCAAGAGTAGGCTTGTCTAAGGTGCCCTCTTCATCTCCATCCTTAGCTTCATCACCAATCTTCCCGGTATTTTGTCCCTTAGAGCGCATCGGTGAGGTAGTAGCATCGATTACCCTCACCATCTCCAAAATATCAGGGCTAGGAGAGATTAGAATAGTAGATGATTCTCCTGGACCCTTCAACAATGTCTTCTCGTGCAGCTCCTTGGACTCTTTTATTGCTTGCCTCAGCTCAGCCCTCTCTACCTCCACAACAGGGTTAAGTTGTTCTACGTCACTATCACTGCTGGAAGCTAGCTTGTAAGGCATGTTCGGGGCGTCCGCAAAGCGGATGTGAGGCCTTTTGACTCAAAGAATGGCCTTTGTATTATCATTCGCTTTTTCTTTCTCTTCATTCTTCTTTTGATACAAAATGGTGGTGCAAAAATCGGGATTTAGGGGCGGAGGTAATAGATATATTTCTAGAAAGTTCTGCATTTTGATACATGTTTTTACCTTAATTTTGATGATTTTATTTTTACACCAAAACAATGTTTTTAATTGTTGTCCAAATTCTCTTATTTTATTTCAAATGGTTTCAATATTTTCCGGAGTATTTCTTCAAGTTTTATTTCGGATAAAATTGGACAACACTTTTAAACGATTTTATGTTTATAAGTTTTTACTTCAAAACAAGGTTCCTAAATGTTGTCTAAATACTCTCGATTGGTTTAAAATGTTTTTACTAACTTTTCGTAGTATTTCTTGAGTTTTATTTTCGACAAAAATCGGACAACATATCGTCTCGAGGTCAACCACGCTCTATAGGGCAACCCATACCGAAGAGTACGTTGAAAGACAAAATTGAACCTGGAGTATAAAAGAGCGGTCGACCGGCCGCCTGGCGTTGCCGAGTCGGTCGGCCGGCCGCCTGGGTGCGATCGTGACTGCAAGTTTTATTCTCAAATAGAAACCTTGTTCTTCAATTTCTTAAGGCTTGGACCGGTTGAACATAGGGTCGGCCGGTGTCGCCCTATGTAAAAATGTTGTGTCATTTTTTGAACTTCTATTTCGTGCGACCGTCGCCTATCTTTGACAAACAAAATCGACCGCTTTTGAGACATACTTTCCTTAAAATGTGGTATTGATTTCTAACAGCTATATTCTTGATTTTAATTGTATTTTTCTATAGATTTTCAATCCCCAAGAGGAGCATATGCTTGATCAATCATCTCCTATAAATAGAGGAAGTTTTGGAGCAATCAAGATAACCATTGAGATACAATACAACAAGATACACTTCAAGCAAACACTTGTTCTTCATTGTTATTATTCTTTTTGTAATTTTGCCTAGTTTATCACTTTCACATCCTTAAGGTCTAGGCTTATTTCTTGATTACACTTGCACTCATATGTGTAATATTCTTTATCGAGTTGTAATCTTGGTTTTGGGTTATCATTCAACACAAGATATCCTTGTGAGTGTTCTTGTGGTAAGAACACACTTGGGTGATCTAGGTGTTAGGTGTAAGAAGATTGTGGTAATCTTCTTGTTGAGGTGTTGAAGAATTTGGTATTCTTCAAGGTTGAAGATTGTGGTAATCTTCACAAGGTGCCATTGGAGATTGTGGTAATCTTCAAGAGAGATTGTGGTAATCTCAAAGGTGGTGTTGAAGAAGAGTGTGGTGCTCTTCAAGATGTTGTAAGTTGGTGTTGTATTAATTTTGGTAATTAATAAAATCTTTTTCTTTTTGAAATCCATCCTGGATATCTTTGGGGTGGTAGTAGATTAGGCCCTAGGTGGGTTGAACTACTATAAATCGATGTGTGCTATTTACATTCCGCAGACTTTGTTATTATCTTTGAGCATTCGGTTTGAAAAAGAGGGTGTAATCGAAAGATGGAGATAATCTATTCACCACCCCTCTAGATTATCGTAGCCGCTTGACTTACAAGTTCAAGAGTTCATCCTCTTCCTCAATGAATTAAGGCTTTGAAATTGATGCCTAGCGAATCCGCCTTCCAGGCTCTCCAATTCCTTAGCCTCTTCTCGATGTCCGGGTATGCGGGAGATAACATTACTAAGTCATCATCCTCCTGCATAAGGCTTAAGAGGAGCTCTCTCTTCCTCATCTATCCTCGTATCGGTCTCGAGGAGAGCGTAAGGCTAACTCTTCAAGACTTTGTCAACTCGTGGTTACTTTAGTTTCTTCAGATGTCTCCTCGACAGCCTAACTCCTCCGGACTCTCGTGTATTGACAACAGATCTCTTCCTCCACAAAGTGGCTTTCACACCACTCTTTTCCTTTGTTGTATGTTGCTCTTCCTCAACATCCTCTTTCTCAACAAATGCTAGACTCGGATGACTTAGCTAATAGAGACTTCTTCACGAGTCTTCTTCTCTTGGTCATGACCAATGGAACCTCGTGTTCCACATCCTAAGGTTCCTCACCTATGAAAGTTGATTCTCCTACCTTGACTTCTTGGTTGCGTGTGGCTTTCGCGGCATAGCCGAGTGTTTCTTCTAATGACAATGACGGAGAAGGAGTGGTCCTTCTCATTATGGGGGAAGGATAGGGTCTTCTACGGCTACGGGGCAGGTGCTAACTTGGCTGCAGGGGGGGAGCCTTCTTCTTCTTCTCGCATGTGCTTAGGACAATGGGCCTTTGCAATCGCAGCTATGTCCTCTCAGGGATAGGGTCACCGATTCCCCCTCACTCGTATTAGCCTTCCCGGAATGAGCGTAGCATTGGGCGATTGATAGATTGGCCCCGAACATTTTCTTGTTCACATGGAAGGGTTTCCCATTCCCGAGAGGAATGCCCTTCACCTCCATCCAATGACCTATCACCAGGCCATATCCAAGAGAACTTTCAAACACGCCGATTCATTGATGGTTTTGTTCATCACGTTCGCACAACTTGCCAAAGATGAACTCAGCCTTGATTCACCTTCTTTCTCTCCATGATAGCAACCATCAAGGTCACTTAGTCCTAGACAATCGATTGAAGCTTCCGAACTTCATGTCCACACATTTCGCCACCACGTTCAGAGAGCTTATGGTAGTCCTCCTTAATCAATAACTTCTTAGTCGTGTGTAGACAGTTTCGCAGCTGACCTCCGGCTTTGCTATCTCTTTCATGCAAAGAACCAGGTTAATGTCCTTCTCGCTTATCTCCTTCAAACCGGATGAAGGCAGATAATAGCTCGCATGACTAAGTCCACAAAGAAGAAACTTGATATCGTTGTTGTGGACCAATGAGCGAATCTCATTGTCGTGAACCCAAGCATTCACGTAGAACATCGCCAACTCTTCCAAATAGGTGTGCGAAAAATCCATCAAGAGAAACTCCTTGAGACCAAACTTCTCGAGTTTCTCAACAATCCTCTTAACCAGGGCTTTGTCTACTCCCTACTTGACCAAGCCCTCGAAATCCACTATGGCTCGGTGTGGATTTCTCACCCATCTTCATGAAATCATACATCGGTTCCATTTCAAAGTTTAGAACTAGAGATTTGAACGAAGAAGAGCTAGGGTTTTCTTTCTTAGTTGCGAGAGAAAAATCCTTCCTTTTTGCTTAAGAGTATGAGAGTTGTGAGGAGAGAGAAAAGCAATTTCTCTATATATGGGATGTGAGGGGATGGTTTTGAATTCAAAAAGTTGAAATTTGATCAAAGGTTGAGATCATTTCTTTAAACCGCATTAATTTTCCCGCATTAAATGCAGCAAAGATTTATATCCAATCATGGGTAAAACGGGTACAAGCTTTTATTGACACCATAATTATCGTTGACACCAAGCCCAAAAACATTCCCGCCGCATAAAATGACTGTGTTTTGTCACTTGGCTCATAAATAACTCGATTATCTATATAAGTGACTTGACTCGCTACCCTCTTCACTTAATAAACACCCGGCTATCCACCTAACTCGTCTGGTGACTAGCCGTCTTGGCTGTTTCACTTTGCTGAAAAATGAAACTTTGTTTATTTCCAATACTCTCTTCTTTGACTCTGCTGATTGAGTCTTCTGAACCTCCTAACTCAGCTCAATCAACTTCAAATCTTGATTCACATAATGGCTTAGTGAATATATCACTAATCGCATATCGTTGATATGTATTCCAAAGTGATGTCTTTCTTTTCAACATGATCTCTTATAAAATGATATATGACATCAATGTGCTTGGTTCTTGAATGCAATACTGGATTTTGAGTAATTGCAATGGCACTTGTGTTATCACACATAATTGGAATATCCTTTTCTTCTATATCATAATTTCTCAGTTGTTGCCTCATCCATAAAACTTGGGCACAACAAATGTCATAGACTATGTACTCGCTCATTTGTGGATGTAGCTATTGAATTTTGTTTCTTGTTGAACCAAGAAACCAACCTATTTCAAGCATTTGACAGTGCCGATGTACTTTTCTCGTCCACTCTATATCCAAAGATAGTTCGAGTCCGAGTAGCCAACTAGCTCGAATCCTCCATCATTTTGATACCATAAACCAACTTCTTGGCATCCCTTCAAATACCTTAGATTCTCTTGGTTGTAGTCATGTGACTTTCCTTTGGTGCAGATTGAAATCGCACATACACCTACAAAGAAATGTGATGTCCGGCCTACTTGTTGTTAAATAGAGCAATGATTCAGTAAGTGCTCTATATATGGTTAGATCAATGACTTTGCCATCAGTATCCATATCCATCTGACCGATGTATTCGTGGGAATCTTCATAGAGGACTTCTCTTCCTTACCAAATTTCTTCATTAAATCTCCGGTATATTTGGTTTGAATTATTAAGGTTCCATCCTTCATTTTTTTGACTTGAAGACCTAGGAAGAAAGTCGGCTCTCCCATCATACTCATCTCAAATTTCCTTGCATGAGATTTGAGAATTTATCACAGAGCTCTCTGTTTGTGGATCTAAAAATGGTGTCATCCACATATATTTGAACAAGCAGTATACTCTCCCCATCTTGAATTCTAAAGAGTATTCTGTCAACTTTGCCTTTGGTGAATCCATTGTCCGTAAGAAATCGAGACAATGTATCATACCATGCTCTTGATGCTTGCTTCAAACCATACAACGCTTTCTTGAGCTTGTAGACTTTGTCTCCAATAGTTTTCTGCTCAAAACCGAGGTTGTTCCACATAGACTTCTTCTTTGAAAAGTCCATTAAAAATGCACTCTTCACATCCATTTGGTAGAATGTGGAGTTCTTATATGCCGCATAAGCAAGAAACATCCTTATTGCTTCCAATTTGGCAAAGTGCAAAGGTTTCATCAAAATCTATTAATTCTTCTTGGCAATACCCTTTGGAAACCAATCTTGCTTTGTTTCTCACAATAGATCCTTACTCATTCATCTTGTTTTTGAATATCCATTTTGTACCAATAACATTTTGGTGAGTAGGCCTTTGAACCAATTCCCAAACTTTATTCCTTTCAAATCGATTCATCTCTTCCCGCATAGCTAGAATCAAATAAGTGCCATCCAATGCTTGTGACACATTCTTTGGCTCAATTTGAGAAATGAAATAAGTAAACATGGCTTCTTGTTGAGTTCGATCCGGTTCTTACTCCTTCTCAAACATCTCCAATGAATAAATCGGGTGGATGGTCTCTCGGCCATCTCACATCTGGTTGAGTAAGTCTGTTGGGTTGAGTCTTCTTGCGTGACTAAGTTGTCTTGAACAACTTCCTCATCATCATTCAAACCGTAGACTTTCCAATTTTCTCTCGTACACCATTTAATGATGCTGACGTCAAGTGCAAAATATTCCTACTTAAATGCAAACAACCTCATTTTGTCACTTAGTACATAAATGAGTCCTTTCTTCATTTATGACTTGACTCGCTTCTCTCTTCCTTCGATTTGATGAATGAGATTTAGTTGTCCAGCTAACTTGGTTTTGTTAAACAACTATAAAAGTTGTTTCACTTACCGATGAGTGAAACTCTTTCGATATGCAATTCTTCCATCTTTTACTCGTTGAATGAGTCTTCCGAGCTTTTTAACTTAGCTCAATCAATCTAAGCTCATTCTTAAGTTCTTCAAATTTTGAATCACATAAGGGCTTTGTGAATATATCGCCTAAATCGCTTCTCGGTTGATATGTATTCCAATGTGATGTCTTTCTTTTCAACATGATCTCTTATGAAATGTTACCTGACATTAATGTGTTTTGTTCTTGAGTGCAACATAGGATTTTGAGTAACTACAATGGCACTTGTTTTATCACACATAATTGGAATTTCTCTCTTCTATGTTATAATCTCTCGTTGTTGCCTCATCCATAAAACTTGGGCACAACAAACTATCTCTGTAAATATACTTTGCTTCACTATGGATGTAGCTATTAAATTTTGTTTCTTGTTGAACCAAGAAACCAATCTATTTCCAAGCACCTGACAAGTACCAGATGTACTCTTCCTGTCAACTCTACATTCAGCATAGTCTGAGTATCCAATCAACTTAAATTCACCTTCTTTTGGATACCATAAGCCAGTATCTTAGCTTTCCTTCAACTCAAAATTCTCTTAGATGTAGTCATATGACTTTATTTTGAACAGATCGAAATCGCACATACACCTACAAAGAAAGGTGATGTCCGGTCTTCTTGCAAATCATGTAGAGCAATGATCCAATAAGTGCTCTATATCTTATCCGATCAACTCGATTTTGCTTTTGTATCCACATCCTTCGATGTAGTATTCATGGTAATCTTCACAGATGACTTCTCTTCCATACCAAATTTCTTCATTAAATCTCTGGTATATTTGGTTTGACTTATGAAGGTTCCATCCTTCATTTTTTGACTTGAAGACCTAGGAAGAAAGTCAGCTCTCCCATCATACTCATCTCAAATTTCCCTTGCATGAGATTTGAGAATTTATCACAGAGCTCTCTGTTTGTGGATCTAAAAATGGTGTCATCCACATATATTTGAACAAGTAGTATACTCTCCCCATCTTGAATTCTAAAGAGTATTATGTCAACTTTGTTTTGGTGAATCCATTGTCCGTAAGAAATCGAGACAATGTATCATACCATGCTCTTGATGCTTGCTTCAAACCATACAACGCTTTGAGCTTGTAGACTTTGTCTCCAATAGTTTTCTCGCTCAAAACCTTGAGGTTGTTCCACATAGACTTCTTCTTTGAAAAGTCCATTAAAAATGCACTCTTCACATCCATTTGGTAGAATGTGGAGTTCTTATATCTTTGCCGCATAAGCAAGAAACATCCTTATTGCTTCCAATTTGGCAACAGTGCAAAGGTTTCATCAAAATCTATTAATTCTTCTTGGCAATACCCTTTGGAAACCAATCTTGCTTTGTTTCTCACAATAGATCCTTACTCATTCATCTTGTTTTTGAATATCCATTTTGTACCAATAACATTTTGGTGAGTAGGCCTTTGAACCAATTCCCAAACTTTATTCCTTTCAAACCGATTCATCTCTTCCTCGCATAGCTAGAATCAAATAAGTGCCATCCAATGCTTGTGACACATTCTTTGGCTCAATTTGAGAAATGAAATAAGTAAACATGGCTTCTTGTTGAGTTCGATCTGCAGTTCTTACTCCTTCTCAAACATCTCCAATGACTAAATCGGGTGGATGGTCTCTCGTCATCTCACATCCGGTTGGAGTAAGTCCATTGGGTTGAGTCTTCTTGCAGCTAAGTTGTCTTGAACAACTTCCTCATCATCATTCAGTGTAGACTTTCCAATTTTTCTCGAGATTCAAACTATCTCATCTTCACCAGGGTTGAGTCTTCTTATATCCGCTCAACATAAGGACTCTTCGAGCAGGTTGGATGAATCCTCTTGTCGCCTAACTCATCTATGTCTTCTCCATTGAGACATTAGGTTCATCAAAAACCACACGAATAGACTCTTCTTCGTGACCATAGTCCTCTTGTTCAAGACTCTAAAAAACTTTACTCTCACCCGAGTATCCCAAAAAGATACCTTCATCGCCTTTAGCATCAAAAGCTTTCAAGTTGTAATTGCCATTGTTGTGATTGAAGCATTTACATCCAAAGATATGAAAATATCCAACATTTGGCTTCATCCCTATCCAAATTTCATAAGGGTTTTGGACAAATTTACCGTTGATCATACACATATTCTCGAGTGTAGCAAGCAAAAGATTAATGGCTTCACCCAAAATCTCTTAGCAATCCAACTTCAAACTAACATGGTCCTCGCAGCCTTCCTTGAGAGTTCATTCCTTCTTTCAGCCTACTCCATTTTCTTTGTGGAGTTCTTTGGTGATAACTCATGAGCAATACCATTTTCTATGCAATACTAAGCTATAATACCATTGAAAACTCAGCCTCTATCGGACCTTATCTTTATAATGGTTTGACTCTTCTCATTTTGAACTCTTCTCATCACCGAGGAGCTTCGCAATGTTTCCTTATTTTTACACATAAAGATTGTCCATGTGTATCTAGAGCAATCATCCACCACCACTAAGGTGTCTTTCTTTCCACTAATGTCTTTGGCTGGTTCAACAGACCAAACAAATCCATATGCAATAAGTGCAATATCCTGGTTGAAGAAAGACTTGGCTTATCCTTGAAAGAAGACTTTATTTGCTTTCCCATCCGGCATGCATCACAAATGCTTTTCTTCTTGTATATCGAGTTAGGAAATCCATCCACAAGATGACTCCTTACAAGCTTGTTGATTGTCTTGAAATTCAGGTGACTCACTTCTTGTGCCACAACCAACTTGATTCGATCGTATTTCTTTGCTAGCAGACATATTCTTGGTGTAGCAGTTTGACCAATCTACTACATACATGTTTTTTCGCCTTGATCCTTGTAGCAAATTTCATTTGATTCAACATATTTGATTTGGCAAACTCCCATGTTGAATCCTACAATGTAGCCCTTGTCACGAGTTGGTTGATGCTCACAGATTGAAGTTGAGACCTTCAACATATGCTACATCCGTGATCTCTAGTCCATTCTTCTTTAAGGATCCCGTGCCTTTAATCTCCCCTCGAGCTTCCTCTCCTCCAAATATGACTTTAGCGCCTTTTGTTTCCTTGAACTTTGATTCTTCTTGTTGCCTGTCATATGTCCGGAACAACCACTATCCATGTACCAGGTTCCTTGGCACTCGGATGTTCCTTGAACCATCAATCATGGAAATTAGTTTTAGGTACCCATACTTGCCTGGGTCCCCGAGGGGTTAGCACTATAAGGTGATCCAACCAACCTATAGTCAAATGGTCCGACTCTAAGAGGTTGCCACCTATCAGTCCATAATCATAATGAACATTTGCAAATTGCTTAGGGGCTTTGGCTCATACATCCGTCTCTTTTGTCGTATGCCGTGTATGAGCTTGTGCATTTGCTTTCTTGGGATAATAATGAAACTTTTGTGCATATTGGGCTTTGTGCTTGGGTGCATATGTGCTGATTATAGCTTTTGCCTTGGGAATGACCTATTTTAAGTCCGAGGTCTTTGCCACTTAAAGCTTGTATCCCTTTCGATTTGGCCGATATCTCATTTGATTATTCCAATCACTGGCCGTGATAAATTCTACCATTCCCATCATATGATTTTCTTTTTGAAATTTTTGGGGCTTTTGGTAACTCTATTTGGATTTTACAAGTATTTCATTTTTGGAGTCCGTGGTGGACTCTTCAATTTTGTTTCATCTATCCCGTTAGCATACTCTACTGGCTTTTTGCCTTTTCCTTTGTATCCAAGGCCAACATAGTTGTGATTGTGTTTTTGAGTGGGTGTAGGTGCAACATATGGTGCTTTGATTTTTAGATCGCCTCATTGCTTGAAGATCCTTTTTCCATAACCACTCTAGGGACTTGGGCATGCACAAAGGAATTAAATCAAATGTCTGTCTTGTCTCCACTTTCTTTTTGAGTCATTATAAGTTCATCCAATGATTTAGATGCCTTAGTGAATGATGCAATCACACTTTTAGATCTTTTTCCCTCTTTTATTGCGCTAAGATCGCTTGAATCTTAGCTATCTCAATCTTCACTCAGTATTCTCAGCAGTATGTGACTTAGAGTACTCGGCTCCTTTGTCATTTTGTGAGTTTTGGCTTTTGAACTCGGCTATTTTCCTCATATAGAAATGCGTGTGAGGTTTTTACATGCTCAAAATCTTTCATCAATTTTTCAAATGAATCATAAAGATTAGTGGGTGATGAAGTGTTTGTGTCATTATCACTATCATCGAGTTAGAATGAGATGAGTTGGAAGGTACCTCATCTTCTTGTTCTTTGGCCATGAGACATATCAATGCCTCTTCTTATGTGTCATTGGGGTAGTCAACTTCACGTTGTTCCGACTCACGATGGTTCCTTACACTTGGTTGTGTCGCAGCCTCCGCAGCCAACATGGCTTTCTTCTTTTCTTGTCTCCTCTCTCTGAAGACCTTTCTTTCCTCTTCATTTCTATACTTGTTGACTGGTGGAACGGCACAGTCTACAACAAAGTTTCCAGGTTGTCCTGGAATTCCAACACGATTTTCACTCTTTGGAAGTCTGGTCTTTTCTCTCGATACTCAAATCCTTTGATGATCGGAGTCTCTTTGGTGGTCTGTCCTCCCTTGCTTTGGAGGGTCTTGAGTGTCTGCTGGATCATTCAGCCTTGTTTCTCTTATAGTTGTTATTGAAGAACTTGTTGAATCTCTTTACCATTAGGGAAATCTCCTCTTGGTCAATGGCTTCTTTGGATTCAACTCTCTTTGATTCACTAGCCATGAGTGCGCTTGTCTTGGGTACGCTTGTCTCTTCCTACTCTCATAGGCTTTAAGATCGAAAAAACTTATGGTTGGAAGTTCTTGTAAGGTCCATTGAATATCTCAAATCCATCACCTTCATTTCCCACTCACCGGGAAAGACCTTAGAATCTTCATACATACTGCTTTGTGTATATTCTTTTCCTAGAGCCGAGAGATCATTGGTTATCTCACAGATCCGCATCCGGTGATCCGGACTCTCACCGCAAAGCATTTTCAAATTTTCAAATTTTTGAACAACAATAGTCAATTTGTTTTCCTTAATTTGATCAGACCTTCACAAATTAAGGTTAGTTTTTCCCAAATTTCGTTGGCCGTTTTACAAGATTTGAGTTTATTAAACATGGCCTTATCAAGAGTTTTATATAAAATATCCTTGGCAACATTGTCCAAGTTATATCTCTTTTCGTCTTCATTTGTCCACTCGCAACGTGGCTTTTCCACCATTACAGTCTAGGTACCGCAATGGCAAAGAGCAGAGCACGTGCGCTCGTGCCGCAGAGCCGCAGCAGCCTCTCCTTTTGGTACTTCACCACCTCGGAGCATTAGCTCGCGGTTGTGTTCAACTTCATTATCCAGAGTGGTCCATCCTCAATGACAAACCACATCTCATCGTAAGGATGAAAGGTGAGCCCGCATACATTTTTCCAATCATCAAATTTTTCAACAAGAAACATTGGAATGCGAGTTCGGTTTGCTTCCATGATAATAACTTTGCTTTTGAAAATAAAACCATTAAAATCGCAAGTGTTGATCCTTTGAAAATGAATGAGATCTAGTTCAAGAACCGGTCAGAGTAGGCTCAATGAACCAACCGCTTTGATACAACTTGTAGGTCCCAAGGGGTGATAAGTAAAGTTTAGAAGGGGAGGTTGAATAAACTTTACCAACTTTTCGCTTTTAGTCCTTTTAAGAATTTTAGAGTTGACTCAAGTCACCTAAGTCCTTGATGGACATCTAAGTTGGCTTATACAACAAAGTTACCCTCTCAAATGACTAGATCGAGTTGTTGATAGTTTAACTTGGTTGTTTCAGCTAACACTTTAAATTAACGATTGACTCGTTTTTAACAAATGGGAAGACTTTCACCCTTAGTTTTTTAATACGTTTTTCAACACTTGTTTAAGCTAGGTTATTATCGTGAGACTTTAGCAATTCAACAATCGCCAGATATAAAGATATAGGAATCCACTAATGTATCTTGACTTGGTTACAAAATGGTAATAGTCCTAGTCGCTTTGGTAACACAAACTAGTCGCTCCTAGACTCAACTTCTTCACAAGATGGTTGCCCGCTTGAGCCTTCCTTTAAACCTTTGGACTTGATCACTTAGCCCTCCAATAGGTTCAAAGCTTTGGTTCGACCGAACCTTACTACACCTCCTTCAACATTGAGAGTAGACCCTTGTTCTTGAAACAAGATTTTCCTCTTCAACAAATGAAGTTGTCTTTCCTTCACCGAGTGTGTTGGATCGATTTTCTTCAAGTTTAGGCTTGAGGATATTCTTTGAATACTTGAGAGATATTGCTTTCCAAGTTATTTGCTTTAATGCTTATGCTCTTAGATATTGGTCGTTTCCTTCTCTCAAATGAATCCTCTACCTTTTATAGTGCACGTTTGAAAATGTATCCGTTGAAGAGATAGACATATTTTTCAAACTCCATTTCTTGGTCGTTGACTTATCTTTTCTTGATCGCAGCAAGTGAGGAAAGGAAGGAAAATTGAAACGTATCTAGGGTGGAGAAAAGGTTTTAGCACCGGTGTATCCTATATGTACTCCAGTTTATTCAAGTATCCCAATAGTGTAACGCCGTCGACTCATGATGTTCATATCGATCTATTATGCGCCTCGCATCTAAAGATTGGGTAGACCTCATACAATAACTCTTTCCTGTCTATTTGCGTTGCTAAGCCGACACAGATCGAAACTCAAATCCACTCATAAAAGCATAGCTAGAGATAGCAACTTCGAGAGACCATATCCGGAGGCGGGGGGGCAAAAACAAAGCCGAGTATGAGTATGATCGCCCTCCCAAAAAGTCATATCTTGTCTCTAGAGAAGCGGCGGACGATCCACCATCATCGAACATCGCAGTTGCCTTGCCTTCTAGCTCTCCAAGTGGAGTTGCCAATACCAAGTGGTTGAAAGTGATGGTGATATATCCTTATTTTAATAAAGTGCGCAGCTTTTCGTGTACACACGCTCAGTGTTTCCTATTGGTTCATTTCATTTGCACGCTTCTCGGGATGAGCACTTTTAGACATGGCAAGATGGACATATTACTATAATAATTAATATTTTTGACTTTTGTGCAATGGATCCATCACGAGTTGACTTTGACTTGACAAATGCTTTACCCTTTGTCTTGAGTTAGCTCCAATCTTTTAGGAACGACTTAATTGTTTGTCACCGACCAAAATAGCCTTCTAACATCTTGATCGATACTTTCTCGCACTTCACTTAATCGCCTCACACCTGGTCTTCTTCTTCAATCTTCGGGCCGAGTCCTCGTAAGCTTCAACTTGGCGCCTTCGACTCATGCTAATAGAACTCTATCTATTACAAGTTGAATTACATTTGAATTGGGGTGCCAACTTCCTAATCTAAGTTTTACATAGTATCAATAAAATCTAACTTGTTCGAGGGAAGAATTTCAGAGACACGTTGCATGACCTAATCGTGGAAAGGAACACTTACGTGTGGTTTGTAACGAGCAAAAATAGAGAGCAAAATGCTTTACACGGTTGGACCATGTGAATTGCACACGGTGGCAATTTGTCGTCACTGATTTTTTTTTTTTTTTCCCGTCGTAACACTACAAGTGACTCTCAAAGCACCTATATAAAAGGACCAAGTCCTGCACGAATTAAGGACATCTCATACCATCTCATATCATCTTACAACATAAAATACACTAGGGTTACACAAATCAAAAGTCTTCTGAGAGAGGAGGGCAATTCTACGAAGAGCACCACAAGGCCTTTCGCATCTATGGAAGCACAAGAGCTCGAAGGCTTGGAGGGAAGATCCATCCTGGAAAGAAGGATTCTTTCTTTTTTAGTTTAGATCTCTTGTTTGTACTTAAACAATGTCAAACTATTTGATTTCAAGTTTGTCTATGAATTTGTTATCAAATATGTTGGGCTAATCATTCTTATCCTAGGCATAATCAAAAGCGTGGATTCATGTTAAATCTATATTGATTGTTTTTTTTAATTGATTTATGTGTTCTCTTATATGAATTTGAATGCTTATTTCTTGTAGGTTATCCGATCAATAATTTGCATGTCATATTTGTTAGTTCATAATTCAGAGATGCGTTCTAACAAACAAAAATCGAATTCGGACATAAACAGGTATAGAGCCGAGTGGCTTATAATTGTTTGTGGGGAGTACTTCAATTCAAAGAACTTTTGGGAGTTGATATTAATTGTTGAGTAGGGATACTAGCAATTGGTATTAATCAATCAGTATATTTGCTTCGGGAGGGGGAATAAACTAATATAGGAATTGAACTCATAGAAATACATAAATTGGTTTTGATAAACATTAATTAAATTTAATATTGAAGAAGCATGTTGAGATTATGTGACTAGGATTGCTTTCGTATTTGTTGAAAAGACTTGTGAAGTTCGGGTTTTTGTAAATTTACATATTTTATTTTTACTTGTTAATTTAGATTAGTTTAGATAATAATTTCGATTTTTGACCGCTTCAATAAAATTGTAATATGATATTTACTATAGCATAAGTGTTTCGTATTCAATCCCCGAGGAATACGACCTTGCTCGCTATTATCCGCTAGCTACGTTGTACACTTGCAGTATATTGAAAATATTTTCATGATAACTCTTTCAAAGAAGACAACTTTAAGGTTTTGTGTCCGTCCCTTACCATTTTGGGTAAGTTCTTGACTTTTCATTCCAACGGACTTCTTCAACTTTCTTCCAAATCCTTAAGTCGCTTTACCCTTTTATGAGTCTTCTCCATAAATCTAGATGACTCGTTGTTAGTCCCGACAAACACAACTTCTTTACTTGATCGATGCTCTTCTTTGATACTCACCGCAAACACGCTTGATTCTCTACTACATCCTTGATCAACCGCGATCTTCAACTTGGTTGCTTCTTTACTCACTTATATTTCCTATCTATTACATAGTTGAAATACAAAGAAAATGAGATGCCAACTTTCTAATCTAAGTTTTACATGAATCATCAAAATATATACAAATAAATTTCCCAACAATTTCCCCCTTTTTTATGTTGCCAAAACTTAAATAAAATACAACATAAATTTGCTTTAAAAGAATGATTCTAAGAATGTGATATTTTATTGAATATCATTCTGCACTTACATGTACTTACAGATTTTTGTGTATTTACAAGTATTGTAAACATACAATAAAAATTTTTGCAGCTCTTTCAATGCCTTTGTTGCTTCCTCCTTCTTTCCTCATCTTCATCTCGCTGGGCGCTCTTCATCTTTTTCCTCTTTCTTTCCTCGCCTTCTCTCCTCTTTCTTTATGTCATAGTCTCTCCTCGTCTCTCATTGCATTCTATCTCCCGCATTGCACTTTGTCTTCTTCATATTTTCTTTGAAGTTCATCTCGTGCGAAGAGCAGCCTTCTTTGTTTTCGAGTTCTCTAAAGCCAAGCCAATATTACATAATTCTTCCATAGCTAGGTCGGCCTCCTCCGAAATTTGATCGACTGAGCTCTTGAATTATGCTTGACTCTTTGACGATTGATTGAGTTGGCCGCTTGGCTACATCAACAATCGCAAGTACTTTTTCCCGATAATAATCACATGCCCTTTTTAAGTCCATCCTTCAAAATATCCTTCGATCGGGAGTATCAATTTCAAATCGATCTTTTCACTAAATGCGCTATTTGGGGATTGGATTCTTCACTTGTTTCCTAGAGCTTTCCGTTGGCGGCCCACCGAACTTGGCATTGAGTCCTTTAACTTTGTCATGCCGCCTGCGTTTAAGATCTTTTATTTCAAACTTGATGTTTCTTGAAGGCAAGCTCAACTTTGTTTTTAGCCGACAACTCTTGTGGCGGTGAGAGTGGAGAGAGCTAGTGGATGAGCCTTTGGGTGTTTTGAAAATAATTTTAATGGTGGTATTATCATTGTATCTTCCCCTTTTAGCATCATCGCTTTTATGAGAGTGAGATTTGGAGTCGATTTGGAGAAGAGAGTTTGAGTTTCTTGTGTGTAATAAAGTCGTTGTTCTTTGCTCGGAGCAGAGTACATATAACTCTACCTTCATTTCTAACATTTCGGTTGGCAAGAGAGGTCTCCATATGCTCTATTTGCTTCTTGAATTTTAGCTTGAGCACTCCATATCGCCATATGGCTTCGTTCCATTCTATCAATGTTGTCCCTTTGCCTCTGCTTTGAAATTGAACATGTTCGTCACACCGAGCACAAGTTTTGAGAAGAGTGATCAAGTAGCCAACATGTTCCTCGAAGTGCCTTTGTCTCGAGTAGTCTATTCTCGAATTCAAGACGCTCGCCTCTTATATCCCCGGATATCATGGCATCATGATTATCAATCCTCTACTTTAAAGCATCAAAGCATCATTCCATTGCCTCCATTTCCTCGCACATAGCTCAGAATTCCTTTCAAAAGTCGGCTACTTGTGCGAAGAATCCTCATGTAGGAGTGATTCAAATCATGGCCAAAGGGGACGTTTCACAAGTCGTTCGAGCCTAGAATTCACCGGATCAATTTGAACATGAAATCCGTAGCTTCCTCCACAAGACGCCTTCAAGAGGAACTTCATCAATAAATGGGAACTCCAACTCATAAATGCCAATAGGTCTTGAGAAAGGTCCCACTCCTCCTTTGGGAGTACTTCTCTTATTGCGGATGTGGAAGCTTGTTGAGCCGATCGTGTCTCGACTATCTTAACAACTTCATTAGCAACAATTGTATCATCCTTTTGAGGTACCTATGCCTCGCTTGCCTTAGTAACATCACGGGCGGGGTGATGGAACCATGGGGGTGGTCCATCAACCAAAACAAATTTCTTGGAGGCTTTCAAACGGGCCTCCCGATCGGGCTTCCAATTCCATGTCTTCTAGATCGACTCACCGGGTTGTTGTTACGGTCTTCAAAATTTAGGAATTCATCATCCGAGTCATGTAGAGCATCAATTTCGGTAAGATCGGTTGACTCAGATTCGGCAATTCGGGAAGAGCCTAAGGAATATTCACATTTCCCCTGGAAGTCTCGACCTCCATAGGTTCTTGATCACCTGGCAGCGATAGTCTCAACCATTGCAATGCCTACAACATTCTCTTATGCGAGACTTTTTTGCCGCAGTTGGGTCTTCAATATTGGCATCCTTTTGAGGTCTCAACCTCCGGGGTTGCACTTTCAAGACCAGTAGTCTCAATTGCCATGGTCCTCTTACTTCCATCATGTGCCTCAATTACAGGAATTTGGACATATGTAACGTCATTAGCCTTCAATGCAATTGGTTCCTCAACTAAGACAGTTTTAACCATCAAATCTTTGTTGGTTCCAACTGGTCTTGCACAGCTTGTCTCACCATCGCCTCCTAACACCAATATTTCTTTATCTCCCTGCACCTTATCCAACCTGGTTGCGGTGTGATCACTTCCCCTTAGTTGGCTTACGGTGATTCACGGGCAATAGGGTGGCTTGTCACCAATGACTTGGCTATTTCACTTGATGTTTCAGCCTAAAAGGGTAGTTGTCTCAACAACTTTAGTAGGGCGTGGCTCCATTGAGTTGCCTTTTCTCCTCCTTCATTCCCAACATCATAGCCAACCTCCTAGTCATTTGTCCCTTATAGTGAGAGTTTGGTGAGGTAGTTTCATCAAGGTTCCTCACAATGTCGATAGCGGTGTTGGAAAGATAGAGATGGATGATTTTCCAACACCCCTAAGCATAGATTGCCCATGCACTCATGGGTCTCTTGATCGCTTTCTTGATTGAGCTTTCTCGATTGAGTCAGCTCCTTCGATAATTTCCACGTCGTTGATGCTGCTCGCAGCTAACTCAACAACTGACTTTCCTTTATCCAATGGCTTGGCCTTTTCAACATCTTTCTTCTCATATAGAATTGTTGTGCAGTAGATTGCATCAAGGCCACAGAGGACAGTAGCATTATCCAGAAAACTAAGAATATATTCCTCCTCATCAACCATATCTGGCCTCTGAAACTAGACCCGGCTGGCACTCAACTTCCATAGCCTCATGCACGTGGCTTTTCTTCAATGTCTAGATAGGCAGGGGATCTGGTGCTTCAGGAATGATGGCATCTGGGACAGATTCTTCAACATCAACTTCTTTTATCTCATCATTTGCCTCAAGTATCAACCATTTTTCCCGAGGATCGATAATTTGAGCTATTTTGAGCTTCTTGACTTAAGTTTGTTCACCCATTTTCGGGGGCATTTCTTGAGCTAGTTTGAGTTTCTTCGGCGGTGCTTTGTTAATCCATTTTCGTCCCTTCATTAACCTTGGAATTGACCTTTTTACCTTCCTGATCATGGGGTGGGTGGCTTCAGTGTGGATGTTGTAGTTGTCTCAACAACTTCCCCTACAAAGATGCTTCTTCATAGGTTGTCTCTTGAGTGCCTCTCCCGGGGGGACTGTGGCGATCTCTTTCTTCTTCATGACTTTGGGAGAAACGGCAACAAGTTCCGGGAGAGGGGATCGTGGCAGAGGCAATCGTGTCCTCGGGAACATGTTCAACTGCGATTCCCTCGAAGTGGAAGTCTTTTTACGTGTGCCCTCTCCCGAGGTGATAGGTTCGCTTGAACATTCTCTTGTTTGCATGGAAGGGTTTTCCGTGCAAAGAGGTAAACCCTTCTTCTCCATCAAGTATCCTGATCCATATCCTGGGGAGTGCACAAGCTCCCCTTCCACCACTTCACGCTCGATATTTTGGCTGACTTTTCAAAGATGAACTCGCTCCATTCACCTCACCTCCTCAATGATGGTAGCCATAACAATCACCTTAGTTTGGGACAGCTAATTGTATGACCCAAACTTCATGTCAACGCATTTGGCCACCACATCCATCACCTTTGTGGTATTCTTCTTTGATGGCCTTCTTGGTAGCTGAGTAATTCACCTTGCCAGCCACCTCTGGCTTTGTAATCTTCTTCTAGGCCTTCGTTAGGTCGAACTCTTTCCCGGTCAATTCCTTGAGCCCATTTGGATGGAAGGTGCGAAACTTGGCTAAGCCACCACACCAACTTAATCTTCTTCCAATTCACGTGGGAGTGAATGTCATATTCATGAACAGTTGTGTTCACGTAAAACATAGCAACCCCCTCTTAGAAGGATTGCGTCATTTCCAGAGAAAGAAACCTCTTGGGCCCGGATATCTCCAAATGATGAGCGATCTTCTCAACCAACACCTTGTCCTCTCGATTTCTTGACAAGGCCTTTGAAATCCCCGAGCGAACCGGGTGTGGATCTTCTCAACGAGTTTAGTGAAATCAAGAGCAGCTTGTTTGGGAGCCATTTTGAAATTTTCAAGAGTTTTTTGAAGAACTATAGGGTTTTGGTTGTTGAGAGAATTGCTTGAGTATTTTGAAAGTCCGAAAGTGAAAGTGAAAGAGAGAATGAAATTTTTGGATATATACGAGACTTGAAAGGACGGTTTTGAGAATCTCAAAGGTTTGAAAGTTGATCAACAACTAAGATCAAATCTTTCAAAAAACATTAATCATGTTGCATTTAATGCGGAAGCATTTATATCCAATCATAAGTAAACCGCCACGGCTTTTATTGTACATCATTTATATGATGACTTAAAGTGAAAAACATTCCCCGCTTAATTGCAAACGACCTTATTTTGCCACTTAGTCATAAATGAGTCAGCTTCCTTCATTTATGACTTGACTCTTCTTCTTCTTCTTCATTCTATTGGCTGAATGAGACTCGTTGTCAGCTTAACTTGATTCGCCGAACAACTATAAAGTTGTTTCACTATTTGGATGAGTGAAACTTTTACGATATGCAACTCTCACTATTTACTCTGGAATGAGTCTTCCGAGCTTTTAACATAGCTCAATCAGTCCAAGCTCATTCTTAAGTTCTTCAAATCTTGATTAACATAAGGGAATTGTGAATATATCGCTTAATCAAGTTTCTCGATTGATATGTATTCCAATGTGATGTCTTTTTTTTTCAACATGATCTCTTATGAAATGATACCGACATCATTGTGCTTTGTTCTTGAGTGCAACATCGATTATGAGTAATTGCAATGGCACTTGTGTTATCACACATAATTGGATCTTTTTTTCTTCTATGTCATAATCTCTCACCATCGCCTCATCCAAAGAACTTGGGCACAATAATTTGCCTCGCAAGAATATACTCTGCTTGTTTGTGGATGTAGTTATTGAGTTTTGTTTTCTTGAACCAAGAAACCGATCTATTTCAAGCATTTGACAAGTACCATATGTACTTTTCTGTCAATTCTACATCCAAAGATAGTCCGAGTCCGGGTATCCAATCGCCTTAAATCCACCTTCTTTTGGAAACCATAAGACAACTTATTGGCTACCCTTCAAATATGTCAAAATTCTCTTAGATGCGAGTCATATGACTTTCTTTTGGAGCGGATCAAATCGGCATATACACCTACCGCAAAGCGAGATACGTGTTCATTGGCGGTCAAGTAGAGCAATGATCTAATAAGTGCTCAGATCTTGTCCGATCAACTGGCTTTCTTCTCTGCATCCATATCCATCTTTCTGAAGTATTTATGGGAATCTTCACAAATGACTTCTCTTCCATACCAAATTTATTTGTTATATCTCTCAGTATATTTGTTTTGACTTATGAAGGTTCCATCCTTCATTTGCTTAACTTGAAGACCTAGGAAGAAAGTCGGCTCTCTCATCATGCTCATCTCAAACTACCCTTGTATAAGGTTTGAGAATTTGTCAAACAACTCTTTGTTTGTGGATCCAAAGATAATGTCATCCACATATATTTGAACAAGTTGTATACTCTCTCCGTTTTGAATTTCAAGAGTGTTCGACAACTTTGCCTTTGGTGAATCCATTGTTTGTAAGAAACTCGAGATAATGTATCATACCATGCTCTTGGTGCTTGCTTAAACCATACAATGCTTTCTTGAAAGCACTTCGCTCATTACCCTGGCCAAGCATCTCTTTGTGCCTCCATTTGTTTGACCGTCATCGGCATTCATAACTATGGAAGTCATTGAGCCGATCGAGCCTCGGATGTCTTAATGCTTCATTGGCATCGGTTGTATCATTTTTTAGGAATTGAGCCTCGGTTGCCTTAGCAACATCATGACAGGTGATGGAACCATTGGGGTGGTCCATCAACCAAAATAAATCTCTTGGAGGCTTTCAAGCGGGCCTCCTTCATCCGGGCTTCCAATTCCTATCTTCCCGGATCGACTCATTTGGGTTGTTAGAGTCTTCAAAATCCCGATAATTCATCATCCGAATCATGTAGAGCATCAATTTCTTCAAGATTAGTTGACTCATATTCGGGTAATTTGGGGAGAGCCTCAGTACATTCACATTTCCCGAAGTCTCAACCTCCACAGGGTCTTGATTACCTTAGCATGATGCGAAACCGCAAGGTCTTCTACATTCGTTCTCGCAGACTCGGCTTCTGATTGGGTCTTCGACGTTGGCATCCTTCGAGGTCTCAACCTCTAGGATTGCACTATTAAGACCAACGATCTCAACTACCATGGTCCTTCTCATTCCATCATGTACCTTGGTTACATTTTAACTTCATTAGCCTTCAATGCAATCTGGTTCTCGGTGAGACAGTTTTAATCGTCAAAGCGCCGTTGGTTCCAACTGGTCTTGCATAGTTGTCTCACCATCACCTCCTAACACCAATATTTCTTTGTCTCCTATATAGCTTTTCAACCTGGTCATAGCGGTGTGATTAGCTTCCCCTGGTGGCTTACCTATTGATTCATGGGCAACAAGGTCATTTGTCATCGGAGACTTGTCTATTTTGCTTGATGTTTCAAATAAAAACGATTGTTGTCTCAACAACTTCAGTAGGGTGTGGCTCCATTGAGTTTCCCTCTTCTCCTCCTTCATTCCCAACATCATAGCCAACCTCTCTCGGTCATATGTCCTCGAGTGAGCTGGTGAGGTAGTTCAATCGGGGTTCCTCACAATGTCAATGATAGCGGTATTGGAGAGATAGAGATGGATGATTCTCCAACACCCCGAGCATAGATTGCCCATGCGACTCACGGGACTATTGCAAGTGCTTGCTTCACTAAGCTTTCTCAACTAAGTCAGCTCCTTCAACAATTTTCACGCCGACGTTCTTTGCTCTCGGCTAGATCACCGGTGACTTTCCTTTCTCCGGGCGTTGGCCTTTTCAAAGATCTTTCTTCTCATATAGAATAGCGGTGCAAAGAGATCGCATGAAGGCCACAGAGGATAGTTGTAGGTCCAAGGGGTGTGAGTGTAAGGTTTAGAAGGGGGGTTGAATAAACCTTACCAACTTTTCGATTTAGTTCTTTTAAAAAGTTCGAGTTAATACTTCATTGTTGAGTCCTTGATGGACAGCTAAGTTAGTTAATCGGGAGAGTTAGTCACTCAACAGACTCGACTCGATTGAGCAGATTGATAGAATAACTCAACTGCTTGTTTTGACTAAAGACTTAACTCGACGCGTGATATGTTTTCAGCGGAAGACTTAACACCCTTGAATTTGGTTAAGTTTGTTTTAATACTTGGTTTTAGTACCTTGTTGATTATCAATTGGATAGCAAATTTATCAGAGATATTAAAGTAATATGCGTAAATTGAAATGTTGAAATGTAAATGACACAATAAGTTTTTATAGAGGTTCAAGATGGGGTAATTCTTCTACTCCTCTCTTCTCCAACTCCTGGAGGAATCCGCTAAGTATTGATCAATATACAAAGTGGTTAATCCGGATACAAGTCTTGATCACACGGTGACTTGATCCTTTGGGACTCGATCCGAGATGCCTTGGTCACACACGGTGGCTTCTCGTGCGACTCGGCCTTCTTCACAGTGGCAATTGCTTTGCTACTACAGCCCACTTGCTCAAGCTTCTTGGATTTGATCACGAAGCCCTCCAAAACTTGAGATCGGTTCGACCTTGAACCTTCCTACAATCCTCCGTGGAATGTAGACCCCTTGATTCTTCAAATGTTTCCTCTTCAACCGATAGAAGTTGTCTTTCCTTCACAGTGAGTGTTGGAATGATTTCCTTCGTAATGTAGGCTTGAGGATTGAATTTGAATGACTTGAGAGTATTTTTAGTTACAGTTCAAATGTTAGCTTGAATGTTCGTGGTCTGTAACCTTCTCTCGAGTGATTCTCGGCCTTTTATAGTGATCTTTCAAAAATCGCCCATTGAAGAGATAGGCTTATTTTCAAAAGACACTTGTGGTCGTTGGCTTGTCTTGTTGCAGTCCTTGAATTGCCACTTCCTCGTATGAATGATTCTTGACTTTTCGTAGTTCGACACAGTGCGGTGTTTCCCATTGGTTTATTCCTTTTGCACGCTTCCTCGGGATCGAGCACTTCAAGAAAGGCAAGATGGAAGTATTACTTGTTTAAGTAATTTTCTTGACGGTGCAACGGATCTCTTTCAGATTATCTCGACTTGATCGCATTTTATTAACTTCCCAGGTGACTTCGAGTCGCCTTCCAATCAATGGATGACTCTTTGTCACTTCAACTTGAGCCTTGGCTGTCTTGAGTTGACTTGATCGATACTTCACTCTGGGTTGTATCTCGGTTGTACCTTCAATCGAGTTCCTCTTCTTCTCTTTGTTACACTCACCGCTGCCTCGCGTGAGTCTTCCTTCAAGTCTCTAGTTGTCTTCTTGCATGTTCAGGCATAGCCGACTTGACTCACTTCGACCCCTATCTATTACAATGCAATTTACAACAAAAATGGGGTGCCAACTTTCTATTCTAAGTTTTACATGGCATTCATCAAAATCTAAAAATAATTTCCCAACAATTTTCCCTTTTTGATGATGCCAAAACTTAAAACGTTTATACAATAAAGTAACAAAAAGATACGTTCGGACAATAATGCGTAATCACGAGAATGTATGCGTAGAATCAATCTTTTATTGATCATAACATTCTTGGTCTTTACACGATGTTTACATAGTGTATCGAGCATAAAGAATTTAAAGTAACTATGTTGTTCTATATCTACATAAGTATAGAAATTGAACGATTTTATTCGATGTACGTAAGACTTACATAAACATGTATTTACATAGTAAAATACATGAAGGGGTGGGCAAAGAACACTTCATCTCCTTTTGCGCTCCTTCTTTCATCTTCTTGACTCATCTTCTTCGACCTTTTTCTCTTTTTCTCATCTTCACCCTTCTTTTTCTCATAAGCCTTTCTATGACTTCATCTCTTCTTTTTCTTTCTTGTCTTTCCTCCCATAGCCGAGTTTGTCTTCTATTTTCCTCTTCAATTCTCTTCACATACTCAAAGATTGTTTTTAGCCACTTGCAAGTTGGCTACTTTCAAATCCAGCCCAATAGATCCCTCCTTTCTTGCCTCGGATCTATGTACTCAATGTTTTTGGGCGAGATCTAGGTTTGAAACCTCTTCCTCCACTATCGCTTCTTCCTCCGCCTCTCGGGCGTGTATTGTTCGGGCCTTCTTTTTCCCAGTTGAGTGACTAGCAGAGTGACCAGCAGAGGATCGCGAGTCCGTCGTCGCGCCTTCTTCACATAGTTTGAGACCTTTTTCCCAAGATAAATCCTGTGCTTGAGCCATGGACATATTTGCGAATTAACCTTCATATGCGAGCGTCTTGAATTCATCAATGAGATCTTGACTCGGTTAGAAGCATCTAAAATGGCATAGGTGTCTCTATCGTTGGAATGCCTCCATGTTGTTTCGAGAATGTTCATAACTCGCATCCATCTTTACTTCCACTTCCTTCATCCCTCGCTTCAAATGTCTTTCTCTTTTCACCATAGGTACTCGCAGAGTGTTGGAGTGGCGAGTCATCGGGAGTTTCATGATGATATCACATTTGTGACAAGACCTTGTTGGGGGTTTTAGCAATCATCAAGGTCATATCTTTCGAACCTTCCCCCTCAACAGATTTTCCTTTCTTCTCTCTTCTCTCTTCCTCACTGTTGTCTTTCCCTTCACGGGCTTCGTCCTCCTTTTTTTCGCCTTCGATCCCTTCAAAGACTTTTGGTATTCCTCTTCCCCTTTTTGGCATCATCAAAGGAGAGAGGAACCCTCGAAACAAGCTAGCAAGCATGAAGTCTAAGCCGCGATAGCCGAAGTTCTCGCATTGAATCTCTGTGCGGAGTATCCGCACGGAATTCGTAGCGGGTGGCGTTGATTCTACCTATTAACTTCATCTCACCATGAGAAGGTGAACTTTCGATCCATGTTCTCCTCTACGCGCAGAGCTCTTTCTTATTATATTCACGCAGCGGCCGTATCTCGTGGTGTGAGATTCATGCATTTGTTCGATGTGCTCTTGCATTCTTGTCTTTGCATCGGCATTCTCATTTCGACTAGCAATTTGTTGAACAATGTCCCGAAATATCGAGCTTGTTCCACGCGCATTGTCTGTTGTTGTTGCCACCATTCCGGATCGACAATTATGCCTCGCAGATCGCCAAGGTTTGCATCTTTGTTATCGGCCCATGTCCGGTGAGGCTCGCCGCTTCTCCATCTTTTCAATCTCTCGCAAATATGGCTTTGAAAACTTCCCGAACCTCACTAGCATTGCCTCGGTTGGCGGCCAAGCGTCAAAGTCATAGTCTTTGAACAATGGTGTATGCGTGGGAATAACAGGATCAGTTTATGGAAGCGCTCTCGATCTCTATCTCGATTCTTCGGGAGGTCGTACCTCGAGAGAGAGGGAAATGATTCTACAAAAGGATCATCATGGGCAACCGAATCGCTCAATGACAACTTGTGCTCGTGAAGTTCCGGTGGAGTCGATCTGTTGCGGCTTGAGGAGCCTGCGCCGATTGACTTTGTTTCACTGTGGTCGTTGTGAAATTGACCCGACATCGAGCCTCACTGTCTTGGGTCAGCCTTCTTCGGTCTCAAACCTAATTTTTCCACATGAGTTGACCGTCCTCGCCATATCGGAGCGTCATCGGACGATGATGAGATTTCCATGGGTGGCTCATCACGTTTGGCGAGTAGTCTTAAGGTCGACTTGCTCGTGGTTGGAAGAACATCCTCGGCCGAGTCTTTTGGATCGGCAATAGGGGTTGACTTCAGCTTCATCTTCACCGCTTCGGATCGAAAGGTAACATCGATTATCCGGGAATCGTGAAGAGCACTTATCTCCTTTTCGGATGGGTCGATGATAGCGGAGGGATGTTCTCAGGCTTCAGATTTCTTTACCCTCGGGAAGTCTCAACCTCCCGTTGGCCTTCATTACCTCCCCGCAGATCTCAATCGCTGCGGCGAGGCCATGGCCGATCCTTTCGACAAATGTGTCGCCTATCTTGGGGTCTTTCGTGGTGGCATCCATCGGATTCTCAACTCCATGGATTGCACTTTCATTGCCCAGTGTTAACTCCCAGGCGCTTTTTCTTGTGCCTCAACCGCATCGCAGCGTCATTGGCGGGCAGAGCGCTTGGCACTTCACCGAGACAGTTTTAATCGTCGAGCTCGTTAGTGACAACTTGTTGTGTATTCGATTGTTGTTCCTTCTCCACTTTGCCTCCGAGATCGTTGTGGAGTCACCGCAAGATCCTCCGACCTTGCCGTAGTGGAGGGAGTTTCTCCGTCCCCACAATCCGGTTTCATTGCAGTTCCCTTAACACCTTCCTCCGAATGAGCGGGGAAGTGGTGGCAAAGAATAACATGGCAATATGCCGCACCACTCCCATCGGATCAATCTCCATTGCGTGATGTGGAGGACTCCCTGGTCCTTCCAACAATCGTTGCTTATGTAGGGCCCCTCGATTCCGCATGGCTTCCTGCATCTCCAATTCTTTCAGAGCGGCAGGTCCATATCCTCATCACTCCCGCAGAGAACGCCGAGATGAGGATGTGTATGATTAGTGGTTCCGAAAAAGGACAAATCGGCCTTTTCACGAGCCTCGCCTTCCTCTCGCCGCCTCTCCTTCTCCTTGTCCTTGAAGATCCGCAAGATATCTATGCGATTTTCTTCATCCGGCTTGGACCACATTGGTCAATCCAAGAAAGTTCAACAGTTCATCTTCTTCTTCAATGAATTCGGTCTTTGGAATCGTTTCCTAGATCGACTCACCTTCCATTTCCTCCATTCTCGCAGACGATTTTGGATGTCCGGATATGGTGGGGATAGGATCATTACATCATCATCCTTGTCATCTTCTCCTTGATGTCCTCGTGCTCGGGGATTGAGGGTAGCAAACTTTGGTGCTCCACACCCTCGGCAGCATCATTGGCTGCAGGAGGGGATACAACCTGTCAATAGGAGAGTTTGCTTTCTCATTGTCTTTTCCGTCTCACCGTTTCTGACATGGGGCCATTGTGTCTTCAATGTGCCTCTGTTGATCGGCCAGCAGACTTGGCTATTTCATCAATAACTTTCGAGACTCTACTTCTCCAGCTAGTCTCGAGTATCTTTTCGAGTGAGTGGCAGACTCGCTTGTCTTCTCAAGCTTAGAGAGCTTGGAAATTATTCTTCTTCTTTTTGTTTTCACCAGAGGGACATCGGTTCCACTTCCTCCGGTTCGTTGAAGGTAAATGCCTTCGCAATTGTCTTAGAGGGCAGTTTTGCCTTCCTTGTTGTTGTCCTCTTCTTCTTGATCACCGAGAAGGGATTAACGGTTCCTTCTCCATCGGGGCCGCAGGGTAGGAGACACGGCTGCGGGGGGGGTGACTCCGGGATCGCAGGGGCAAGGTGCAGATTTCTTTTTCTTTGCTACAGGGGGTAGCATCTTCTTGGTAGTCAGTTTTCTTAGGAGGGGAGGAGACAGCTTGTATCTTCAAGGTCGCCTAATTCTCACTCAGATCGCCCTCTTAGCGTAAGCTCTCTCTTCTCGGCGCCGGGAGAGGTTTGATCGAAACATCTCTTGTTTACATGGAACGCTTTCCATGTCGAAGAGGAACTCCTTTTGCTTCCATCATCCGCCAATCACCAGCCGCACCAGGGAACCTCCAAACGCGTCATCCTCCTTGAAGGATTTATTCTCAATATTCTCGCGTAGTCCGCCGATACAAACTCAGCCATTGATTCACCTTCTTTTCTTCAATGATCGCAGCCATCACGATCAACTTAGCTTTGGATACCTGGTCAAAGCTTCCAAATTTGATGTCTATGCATTTGGCAACGATGTCAAAGAATTTGTGGTAGTCCTCTTTCGCCAGCCTTCTTATTAGTTGTATAGACCATTTTCGCAAAGATAATGGGACTTGGCTACTTCTTCCCAAGCAAGAATGGTCAACATTAGCTTCATAAATCTCTCGCACTCCTTCCACGGCATCAAGCGTTGTTTCGCCAAATCCTGGCAAGAATGGTGAACTCTTTTCCATGAACAGAGGACTTGATGCCCTCATCGTGAACTTCAGCGTTCACGAGAACTCGCGACCTCTTCCACATAGGTCATTGGAAACTCCATCGTCAAAAATGGTTTTAATCAGATTTTTCCACTTTCGGCTATCTTCTTCACAAAGGTGTCGTTGACTGTTTAAGCATGCATGTCGAAATCCACAAAGAGACCCAGTGTGGATTTGCTTTCCTGCCTTGACGAAATCATGAGTAGATGCCATTTCTAGATGTTTTACCGAACAAAACTTAGAAAATGAACTTGAGGATTTGTAGGGTTTTGAGAGAAAATTTCTTTCTTTTGCCTTTGAGAGAGATGAACGCTTTTGGTAAAGTGAGAGAAAAACGGACGAAATGGTATAAGTATGGGTTATGAAAGGACGTCGGGTGGTTTTTGAAATTTGATCAAGATCAACGGTCGATCTTGCATGCCAATTTACATTTAATCTCGTATTTAATGCGGCAAAGATTTATATCCAATCATAAGCTTTGTGTGCAGCTTTTGATCAGACACGCATAATTATGCTTTGACGTCATTCTTAAAAACATTCCCGCTTAGTAAAACGATTGCGTTTTGTCACTTCGCTTCATAAATGACTCACCTTATTCCTTAGTTGATTTAACTTTTCTCTCATTGCACATAAATACTCTTTGTCAGCCTAACTCGTCTGTTGATTCTCCGAATTTACGGGTGATTTACTTCTAAATTTAAGAGTTCAAACTCTTTTTCATCTTTTTCGTGTTCCATCTCTTTTCTTTGAGTCTTCCAATGTCAACTCACCAATTAACCCCAATTCATGTTTGAGTTCTTCAAATCTTGATTCACATAATGGTTTTGTGAATATGTCGCCTAATTGCTTATCGGTTGAGATATATTCCAAGGTGATGTCCTTCTTTTCAACATGATCTCTTATGAAGTGATATCTCGACATCAATGTGCTTTGTTCTTGAATGCAACACAGATTCTCGAGTGATTGCAATTGCACTTGTATTATCACACATAATTGGAATTTCCTTCATAGGATTCTCGAGTGATTGCAATTGCACTTGTATTATCACACATAATTGGAATTTCCTTTTCTTCAACCTCATATCACTCACCATTGCCTCATCCATAAGACTTGGGCACAACACCGCCACGCCTATGTATTTCGTATTCAGTTGTGGAGGTAGCTATTGAATTT
Source organism: Rehmannia glutinosa (assembly GCA_016081115.2). Classification (NCBI taxonomy): domain Eukaryota; kingdom Viridiplantae; phylum Streptophyta; class Magnoliopsida; order Lamiales; family Orobanchaceae; genus Rehmannia; species Rehmannia glutinosa. The sequence continues at coordinate 60,448,668 of CM071934.1, read as the reverse complement.
TGCTTCTTGCTAAACCAGAAATTAGCCTTTTTCCAAGCATTTGACATGTGCTCGAGGTACTTTTCTGTCAACTCTACATCCAAAGATACAGTCCGAATAGCCAATTAGCTTGAATCCACCTTCCTTTTGATACCATAAGCCAACTTCTTGGCTTCCTTTCAAATATCTCAAGATTCTCTTGGCAGTCATGTGGCTTTCTTTTGGAGCAGATTGAAATCTTGCACATACACCTACAAAGAAAGGTGATGTCCGCTCCGCTTTGTGAGATAGAGCAATGATCCAATAAGTGCTCAGATCCTGGTTTGATCTATGTGCTTGCCATCCGCATCCATGTCCATTTTGACTTATGTATTCATTGTTATTTTCACAGAAGACTTCTCTTCCATACCAAATTTTTCATTAAATCTCTCGGTGTATTTTGTCCGACTTATGAAGGTTCCATCCTTCGCTTGTTTCACTTGGAGTCCAAGGAAGAATGTCACTCTCCCATCATGCTCATTTCGAATTTGCTTTGCATAAGATTTGAGAATTTAACACATAGCTCTTTGTTTATGGATCCAAAGATGATGTCATCCACATATATTTGAACAAGCAAGATACTCTTCCCATCTTGAATTCTCAAGAGTGTTCTATCCACTTTGCCTTTTTTGAATCCGTTCTCGGCCAGAATTGTGATAATGTATCATACCATGCTCTAGGTGCCTGTTTCAATCCATATAAAGCCTTTTTGAGTTTGTATACCTTATCTCCAAGAGTCTTCTCGCTCAAATCCTAGAGGTTGTTCAACATATACTTCTTCTTCTAATAACCCATTAAGGAATGCACTCTTTACATCCATTTGATATACAATAAAGTTCTTGTGAGTGCACAGGCAAGAAACATTCTTATGGCTTCCAATCTTGCCACAGAGCAAAAGTTTCATCAAAATCTATTCCTTTTTCTTGGCAATACCTTTGGCTACCAATCTTGCTTTGTTTCTCACCACGTAACCTTCCTCATTCATCTTGTTTCGAACACCCATTTAGTGCCAATAACATTTTGATGGGTAGGTCTTTGAACCAATTCCCACACTTTGTTCCTTTCAAACCGATTTAGCTCATCTTGCATGTCTTGAATCCAATGTGTGTCATCCAAAGCTTGTGACACATCTTTTGGCTCTATTTGTGAGATGAAGCAAGTAAACATTGCTTCTTGTTGAGTTCGATCTAGTTTTCACACCTTCTCTTACATCTCCAATGATTAGTTCGGTGGATGGTCTCTCACCATCTTACATCGGGTTAGAGTAAGTTAGCTTGGACCTACTGTCGTCTTGCGGTATGTTATTTTGAATAGCTCTCTCATCATCATTTAGGCAGATTTTCCCGGTGTCTTTGAGACTTCGGCTATCTCATCTTCATCCGGATTTATAATTCCGCCTTCAACTTCAACATAGGGACTCTTCTACATGGTTGGTTGATTCGAATTTTATCGCTTGACTCTTCAATGTCTTCTCCATTTACGTTGAGTTCATCAAACACCACATGGATGGATTCTTCAGAACCATTGTCCTTTTGTTGAGCATCAGAGGCTTTGCTCTCACTGAGTATCCCAAGAAGATACCTTCATCACTTCCTTTTTAGCATCAAAAGCCTTTAAATTATCTTTGCCATTGTTATGGATGAAGCATTTGCATCCAAATATTATTAAATATGCAACATTTGGCTTTCCCCTGTCCAAATTTCATAGGAGTCTTTGTCACCGCCTGCTTATCATGCATCTATTTTGAGTATAGCATCTTTGTTTATTGCTTCAAATTTCAAAATCTTTTAGGCAGCTTCGTCACTAACATGGTCCTTGTCGCTTTTTTGAGAGTTTTGTTCCTTCTTTCTCGCAACTCCATTTTTTGTGGAGTCCTTGCGGTGATAATTCATGACCAATACCATTTTCAACATAATATTGAGTTATTATACCATTGACAAACCTTCTTCCTCGGATCTTATTTTGATAATGGTTTGACTCTTCTCATTTTGGGTTCTCTTCATCACCGTGGGTAGTTTTCGCAAAGTTTCTTTCTTCTTACACACGAATATTGTCATGTATATCTTGAGTAGTCATCTACTACCACCAAGGTGTATTTCTTCCCACTTATGTTGCCTGGTTCAATGGACCAAATAGATCCATATGCACGTGGTCAGTGCAATATTCTTGTTGAAGATGGACATGTCTTTTCTTTGAATGATGATTTGATTTGCTTTCCCATCCGGCATGCATCACATACACTTTCTTTCTTGTAAACCGAGTCCGGAAGTTCTTCCACGAGATTGCTCCTTGCAAGCTTGTTAATTGTTTTGAAGTTCAGTGACTCGGCTTCTTGTGCCACAACCAACTTGATTCGGTTGTGCTCTTTTACAGTTCAGACAAGTGCTCGGTGTTGTAGTTGACCAATCTACCACATACATGTTCTTTTGTCTCGCATCCTTGCAACATTGTTTCATTAGTTTGTGTCCTTGATTTGGCATACACCCATATTGAATCCAACATTGTAGCCTTTGTCACGAGTTGACTTATGCTTAGCAAGTTGAAATTGAGGCCTTCAACATATGCAACATCCGTAATTTCTAATCCATTTTTCTTGATGGATTCAATGCCTCTTATTTCTCTTTGAGCTTCATTTCCTCCAAATATGACTTTTGCACCTCTAACATCCTTGAATTTTGATAAATTTTTCTTGTTTCTGTCATGTGTCCTGGAAACCCCACCGTCCATGTACCAGGTTCCTTGGCACTTTTGCTCCTTGAACCTACAATCAACGAAATTAGGTTTTAGGTACCCATATTTGCCTCGAGTCCCGAGGGGTTAGTATTGTAAGATGATCTAACCTACCTATAGCCAAATGATTTGACTCTAAGGGGTTGTCATCTATCGCCATAATCATAATTAATTTTGGCAAATTGCTTGGGGTTTTAGGTGTTCATACAAATTGCCTCTTTTGTCTCAGGATGCCTGTATGTGTTTTAGCAATTTTCCTTCTTTGGGTAGTTGTGATATCTCCGAGTGTAGTGCCTAGGTACATATGTGTGTTGATGATAGCTCTTATGCCTTTGGAATGGCTTTTTGAGTTCTAGGCCTTTGCCACTTAGCTTATATTCTATAGGTCTTTTGCCGATAGTTCACATTATTCCAATCAGCTTGGCTTGGGTATTTTCTACCATTCCCATCATATGTGCTCGTTTATAGACCTTCTAGGGCTTTTGGTAGCTCTGTTTCTTCTTTACAGAGTATCTCCATTTGGAGTTTCTTTGAGGAACTCGGGCCGATTTCTTCTCACTGTCCTTCAAAGATACTCAATCGGCCGTTTTCTTTTCCTTTATAACCAAGCGCAGTTTGCTTGTGATTGTGCTTTGGAATCAATGTGTGTGCATTATTTGGAGTTTTGGATATTAGAGATACATCATTGCTTGAAGATCCCTTTTCCAAAATCACTTTTGGAACTTGACATAGCATAGAGGAATTAAATCCTAAGTCTGTCTTGTCTCCACATTCTCTTTGACTCATAATAAGATCATCCAATGATTTGGATGCCTTAGTGAATGAGGCTATCACATTTTTCAGGTCATTCTCCTCTTTTCTATAGCGCTTATCTCTGCTTTATTAACTTAGCATTTTCAGCTTTTTAGACTTTTATTCTCATCGGCTATTTGACTTAGAGTACTCTTACTCCTTAGTCGTTGTGAGTTTTGGCTCTTAAGTAGGTTGTTTTCCTCATTTAGTAGTGTGTGTGAGGATTTAATGTGTTCAAAATCTTTCATCATTTTGCCTAATGAATCATAAAGATTAGTGGGTGATGAAGTGTGTGTGTCACAATCACTATCACTAGATCCGAGTGTGATGAGTTAGAGTGTACCTCATCTTCTTGGTCAGGTTGGTTTTGTTCTTTAGCCATTAGACGATCAAGGCTTCTTTAGAGTCACTTGAGTAGTCACTTCACTACTCTCCGAGTCCTGTTGTGTCTTTTGACTTGATCAGACAATCTCTGCAGCCAACATTGCCTTTCTTCTTTTTTCTGCCTTTTTTCCCTCAAGACTTTTATTTCTCTTCATTCCGTATTTGTTGACTACAGGATATGGGCATTCAATGGCATAGTGACGGGTTGCCTCATAGTTCCAGCCAAAGATAGATTTTCAACTTTTTGATCAGCTTCTTTCCATCCTTCGATTGTCTCGCTTCTTTGATATTCAATTTTTTATGCTCGCTCTCTTGGGTGTTCTTTCTTCCTTGACTTGGAGGGAGCCGAGTGTCTTCTCGAGGATTCACCTTGCTTCTTTTGTAATTCTTATTGAAGAACTTGTTAAACCTTTTAACCATCAGTGCGATCTCCTCTTGGTCAATGACTTCTTTGACCTCGGCTTCTTTTGCCATCTTTAACAATTAGAGCAAATTTATTTTGGGTACAAATTGCTTCCTCTTGGTCTTTTTCTTCTCACTCAAATTCGTAGGCTTTGAGATCCGAGAATAGCTCATGGTTGGATGTCTTTAATAGGTCCATGGAATGTCTCATGGCCATGACTTTCATATCCCACTCGGTTGGGAGACTTCTTAGAATCTTCATACACATTTCTTTCTCGTGTATATTCCTTTCCAAGTGCAGATAGCTCATTGGTAATTTATGTGAATCGAGCATCCGATTGATCCAAGGTTTCTCCCGCAAACATCTTAAAGTTTTCAAATTTTTGTACAACAACAGATAGTTATTTTCTTTGATTTGCTTCCAGCCTTCGCAAATCAAGGTTAGCTTGTCCTGCATTTCTTTTGCCGTTTTGCATGATTTGATTTTTGTTGAACATGGCTTTGTCCAAAGTTTTGTAAAGAATGTCCTTCGCCACATTGTCCAAGTTATATCTTTTCCCCGTCATCATTTGTCCATTCAGCCTCTTGGTTTTTCAACCATCGTTGGTCCGGGAGCAACATCCTCTTTCTCCTTGGGCAGCTTGTAGCTCTCCCTTGTACCGTGTTCACTTTTAAGATTTGAAGTGGCCCATCTTCTATTACTATCCACATTTCATCGTGTAATGATGATAGATGAGCCTATATATGAATTTTCCAATCATCAAATTCTTCAATTGTGAACATAGGGATGCGTGTCAAAATTGCTTCCATGATAATAACTTTCATGAATAAAAGAGTTTTGGAAGATCAAGTGCTAAAACAACCTTTGAAAAATTTGGAGATCTAGTTCAGTGACCGCATGGAAGGCTCAATGAACCAACCGCTCCGATACCACTTGTAGGTCCAAGGGGTGTGAGTGTAAGGTTTAAGAAGGGGGTTGAATAAACCTTACCAACTTTTCGATTTAGTCCTTTTAAATATTCGAGAGTTAATACTTCACAGAGATGTGTCCTAGATGGACTGACTAAGTTAGTTATTCAAATAGAGTTAGTCACTCAACAAACTCGACTGAGCCGTTGATAGAATAACTTAATTGTTTTTGACTAAAGACTTAACTCGATTGTGATTTGTTTTTTCAATGGAAGACTTAACACCCTTGAATTTGGTTAAGTTTGTTTTAATACTAGGTTTTTGCACTCGATTGATTATCAATTGGATAGCAAGTTTATCCAGATATAAAAGTGAGATGCAGAAATTAAAGTCTCGAAATGTAAATGACACAATAAGTTTTTATAGAGGTTCGATGATGGGGTAATTCTTCTTACTCCTCTCTTCTCCAACTCCTGGAGGAATCCACTAAGTATTGATCAATATACATAGTGGTTAACAGTCGTGAGACAAGTCTTGATCACACAAGTGACTTGATCCTTTGGGAATCAACTGAGATGCCTTGGTCACACAGCTTGGCTTCTCGCGACTACTTTTTTTCTTCACAGTAAGGCACCGCTTTGCTACTACATTACCCCACTTGCTCAAGCGTCTTGGATTTGATCACGAAGCCCTCCAAAACTTGATATTGGTTCAACTCTTGAACGTTCCTACAATCCTCCGTGGGAATGTAGACCCCTTTCGATTCTTCAAATGTTTCTCTTCAATCGATAGAAGTTGTCTTTCCTTCACAGTGAGTGTTGATTGATTTCTTCGTAATGTAGGCTTGAGGATTGAATTTGAATGACTTGAGAGTATTTTTAGTTACGCTTCAAATGTTAGCTTGAATGTTCGTAGGGTTCGTAACCTTCTCTCGCAGTGATTCCTCGTGCTTTTATAGTGATCTTTCAAAAAATCAGCTGAAGAGATAGACTTATTTTCAAAAGACACTTGTGTCGTTGGCTTGTCTTATTGTAGTCCTTGAATGCCACTTCCTCGTATGAATGATTCTTGACTTTTCGTAGTTTCGACACAAAAAGTGCTTCCTATGGTTTATTCCTTTGCACGCTTCCGGGATCGAGCACTTCAAGAAAGGCGATGGAAGTATTACTTGTTTAAGTAATTTCGATTTGACTTAACGGATCTCTTTCATTATCTCGACTTGATCGCATTTTCTTAACTTCCCCAGGTGACTTGAGTTAGCTTCCAATCATTGGATGACTTTTCTATCACTTCAACTTGAGACTTGGTGTCTTGAGTTGACTTTGATACTTCACTCGATTGTATCTCGGCTTGTACCTTCATTGGCCGAGTACTGTCTTCTCTTCTTTGCACACTCACCGCCTCGCATAGCCGGAGTCTTCCTTCAAGTCTCCGGTTGTCTTATTGCATGTTCAGCATAATCGATTTGATCACTGGACTAAACCCTATCTATTACAATGCAATTTACAACAAAATGGGGTGCCAACTTTCTATTCTAAGTTTTACATGGCATTTATCAAAATATAAAAATAATTTCCCAACAATAGTAGCATTATCCACAAACCCAAAGAGATATTTCTCCTCATCGATCATGACCACCTCTGAAATCGGACTGGCCGAACTCAACTTCCATAGCTCTCCATGCGCGCAGCCTTTTTTAATGTCCGGAATAAATGGGATTTCGTACTTTAGGAAGGATGGCATTCGGACGGAGTTCTTTAGCATAAGTGATTTGATCACCCTTCTTTGTCCCATCATTTTCCTCAATATCAACCATTTTGTCCTAAGGTCAACGATCGAGCTATTTTTGAAGCTTCGTCGGCCTTTGGTCTGTTTCACCCATTGTCTTGTGGAAAGTCACCGAGCTATTTTGAGTTTCTTGGTGTGCTTTGTTCACCCATTTTTGTCCATTCGTTATCCTTGGAATTGACCTTTCTACCTTCCTCGGATATTGGACTCGTGGTGGCTCTAGTTGTGATCACTGCAGGCTATCTATATAGCTTTTGATGCAGCAAACTTCACAAGCCATCTTTGAGCGCCTCCATGGGGGCTTCTACCTCCTTCCATGTGTTCTTCTGCATAACTCTGAGGGTTGACTTCATGGTATTAGACTCGAGTTGCAGGTGCCGTAGCGGCGCCTTTAGCAATCGACTCTTTCATCTCTTAGACCAATGCTGGTCTAAGTCTTCTAACTTTTAATAGTCGCCTTAGGGGAGCAATGCCCTTCTTTTCTTCGTACTTGGGAGCAATGGCGGTAGGATCCCAAGAGGGGATCGAGTGGAGGAAGATGTGTCTGGGAACATGTTTAGTGATTCCCCCCCCACGTATAAGTGGCGGCTTCTTTGCATGTGCCCTCTTCGAGTAGGTTGATAAGTTTGCTTTAACATTCTCTTGTTCGCATGGAAGGACTTTCCTCCGCAAAGAGGTACACCCTTCTTCTCCATCAAATATTCTAGAACCGTGCCATATCCGGGGAATGACAAGCTCCCATTCTACTAGCTTCACGCTCGACTTTTTAGCATAGTTTTTCAAAGATGAACTCGCCAAGTTCACCTCCACCTCTCAATGATGGCAGCCATGACAATCGCCTTAGCTTGAGACAGTGATGGTATCACCCAAACTTCATGTTAACGCATTTGGCCACCACATCCATCACCTTGTGGTAGTCTTCTTTGTCGGCCTTCTTGAGGCCTATTAGTTCACTTTGCCATCTAACTTTCGCTTAGCAATTTTTCTGTGCCTTCACCAGTGTCAAACTTTTTCCAGCTTAGTTCATTGAGTCCGCTGATGGAAGGTCTTGAACTTGGTCATGTCACCGCAACGAACTTAATCGCTTTCCCATTTATATGGGAGTGAATACAAATATCATTGTGTATAGCCGCGTTCACGTAAACATAGCAATCTCTCATGGAAGGTTTGTGTCATCTCCAAAGAGAGAAACTTCCTTTAAGCCCGCATTTCTCGGAGATGACGGCAATCTTCTCACCAAAACCTTGTCCACCGACCGCTTGACGAGGCCTTTTGAAATCCACGAGTGAACCGATGTGGATCTTCTCAAAGAAGTTTTCCAAAATCAATAGTAGCTTGTTTGGGAGCCATTTCAATTTTTAGGAAATGTTTCAAGAATGCTTAGATTAGGTTTGATTACTGAAGAGAAAATTATTGAGTATTTTGAAAGTTTGAGATTGAAAGCGAAGAGAGAGAAATGAATTTTTGGGTATATATGAGACTTGAAAGGACAATTTCGAAATCTCAAAGGTTTGAAAGTTGATCAACCGAGATCAAATCTTTCAAAAACATTAATCATGTTGCATTTAATGAGGCAAGATTTATATCCATTCATAAGTAAATTTCAGATCTTTTACTATACACCATTTAATGATGCCGACGCTAAGTGCAAAATATTCCTACTTAAATGCAAACAACCTCATTTTTTACTTAGTACATAAATGAGTCATTTTCTTCATTTATGACTTGACTCTTCTTCTTCCTTCGATTCGATCAATGAGACTTAGTTGTCTCACCTTAACTTGGTTTTGTTAAACAACTATAAAAGTTGTTTCACTTTACGGATGAGTGAAACTCTTCTCGATATGCAATTCTTCCATCTTTTCTGTTGAATGAGTCTTCCGAAGCTTTTTAACTTAGCTCAATCAATCTAAGCTCATTCTTAAGTTCTTCAAATTTTGAATCACATAAGGGCTTTGTGAATATATCGACTAATCGTCAGCTTGATATGTATTCCAATGTGATGTCTTTCTTTTCAACATGATCTCTTATGAAATGTTACTCCGACATTAATGTGTTTTGTTCTTGAGTGCAACATAGATTTTGAGTAACTACAATGGCACTTGTTTTATCACACATAATTGGAATTTCTCTCTTCTATGTTATAATCTCCGATTGTTGCCTCATCCATAAAACTTGGGCACAAATTATTCCTAAATATACTTTGACTACGCATGGATGTAAAGCTATTAAATTTTGTTTTGCTGAACCAAGAAAAACCAATCTATTTCCAAGCATTTGACAAGTACCAGGATGTACTCTTCACAACTCTACATTCGCATACCAGTATCCAATCAACTTAAATTCACCTTCTTTTGGATACCATAAGCCAAAGATCTTCGCTTTCCTTCAACTCAAAAATTCTCTTAGATGTAGTCATATGACTTTATTTTGAACAGATCAAATCGCACACACCTCCAGCAAAGGTGATGTCGTCGGTCTTTCAGTCATGTGAAGCAATGATCCAATAAGTGCTCTATATCTTATCTCGATCAACTGATTTTTTGCTTTTTGTATCCACATCCATCTTGTGTAAAGTATTCATGGTAATCTTCACGATGATTCTCTTTCCATACCAAATTTCTTCATTAAATCTCGTATATTTGGTTCGATTTATGAAGGTTCCATCCTTCATTTTTTTGACTTGAAGACCTAGGTAGAAATTCGGCTCTCCCATCATACTCATCTCAAATTTCCCTTGCATGATATTTGAGAATTTATCACGAGCGCTGCGCTTGTGGATCCAAAAATGGTGTCATCCACATATATTTGAACAAGCAAGATACTCTCCCCATCTTGAATTCTAAAGAGTGTTCTCATCAACTTTGCCTTTGGTGAATCCATTGTTTGTAAGAAACGACACAATATATTATACCATGCTCGTCTTGCTTGAAACCATACAATGCTTTCTTGAGCTTGTAGACTTTGTCTCCAATAGTTTTACGCTCAAACCTGCGCAGTTGTTCCACATACTTCTTCTTCAAAAAGTCCATTCAAAAATGCACTCTTCACATCCATTTGGTAGATCGTGAAGTTCTTATATGCCGACAAGCAAGAAACATCCTTATTACTTCCGATCCGCAATGTGCAAAGGTTTCATCAAAATCTATTCATTCTTCGTGGCAATACCTTTGGCAACCAATCTTGCTTTGTTTATCACAATAGATCCTTCCTCATCCATCTTATTTTGAATGCCCGTTTTTGTACCAATAACATTTTGATGGGTAGACCTTTGAACCGATTCCCAAACTTTATTCCTTTCAAACCGATTCATCTTTTCCCCGCATAACTAGAATCAAATGAGTGTCATCCAATGCTTGTGACACATTATTTGGCTCAATTTGAGAAATAAAATAAGTAAACATGGCTTCATGTTGAGTTCTCGATTTGGTTCTTACTCCTTCTCTAACATCTCCATTGATTAAATAGTGGATGGTCTCTCAACCATCTCGATCCAGGTTGGAGTAAGTCCGCTGGGTTGAGTCTTTGCGCTAAGTTGTCTTGAACAACTTCTTATTGATCTTCATCATTTAGCCGCAGAAGCCTTCAGGTAATCCTTCAGATTCGTAAAATCGATTCTCATCGGGGAGTGAGTGTTGTGATATATGCTTCAAAGATAGGTACTTTTCCTCAATAGTCGGTTGCTTTATCTTTTCAAACCTAACTTCATCGTTTTCTCCATGCACATTTGGTTCATCAAAACCATATGGATAGACTCTTTGTGGCCATAGTCCTCTTTAAAGACTCTCAAAGCTTTACTATCACCAGTATCCCAAAAAGATACCTTCACGCTTTAAGCATCAAAAGCTTTCAAGTTGTCCTTTGTCATTATGAATGAAACACTTGATTCCAAAGATATGAAAATATCCCACATTAGGTTTTCTTCCATTCAAATTTCATAGGGTTTTGGACATCATTTATTTATCATGCACCTATTCCAGTGTAACAAGCAAGAGAGAACGGCTTCAACCCAAAATCTCTAGCAATCCCGCCTTCACCTAACATGGTTCTTGCCTTCCTGGGGTTTTGTTCCTTCTTTCGGCTTACTCCATTTGTGCATCTTTGAGTTATAATTCCATTGACAAACCTAGTTTTTTTCTCCGCATCTTATCTTGATAATGGTTTCTCTTCTCATTTTGAACTCTCTTCGTAAGTCAGGAAGCTTCGCGCGTTTTCTTCTTTTTACACATAAACATGGTTCATGTGTATTCAATAATCATCCACCACCACTAAGGTGTATTTCTTTTCCACTTATACTTGTTTCTGCTCAACAGAATCCGTATAAATCTATATGCAATAGATGTAGATCCTTGTTGAAGGACTTTGGCTTATCCTCAATGAAAACCCTGATTTGTTTTCCTTTCTCGCACGCATCACAAATGCTTTATTTTCAGACACACTTAGTTTGCAACCCTTCAAATTAGATGTCTCCCTTGAAAGCTTGTTGATTGTCTTGAAATTCAGGTGACTCAAGATCTTGTGCCACAACCATCTTTGACTTATGATTTTTGCTAATAGCATGTACTGTAGTAGTAGACCAATATACTACCTACATATTTTTCTTCTTGTTCGTAGATAAAGACAACTTCATTTGATTCAAGATTCTTGATTTGGCGACACCCATGTTGAATCCAACATTGTAGCCTTTATCACGAGTTGGTTGAGACTCAACAGATTGGAAATTCACCCTTCACCACGAGCTACATCTTGATTTCTAATCCATTTTTTTTACGTGGATCCAATGCCTTTGATTTCCTCCGAGCTTCATTTCCTACAAATATGACTTTGCTTCCTCTTTTTACTCCTTGAAGTTTGATAAATTCTTTCCCCATATATGGTGGGAACAACCACTATCCATGTACTGTGCTTCTTGGCACTCACCTATTCCCTCGAACCTACAATCAAGGAAATCGTTTTTGCGTGACCCAACTCGACTGGTCCCGAGTGAGTTAGCACTTATAAGGTGATATAACCAACCTATAGTCAAATGATTCGACTTCTAAGAGGTTGCCACCTTTTAGTTCCATAATCATAATGAATCTTAGAAAATTGCTTAGGTGTTTTAGAACATAACCGTCTCTTTTGTCTTTACGCATGGGACAAGGCCTGTGTATTTCGCTTTCTTTCGATTATATGGAAATTTTTGTGCATTATAGGCATTGTACTGAGTGCATAAGATGTTGATACGATTTCTTTACTTGGGAATTACCTATATCGAGTCTGAGGTCTTTGGCACTTGGGCTTGTATCCCATAGGGCCTAGCCGATACTTCATTTGATGGTTCCACTGGGCCGAGGGTAGTTTCTAACATTGCCTTCATATGGTCTTTTTTGGTAAAACCCTCCTTTGGTAGTTCTCGCTTTGATTTCACAAATACATTTTTTGTTTGGAGTCCGCTTAATGGACTCTTGTGAATTTAGTTTCAAAGCAGCCTCTCTCAATAAACTCAGGCGGTTGCTTTACTCTTTCCTTTATAACCTGGGCCATCATGTGTGCTTACATTGTATGTAGTAATATACGGGTACTTTTCGCTTGATTCCCCATTTCTTGAGGGTCATTTTTCCAAAATCACTCGGGAGTTTGTGCATTGACAAAGCGAATCAAATCTTAAGCCCACTTTATCTCAAATTTCTTTTTGAATATCATCAATTCATCCAACGTTGATGACTTGCCGAGTGATGCAATCACATGCTTCAATTCTTTTTCCCTCTTTTCTCTTTTAGCTAACTCTTCTTTGACCTTACTTATTTCAGCCTTCAACTTTGTTCGCATCGCTATGTGACTAAGAGTACTCAAATTTTCTTCTACCAATCGTGAGTTTGACTTTGAGTTGGTTGTTTTGCTCATTTAAAAGTGTGTTAGATTCATGTGCTCAAAGTCTTTCATCATTTTGCCTAATAAATCATGAAGATCTATAGGTGATGAAGTGTGTGTCACTATCACTATCATCAATATGAGCTAGATGAGTTAGAATTTACTCTCATCTTTCATGTTCCTTAGCGATGTAGACATATCAATGCCTTCTTCTTTTGCGGTCAAGAGTAACCGCTTGCCATTGCCTCGATTCAAATTTCCTCAGACTTGGTCGATTCGTCAAAAATCACTATGGCTTTTCTTCTTCATGTTCATTTCTCTCAAGACTTTCTATCTCTCTTTCTTCTTCAGATTTGTTGACCGGTGGATAATGGCAGCCAACCGCAGTCATGGTTGTCTCAGCTTCTAGACACAGTTCTCAACTTTTGTGGTCTCACTTTTGGGGTCCTTTTCCACTTTTGGAAGGTGGTGGAGTGTTTCTGGAGATTTCACCTTGTTTCTCAGTAGTTCTAATTGAAGAAGTTGTTGAATCTTAACCATCAGTGGTAATCTTATTTTGTTTCATGATGTCCTTTGATTTCGCATTTTTGATTCTCCACCTAACAGAGTTAGCTTGTTTTGGGGCAAGCTATCTCATCTTGCTACTTTCCGAGCTCCAATTCATAAGCATTTAAACCGAGAATAACGATGGTTGGAGATACTTGTTAAGTCCATGAATGCCTGCGTCCATATCACTTTCATTTCCCACTCAACCGAGTGGTCTTTTGAATTTTTACACACATTTCCTTTGTGTATATTCTTTTCCTGTGATGAAAGCTCATTTTGTAATCTCAATGAATCAAAGATCCAATTCATCCAAATGTTTCACCTCGCAAAGATTTTTAAGTTCTCAAACTTTTGACAACAATAACCAATTTGTTCTCCTTAATCATTTCGCCTTTCAGACAGTTAACTTTTCCCATATCTCCTTAAAGTACTCCCGCAAGATTTAACTTTATTAAACATTGTTTTATTAAGAGTTTTGTATAGATATCCGCCACATCAGTCAAGCGTTATCTCTTTCGATCTTCATCGACCATTCATTGGGGTTTTTCAACGTAGCGTTCCTTTCAAAGAAGTTGTGTCTTGCAAAACTGTTCACTTTAGTGATTTTTATGGGATTAGTTTTCGATGACAAACCACATTTCATCATGCAAAGTCGAGAGATGTGTTCTGATATGAATTTTTCAACATCAAACTCTTCTACAAAGAAACATGGGAAACGCGAGATAGATTTGCTTCCATGATAATAACTTTCTTTTGAAAGAGAATTTGAAAATTTTCCAAAGTGTTGATCTTTTTTGAAAGATCGAGATTTAGTTCAAGAACCAAAGGCGGAAGGTTCGAACCAATCAGCTCGATACTCCTTTTGTAGTCCTGGGTGGTGTGAGAGCGTTTCTACGCATGGGGTTAATAGACTTAATTTTTGATTTTGATCTTAAATCAGAGTTTTTACGCAAGTAAATAGTTTAGTCTCTTAAAGAGCTAAGTTCAACTGGCCAGAGAGCTAACTACTCAACAAGCAAGATGAATTGAACAAGCAATT